>OZ035826.1:13408636-14026167 GCA_964034765.1 Knipowitschia caucasica
TCTTGGAGAGACCAGAGGGATAGAGTCTGACATTACCGAAAACGCTTCAAGTTCCAGAGTGAGTGAGTGACTACAGCAACTCCATGGACTTTTGCAGACAATGGTGCAATTGACTGGATCCATTCGGAGGACAACAGAAGCCTGTAACTGTGATTAGAACCACTTTATGTGTGCTCCTCTGCAGATGTGGGCAGATAATGCATAGTGTAAGCTTTTCTTCTTTCCATTGATTGTCCCTTGGTTTGGTCCAAATCTAATTGTTCTTCAGTGTCCATCCATCAACAGCGCCAAAGTCATTTTTAACATAGTTTTGTGCATTAAATATGCAATGAAATGATGTCAAATACTCACTTTTTTATTAAAGACATGACTGACAAACTTGGGTAAAGGCTACTGGATTTCCGCTGAAACTTGAAATCCTATTTTGAGATTCATGTGATTCTTCCATCCTTTCCCATAATTTTGTAACTAAGCAAGAAAGCAGTACTTTACAGGGTGTGAGCAGACAGGAGTGACTTAGTAAAGTTGTGAGATTCACGTTAAAGTTAATACGACTGTATTTTAGAAAACATTAGTATAAGATGTATATCGGCATGTTCAACATGTCTAAGAGACATACAGTAGGTCATGGTTTCTGAAATATACTGCACTTTCATGATATTTTATGTCATGTATGGCCACATCTCCAAAACAACACTTGGGGCATTGTTCATGTGGTCCTCTCCTCACACTGACATTGTTCCTCACATGCAGATGCACAGATCGTCTGACCACAAGCAGCGAAAGGCTCCATTCATTATCTAAAGCGGATGCATGATTCATGAGGCCTTCAGATTGTCTCAGTCTGTCCTCACGTCTCTCAGACATAGCCAAGGAACTATACACTGGCAGGAAAGCGAAATCTACTATTTACAGGAGTAATCAAATTACTATAACCGTTTTCCAATTACAGAGTAATTTACTTCTTAACTCAAAATGTGGGACAGAGATGTATGGTCGTAACTTGTTATATAACTATTATGGACACAACTACAGCTCTAAATGTTTATTAGCTGCACTAACCAAAGATATTTGATATAATAGTATAAAAGTACTAGTTACCAGTGTTCTTATGAGCCCTGATCTCAATTGTTGGCTAGAAGTCACTGAAGACCACTGTTTAATGAAAGAAGTGATGAGAAGATTTTTTTTTCCTCTAAATATCTCAGTTAATTTAGGATTTCACTCCCAAACCAGTGACTTGTCAAAAATAATGCAACCTATTTACACAAACAACTCACTCCTCAGCAAAAAGGATTTGTTAATCTGGACTAAGCCAAACTGCAGAGGCCTGAGAACCCCTACATATTATCCTGACCTCCATTTCACTTTTATGACCTTTTGATATTGTCAATAACCGGATTCATTTAAATCATTCAGTTGACTGCTTTGTGAAAATAACCAAACCAGGTGCAAACAGTGGCTCAGTTGGTAGAGCCTTTGAGCCTGAAGGTCGTGGGTTCAAACAAGACACCACAAGACCTTCTTCACTGACTCCCACTGATGTCTGCTGTCGTTGTGTCCTTGGGCAAGACACTTAACCCCACTTTGCCTTCAGCCATCCTCCTGTGGACTCACCACCTGCAGGATCAGTGAGGGGCTGGTGCTCTGTGAATTGAGTGGCAGCTGATTGCCACCCCCTCAACCTAGAAATGGATTAAGGGGATGTAAATGGATTGAGGTGCAAACAGCATGTGTTTACCAACACACAAGGCTAACAATACAATAAACTGAAATGGATTTCTGTTTTGAATGTTGATTGATTTTTGTTTTAATTTGATTTCGCACACTTATCCTTAAAAGATGAAGTCTGTGTTTGTGCCACACGAGCAGAGTGTCATGGGCGTGTGGACAGAAGCGAGAGGAATTTCACATTCGGAGAAGGCCGTGAATCAGTGAGAGTGGACGTCAGAAGGAACAGAATGTGAGGGGAACAGTTTGTGATGAGGACTAGATGGGCCGTTTCTACCCTGTCGGAGGCCAACATTCACCGGGAACAGGTCTGACTTACTGCCGGCAATGCGAACACAGCTCTGGCTCCGGTCATACAGGGATCGGATGGCCCTCAGCAGAGGACCCCCGACCCCGTACTCCCGGAGAACCCCCCAAAGGACACCCCGGGGAACACAGTCGAAAAAAAACGCCTTCTCCAGATCCACAAAGCACATGTGGACAGGTTGGGCGAACTCCCATGAACCCTCGAGTATCCGATGGAGAGTATAGAGCTGGTCCAGTGTTCCGCAACCGGGACGAAAACCACACTGCCCCTCCTGGATCCGAGATTCGACCATCGGCCGTAGCCTCCTCTCCAGTACCTTGGAGTAGACCTTACCGGGGAGGCTGAGGAGTGTGATCCCACGATAATTGAAACACACCCTCCGGTCCCCCTTCTTGTAGAGAGGGACCACCACCCCGGTCTGCCACTCCATTGGCACTGCCCCTGATCGCCACGCAATGTTGCAGAGACGTGTCAGCCAAGACAGTCCTACAACATCCAGAGACTTTAGATAATCAGGGCGGATCTCATCCACACCCGGAGCCTTGCCACCATGGAGGCTACCAACCACCTTGGTGACCTCAGCCAGGGAGATGGATGTATCCGCCCCAACATCCTCAGCCTCTGCCTCTGTAACAGAGGACGTGATGGGGGGATTGAGGAGAACCTCAAAGTATTCCTTCCACCGCCCGACAATATCCCCAGTCGAGGTCAGCAGCTCTCCACCAACCATATATGCCAAAACCATATATGGTTTTGGCAAAGAACTGCTTCCCCCTCCTGAGGCGCCGGATGGTTTGCCAGAATCTATTCGAGGCCGACCGATAGTCATGCTCCATGGACTCTCCGAACTCCTCCCAGTCCCGGGTTTTTGCCTCTGCAACAGCACGCTTGGCCTGCCGGTACTGGACAGCTGCCTCAGGAGTCCCCCGAACCATCATGGCTCGATAGGACTCCTTCTTCAGCCTGACAGCATCCCTTACTGCCGGTGTCCACCACCGGGTTCGGGGGTTGCCGCCGGGACCAGCACCAGAGACCTTGCGACCACAGCTACGAGCCGCCGCATCGGCGATTGAGGCAGAGAACATGGTCCACTCGGACTCCATGTCCCCCTCCTCCGCCGGGACCTGGGAGAAACTCTCCCGGAGGTGTGAGTTGAAAGTCCGTCTGACAGGGGGCTCAGCGAGACGTTCCCAGCAGACCCTCACTATACGCTTGGGTCTGCCAGGTCTGACCGGCTTCTTCCCCTGCCAGTGGATCCAACTCACGACCAGGTGATGATCGGTTGACAGCTCCGCCCCTCTCTTTACCCGAGTGTCCGAGACATGCGGTCGAAGGTCAGATGATACGACAACAAAGTCGATCATCGACCTCCGGCCTAGGGTGTCCTGGTGCCACGTGCACTGGTGGACACCCTTGTGCTCGAACATGGTGTTCGTAATGGACAAACTGTGACTGGCACAGAAGTCCAACAACTGAACACCGCTCGGGTTCAGATCAGGGGGGCCGCTCTTCCCGATCACCCCTCTCCAAGTGTCACTGGTGTCTCCCACATGGGCGTTGAAGTCCCCCAGGAGAATAACGGAGTCCCCGGGCGGTGCACCGTCCAGTACCCCTCCCAAGGACTCCAAAAAGGCCGGGTACTCTGCACTGCTGTTAGGCCCGTAGGCCGTCACAACAATGAGAGACTTGTCCCCCACCCGGAGGCGGAGGGACGCGACCCTCTCATTCACCGGGGAGAACTCCAACACGTGGCGGCTGAGATGGGGGGCAATGAGAATGGCCACCCCAGCTCGCCGCCTCTCCCCGCGGGAAACTCCAGAAAAGTGGAGCGTCCAACCCCTCTCAAGGAGTTGGGTTCCAGAGCCCAAGCTGTGTGTGGAGGTGAGGCCGACTATCTCTAGTCGGTATCGCTCAACCTCCCCCACAAGCTATATATATATATATATATATATATATATATATATATATATATATATAATATAGGCAGTGACGCCGAAGCTAGAAGAGTGGTTACAGCGGATCGATGGAACAGCCTCGGGAAACCTTGGTCCAGAAATGTGCAGTGCTAGGAACAGCAAAGATACTGCACAGAACCCTCAAGCTCCCAGGCCTCTGTTAGAGGACCCGAGCTTAGAGAGGGATAACCGCCCGCAGAGGGCGAAAGGTGAGAGTTTTTTAATTATTTTTTATATATATAGCTTAAGTGACTTAAGCTAATACATGTCAAGAAGAAGAACTTCAAGACACTGGTCCACGCTTATCTCCAACAGCAGAAGGCTCTCCACAATGACTTCTTCTTTTGAGGCTCAGTCAGGTGCTTGTGAATGCTGTTCAAGATGGTGCCGATGTATCCGGGTACGATGCAGAGGGCTCTCAGCTTTGACCTCTTCTGTTGAGGCTCAGTCAGGTGCTGGTGAATGCTGTTCAAGATGGTATCGATGTATCCGGGTACGATGCACACAGCCTGGGTCACATAGTCCTTCTCTATCCCATGAATCAGGTCCTTATAAACACATTTTGCTGTGTTCTTAAAGTTCTGTCGACAAGGCTGCACTTGGACGTCCCAGTTCTGGATTTCAGCGTTGAGCTCGTCGAACAGACATTGCGCCAGTGTGATTCTCTCTGGAGGATCTTTATTTTGGAAAATCCTCTTCACCACTTCACAAACCAGACCGTTGCAGTCGTCTTCATTCCACTGTGTGCTGAGCCTCATGTCGACCGCTGCTGAACTGTCAAAGTCTTCCGATCCGGAACTTTCGGCTGGTTCTACATTTACAGAGGACAGTGACTCTTCTTCAGTGGAAACGGTGGGTTGAGAATGGGTTCTGATGACCAGTTTGCGAATCTTCCTCAAAGCCCTCAGGACGGGGTTGTCGATGGCCAAGGTGTGGAATTGACGCTGAAGCCAGTTATAGATATCACAGATCAGGGACCTCACTTGTTCATGAGCAGCTCTTCTTAATACCAGGTTTTGCATCCAAGGCTGCAGGGATCTGGTGAGGGACTCAGACAGCTCCCAACTCGACCAGCTCTCCTCACTGAGCCCATCGCCCATGGCCATGGCGTCGTTCAGCCCAGAGATTGTGCTCTCATAGACGTCCTGGTTTGAGGGTTCTTGCATCAGAAATCTGAGCGCTTCATTTGTCAAATTCTGAACCTCGCTGCTCGAAGGCGGAGAGTGACCACACAAGCAGTATAGCCTCCTCAGGCATCTGCAGATGGCTGCTTTCGAAAAGCACATGAGAAAGAAGGACTTAAGCTCCTGTGTCACTTTGTGTAACCAGGGCAGCTTGGTGCCAGAGTGTCCTGGCACTGGTGTTGGATCCACTGATTCTTCTGAGATGGTGCGGACGATAGAGGCTGCGGATTTTTTGCTGTCATGGATCAGGCTGCTGCTATCTCCACTCAGCTCTTGGGCCGCCTTCTCGAGGATTTCTTGGACATCTTTCTGGAGTGTGGATGGAGATCTCACAAGAAAGATATCTTGTCCAGGCAGAAAAGTTTGGTCATCATTGACCTGGTCCTGGTTGGACTCCAAAAGGCTGTTTGACTCTCTCTGACCTGTGGGAGACGAGAAACGTTCTGACACAGTCTTTCTAGCATTTAACGCGTGTTTTTCTTGTGTTCTGGATGAGGGCGTTTCAGAGGACGCTAAAACCTCTTCTTCTGCATCTTGCACGCGAGGGCCGCAGGGGACGCATATCTTCCTCAGATGCTCTTTGACAGAGCATTGTTTGCTGGTCCCAGTCTGGTCTTGACCCCTGGTTTGAGAAATGGTGTGTTGAGGGATGAAACAGCAGTCTGTTTTCTCCTTGACAGAGCGCAGCATTTTTTTGATGTGACGAACCATAGCTTTGAGTTTGTCCTTGGGTGTCCTATATGTTCTGTCCTGAGAAACTAGCAGACCCCTGTCCTGCACTGTGCTGGTGCCCAGAGCAGAGTTCACGTTGTTGGTCACTTCATCAGTCAGCAGTGTGAGCAGCTGGTCCATGGACGGATGTGTGTGTGTGCTGAGTGCAGCTGTAAAGCTCTCCTTCAGGGTCTGCAGCAGGGCTCTGCTCACATCTTCTTCTAACAGCAGCAGAGGGCGCTCTCGCTCACTCCCGGCTAACACATATGTAGTTAAAGTGTTAAGGATCTGCTCTGAGACTGCGTCGATCATCTCCAAACAACCTTTTGCCAGATGTTTCAGGGACTGAGGGTCTGACAGGTCTGTAGTGTCTGCTCTGTTCCACCATGAACGCACCAGAGGCTCCGTGTCTGAGCATATGATGGAAATTAGGTTGAGGGAAGACTGGGCTTTGACCTGGGCCTCCTCGGTCCATGATTCAGGTCCATCCCGGACCTGAGCCTCCTTTGTCATGTTCTCGGCTGTTGTCCCGAGAGAGCTGTGAAACCACTGTGTGTTACACTGTTATGGTGTGTGAAACCAGATGGTGTGTGAAGCCTCCTCCTAAAAGCCTTGGAATCCTGTGACATCAGAATTTCAGATTATCCAATGGCAACTAGTTCCCATGGTAACTGTATCCATAGATACAAACTGGGCTGAATAGAATGTTGTTACCATGACGTCATCACATTCTAGATTGCCTTAATTTCTTCAGTAATAATAATTTACATTAATACATATTGTTTTTATTAAACAGACTACAGGGTTTTAATGTGTGTAATAAAAGAGTAGCTCTCTGCTTTTGATGTTGCTGCAGAGTAGCTCACCAAACAAATGGCCCTGTTCTGACGTAACACTAAGTTGACACATTCACCTTCACTAGAAAAGCACAATTTAGAAACATAAAAAACAAGTTCAAAAATTTTAGTTCAGAAACTGATTTTTGAGAGGTGCTCAAAGTGAAAAGTAATGAGACGTTTTCACAGCGATTCTGCGTCTCGGACTCTGAGAAAGTCACGAGTTTCTCCTGGATTTGCATAATGTCAGTGCATCAAAACACATAACTGCTAAAGAGGAATTCTCTTTTTGTTCCAAATAAAATGCTGACTAAGTACATGCTGTGACATAATGGTCTGAACCAAAAGAACAAAACTAAATGTCACAGTACTTTGGACCAAACACGGCTTTACTGAAGGAGAAGGCCTCATCGAATCAAAGAGTCCGACAACAATATGCACAAATTCATATGATTTTGTCAAGATGTGCTACACACACACACGAGTGCTCTCTCCACGTCCTCCGCTGAAGATGAAATGTAAATGTCACAGAAACATAGAAACACATGCTCACAGTTAGTTATGATTGATTTATTTGTACAACGTATGTAGTTGTAGTGCTTGAAAGTCCATACAGGGGGTTTGGTCCCCCTGCTGCAGATATCAATAACATCAAATATATTATTGAAAAATGCTTCAATCAGAATCAGAATTATTTTTATTGTCATTGTAAGTAACAGGAATTCACACACTTGGAATTTGCTTTGGCTCATGGTGCCAACACAAGGCTCAGGTCACCGTTCTCAACATTACCATATTCCATGAGGATCCCACAAAACAGAAGTGTCCACACCTCAGAGACGACCAGAATAAAACTCCTCTCTCTGGTGGTAGTATAAGCAAGGCAAGTTTATTCGTAGAGCACAGTTCATACACAAGGCATCCCCGTGTTTAACTTTGACTCAGGAGGAGGCCAGTCCCTGTGCTCCTCAGAGTCCCAGGAGGAGGCCAGTCCCTGTGCTCCTCAGAGTTGGTTCATATGGCACTAACATGTCTCGGATGCAAAGCTGCTTTTAAGTCTCTTCTCTGAGTTGCGTCTGGAGTTACAACAATATTATAGCCATACAAAGGACAAAAATAATGCATAAATATTTTCCACTAAGAACTTAGTGTAAATAATGTAATGGAACCTCAGCTTGCCTCAGTTTGTATTTAGTGATTAAACCGCTTAATTCTTCTGTTCAGTAATCTTCAAACTCCTAACGACACAATCACAATCAACATCTCGTCTCTGATCTTTGTCTAATTTCCCTATTGTGACGAAAATGTGGCGTCTGGCTGCGGTGAGCACACAATAAACTGTCAGCTCCACAAACGCCTCGTCTCATTCTGTCGTGGTAATGATTTAGACATTATTCCATCTATTTCCACTTCTGTCCCTTGTGTAATTTATGATTGCTTCAAAGAGTGACTCATTATCAGTCAAACCATGTGGAATCATTTAAGATCGAGGAAATGGCATTGGCGAAGAGATATATTCTAATAATATCATTGAGACTGTAAACGTTAGATGCACTTTAAAGTAATGTAATTATGTAGCTTCGTACAGTCTCACATATTTGCACAAATATTTTTCTGTTTGGTGAATATTATCCTAAACTGGTTTGATGCTAAACTGCATTTTGTTGCATTGTTTTGACTTTGTAATGACAATAACATTTTATCTAAACAGGTAATAAAGGAAGTATTTAGAAATCTCCTTTAGACTTCCACCTTAACGAGCAGGACTGAGCGCGTGGACCCGGGACTGAGGGCGTGGACCCAGGACTGAGGGCGTGGACCCGGGACTGAGGGCGTGGACCCAGGACTGAGGCTGTACATGGAGGAAAGAGTGACACCGCTTTGATGAACCAGCTCTGCCTCTTCAACTTAATCCCAAATGATGGCATAGCTAGTTGTTTTTGTAAACTTAAACTGGATCGTTGCCATGGCGACGCTGAAGATAGCTTCTCCAGCCTGCATCACTCGTGCTGCTGTCAGACTGTACTGTTTTTAGACACATCCACCGGTGGTATTCATATTCTGTGCTTCTCTCCTGGTGCTCCTCTTCGGATGGATGCAGAGCTGGGGCAGAGGACGTGTGGGGGGTTAGGGTCAAAGTTCTGAGAGGAGCCCCGTCATTTAGAGCTCGGAGTGCAGCCCAAAATAAAACTAAAAAGTCTCGGCAAGTGCTGTCTGTCTGTTGTTTTTGAGGAATGACAAATCCAATGTAAGTGAGAGACCTTAAAGCTGAGGCACTGAACCTATGGGGGAGGTCTCAGCTCTAAAACATTTCCATTTCCAACCAACACATTAAAGAAAGGTCCACAGATGAAAGCGTTCACACAGAGGCAGAGGTTTGTTTTGACATTCATTTAATCTCGGTTGTTGTCTCTTAGTTTCTCTGTTTGCGGAATCAGGACGTGTTCATTTTCAACACTTGACACAGATTGTTGACACACGTAGAACATCATTAGATCTTTTTTTCCAAAACATATTTCACAAACCAGGATCATATTGTGTGAGTGTTTTCTCTCCCCAGACTGTGAGGCACAGCTGGCACAGCAGAATTTCAGACGTCACAAAACTCAATCCAGGCCTGAATTTGGAGCCAATAAAGATATTTTGCAGGTGTAAGATTGCTCTTGTTACTCGCTAAACAATCCGACAGAGAGCTGCTGTTGTTAGGATTGATGTCAGGAGGAGACCCGAGAGGTCAGAAGGCCTCAGGACCACCTCCCCCCTTAAGACCAGAGTCCTGGATCCACAGCCTCAGTCCTGGGTCTACAGCCTCAGTCCTGGATCCACAGCCTCAGTCCTGGGTCTACAGCCTCAGTCCTGGATCCACAGCCTCAGACTTGGATCTACAGCCTCAGTCCTGGATCCACAGCCTCAGTCCTGGATCTACAGCCTCAGTCCTGGATCCACAGCCTCAGTCCTGGATCCACAGCCTCAGTCCTGGATCTACAGCCTCAGTCCTGGATGTAAACCCGATGTTGCTCACTTTTCCCACTGGATTTATGGGGTTGTTGCAGGAGGACAGTGATGACCCAGGACACTCCACATTCATTAACATTTATAGACAGTGGTCTCTGCCCCTTATGAACCAATGTGTTTTTTTACCATTGCATTTCCTGTGTTTGAACGGTTTGATTCTCTGATCTGTGTCGGAAAATTGACAGCTTTGTACAGTCCTCTGAGATAAATACTGCTGTTATTTAGGTTGATACACAAATACATTGAATTGAATTGAATTGAACTTGGCTTAAGAATATCTGGAAGGGCATTTTTAGACCAAGAGCACATTATTGCATGTAAGCATGTAATCTGGCTTCCTGCTGCGCTCTGATTGGTTGCCTGCAATTAACCATTTCCTTGTTAAAAGAATCACATTGAGTTCTCTGCTCGACAATCTACCTCCTGAAGAGCCACCATTCTGCTGCTGCACCTGGAGGAGTAGTGTGTTTGTGCAAAATGCAATGATAAAAACAAAAAAACACGTAGAGACATTGGTCTCTGCCCCTTATGGACCAATGTCCATAAATGTTGATGAATGTGGAGGGTCATGGGTTTTCACTGTCCAGAGCCTCCTGCACCAGAGGAGCAACTCTATAACGAAAGCTTTCAGGTTTAGCAGGATGTGTTCAGTGTTGCTCCTGTGGAAGTGTTTTTCTGATGTCCCTGTTTGTCACAGTCTCTCGGTGCTACCAGTGGCGGCTGGTGGAATTTTCTACTGGGGGGGCTATGAATATGATGACTAGATATAAATGCACCACAGAATTTGACACAGTCTATTATTTTTGATAGGATGTGCCTATTCTTGTCAACCTCCTCATTGTGCTTTCTGATCCCTACCCTGTAGCTTTCATCCAGCTGGGATGAAATATTTATCTTCCCAAACATAGCTAATTTGAGGGCATTTTGCATGTGGATACCAGTCTGCTCATGCTTCTTTGCCTTTTCTAAAAAGTGCTTCAGATCAGTCATACCTGTCTTGATCCATGCTGGGTCAGATCCTGATGTTTGAAACAAGAGGCATGGAAAGCAAAATAAAGCATTAGCCTCGCTACATGCTGCTAGCCAAGATTTGGCGCTGAACCAGGTCCTGGAAAAAGTACGAGTGTACCGTCTCCCCCTGTCGCTGGACTGCTGACTAATGGTAATATTTGGCTGATCAGGTCCAAGCTCTTTAACCTCAACCTTCTCCTGGTATGATCTTCTCTCAAACGGTATTGTTTTGAGTGATCTAACTGAATTATTCTTTTTCTCGTTCTCCATTTTGCGTCTCTTTACGTTCGTCTCAAACTCCCACAGCTTGACCTGTCAATCACTGTAAACGGACGTCACAGACAGTGACAGTACAGGTCGCGGGCGATCCCGCCCCCTCAGGGCGCACTTCTCCTGCGCCCCCAAATCGTCTTATCTCTTGCATTGAAGAGGAGCTACTGCGCATGTACAACTTTTAACGAGAGTCCATAGACGGCTCAGGGCGCAATCTTTTGCGCCCTGAGGCGGAAATACGTCCTCAGTCCAACACAGACAACGCTGATGAGCTTAATCAATCCAACTCAGCATAAACTATAAAGTATTTCTTCCACATCTGAAATAAAACACACATACATTTCGAAATATTTTAATGTTATTATTTTTTTTAACGTTTTATTCAAGGTAACATGGCAAGTTGTGAGTGGTGGGGCGGCGCCCTAGCGCCCTCTATTGGCCGGCCGCCACTGGGTGCTACAGGTCTTTATATAAATAGAACCAGTCGATACAAACAGGACACTGACTCTTTCTTTTCATTGATTTCTGTGAACACAGATAATGAAAGGGGAAGACGGTTCGATCATGTAAGTTACATCCAGGCGACAGCAGAGCTGCCGATTGTGGCGCAGTAGAATCAGTTCATTACAGTACAAGTCTCTGTCCCAGTAGCGGCGCCAGGTTTGCAATTATGGGTAGGCCTGCGGATTAGTAAGTAGGCCTAATTCGCTCGCAAACTACAAGGGGTAGTTGAATTGGGGTTTCAAAGAATATGGTTCAAACGCACGCACTCAAGCGCACACACACGCACACATGCACACACGCACACACATGCACACACGCGCGCACGCCTGGAGTTTACCTCATTAGTGCGAAGCAAGCCTGCATGGCCTGACTGCGCTCTTCTCTTCTGTGACCTACGGGGCCGGGCCTCTGGCTCCTCTACCTCACGAAGTTCACGCTGAACTTTCTTAAAACTAGAAATAATAAGGGTACTCTGTTGTGAATGTTTTGAGAGCATTGTGAATCTTTAAGACGAGGAATAGCTGATTGTTTTTGGGGAACGAGCTTCGTTCGCGGGTTTTGCGCTGTTTGATATGATCATGCAGCTTATTGGACAAAGTTTTCACCCAATAAACGGAACTATATTTCGAAGCAACGTAGGAATGTGATGACGCTCAGGGGGTTACATTTTCTAAAAACATTAGAACACAACATTTAGGCGATAATTTGTGTATAATAATAATAATATTTAAAGTTTGACTTATAAATAAAAGTGGCTTATGACTTGAGAGGCAAAGAACAAATTTGAGTAGGCCAGGGAAAAAAAGTGGTAGCCACAGGCCTACCCAGGCCTTTCCCTGTGGCGCCGCGGCTGCTCTGTCCTGAAGTCCTCTCACATTAGTCCTGGTCTCAGGTCTCTGTCCTGAAGTCCTGTCACATTAGTCCTGGTCTCAGGTCTCTGTCCTGAAGTCCTCTCACATTAGTCCTGGTCTCAGGTCTCTGTCCTGAAGTCCTCTCACATAAGTCCTGGTCTCAGGTCTCTGTCCTGAAGTAAGTAAGTAAGTAAGTAATCTTTATTTATATACCGCCTTTTCACTGCACATCGGAGTCTCAAAGCAGTTTACAATTGTTATTTTTGGGAGTGGGGGTGCCAGTACAGGGGGCACATGCCAGACCTATTTTACATATTTTTAGTGGTAGGGGAAACCGGAGCACCCGGAGGAAACCTACGAAGACACGGGGAGAACATGCAAACTCCACTCAGAAAGGCCCTGGTCCAACCGGGATTCGAACCCAGGGCCTTCTTGCTGAGAGGCGAGAGTGCTATCCACTCAGCCACCGTGCCGCCCTGAAGTCCTCTCACATCAGTCCTGGTCTCAGGTCTCTGTCCTGAAGTCCTCTCACATCAGTCCTGGTCTCAGGTCTCTGTCCTGAAGTCCTCTCACATAAGTCCTGGTCTCAGGTCTCTGTCCTGAAGTCCTCTCACATTAGTCCTGGTCTCAGGTCTCTGTCCTGAAGTCCTCTCACATTAGTCCTGGTCTCAGGTCTCTGTCCTGAAGTCCTCTCACATTAGTCCCAGTCTCAGGTCTCTGTCCTGAAGTCCTCTCACATCAGTCCTGGTCTCAGGTCTCTGTCCTGAAGTCCTCTCACATCAGTCCTGGTCTCAGGTCTCTGTCCTGAAGTCCTCTCACATCAGTCCTGGTCTCATGTCTCTGCCCTGAAGTCCTCTCACATCAGTCCTGGTCTCAGGTCTCTATCCTGAAGTCCTCTCACATTAGTCTTGGTCTCAGGTCTCTGTCCTGAAGTCCTCTCACATTAGTCTTGGTCTCAGGTCTCTGTCCTGAAGTCCTCTCACATTAGTCTTGGTCTCAGGTCTCTGTCCTGAAGTCCTCTCACATTAGTCTTGGTCTCAGGTGTGGCTCAGAGAATAGACTTTAAATCAGCTCTGCGTTCTTAGAAGTCTCTCCATGGCCTCGAACCACAGTACAGCTGTGACATGTTGGTGTCATATGAATCACAGGGACTGGCCTCCTGCTGGGAAGTCTGAGGAGCACAGGGACTGGCCTCCTGCTGGGAGGTCTGAGGAGCACAGGGACTTGCCTCCTGGGAGGTCTGAGGAGCACAGGGACTGGCCTCCTGCAGGGAGGTCTGAGGAGCACAGGGACTGGCCTCCTGCTGGGAGGTCTGAGGAGCACAGGGACTGGCCTCCTGCTGGGAGGTCTGAGGAGCACAGGGACTGGCCTCCTGCTGGGAGGTCTGAGGAGCACAGGGACTTGCCTCCTGGGAGGTCTGAGGAGTACAGGGACTGGCCTCCTGCTGGGAGGTCTGAGGAGCACAGGGACTGGCCTCCTGCTGGGAGGTCTGAGGAGCACAGGGACTTGCCTCCTGGGAGGTCTGAGGAGCACAGGGACTGGCCTCCTGCTGGGAAGTCTGAGGAGCACAGGGACTGGCCTCCTGCTGGGAGGTCTGAGGAGCACAGGGACTTGCCTCTGGGAGATCTGAGGAGCACAGGGACTGGCCTCCTGCTGGGAGGTCTGAGGAGCACAGGGACTGGCCTCCTGCTGGGAGGTCTGAGGAGCACAGGGACTGGCCACCGTCTTGCCCACATGAATAAATATTCTAATACATCTGTTTTGTTTGTTGAATTTTTCCACATTGACTTGTGTTTACAACACTGAGAATAAGGTAAAGGTTAATCAAAATTTTCTCAATCTTTTCTCCAATAATTTTATTTTTTAAGATTTATGTCTTGAATTTGTGTTCAGACGCATTAGTGTTCGGACACAAACAAAAGCTGCCGTGACCGTGAGTCAGGGTGAAGAACAGCCACACGCCGCTTCCATCTGGAGAAAGGTATTTTCGGATCCGCAGTAAGTGGGATCTGAGAGAGAAAGAAAACAACCACATATGGGCACACATTATTCAATAGTGATCCGTTTGTAAGAATACGTCAGATAAGTGTGTGTGAAAATAACTTACAACAGGTGGGAAATGTTTACTGTCATGTCGTTCAGAAGTCACAGATTCTCGAATTTGCCCCAGTTAGATCCATTTACCTCATTTCATTATAGGATTATAGATTAGAGGGATTTTAATGTTTTTGTCTTTATTGACCCTCGTGGTGGAGATAAAGAACGACCAGGAGATGCACAGTTTGCAGCGAGTCCATGTTATTGTTGAAAATCACCAAAAAAATCAGGTCCTGCTTCAGATCCATAAAACAAACATTAGAATGAGACGAGAGTTCAGTGCTCATCTGTGGCAGAGGAAAGACTCATGAACTGTTTCGAGCCCCCACTGTATCTCAGAACTTTACTTTGGATCTGACTAACTCTTTGGTTTAAGGTTAGGGTTTAGTTTAAAACATAAGTTTATTTTTGTATTTTGGGAAGAGTTTAGATATTTCCTAACTTCTAATTACATGTTAGTTCACATTTTAGAAACAATGTAATTACATGATTGCTTTCCTGAGAAAATAAGCTTTAAATTAAGTATTGGAAACATGTATAAAAGTCCCCAGTGTGACTCAGACAAATACATGATGAAAAAAGCTTAAAAAGAGGAAACAATTGTTGCTCTTCCTTACTTGGACTCAGGATGTCCAAAGCTGAAAAGCAAAGCGCCACAAAACTTTTGGATTGTAGCCAGTTTGGTGCACCATGTAAAGCTGACGAGAAGAAAATAAACTCAAACTTACGATGTGGAATTCATTACATTCACTTTTAGAAACATTCAGTGTGAAAAAACACAAAAAAAGTAAAAAGCCCCCCTCTCCCTGTACGACTGAGCTAGGCCAGATCCTCTGAAGCTGAGCAGGGCAGGGCCTGGTTGGTACTGTGATGGGAGACCTCTTGGAACACCATTTGCCACAGTGGGGCGGCTGCGGCTGTGAAGTGCCAAACTGTGGTTGTGTCTTTAGGCAAGACACTTCACCCACCTTAGAATGAGTCTGGTGTGTGTGTGTGAATGGTCGGTAGGAGCGGCCGATGGCACAGACTGGTTGCCTCGCTTCAGTCAATTTGCCCCAGGGCAGCTGTGGCTACAGAAGTAGTTTATCATACCGTGTTTGGAGTGAGAGAATAACGATGTGAAGAGACTTTGAGCATCCAAGAAAGCCCTGTATAAAACCAATGCATTATTATTATTAAAATCAGCTGATAAGTGAATCAGCATATTGAATCAGAGAGCAAATGAATCCCAAAAATCCAAACCAGTCGTTCCCTCCTCCAACCAAAAAGTGTGTGTGAAACTTCTTCTACAGCAGCAGACAAGATAAGATGAGATAAGAGTTCGTCCGACAGTGGGGAAATTTCAATGTTGCAGCACACATACAGGACAACAGTAAGAGCACACAGGGAGCACACACAATATACAAAATACAAAATAAGTTGTAGCTATGTTTCTTAACTAGCTGTAAAGGCTGTAAATGCTTCAATACCAGTCAAAAAATAAATATATGTAGTAGTGCAGAGTTATATACTGTACACAAAGGGCAGAATAAGTAGATAAGTAAAGTGACATTGTTCAGTGGACATTCTGAAGTTGCAGTATTGCACATTGCACATGGTTTAACCTGAAATACTGTTGCATCTGTCTGCACCAGCACAATCTGACCAACATTCACTGGGAGCATTCAGCAAACCAACAACCCACATCTACATAATTATATACTACAGGCTTTAATGCCAGCTCTGACTGTTACTGTACTGACTCACTCACACACACACAGGCACACACGCACACGCACACGCACACACACACACACTCAGAAGAACACACACAATAGACCTAATCACACGCGGCTCAAACACAGATGGATCCACTCAGCTTTGTTCAGGTCGTTGAAAACAGGGTCTAAACATGTAATAATAGCACGCACCTGGAGCTAATGGTCAGTCCATATTATGATACAATATGACACAGAGCAAAGTTTCACTTATTCAAGCTTTGAAACCACAGAGATTAATATCCATGTAAGCTGTTCCTCAAAATGTTTGGTTTTATCTATAGTTTTCACATGTGGTCATATCATAATTCAGCTTTTTCAGATAAAGGTGGACCAGCCTCATTCAGCCAATCAGCTGCGTGCGTCTCTACAGGTCACTGTAGCAGAAACATTATGTAACTACATAGTTAGAAGAGATAAATGACAGACTAAAGAAGAGACTGGTTTGACACAGGAAAGAAAGAAGGTACTTAATAAGGATGACATCATCAACATTCTCAGTGATTCCTTAACACCCGCCTCATTTTGGCTTGTGCACAAAAGTTTGGCATACCCAAATGTCTTTGCTTATTTAAAAACACATCTTACATCTCACATGCTTGTGTGATGCATCATTTTAAAGCTAGAGCCTTCTAGTTTATGTAAAAAAACACTAAAATAATGTTTATCATTCCTATTTTCCTCTGCATCCTTTGAAGTTAGGGAAAAAACCCCAATTTTTTTAGCCTCGCCTAACATTTTCAATTTCTAAAGGCCCTAAAAAAGGCATACTTCATTGTAAGTTCACAATATTCAAACCATCTGTTCATTGTGTTGTTGACAACAACTGTCTAAAGTTTCAGACTTTAGTTTTATGCAGTTTCTCCTTTTCATCAAGTAGTGCACATTTGGCACAATTTGGCACAAGTGTGCCAAATTGTGCCAAATATCTTTACTTACATTTAATCATCATAAAAACAATATTTTTTATTATTGGTACTTATAAGTTACTAATCTATGTGTGTTTTTCTTTTTTAAATGTCAAAGTTATTTTTTTATGAGTGTAAATTCATTGCAGCTTCGAGAGCGTCTTTTGGCTTCCATTACGCACAATTGTCCAGGCCCAACATAAGACAGGACACCATTGTCCCACCCCTTGTTCGAAAGCTTTCCTCATTGGCTACAAGGACATGTCAATCGTAAATCCCGGAAGTAAAAGCAAACAAGTTGGGACCCCACAAAAGATCAGTGATCAATGCGGGGCACGATGGGCGGCACGGTGGGCGGCATGGGCGGCACGGTGGCTGAGTGGATAGCACTCTCGCCTCTCAGCAAGAAGGTCCTGGGTTCGAATCCCGGTCGGACCAGGGCCTTTCTGAGTGGAGTTTGCATGTTCTCCCTGTGTCTGCGTAGGTTTCCTCCGGGTACTCCGGTTTCCCCTACCACTAAAAATATGTCCAATAGTTCTAGCATGCGCCTCCTGTACTGGCGACCCCGCTCCCATCTCTGTGTGGAGTGAGAGACAAATGCCCAAAAAAAATAATTAACAATTGTAAACCGCTTTGAGACTCAGATCTGCAGTGAAAAGGCGGTATATAAATAAAGATTACTACTACTACTACTACTTACTACAATGCGCAAACAGCAGCACTAGCTGTACTCGCGGTAGCTCTTGCAGACCCAAAAATTGGTCTAGCTTTTCGGGAGTAGTCTCATTTGAAAGATAAGGAGCTAAGGAACACGTAGATACCACATGTTTGGGTGAAAAACAAAGCTAAAAGTCCGTTAAAAGTGAAAGAGTAACATCTGTGCTCTTTTTTTTCGTTTTTTTTCGCTAAAGATAAATGCACATTTTTGGATTATTTCTGCAGAATGGATTTTACTTTGGGAAATACAAGTGGATATAATTTTCCTTTGGACTGTTCCAGAGAGAATGATGTATTGCAAGCTGGGAGGAGAGCTGATTTATTTGTACAGCACAAGCCCAAAGGTAAAAAACTATTTTGGAATTGATTTATTTTGTGCCCACATTATGTGTTATATCTTTTGAATGCAAAGTCTGATGTAGTTTACACTTGCATATAAATGTAGATAAGAAAATAAGCTTTAAAATGATATACAGCTTTTGGGGTTTGGTGTTCAAAATACATCTGCTATTGCCAGCAGAACATTTAAAAACATAAAAACGGCCGCCGGCGCGCCGGTTGCAGTAAAGAGGTTAAAATTAAAATATGTTCAGGTGAAATACAATTTCTGGACCCTCGAGCCCATGTCTCAGGTCCCACTAGTCCAAGTCCTAGTATTTTGAATTAAAAGTTGACTGTTCATTTTCCAAAAAGTAACATCTTCCTGATGTATCAACATTGGTATTGAGTTTGGTTTATTGGCGTAATTTTTTTTTTTAAATGTATCATGTCATCACTTTATAAAAGGAAAAGGTGCTTGCTTTATTTATCCATCCATCCATCCATCCATCCATTTTCTACCCTTTAATCCATTTCTGGGTCAGGGGGGTGGCAATCAGAGATGCCACCCAAGTCTCATAGCACCAGCCCCTCACTGACCCTCTGCAGGTGGTGAGTCCACAGGAGGACGGCTGCTCTCTGAGTGTTAGCATAGCCTTGATCTTTCAGTGGGGGCTTTGGGCAGAGTGGGGTTAAGTGTCTTGCCCAAGGACACAACGACAGCAGTCATCAGTGGGAGTCGGTGGAGAAGGTGCAGAGGTGGGAATTGGACCTACGACCTTCTGGCCTTAAGGCCAATGCTCTACCAACTGAGCTACTGTCGCTTTATTTATCTCCGTAGGGTAATTGATGCAACTGGGTATCTGTCAGGAGCAGTGGTCGCGTAGTAACAGCCGGAACCATCTCCAGATGTTGATCCTCTTGCTCAGGACCGCAGCTGGAAGATTTACCGGTTAAATTATAACATATGATATAGAACTTAAGGTAAAAAAGGTTTGGGGAAAGAAGTTTGTACATGTTTATCCCCCAAAAGGAGCACGTTATACACTCTCTCCCTGTTGTCAGGTCTGTAGAGAGCAGCAAAAGCAGGAGGCTCAGCAGAAAGATAAATGTCTCTCTAAGAAGGTTCATCACTCACTCCTCTCTTTAAGCTGGCGATAAATCATTAGTGAGTGATGGAGACGCAGACCTGAGCTAACAAGCATCCTCACCAAGAGCCGTTGGCCGAGAGCACACATTAGCATCCATTTTCCAATTTCATACACCAGAGATAATGATGTAAGTTCGTAATAATTATGTCACAAAATTACTGTATCAAATAATTGCGAGCAGAGGCTTGAGAATAGTTTAATTACATTTATGAGTTTCCTTTGTCTTCCAGAACCAGCTCTGCAGGTTCAGTGGGAGAAAGGTGGATCTGTCTTGGAACATGCACTTTCACACTGGAAGGTAAAGACAGACCACCTTTTTTGATGTATTTTTTTGTCTATTTCAACATAATGAGGCCCCTGGGGCCTCACAGCGTCTCACTGTATGTAATTACAAAACAACAAAGCAACTACTACTATGATTGATCCACTCTGCTCCGAGCTGCTCCAAATGATTCTATTGTTTGAACAGAATAAAGTGTGTGTAAAATGAAAGTTGTGAGAATAGATCATTTATCAACGATGTGTATTTATCAAAGATCCAAAAAGAAACTTGCATTTCTATTTTCATCATTTGAATGTTCTGGAAACAGCGAGTCCTAAGTAAGGCAAGGCAAGGCAAGTTTATTTATATAGCACAATTCATACACAAGGCAATTCAAAGTGCTGAACAAAACAAGAAAGCATTAAAATCATAAATTATCACAGAACATTAAAAAGAAAGATAGAAATATAAAATCCCTCAGTTGTATGCACAGTTAAACAGAACTGTCTTTAACCTGGTTTTAAACATTGTCAGAGAGGAGGCCTGTCTCACATCTTCAGGAAGACTGTTCCAGATTTTAGCAGCATGAATCTGAAAAGCAGCCTCCCCATGTTTAGTTCTGACTCTGGGCACTAACAGGAGTCCAGTCCCTGTGCTCCTCAGAGTCCGGGCTGGTTCATATGGGACTAACATGTCACTAATATATTTTGGTGCGACCTGCCACGCGCGCGACCTCCGCTGGGGCTCCCCATCCTCTCTGCCACGCTGGGGCGCTGGTTCCTCATCGGCATTCTCCTGCTACATCAGCCAGACGCGTCCGCTATCCTGGCTGCACAAACGTCCTACTCTTCCCACGTAAGCTCCCAGCAAACATAACTAAGCAAAGTAAGTGAAGCAAAAGTTCGAGGTGGCGGCACGCACATTTTCTCAAACACTCCCCGCTGCCGGCCGCTTCTGACGAACGTGATGCGAGCGCTCAGTTCCCACGCGCAAAGATAATGTCACTGCGAGCGCTCACGTCCCGGCGCTCAAAGATACCGTTATAACGGTCACAGCAAATAGCGATATCGTCACAGTCATAAGTGATAGAGGTCATAAGCATCAGTGAAGCGGGTGCATAGGATTTAGCGGTCAATAGCATCAAGATGCGGTCATAGCATCAGTGATAGCGGTCATAGCATTAGTCGATAGCGTCAAAGCATAGCAAAAAATGGTTAGCACATAAACGGTCACAGCATAGTGATAGGCGGTTCACAGCATAGCGATAGCGGTCACCGCATAGCGATAGCGGTCACAGCATAGCGCTAGCGGTCCACAGCATAGAGATAGCTGTCACAGCATAGCGATAAGCGTCACAGCCATAGCGATAGCGGTCACGACTTCTGTCCCCCTGCAAACTCAGCTGCAAAACTCATCAACACACAGCCTTTGGGATAGTGCGCGCTCTATCGCAGGAGGGCCTCCCGACGAGACGGCCGCACACGGGCCTAGGGCGCCAACCAGCCTCTCATTAAAATACTCAAAAGCATTACTTCGCTTTTCTCGTCTCTCCAAATTGGAAATGCAGCTCGCGGAAATTGCAAAATTAGAAGACTCTCCCAAAAGCTACCCCCTCCATGCAAGCTCGCATCCCCAGCCTATCGCACAGCAAACGCCCCCTTCCAATCAATCCGTGCCGGCCAGCACGTATGCCGGCTTAATAGCGCGAAACTCCACTGTCACGGCCTCTCGAAGCCTCGCAACCCACCGCCTCCCCTCCTCCTCCTCTTCACCCAGCCTCCAATCTGGCCTCCAAATCTGCTTCCGCGCCAAAATGCCGCCACCAGTGCCTAGGTCCCGGGGGATTGATGCGCGCTCCATCGCAGGAGCCCCCTCCGAATCTGAAGGCCGCACCGGCCTAAGGGCGCCAAACCAGCCTCTCATTAAAATAACTCAAAAGCATTCTCGCTTTCTCGTCTCTCCAAATTTAAATACATGGTGGCTTTAGACCCCGAAACAGAGAGAAATTCTTAGGAGTTACAATTGAACAACACATTCACAGGAAACGACACATTAAAACACATAACAAGGGCCAAGCTCCAAAAGCATCTCGATCATTAATAAAACAAAATTCTTCTAAATCATAAAGCATAACAATTTAATTATATATTCACTATTTTCCATATTAACATCGGTGTAGAGGTATGGGGCAATAACACAATGCTCAATCAACCCCCTTGTTGTACTTCATAAACGCGCCATAAGAACCATTCAGTAAGGCAGGATATCCTAGATCACACCCCATACATTTATTTCGGCAGTCTAAAATGAATCAAACTCACTGATCTAGATAGATTTTTATACAGACCAACTTTTATTAAAGCAACAAAATGGGTTTTGCCTTCAAATTATCCAGTAACACTTACTCCACAGAGAAGGTGTTATAATCTGAGGGGATGTGGAACTTTAAAATACAGCAGTGATGAACCACCAGGAATAGTTTTTGTGTGTATCTCTGTGTGTGACTGTTGTGTCTCTGTGTGTGTCTTGTGTGTGTCTGATGTGTGTCTGTGTATCTCTGTGTGTTACTTGGTGTGTCAGTGTTGTGTCTGTGTGTGTATCTGTGGGTCTCTGTGTGTGTCTTTGTGTAATCTGTGAGTGTCTGTCAGTGTCTGTGTGTTCTCTGGTGTGTCTGTGTATCCTGTGTGTTGTCTGTCTGTGTCTTGTGCGTCTGTGTGTGTCTGTGTTGTATGAGTGTGTCTGTGTGTCTCTGTGTGTGTGTCGAGGGTGTGTGTGTCTTGTGTGTGTCTGTGTTCTCGTGTGTGTGTCTGTGGTGAGGTCCTGTGTGGTATCTTGTGTGTCTGTCTGTGTCTGTGTGCGTCTGTGGTGTGTCTGTGTGCGTCTAGTGTTGTGTCTGTAGTTTTGTCCTGTGTATCTCTGTGTGTGGATCTGTGTGTGGCTCTGTGTTCTCTGTGTGTGTCTGTGTGTGACTGTGAAGTGTCTGTGTAACTCTGTGCTGTCTGTTATCTCTGTGTGTGTGTCTGTGTGTGTCTGTGTTTTATCTGTGTGTCTCTGTGTGTGTCTGCACTGTGTGTCGTGTGTCTCTGTGTGTGTCTGTGTGTGTCTGTGTGTCTCTGTGTGTGTTGTCTGTGTGTGACTGTGTGTGTCTTGTGTCTCGTGTGTGTCTGTGTGTGTCTTGGTGTGTCACCTGTGTGTATCTCTGAGAGTCTCTGTGTGTGTCAGTGTGTCTGTGTGTGGTTAGTCTTGGAAAAAATTGTGGTGTCGAACCTCAAAGCAATGTCCAACATCCATCTGTTAAATCAGCAAATATAAAAATGTATTTTCTCATACCGGAATGTGAAACGGGTTTTAAATTGTTATAAACAAAGTAATTGAAGGGAAAATCTGATCTCATCGACAATATCTTATAATATGTGCTATTACCAATTATTACAAAACTTCTCTATTATAATTATTATATAACAATATATATATTATAATGTGTAATGAAACCCACACTCTTTTAAACAAACTTTTGACTGACTGGTACCTATGTCTTTGTGTGTCAATACAGCAGCTGATGAAAGGAGAATAAACCAGCCAATGTTGTTTGGCAAACAGAATGTTTATTTGATAAATACATTTAAATTGAACTGAAATTAATTATTGGGCTAGTTTTCATACTTTTTGGTCGAGTTTTGAGAGGTAATTGGGATGGAAATGTTTCTTGGACCTGGCAACCCTGCTGCTGTGTTTGTGCATTCCATTAAACAGAAGAATGAGAATAAATGTAGATATTCAAACGCAAATTGGAAAAAAAGGGCAACTTTTGAGCAAATAATTGTATATTAATACAATGGCACCACAGTTTAACGTGCTACGGACATGTTTTACATATTTGATCAAATTATGCAGCAAAAATTAACAAGCAATGCAAACATTTCTCAAAAACTTTAGATTTAATACCAGTTGGAGCTCCATTTAATTATTTTAATTATATTAACAATTAATTTAATTAATGCTAATGCCACACGGACACTCTGGATTGCTGTTATTGTTTATTTCCGCGTTTTTGACCGTATGTTTTGGTGAATGGTGGGCAACTGATTTTTCCAGGCGTAAAGAGCAGTTTATTTTATGACACAGATCTTTTTACAGAAGCAATGCTGTTTGTGAACATTGTTTTAGCCCACCATAGAACTATTATTATCTATTTAATACATTTACGTTGCCCTCGAGAGCCTCGGACGCGACACCGATCCTCCTCATAATAAAGTAATCTAACGCTAAATAATGAAACTCTCAAGTTACCAGCTATCAGCATACACAAGTTAGTACTGAGTAAATTACGTCTGTCAACACATTATAAGATACGATACGCACCTGACACAAAGTGCTCCGAGCATATTCTTGCGTGTTTTGAGGGAGTTTCTTGCCTGTTTATCTTCGCAAGCCATAACCTCCGTCGTTGTTCTGACAAAAGCTTAGTCTTCTCACATTCATGAAGTCTAATGATGGGTATACTGTAAAATCCAAGTTTAACAGAACCTCCGGCACGATTTGAACATCCATTGACCCAGCAGGAGATGACCATTTTCAACTTTATCACGACATTAACACGTTTCAGCTTCTTTTTCTATTGTTTTGCCCACAGAATGCCAACACCAATGGCGCCGGGTCGGCAAATCCCCGTATGTAGTGACGTCATGTAGGAACTATGTATACCCGATGTTAGCATGGATGGATCTAAACCTGATGTTAGCATGGATGGATCTAAACCGGATGTTAACATGGATGGATCTATACCTGATGTTAGCATAGATGGATCCATACCTGATGTTAACATGGATCTATAACTGATGTTAGCATGGATGGATCTATACCAGTGGGGGCGGGTCCCGGCTCAAAAGTGGCCAAAATGACGGGCGCTAACATGCTTGCAATACCACCCCGGGCCGACGGGGGTGGACCATAGACTGTATACGTTAACGGACAGAGGCATGCCTATCTCCGCTGTTCTAACTGGTATTCCAAGCATGTCAGCGCACGTCATTTTGGCCACTTTTGAAGACTCCACTGTAGTCACTATAACGGCTGCTTAATCCTCCTCATTGTTGAAAAAATTTTGACTCATTCAAACTCTACAAGGCGTACGCTGCATTGAAAATAGTTTTTGCTCAAAATAAGAGTGATATTAAGCCGCAAAAAGCTTCTGTGTGCGTTTTCTCCAGTGTGGGCAGGTTCCGGCAGAGGTGTGGACTCGAGTCATGTGACTTGGACTCAAGTCAGACTCGAGTCATGATTTTGATGACTTTAGACTCGACTTGACCAAATGTAAAAAGACTTGCAACTCGACTTGGACTTTAACATCAATGACTCTGACTTTCACTTGGACTTGCGCCAATTGACTTGCAAAGACTTGCGTAACCCGGGCCATTTTTACCTTTCTCCGCATCTCTCTTTCTATCTATGCCGTCTCTGAAGAAACAAAGCCTCGCGGTAGTTGTAGCGCTCGCGCGAGAGTTCGAACGTGAGTTCCAGGCAGTTCGAGCAGCAACACTTCCCTAAACAAGCGGACTGCATTCACCGGTGGGTGTGTTGTCTAGGGGAGCTGGAAATGAGCGAGCTGCAGGTATTTATCGCGACCTAACGTCATATTTTGTTCTACAAACCGTAATTGATATGCTTTCACTACAGGCGCCTCATACAATTGAATCGACGCAGTTGTCACACTCTGTGCCGTGTTTTAAAGAGGAACTGGTGAGTCAAACTAGCGCTAGCCTGCGCTGCTCTGTTGGCTATTTCTTATATTTTTCTGTGTGGGCGCCGAGGCCTATTATTATGAGTATGTTTTTGCTGTGCTCCTCCTGCTAAAGTTTGCATACATTAGATAGTTGTTTTGATTATGTGCACTAAGCTAGATTAATATTTGCACTATTGTTTATGGTGCATTGATATGAGAATCAGTGCTTTGACTGATTGAATTAATTTATATGAGACATTTTATTATGTAATGATATATTGGTAATTATGAGATATTACTAATGCTGGTCCAGTTCATACAGGCCAGGGTCCTTCCCCTCCATTGGTCCCTTCAGTCCTTTGGAACAATAACCACTACGGACATTAAACTGATTATATAGATACAGGTCCTAGCCCAATACTCATATTCATATATGCTGCACTGCTGCACTTGCTACTTCCCATTAAAAACCCCAAAGATAAAAAGTATGTTGACACGGACTGCTCTGATTTTATGTGTGGTCTGTGCATGTGTAACTGAGCCTGCATCTGGCACAACATCCAATTAGATCACGTAGATAGTTTTGATTTACCAGCAGCCAACGACATGGAACAAACTGTTAGTCCATGGGTCAGAGACCAACGAGAATGCACCAGCAAAATGATTCCTAACATTATTTTGTTTGCCTAAAAAGTACGTGGAGACCAACAAGAAACAAATCGCGGTCAAAAAGACTCGAGAGGACTCGAAAGTCAAACCGTAGGACTTGGGACTGACTTGAGATTTGTTGGCCTTTGACTTGGACTCGACTCGGGACTTGCCTGTCTTGACTCGTGACTTGACTCGGGACTTGAGGGCAATGAATTGAGACTGACTTGTGACTTGCTAAGCAATGACTTTGTCCCACCTCTGGGTTCCGGCGGCCAAAATGACGTGCGCTGACATGCTTGCGATACCACTCCGGGCCGATGGGGGTGGACCCAGAAGAAGAATTAGCCAATGCTAACATATATCAATCAATCAATCAATCAAAGTTTATTTGTAGAGCGCCTTTCATACACATGGCAACACAAAGCGCTTCACAGTCCACATCACAAATCATCACATAAAACAAACACCAGAATCACAATTAAAACATTAAAATCACACAAAAGATTAAAACACAATTAAAACATTAAAATCACACAAAAGAATAAAACCATTAAAACTTTCAAAATTACACAAGAAATTTAAATAAATAAATAAATGACAGCAGTGCATTAAAAATGGAGATAAAAATCCTTCAGTTGTATGCACAGGCAAACAGAACAGTCTTTAACCTGGATTTGAACATTGACAGAGTAGACGCCTCCCTCACATTTTCAGGAGATTGTTCCAGATCTTAGCTGCATGGATCTGAAACGCAGCCTCCCCATGTTTGGTTCTCACTCTGGGCACCAGCAGGAGGCCAGTCCCTGTGCTCCTCAGAGTCCGGGCTGGTTCATATGACACCAACATGTCACTAATGTATTCTGGTGCAAGGCCATGGAGAGACTTGTACACAAGCAGAGCCGTTTTAAAATCTATTCTTTGAGCCACAGGAAGCCAGTGCAGAGACCTGAGGACTGGACTAATGTGGTCATACTTCCTGGTTCCTGTCAGGACTCTAGCTGCTGCATTTTGGATGTACTGCAGCTGCTTACAGGTCTGTTTGGACAGACCTGTAAGCAGGCCATTGCAGTAGTCTAGCCTGCTGGAGACAAATGCATGGACAAGAATCTCCAAGTCTGCCCTGGACACTATATTTCTAACTTTGGCAATGTTCTTCAGATGGTAAAAAGCTGTTGATGTTATTGATTTTATGTGGCTATTGAAATTTAGGTCTGAGTCCAGTATTACCCCCAAATTTCTGACCTTGTCTGAAGGAAGTAGGGAGAGAGACTGAAGTTGACAAATGACGCCCTCTCTTTGTTTCTGGGGACCAAAGACAATGATTTCGGTTTTGTCTGTATTTAGCTGGAGGAAATTATTTTGCATCCAGTCACTGATCTGTTGGATACAGTGAAGGAGCAAATCCAGTGGTCCATGTTCTCCTGCAGTCAGTGAGACATAGATCTGAGTGTCGTCAGCGTAATTGTGGTAGGACACTTTGTTTCTTTGTATTAACTGACCTAACGGCAGCATGTAGAGATTAAATAGGAGAGGTCCCAGGATCGACCCCTGTGGTACACCACAGGTCAGGGCCACATCATCTGAGACGCAGTCTCCAATCTCCACAGAGTACTTCCTATCCTCCAGGTAAGACCTAAACCAGTCTAGGGCTGTGCCAGTGACACCAGCCCAGTCCTCCAGTCTCTGCATGAGGATCTCATGGTCGACAGTGTCGAACGCGGCACTAAGATCTAACATGACCAAAACTGTGACTTTACCTGCATCAGTGTGTGAAGTCGAATGTCGTTTGTTACCTTCACTAGAGCGGTCTCAGTGCTGTGGTGGGGTCTAAACCCAGACTGGAACATATCAAAAGAATTATTCATTGTTAAAAATTCAGTAAGTTGTTGGGAGGCCACTTTTTCAAGAATTTTTCCAATAAATGGCAGATTCGATATGGGGCGATAATTTTGAAGTCCCGCAGGATCCAGACTGCTCTTTTTTAGGAGAGGTCTTATGACTGCTGTTTTTAGGGCCATAGGAAATGTTCCTGACGACAGAGACATGTTTACTATTTGTGTCAGTGAAGGTAACAAACTGCTCAGGACGGACTTCAGAAATTTAGAGGGCAATATATCCAGGCTACATGTGGAGGAGCTCAGACTCATGATTATCTTTTTGACAGTTTCAGTATCCACAGGTGCAAAGTGAGTTAGCTCAGAAAGCTTCTCTGGCTGTTGCATTGTTATACGTGCTGTGGAGGTGATAGTGTTTTTGATTCCTTGTACTTTGTCATCGAAAAACTGTGCGAACTCATTACACCTAGATTTAGAGGAAAATTCTAGGGGCAACTTTACAGGGGGGTTCGTTAATCTACCAACTGTTGAAAACATAACACGAAAATTGTTACTGCAACCTCCAATAATGTCAGAAAAATACATTTCTCTTGTTCTACGTAGAACCCGGTTAAATTCACCCAACTCATCTTTAAAGATTTCATAATCGCCCTGGAAATTGGACTTTCGCCACTTCCGTTCGGCCCTCCGGCACTCTTGCTTCTGTGCCCTAACCGAGTCTGCCTTAGTCCATGGGGCCTTTTTCTTACTGGTAACTATTTTAACCGTCACAGGAGCAATGGCGTCCAGAACAGTCAGAACACTGGTGGTGACAGAGTTATACAATTCATCAACAGTAGAGCATGGAGTTTTCTCAAAATTTAGCATTCCCATGAACAGTTCACTTGTGTTTTCATGTATGTGTCTTCTTCTAACAGTTGTAAATTCAGCTGGTGGTTTGCTAGCAAAACACATGTCAAAAAATACACAGAAATGATCTGACAAAGCAACATCAACTACATTAACATTTGATACATTAACCCCCTTTGTAATTAGCAGGTCAAGAGTGTGCCCCCTGCTGTGGGTGGGGCCACTCACGTGCTGAATGAAACCAAAGGTCTCAAATACAGAAGCCAGCTCCTTTGCATTTCTGTCATCAACATTATCAACATGTACATTAAAATCACCTGTAATAACTAAACTATCAAAATCTGTGCACACGAATGAAAGTAGTTCAGTAAAATGGTCAATAAAATCGCAACATGACTGTGGTGGCCTGTACAGGACAATGAAAAGAGTAGAAGATTGCTTTTGTTCCATTTTAAAAGAAATATACTCAAACGATGAAAAATTTCCAAGGGGCATTCTATGGGAGACAAAGTGCTCTCTAAAAACTGCAGCTATGCCTCCCCCCCTTTTGTTTTCTCGTATTTCGGATTCGAATTTAAAATTGGGTGGTGTTGCTTCTATTAGAACTGCATTTCCTGTATTTTGGTCCAGCCATGTTTCAGCCATAAGCATAAAATCAAGATCATAAGAAGTGATAAAATTATTAAAGAAGCTATACCCGATTTTTTTTCTAAGTAGTTCATAAAAATGCTTTTTACTACATACAAGTTGTATCATAATACATCATTCAATTGAAAACTTGAGGTAATTGATTCAGCTGTGTAAGAATTACAAGCAGTGAAAAGTGCTGAGTAGAGTCTGAGCGGGCCGCTCTTTCTCCTCCGCTCACAGAACGAGCAGCGAACAGCCAGCGTCCTCTAGCCCCTACAGCGCTGGACTTCAAAATTCGAATATAATTCTAAAATAAAAAATGATGAAAAAAATTATTGAATAAAAAAATTTGAACAAATATTAGACAACCCTTGTAATTCGAAATGTATTGAATGACTGCAAATAAAATAGTTAGCTCCCAAAGGTTTCACCGAGACGTGCTAGGCAGGTAACAGCTAAGCTAGCTAGTTGTTTCATGGTAACTTCCGGGTTTTTCGCAATCGCTTTTTGTCACATTGAAACAGTATTTTTGTCATGAAAACGTTAACAGCAAATTCTGAAATCATCCGTGCATGTGTGTTAAGGATGTATATGTGTACTGTATTGTCCGATTGACGTTTAATGGTGTTGATTTATAGATATGTAGTTGTTTATTGAGCGTGGCTAGCTCCGCTAGCTTCTCTACACAGACGAGTGTGTAGTGACAGGTGCTGATAGCGTTTTGTACTTGCAGAGTAATGGCAGTATTTTACACACCTGAATTACAAACAGGTTGCATTGGGGCTTCGGTCATTATTGGTTTGAGAGTTCTGTTATCAAGAAAAATGATCGGAAGAATTGCTGCTGCTGCTTTGAGTAGCTCTATAACAAATTATAATTAAATATTAGAATATATTCTAAGGTTTTAAATCAATACATTCGGGACGCGAAACTAGCGGTATTCTTTTACTTATATATTGTGTTAGCACTTAGCAGTGCGTTGCTTTAGTGCCATTTCATCAGTGATTGTTGCACAGCTTACAAGAAGTTGCGCTAATGCTAATGTTAGCATATGTATCAGATCGCAAATAAAACTAGGTGGCTCTGTGTTATGAGAAATGAGAAGCCATTGAGCCAGTTGGGGGGCGGTGCTAAACATTCAAACATTGCAGAAACGGGTATAGCGCCTTTAATTAAAAATGATTTGTTACATAGAGATCTGACATTAAGCATAGCAAGTTTAAAAATAACGTCAGAGTCGATTAATGTGGTTGATTGATTTCTACAGGGAACAGAAATTAGATTTGCAGAGTTGGACCGTCTAACTGCTGTCCTGTTTTGATTTCGTTTTTTAGAATTTAAAAACATTTTTGAGCTGGTGCGAGGAACACACACAGTCTCAATTGGCCTAAAATGTGAAAACCCTTGTTGTTGTTCTTTAGCTCCCAGAGTCAGAAGGGAGTCAGCACAGTTCAGTGTTTGGACTGGTAATGCACTGCCAGACGGACAGGGAGCAGTGTTTGCACCGTTGTACTCACCCGGTGCTGGTGAGCAGGAGGCGGGGGAGTGCGGTGGGGTCCGAGGGGGCTCAGATGTAAACAGTCACGCCCCCCTCGGGGAACGCTGAACAACATAACGTATGTAATCCATCAACAGGCTGCTACCGTATCTGTTTGGGTGTAATCCGTCTGGACGATAGGCTTCGTTACGTTTCCAGAAAAGGGCAAAGTTATTCACAAAGACAAAGTTAAAAGAGCTGCATGTAGCCTGGAGCCACATATGCAGCGCCACAACACGACTGTAGAGGCAGTCGCCTCTGCTTACAGTCGGGATTGGACCAGAAATAAAAACAGATAGTCCGGAGGATTGAAGGAGGTGGAACAGATCCATAAAATGTTTCTTCGTGACTTCTGACTGCTGAAGTTTCATGTCGTTAATTCCCACATGCACGACTACCTTGGAAACGGTATCAGGCAGGGACTGAAGCAGAGGAGGGAGACGTATGAGCAGGTCTGGTACAGTAGCTCCGGGAATACAGCGAGTGACCGCGTTAAAGAAGCGGACGTGTCTCACGATGGAATCTCCAATAATCAGAGTGGTCGGGGCGAAGAGTGGCATCGGAGAAGGAGCTCGGTGGACGGAACCAGCGGGTTCACCCGAAGCAGGACCCGAGCCTGAGCGCCGCTGAACACATGGAGAGGAGGAGCGGGGGTGCTGACTCTCAGCTACAGGCGACCCACGCTGTGTGCTCGGGGACGCTGGAGCGGTGAGAGGGGCTGGCTCTGGGCGCTGCTGCTGACCCGGTGGAGGTGAGCGGTGGTGATGATGGCTAGCTACCCCAGTCTGAGGCTGCTGCACTGGGGTCAACATGGCTGGTGGACCGCTCTTTCGCCTGAGGACTGCTTCCTTTAGGAGCGTTTTCCTCGCAGTAGACTTGGATCCTCGAGCAGTAGAGTACGCTGCAGTGTCCAGGGATTCTGCTGAGGGGGCCGGGATGTCGGTGGAGAGGGCTGCATAGCGGTTTGCCAGACTCAGGACATGGGCCACGGCGCAGGATGGCTCCTCGGAATCCGCGGGCTCGTTGTTCGGAACCGGGCGCTTAGGTGTAGAACAGGAGGGTCCGGAGCTGACGGATCTCTCCCACACGACAGTGTCACAATATGCAGCGCTCAGTGACATCAGCCGTGAATGCTGCCCACCAGCGACTTCAAAAAGTTTGGACACTAGAGATTGTTTCTCATTCAACTCTGCGGTGAGACGAAGGACTTCTTTTCGTAGATCTGCAATGGTGGCACGGTCGCTCTCACGGAGCTCCAAGGTGAGGCGACTAATATTGTGCATGTTTGAGCCAATTTCATTGTCACTTTCCATGTCCTCGTTAGCTTGTGTTAGCCTCTGTGCTACTAGTGGGTTTCAGTCGGGACTAAGTGCTATTTGCTGAAACCACTGAATTAAAAAGATAAAACACTCAGATATATTAAAAAACTGAACAATAAAAACGCGCTAAAAAGTTGTTAAAAGTTTACTAAAAAGGTGCACAGAGCAGCCCTGCAGTCCTGCATACGCAGACCTCAAAAACGTCTTTACAGGATGGACCAAAAGTTGGCTCTTGGCCCAAAGCTCCGTTCCACATGTGTGTCAATGCTGAGGGGGGTGAATTTTTTTGGTCCACTTAGTTTAGTTTAGTTTATCCATAAATGCTAATCAAAATAACTTGAATTAAATAAATATTTTACTTTTATGAACAAAAAGCTGCAGAAGTTGAAAAAATAGACTACATGTGATGCAATCATTGATAAAAATGCTAATTAAACCGTTAATAGGTGTTAGCATTTTTGAATATTACAAGTACATTGTGGTAAATAAATCTAAGGCAACCAAAAGTGAGACTGGCATAATGTAAAAACAATATTAGCCTTGTTAGCATGTTTTATGATATCAAGTAGAGTTAGCTAACTTGCCCAACACTAATTAGCTTGAATCTCACAAATAAGGCTAAAAGGTTAAAAGAGTTGCACACTATTATGTACAAAACGGATGAAAATATGTTTATACCTTGTTCAGATGACAGTGAAACCTCCTACAGATTCAGCCCAGACTGGCTGCTGCTGCTGTGAGATGCCCTTCTCCTACGTCATCGCCGCCATTTTGCCCCCCCCCCCTAGCGTTTCTATGCGGAAGTGAAAAGGTGCCACTTCAAAGCAGTTTTTTTAACATAATTCATCTGAACATGTCAAAATGAACACCCGAAATATTATAAACACATATTGTAGTTATATATTCTGGATAGCAGCATATTAAATTCTAGTACTACTTTAAGAATTGGTGACCAGGGACAGAGGGGCTCTGCTGTGGGATGGTTTTCGGATGATATGTGATCATTCAGCATGTTTTTCCATATTGAAATTTTTATTTTTTTCCTTGATTTCCAGTTCATGAGGATGGTTTTCTTGGCGATGGTTAGCGCCACCAGGAGGATGTTTATGTTTGGTTGTGTGATGTTTAGCTGAGTGAGATCGCCTAATAAGCAAAGTGATGGGGACATTGGGATGTGGCAACCTAGAAGCATCGCCAATTCTATTTAATAGGGGAAAAATACTTCCTGTCCCACGGCCCCTTTTGGTCACGTGGTTGCAACCCAACAATTACTTAACAAATGAAGGCATTCTAGAATGTGATGACGTCATGTTAACAACGTCTATTCAGCCCAGTTTAAACATGATGTTATGAGATCTATGGACACGGTTACCATGGGATTTGCTGAAATTCTGATGTCACAGGATTCCAAGCCTTTTGGTAGGAGGCGTTATCTGGTTTCACACACGGTGTAACACACAGTGGTGTTACAGCTGTCTCCGGACAACAGCCGGGAACATGACAGGAGACCCAGGAGGCCATAACAGAGGAAGCTCAGGTTAGGGATGGACCTGAATCCTGGACAGAGGAGGCTCAGGTCAGGGATGGACCTGAATCCTGGACAGGGGAGGCCCAGGTCAAAGCCCAGTCTTCCCTGAACCTCATTTCCATCATCTCCTCAGACACGGAGCCTCTGGTGCGTTCATGGTGGAACAGAGCAGACACTGCAGACCTGTCAGACCCTCAGTCCCTGAAACATCTGGCAGAAGGTTGTTTGGAGATGATCGCCACTGTCTCAGAGCAGATTCTCAACACTAACTACATATGTGTTAGCCGGGAGTGAGCGCCCTCTGCCGCTGTCAGAAGAAGCTGTGAGCAGAGCCATGCTGCGGACCCTGAAGGAGAGCTTTACAGCTGCACTCAGCACACACACACAAATCCATCCATGGACCAGCTGCTCACACTGCTGACTGATGAAGTGACCAACAATGTGAACTCTGCTCTGGGCACCAGCACAGTGCAGGACAGGGGTCTGCTGGTTTCTGAGGACAGAACATATAAGACACCCAAGGACAAACTCATAGCTATGGTTCGTCACACCAAAACAATGATCTGTCAAGGAGAAAACAGACTGTTGTTTCATCCCTCAACACACCATTTCACAAACCAGGGGTCAAGACCAGACTGGGACCAGCAAACAATGCTCTGTCAAAGAGCAGCTGAGGAAGATATGCGTCCCCTGTGGCCCTCGCGTGCAAGATGCAGAAGAAGAGGTTTTAGCGTCCTCTGAAACGCCCTCATCCAGAACACAAGAACATCACGTGTTAAATGCTAGAAAGACTGTGTTATGTTTGGGCACCTTTTCCCCCCTTTGGTTTTAGGTCTTATCTTTTTTTGTCCAGGTATTTTTGGGTTTTATAGTTTTTTTGTAAGATTGTTTTGTGTATAAGTATATTTTATAGGTTGCCTTTTTGATAAGGTTTTTGTAACTTATTTTGTATATTTTGCAGCTCAGGTCGGGAGTATAAGAAGCGCTGTCCTGGTGCACTCCCGCCCCTCTCTGCTCTTAGCCTTTCCTGCTGAGGTGAGCGTGCACGCGCTGCGCGCTCCCTCTTGGTCCAGGTCTGCGGCCTCCCCTGACGCCGCATGGTTTGCTTGTTTCTTTAGCCATTTGGTTAGCATTTTTCCTTGTCCTTATTTTTATTTGATCTGGTGGGTCCGGTGGTTACATTTTCGTTTGAGGGTGTAGCTAGTTAGGTTTTGTTTATACTTTAGTTAGGGTGCCGGCATCCGATCCGGACGGCCCTGTATAGGGTTGGTTCGGTGTCGGCCCATTTTGTTTGTTTTGGCTGGCCCACCAGGTCCACCTTTAATTTGATTACTTTGGGTTTTTGTATTCTGGACACGGGGTTGGGTTGATTTAATATTCATATTAAATAATAATAAAGAAACTAGAGTTCAGTTAAAAGAACATGTACAAATAAAATCTTTTTTTTTTTTAATCTAAACCTGTCTCTGTGTCCTTAAAATATGTTTTGTCCTTCGGGTCGTAACAGACTGTCAGAACGTTTCTCGTCTCCCACAGGTCAGAGAGAGTCTCTTACAAACGGCCTCTTGGAGTCCAACCAGGACCAGCTCAATGATGACCGAACTTTTCTGCCTGGACAAGATATCTTTCTTGTGAGATCTCCATCCACACTCCAGAAAGATGTCCAAGAAATCCTCGAGAAGGAAGCCCAAGAGCTGAGTGGAGATAGCAGCAGCCTGATCCATGACAGTGAAAAATCCGCAGCCTCTATCGTCCGCACCATCTCAGACGAAAGGGCTTCAGAAGAATCAGTGGATCCAACACCAGTGCCAGGACACTCTGGCACCAAGCTGCTCTGGTTACACAAAGTGACACAGGAGCTTAAGTCCTTCTTTCTCATGTGCTTTTCAAAAGCAGCCATCTGCAGATGCCTGAGGAGGCTATACTGCTTGTGTGGTCACTCTCCGCCTTCGAGCAGCGAGGTTCAGAATTTGACAAATGAAGCGCTCAGATTTCTGATGCAAGAACCCTCAAACCAGGACGTCTATGAAAGCACAATCTCTGGGCTGAACGACGCCATGGCCATGGGCGATGGGCTCAGTGAGGAGAGCTGGTCGAGTTGGGAGCTGTCTGAGTCCCTCACCAGACCCCTGCAGCCTTGGATACAAAACCTGGAATTCAGAAGAGCTGCCCATGAATAAGTGAGGTGATAACTATAACTGGCTTCAGCGTCAATTCCACACCTTGGCCATCGACTACCCCGTCCTGAGGGCTTTGAGGAAGATTTGCAAACTGGTCATCAGAACCCATTCTCAACCCACCGTTTCCACTGAAGAAGAGTCACTGTCCTCTGTAAATGTAGAACCAGCCAAAAGTTCCAGATCGGAAGAGTTTGACAGTTCAGCAGCGGTCGACATGAGGCTCAGCACACAGTGGAATGAAGACGACTGCAACGGTCTGGTTTTTGAAGTGGTGAAGAGGATTTTCCAAAATAAAGATCCTCCAGAGAGAATCACACTGGCGCAATGTCTGTTCGACGAGCTCAACGCTGAAATCCAGAACTGGGACGTCCAAGTCCAGCCCTGTCGACAGACTTTTAAGAACACAGCAAAATGTGTTTATCTGGTTCGTGGGAAAGAGAAGGATGTGACCCAGACTGTGTGCATCGTACCCGGATACATCGGCACCATCTTGAACAGCATTCACCAGCACCTGACTGAGCCTCAACAGAAGAGGTCAATGTGGAAAGCCCTCTGCTGTTGGAGATAAGCGTGGACCAGTGTCTTGAAGTGTGATCCGGCACGAGTGGCATTTTATGTATATATTTATTTTTTATCATTGTGTGCTGTTTGTTTTTATTTTTGGTTTTATCTTTGCAGTGTATTTGTTTTTATTATATTACTTGCCACCACCCACTCATGTCACATGACCCATCCACACGACTGAGTCCCATCACTGTGCAATTGGACGCACCTGTTGGCGCGTGAGGAGGAATAAGACAGAGGAGCAACGCAACAAAAGGAGAAGCGGGTCAGAGAGGTGACGGACGGAGTGGGCAGAGGTCGGATCGCGGTCGTGGGCCCGAGGAAGGTGCAGCCATGAGGGGGAGACGCCACATGCACCGGGGACGACGCGCACGCTGGAACCGCAAGTGCTACGAAGCGACATACACGCAGAGGCAGAGGAGGACTCTGCCTTCCGTGTGAGTACCCTAGGGGCCCGTAGTAGTACTTGTCGGAAGAGCTAACTGAAGAAACAGTGTTGTGAGCATTTGACTGCCGTTAGTTGTCTCCGCGTAGGTGTTCCAGCGTGCAGAGGATGAGAGCCAGCCGGGAGGGATCGAGACTGTGTGAAGGAGTGTTGTGACGCGGACTACACGCAGGGGCAGAGGAAACTCTGCCTTGTGTGTAAGTATTGTAGCGACACTCCACCCTCGTAGCCTCTGGCCCTGTAGTCTCGGACCCCTGTGCTGGTGTTTTGTCTTGTGTTCCCAGGTGACCCGGTGCGTGTGGATGGACCGCTCCCCAGGACAGCATGACCGCTCCCAGGACAGCCCGTATAGTACGTGCAGTCTTGGACTCTCGTTTTTAAGTATTTTAACCGCCTTGGTTTTATGGACTTTTATCTTTAGTGTTTTTTGACGTGCACAATTTTTATCATCTTATTTTTGTAATAAATCCTTTCATTTGCAATTATACTGTCTTCCTTGGTAAACAGTGTGTGCTCTCACCCGGTCATCTCTTATTTACAATAGCTCCCCCTGTTTCACGCACTACTTCTCACCATATCAATAGCCCCACCATTACAGACATATATTAGCTTAAGTCACTTAAGCTAATTATATATGTATATATGTGTGTGTATATATATATATACAACAACAAAAAATCTCACCTTTCGCCCTCTGCAGGCGGTTATCCCTCTCTAAGCTCGTTAGATATATATACATTTTATATATATATACATATATAAAACACGAAACGAAAAGCTTGAGAAATACCAAGGGCTCAGAGAGGAGCTGGAGAGGGCCTGGAGGGTAAAGGTGACAGTAGTGCCCGTGGTGATCGGTGCACTCGGGGCAGTGCCCCCGAAGTTAGAAGAGTGGTTACAGCGGATCCCTGGAACAACCTCGGACATCTCGGCCCAGAAATGTGCAGTGCTAGGAACAGCAAAGATACTGTGCAGAACCCTCAAGCTCTCAGGCCTCTGGTAGAGGACCCGAGATTAGAGAGGCGCCCACGCCTATATATATATATATATAACACTCACCTTTTCCTACACCCGTGAGGAACTTATGAACATCCGACCCACCGTTCCCATGGACCTATTGCCTGTTTTCTTGGCATCTGCCGCTGATTTAGTTCATGTTCTAGCCAAAAAAGTGTGGGCCCGTAAAAGGGGAAAGCGCGGAGGCCTGCTCGTGCGTCTTAGGAGGAGAGGAGCGCGCACGGCTCTCCCTGGCATTTTTCTCTCCAACGTACGCTCACTGGGCAATAAGATGGACGAACTCAGCCTGCTCATGAGAAGAAACAAGGACTTCGCCACATCCTGTGTCCTCTGCTTCACTGAGACCTGGCTAAATGAGCGGATCCCGGACTGCGCTCTGGAGCTGCAGGGCTTTGGGCTGTTCCGCGCGGATCGCCATTGTGCGCTCTCAGGGAAGAGCAGAGGCGGAGGGCTGTGTTTCTACGTCAATACAAACTGGTGTAACGATGTGACAGTGATCTCCAAGCACTGCTCTCCTGCTCTGGAATATCTTTTCATTCATTGTAAACCATAGTACTCCCCGCGCGAAATTGTTTCATTCATTCTTGCCTCTGCTTACATACCGCCATGCGCGGACGCGCGCGAGGCTCAGCGCGCACTCGCAGAGCAAGTACTGTGTATGGAACGCTTATACCCGGACTCTCTGATTATTATCCTGGGGGATTTTAATAAGGGAAACTTGAGCCAGGAATTACCCAAATACAGACAGTTTATCAAATGCCCGACCAGAGAGGAGAACACTCTGGATCACTGTTACACCACCGTGCGCGGAGCTTTTCGCGCTGTTCCCAAGCCAGCCCTCGGCTTCTCAGATCACTCCATGATACATCTGGTTCCTGCTTACAGACAGAGACTAAAGCTCTCGAAACCTGCAATGAGGAGCTCCAAAGTGTGGTCTGATGAAGCTGTGGAAGAGCTGCGCGCATGCATGGAATCTACAGACTGGGACCTTTTCAGAGCTGCCACAGATAGTTTGGATGAATATACGGACACTGTGACGTCATACATTCACTTCTGTGAGGATAGCATCATTCCAACAAGGACCAGGGTCATCTATAATAACGACAAACCCTGGTTCACTGCTAAACTCCGGCAGCTCAGGAAAGCAAAGGAGTCTGCTTTCAGGGAGGGGGACCGCAGCGGCTACAAAGCAGCTAAATATCAGTTCAGGAGAGAACTGAAAGCAGCCAAGTCCCGGCACAGAGAACGACTACAGGAGCAGTTTGGTAACAACGATACTGCTTCTGTCTGGAGGGGCCTACGGGAGATCACCAACTACAACCCTGTGCTGACGACCACAAGCTAGCTGACGATCTGAACTTATTTTTCAGTCGCTTTGATGCTGCCCCTGACACCTCTCCCTCCCCCACCCCCCACTACTCTAACGACCCACCCATCAGCCCTGCCCCCAGCCTAACAATAGCCGCTAAAGAGATTAAACAACTCTTCCTGAGGCTGCACCCCCGCAAAGCTCCTGGCCCGGACCACGTGTCTCCGGCCACTCTGAGACACTGCGCCAGTGAGCTTACTCCTGTGTTCACTGACATTTTCAACACCTCTCTGCAGTCCTGCCATCATGCTTCAAATCCTCCATCATTGTCCCCGTCCCGAAGAAGCCCAGGATCACAGGACTCAATGACTACAGACCTGTAGCACTTACGTCTGTCGTCATGAAGTCATTTGAACGCCTGGTTCTCTCAAGTCCCTCACCTCCCCCCTCCTGGACCCCCTGCAGTTCGCCTACAGAGCCAACAGATCTGTAGACGACGCCATTAACCTGGCCCTCCACCACATCCTACAGCACCTGGACTCCCCGGGGACCTACGCCAGGGTCCTGTTCGTGGACTTCAGCTCTGCCTTCAACACAATCCTGCCATCCCTGCTCCAGGACAAGCTCTCCCAGCTCAACGTGCCCGATTCCACCTGCAGGTGGATCACTGACTTCCTGACGGACAGGAAGCAGCGAGTGCGTCTGGGGAAGAATGTCTCGGACTCTCGGATTATAAATACAGGAGCCCCACAGGGCTGTGTTCTTTCTCCCCTGCTCTTCTCCCTGTACACCAACCACTGCACCTCCAGCCACGACTCCGTGAAGCTGATCAAGTTCGCGGACGACACCACCCTCATTGGACTCATCTCCAACAACGATGAGTCCGCCTACAGGAGGGAGGTGGACCGGCTGGTGTCCTGGTGCAGTGGTAACAACCTGGAGCTGAACGCCCAGACGACAGTGGAGATGATTGTGGACTTCAGGAAGAGCACTGTCCCCCCACCCCCACCCTCCGTGATGGACTCCCCCATCACCTCTGTGGAGTCCTTCCGTTTCCTGGGCACCACCATCACCCAGGACCTCAAGTGGGAGCCGACCATCAGGGCCCTCATCAAGAAGGCCCAGCAGAGGATGTACTTCCTGCGGCAGCTCAGGAAAGCCAAGCTGCCTGCACAGATGTTGGTGCAGTTCTACACGGCCATCATCGAGTCCATCCTCACCTCCTCCATCACTGTGTGGTTCGCTGGAGCCACAGTCAGGGACAAACAGAGACTACAGTGCATTGTGCGCTCTGCAGAGGAAGTGATCGGCCGCAGCCTTCCATCGCTGCAGGACCTGTACGTCGCCCGAGCTCGAGGCCGGGCTGGTCGTATCACAGCCGACCCCTCTCACCCTGCACATGGACTATTCCAACCACTCCCCTCAGGCAGGAGGCTGCGGTCCATCAGGACTAGAACCTCCCGCCACAAGAACAGTTTCTTCCCCTCTGCTGTTGGACTCTTGAACACATCTTAACCTGTCCCCCCGCCCTTTATAAAGTCACTTTACTTCACTGTACTGCTGTCACCTTACATTGTGTGCACCATGTGCACTTGTATATTGTAAATAGTAACTGTAACTCGATTTTAAATTTAAATTTATTCTTTAGAAGTGTTTTTTATTCTTATTTTTATTATCTCTTTTTGACTGTTGCACTGAGCCAAAGCAATTTCCTAGTCTGTGACCTCCTGTTACTTACGTGGCAATAAAAATGATTCTGATTCTGATTCTGATTCTGCCCTCCGCGGGCGGTTATCCCTCTCTAAGCTCTGGCCTGGGAGCTTGAGGGTTCTGTGTAGTATCTCTGTTCCTAGCACTGCACATTTCTGGGCCAAGATGTTCAAGGTTGTTCCAGGGATCCGCTGTAACCACTCCTCCAGCTTCGGGGTCACTGCCCCGAGTGCACCGATCACCACGGGCTCTACTGTCATCTTTACCCTCCAGGCCCTTTCCAGCTCCTCTCTGAGCCCTTTATTTATTTATATATATATATATATATATATATATATATATATATATATATATATATATATATATATATATATATATATATATATATATATATATAATATATATTATATACTATATACTGTATATATATATATATATACAGTAGTGCCCGTGGTGATTGGTGCACTCGGGGCAGTGACCCCGAAGCTAGATGAGTGGTTACAGCGGATCCCCGGAACAACCTCGGACATCTTGGTCCAGAAATGTGCAGTGCTAGGAACAGCAAAGATACTGCGCAGAACCCTCAAGCTCCCTGGCCTCTGGTAGAGGACCCGAGCTTAGAGAGGGATAACCGCCCGCGGAGGGCCAAAGGTGAGTGGACAATTTTTTATATATATATATATATATATATATATATATATTATATATATAAATTGGGATTCAGTCAGTTATATCAATGTTATAAACACTGAGACACAGGTAAATATTGTTATGGCTATATTCATATTTGAACATATTGTACCAAATTCACCGATTCGATTTGAACAAAGGGCCTCTTGTACTGGGTCACTTTCACATGACCTTCGCCTGAGGCTGGCGGTGCCATGTACACTCCTTTTGCTCATTAAAATGTGAATTGTTATGACAGGTGCACAATTGTTCTTATCCCCTCCCTTCTTCTATCTCCTCTTCCTGCGTAAATGAAATAACCACCTTACCCCCTTGGAAATGCCTTGTTCTTTGATCTTCCTTACAGGACTATAATATAAAAATGTGAGATGTGAGCAGGTCAGAGAGGAACGACGCAGGCTACTGGTTGCTTTGCTCCTTTCTGACTCTGCAGAGTTTATTGTATTGTTATTCTCATCACCTTTTAAATAAATTGCACAAAGTTATTTCTCTTGGATCCATTCATTTAAGTATTTAAATTTCCACTACACTTTAGACACAGACACATAGGAGATGCTTTGATACATTTTAACAGCAACACATTTGAAATTTTCATAAAAGAACATGACGACACACACTGCTTAGTATAGTCTATACTATATTATAGTAGTATAGTTTTTAAACAACAGTAATTGTTCCATTTGAACATACTGCTTATAACTGGTTATAATCTCCTACTGCTCAATGCTTAACTTCCACACAGTGATTGAGCAAGTGATAAATAGCGATTCATCTGCATGATGAAAACAGCAGTACCAGATCACATTAAACTGAGGTCAAGTATCCTGACATGTTCCCGTCTCTTTCTGCTCCAAAAGACTAATCCACAGTCATGCATTTATGTGAAACGTAATGTAATAAGAGGAAGCACAGGCTGTGTGTAATTGAAACGTTCTTGGCGTCTGCGAGGACAACAGCAGTGATCACACTCAGACACACACTTACAGCAGAGGACGGATCGATTGGTTTTAGAAATCCCACATTTCAACAAGACACATGTGTCGCTGTTCCAGGTAGAGGAGGAGGCGGCGGTTTCCAAGGACTTGATGTGCTTGGGTCAGATTTTATAATTATAATCTGGCATCAACTTTCAGAAAATATTTTTAAATCCATCATGTGTGTCACCTGGGTCTCCTTAGGCTTGTATTTTAACTCTTTGTATTTAAATATGTCGCTCCTTGTTCTGTCATTGTCATTCCACGTCTGTTTTAGTTCTGTCATCATTCTGTCATCATTCCCTCTTTGTTTTTGTTGTGTCTATTCTGTATTTTTATTTTTTTACAGTTCTGCGTTTAGTTTTTAATTTATTAGCATAGCTCAGACAGAGTGGCCTGGATGTGAGACCCAGGCCCACACCGAGGTGGGACAGGTTTCTCTGGTGGCATTGGAAGAATGGGTCAAATGCAGAGGAATAGAGTACTGTACATACCAAGAGACACAGAGACAGAGGATAATTGTTGGAGGCTGGAAAAGAAAACATGATTTCTTGGTTTCCCGCGTGGCCTGGTGTCACACAGAGGTCTCCTCGATGACCTACTTACAGGATCACTGTGTCTGTCCTCTGGCTGTGGAAACGATAGCTTTGCTCATGACAACAGTGGTAAAGATGATACTCGATGTTGTAATGAACTAAATAGAGATAATATGAAATAAGTCAGAGAGTTTAGCGCAGAGACACTGAACCCAAATGTGTTTCTGTCTCCAGCCTGCGTTTGCCTGAAGAAGTGTTCACTGAGACGTGGGAAATGTCAAGTCCAGCTGTTTACACACAGCCTCATTTCTTGGCCTTTTTCAGAGAGTATGTATGATAGATTTGTTCTGCTTGTAGTAAGGAGTCAAGAATGATTTGATCAATATGTTTATTTGGTTGGCACAGTGCATGTTAATGACCACACATGGGCTGATTTAGGTCCGCTGTCCACATTTGCACTCACATTCACCCTGAACTATTATACATGTTTATAGGTAGGGAAAACCGGAGCACCTGGAGGAAACCTATGGAGACACGGGGAGAGCATGCAAACTCTACACAGAAAGGTCTCGAGGTGGAGTTGAACCCAGGACCTTCTAGTTGTGAAACACGAGCGCTAACCACTGCTCCACCGTGCATAACACAGCATTATATGCTACATTTAGTTTGTATATATTTGGGGAAAGTAATGCAGTAGTGTAATGCTTTACAATTCAGAGACAGAAATATTGTAGCACATTACTTTGAAATGAACAGAAACAAGTATCACATCATAGATAGTGTTTAAGAAGTCACTTTACAGGTCGAGAGCACATGTGATGTCACATGGGAGAAAGCTTCCTCTAATCAGCACCTCAAAGAAACAAGAGTTCTTTCCTTTTTATCAAAGGCACAGACCAACTGTGTGTATTATTTAACCAATAATACAAGTTTAACTGAAGACTTTGTCATTACCCACAAATGTTACATGAAAGAGGTCGAAGTTTTCACCAGATTCCCAAACACTGTAACTGGAATTCTTCCCCATTCTTCCATGTAGATCTTCTCTGTGATCTTTGAAGCTGTCGTTGGGCAACACAGACGTTAGACTCCCTCTTCAGATGTCCATCCATCCATCCATTTTCTTCCGCTTTATCCGTTGCCGGGTCGCGGGGGCAGCAGTCTAAGCAGAGACGCCCAGACTTCCCTATCCACACACACTTCCTCCAGCTCATCCGGGGGGACCCCAAGGCGTTCCCAGGCCAGCTGAGAGACATAGTCCCTCCAGCGTGTCCTAGGTCTTCCGCGGGGCCTCCTCCCGGTGGGACGTGCCCGGAACACTTCCCCAGGGAGGCGTCCAGGAGGCATCCGGAACAGATGCCCGAGCCACCTCAACTGGTTCCTCTCGACGTGGAGAAGCAGCGGCTCTACTCCGAGCTCCTCCCGTGTGACTGAGCTCCTCACCCTATCTCTAAGGGAGCGCCCAGCCACTCTGCGGAGGAAGCTCATTTCGACCGCTTGTATCCGCGATCTCGTTCTTTCGGTCATTACCCAAAGCTCATGACCATAGGTGAGGGAGGGAACGAAGATTGACCGGTAAATCGAGAGCTTTGCCTTTCGGCTCAGCTCCCTCTTCACCACAACGGTCCGATACAGCGACCGCATCACTGCGCACGCTGCACCGATCCGCCTGTCAATCTCACGCTCCATTCTTCCCTCACTCGTGAACAAGACCCCGAGATACTTGAACTCCTCCACTTGAGGAAGGACCTCTCCACCCACCTGCAGAGGGCAAGGCACCTTTTTCCGGTCGAGCACCATGGCCTCGGATTTGGAGGTGCTGATTCTCATCCCAGCCGCTCTCTTCAGATGTAATATTTGAATATATATCAGCCAAGAAAAACATTTTTTTAAACTCCTTTGTGCCCAGAGCAGTGAAAGCGGCAAACACTCTTAATCTTTGAGAGGTCCTGAGGTTTTGTCTTGTCTTTGGGCCGGATGAGGCCTTGTCGGGGATTCTGTTCCCAGTTTGTTCTTACTTTTGGCGTCCAATTGTACTGTGAATGTAGTGCCACATGATCATTTTCTGGATGTGTGTTTATGTATTTTACGGTGACAACCAAAGACAATTTTCCACCTTGGTGAACAATAAAGCTTTTGTATTCGTATTTGTATACTAATCTACTCGAGTACTGGTCACCATTAAACATTTAACATTGTTTCAAAATCCTATAACTCGATGTAATGTTCCCGCTGTCACTCAGTGCATTCAGTTTAAACCTGGGGTTACTAAAATGTGGTGTTTGGATCCAGCTCCTGCTCAACCCAGGCACACCTCGTCCCATCTCAAACTGAAAGACTTTTAAATTACCTTTAAATACATCTCACAAAATTGGTCTTCCAAACAGCAGAGATGGCAGAGTGACCGGAGCGGACACACTGCGAGTCGTGGCTTTTATTCCAGTTGCCAAGCCACATTCTATGCTTTTGTTTCACTTTACATATAGGGGGAGGGACTCTCACCTGCAGTGATGCATGATGGGACATGTCAGGATCACCTTCTCATGAGAAGACTGTATGTGAGAAAGATTATGAAGACACACACTCAACTAACATAAACTTTTTATTATCAATCAATTTATACGTGGCGCACAGCCTCAACATGTGACGCCATGTTTATCCAACACAAAAACACAGAAACCAAGAGAGCAAAACACCTCCTGTTTGTGTGTGTTCTCCCATCCGTGTGTCCTGGAACTTGGAGTCTGCAGTCCTGGTCCTGCCTCTGGTCCTGCCTCTGGTCCTGCCTCTGGTCCTGCCTCTGGTCCTGCCTCTGGTCCCGCCTCTGGTCCCGCCTCTGGTCCTGTATCTGGTCCTGCCCTCTTCATGCATCATCAGCTAGAGATTAAAACGTGGTCCTTCCTTCACTATATGCCAGATCCTCAGTAAACGCTTCATGGTCCTGATACTTGGCCTGTTTTTCATATGAAGACTTCCTCGCTAATTGTTTTTTCCTTGTTGCCTCATATTCACATTTTGGTCCAGACCCTGCGACCTTTCAGCCTCAGCCACAACCTCAGTCCAGTTGCCTTTTTGTACACTTTTTGCAATAAAACTCGTTGCCAGTCTGTTTTATACTATTGAGAAAGAGCCCTATGATGAGACTATTGACTGTGACTATTAAATACTGAGCTTAAGACATTTAAGAACTAGTGACATGATTAGCATTGTGTACATAAATTATGGATCAATAAAAACCCTTTGAGAAACTATTATAAATCCTCTCTCTCCTGATATACTGCTCGTGTGGTCACATACAGACAGTAAAGACCTGATTCCTATGCTTTCTATAATTACGGCCTATTTCCAAGAAGCAATTTCCTATTCACGCCTTTTTTATTGAATTATAATCCAATCAGTATCCGATCGGGCGCAGCGTTGATTTGATTGACATTTCTAAAGACTCTTCTAGTGAATTTGGTTTGAAGCCGTCACCTTTGAGAAAATCTGGATCAATAATTGCATCGTGTATGAGAATCAGTCTCCCTATTTACTCAGACACAGAAGCTCACAAACTGACCAGACCCTTCTTCCACGCGTGTTCCATTTGTATCTTCAATCTTTAAAGCTGTCATCACTAATAAAAAATATCTCTTACAAAAACGACCCTTTTGGAAAACATGTAAAAGCAACTTATTTCACTTCAACCGTAAACGTGAGAATATGTCACACCCATCGGTCCTGACTTTACTTTAACGTGAAAGAATGAGGAGCAGAACGCTTTGTTGTTTAAATAATAAAAGAATACATTAGATAAAACATGTCAGGCTTTTTAGTGGTCTCTTTTTATAAACTGGATTATGTGTCATTTTTACTTGGTTTTATTTTGAATTCATATCTCTGGTTTTGTTTTAGTTTAGTTTTACTTCCTGTTCCCCTGTTGATTGTCTGCCCCGCCCCCTGTGTTTCACCCGTGTCTCTGTGTCAATTTGTACCTGTGTCTCTGTGTCTATATGTACCTGTGTCTCTCTATGTCTATATGTACCTGTGTCTCTCTGTGTCTATATGTACCTGTGTCTCTCTGTGTCTATATGTACCTGTGTCTCTCTGTGTCTATATGTACCTGTGTCTCTCTGTGTCTATATGTACCTGTGTCTCTCTGTGTCTATATGTACCTGTGTCTCTCTGTGTCTATATGTACCTGTGTCTCTCTGTCTATGTGTACCTGTGTCTCTCTTTGTCTATATGTACCTGTGTCTCTCTTTGTCTATATGTACCTGTGTCTCTCTGTGTCTATATGTACCTGTGTCTCTCTGTGTCTATATGTACCTGTGTCTCTCTGTCAATTTGTACCTGTGTCTCTCTGTCTATATGTACCTGTGTCTCTCTGTGTCTATATGTACCTGTGTCTCTCTGTCTATATGTACCTGTGTCTCTCTGTGTCTATATGTACCTGTGTCTCTCTTTGTCTATATGTACCTGTGTCTCTCTGTGTCTATATGTACCTGTGCTCATTATCACTTGCTGGTCCATTGTCTTTGTCTAATGTTTTCCTGGTTCCCGTGTTACATTTTGGATTTTGGATGTTTTAGTTTGTGTTTACCACATTATCATCATTCAATCAATATTTTGTTGCATTCCTCCTTCCTTTCACTTGTGACATCATAAAACAGCATATTGGACGAAGATGGTGTGGTTGGGGCAGTTTTTCCTGGATTTCAAAAAAGCTTTTGACACTCAACCATCAAAAACTCCTCTCAAAACTAAGCTATTTCAATTTCTCCTCAGAGGCAATAAAATTGACTGAATCGTTCTCAGTCAGTCAGAATCAAGGACTACAACTCTCCTCCTCTCCCATTAAAAACAGGTGTTCCACAGGGTTCTAATTTGGGTCCATTGTTATTTTCCCTCTACATAAATAACCTTCCTTCCGTCTGTCCTAGTTGCGTCAGCATTCAAATGTCTGCTGATGACACAGTTATCTATGGCAAACACCCATCACAAGTGGCTGAAAAACTCAGAGTCTTTGGTCTATTTTACAGATCGGTTAAATCAGTCATGCTTCAAACTCAACGTCCATAAAACAGTCTCTATAATAATAATAATAATACATATATAGTGCTTTTTGGACACTCAAAGAGGCTTTACATGTCATTATTCATTCACTCCATACACAGTGGTGATACACTGCTGCTGTAGCCACAGCTGCCCTGGGGCACACTGACAGAAGCGAGGCAACCAGTATGTGCCATCGGCCCCTCCGACAACCACCAACCATTCACACACACACCAGACTCATAGACAATGTGGGTGAAGTGTCTTGCCAAGGACACAACGACAGCAGACAGTGGGAGTCGGTGGACCTTCAGGCTCAAAGGCCAATGCGCTACCACCTAAGCCAATGTCGCCCTATGTTTTTATCCAAGTCCAATAACACAGATAAATGGTCATATAGTCTTATTGCAGATGAAAAATTGTACATCATTTCAGAATACAAATATCTGGGCATCACAATAGACTCAAATCTCACCTTCAAAACACAAGTAAATAAGGTCTATAGCAAGTCAAATTCAATCTCTCAAATTACCGGTTCATCAGATCATAACTATTTCTACAAGCAGCAAAAAATGTTTATGCATTCCATGGTCTTATCTCTCATCACTTACTGTTTAACAACTTGGTCACAGGCAAATAAAACAACACTAAAAGTGATAGAATCATTAAATAAACGGACAATAAAGTACTGGACAAAAAATCTTTACGACATCATCACTGCAATATTCTTCAAAAGCACCTGCTTCTAAACTGGGACAATCTTATTAAGTATTCAAACCTCTGTTTAATATATCAAATAATCCACAATCACTTATCTCCTCCACTCAGTCAGTTTGTCCACATAAGGAACACAGCTGTGTCTCAGAGGGTAACCAGAGGGGCAGCACGAGGGGACTGCCTGGTTCCTCTGAGGCGGAGTGTCAGAGAGTGTCCTCTCTGTAAGCGCTGCTAGAGACTGGAACTCCATCTCAGCAAATATGCGAGAGTTCACACCATACTCACTATTCAAATGACATCTGAAAAACTGTTTAATAACACTGCAGACATATAACCATTAGTCTAGGCCATTCACTCATTGCTTTGTAAATATATTTTTTATGTGAACTGTGTTTTTATTGTATGATGCATGTGTTCTTGTTCTCCCCGACTGTCTGTGTTTTTCTGCGTTTTATTATGACTTTTACTGTTATTATCTTCAGGGAGACAATGTACACCTGTCCAGGGACTGCAGATGAAAAAATAGCCTGCTTGGCTAATTCTGGTGCATTTACAGAAATGTTTTATTAATGCACAATGTCCCTCTCAAATAAACTAATACAATAAATAAATAAAACAAAAACATGATTTTAGATTAACAATATTAACTGCAGCATTGACAGACGACCACGACATGTTCTATACATCATCTATTTTATTCATTTATTCAAAAACTAACAATATTATTTATTGTGTTTTATCATAGGGGGGGACAGGAGGGGATCGGGGATAAAAAATATTTTTTACTTTTTATTTGGTCCAGTTTTGGATCAATTCAAATATAATCTCATGACAAATAAAAGTAATACCTTGATATTGTATGAATTATAATTTATTCTTTTGGCCCTAATCAGCTTCTATGTTGTTGTTTCTAAAGACTGTAGCAGGATTTTGATAACAAGAGCAATTTAGAAGTTCCTGATGTTAGCCTGGATGGATCTACACCTGATATTAGCGGAGGGGGGATTTGTTGCTCCAGGGCCAAGGGGATGCGTTCCTCCGGGGCGTAACTCCATTCTAGTTTGACCCTCACTGTCAAAATCGTGGTGTGGATTCAAGGACACTCCGGACTGTTGCTCAAGAGGGGGGCTTTATCGTTTATCCCAAAAACAACATACCATACACTCTTGCTCCGGTCACACTCGCTCTCTCTCACACACACACACACACACACACACACACATTACCCACAGAGCTACTGCACTTATGAGAGACAGATCTCACAACACTTGATATTAGCATGGATGAATCTATACCTGATGTTAGCATGGATGAATCTATACCTGATGTTAGCATGGGTGGATCTATACCTGATGTTAGCATGGGTGGATCTATACCTGATGTTAGCATGGGTGGATCTATAAACAGGCCTCCAGCTCTGTGACTCATGATAACAATGTTGAGACAAGTTTTTAAAATAAAGTCACATGAACATACTGTGTCTCCCTCTGTAATTAATGGAGCCTGGCAGCTTTAGCTTTCATCGCTGCTGTTATTGTGATACTTGACCTGCCCATCTTAATATTCATCTCTCTATAACAACGTTGCTGTGTTTTCTTTGAAGATGAGTCACTTGAAAACCTGAGCCATTGATACGATTACAAATGACGCGGAAGAGAACAGGAGGCAGCTGGGATCAGAACCGACCTGTGACACTTCAGGCTGCAGTTTGTGGGAGCCTCATTAGCGTGATATGTTAATGTGGACTTTCTCTTTTTAACCAGGCTGAGAAATAACGAAGGAGGAAGCTGCAATTAAAAAGGAGTCAGTGTGGAAGCAGACAGAGGCTGTAAAGAGGTGATTAGGGCTCATTTAGAAACACTTCACCCAGTGGTCCGCACCAGCGTGGGAGGAAACTACGCTACAGCCTTTAAAGAAGACGTGCTAAATCTACGTTTATTAGCTTTTAACCACATTGTTCTCTCATCACTTCAAGATCCATGAAACTTAGACCTGGACTGGTGGAGACTGGGATGAGGTTGAGCAGAGGCTGAGTGAGGAGGTGGGTGAGGTAGGCGGGGGCAGTTCCGTGGATACACCAGTGTGTGAGGAGGCAGAGCCACAGGGATCTATCCCAGGACAAAGTGGGACACCGCAGGAGACTGTGTGGGGTAGTGATTTTGCGTGCCCTAACACCACGAGCTCCTGCCTCCCAGTGAGGTAGGACTCAAACTAAGAAAGTGCGGTGCCCGACTACAGTCTGAAGTCTGCAGAAGGATGTTGTGGTCCACTGTGACGAAAGAAGCTGATAGTTCTGGGAGTGTGAGGCGGGATGGTGAGCCCTGGTCCGTAATCACAAGCAGGTCGTTCATGACACGTACCAAGGGCTGTCTCTGTGCTATGAGCCGACTGAAAACCAGATTGGATTTTTTTGTAGATGTTATGGGTGTGGAGGGGGATATGGAGTTGTAACTGAAACCACTTTCTCCAAAACCTGGTTGGAGATGGTACTGTAGTTAGCCAGGTTGTCAGGGTCCAGTGAGGGCTTTTTCAGATGGGGTGGATGTTGGCGGTTCTGAGGGCCGAGGGACGTGGCCTGTGTGTAGTGAGATGTTTATGATGGTGGTTATTAGTGGACCAATGGCTGTGGCAGTTGCTTTGTTCAGTGCTGAGGGCAGAGGGTCCAGTGTGCAGGGAGAAGACCTCATGTTCCTCAGAATACTTATGTGTGTGTGGCCTCCTCTCTGCTCTGTGTGTGTGGCCTCCTCTCTGCTCTGTGTGTGTGGCCTCCTCTCTGCTCTGTGTGTGTGGCATCCTCTCTGCTCTGCTCTGTTAAAAATGTTACCTGGCATCTGTCAGACCTGTTTTCTTCAGACTTCTCTAAAACAGACTTTTCCAGCTCTCTCTGAACTTTCCATCTTCAAACTTCTGCACTTCTGCCTCAGAGACGTGTGGAGGAGTTTCTAATGAGCGTCTGAGGCTGAGGAGGTCTCTGTGAGGGACACCAGCTCCTCACCCTCACAGCTGCTTTGGTCTTCATCACTCTGGAGAACAACACATTAGAATCAGACGAGCTAATCTCTGAGAAAATACAAAACCACAGACAAAATTAAACGTCTTTTCTAGTAATGTCACATTCTTAAAGTTCTTTCATCAGAGAGAGATGAGCTGATGTCTGTGATCTAGCCTGGCCTGAGCCATCTGTAAACTCTGGTCAATTATCATTTCCTACATGTACATCTTTGTCTGATCCTAGTGGCTGCAGTTACCTCGATTGTATCGCCTCTGACCATCCAGCGAGCGGGGGAGGCGGGTGTTAGGTAGGTGTCAGTGATGTCAAGAGTTTTCCCAAATTTGATGGTTGTAGTTTGGAAATGGCAGCGAATGTGATAGTAAAGTAATCCGTTCTGATTTGGGTCCCAAATATGAAGAAATTGAAGCCAGAGCAAGAGGAATGTTAAGCAAATTTAATTTTTGAAAAAGATGTTGTGGCTCAATTTCCTAAATGCTAAATGCCTCACTCGCTCGGGTGCATCACATACATCACAGCAAACTTAGATCCAATTGTTTCAATCTGCAAAAGGAGATAAGCCCTCCACCTGTTAATGAAGCTCGATGGAGCAAATCCAGACCTAAGTACGAAAGGAAAATATTACAATGGTGTTGGTAAGACCAGGCTACAGTGATCAGACTCAGTATAAAAACATAATAACTAGTGAAACAGTCTCCTCTGATGTTTTACTGCGGTGTTTCTGTTGCTCTGCTGTGATTGGACAAGAAGTAAAACTAAACACTTTTTTTCAGTTCATAGACAATCCTCAAAGCTGAATCTTAAATCTCACATCTGCCTTTTATTCATTCTACTGCAGGAACTACTTTAGTATTGGCCCATTCCTCTTCCTAACCCACTCTGCTAAAAACACACACACGCACACCACAACACACAACACACACACACACACATGCACACACACAGTTATTTATAGCTTTGTCCAAGGGGAGGGGCGATTGCATAGTTCCTTACAGATGGAGGAGGAGGAATCTCTCGTGTGCGTGGGCGCGCTCAGATGCGTGTGCGTGCTCAGATGCATGTGCGCGCTCAGATGCGTGTGCGCGCTCAGATGCGTGTGCACGCTCCTGAAGAGGGCGCTGGTTTGAATATGCATGAAAACAGCTGCGTGCACAAAGCGTTGGTGGCGAACGGGAGATGGAGTGAACGTGTTTGTGAGGATAATAAGTGGGAGGTAATGAGGCCTGAGTGACAGGTGCGTGTGGCGGATGGGAGCTCTTTCTACATCAGAGGGAAAGACTGGGAGAGTTTTGTCTTATTTGGAGGTGAAATGGCAGCCCATGATTACCTTTTGGTTGTACTTATAGTTATATAATTGTAAATATTTTATTCTCTTTTTAAATAAAATAATTCATTTTAAAGAGTTGTTGTTGGGAAAGTGATCTCACATGTATTGAGGGTAAAGTCAGGGGTTTTTGTACTTAAAGGTTCCATATTGGGCTCTTCATATTTCACAGTCCATCCTATATGATACATACACCATATGATACACCATACTGATGTAAAAAATTCCCTTTGACTGACGTGTTCGAGTTGATGCAGAAGTATGACAAAAGATCTCCAAGTTTAACATCTGTATTTAATTTCCTCACAATCAGATACAGAAATTCCAACAAAGAGAGCTCCTAAAACTAATCCATGTCCCTCTCTGGCCCTGTGCTGACTCTCAGCCCCCTCCTCAAGCCAGAGCATATCAGGAGAGGTCCAGGAAGAAGGGGGCGTGTCGTATCAGGCAGCTTCCGGTCTGAGATCCGCCTCCGCACCATGTGGCCTCCTCTGTCTCGCCAGACCTAAACAGAAATCATTCACACACTACCCCTCCCTAATTCTATAGAAATATTACTTCCTTGAGATAAGACAGGAGACTCTCAAGGCTGTCCCTCCAGATTCTGGGTCCATCTCCTTCTCCAAACAAGGAAAGGATTAGCAGAATCAGATCTTGCCCCCCCCCCCCCAGATTAACTATCATTAACTCATATTCTGCACTTTGGACTACAAAGGAAGAAGCTGAGACCAGGTCTTTTTGCTTAGGAAAGAGACAGAGTTCAAATCAGGGTCAGTCAAATTCACATCTGCTTTTTAGTCTATATTTAATACAACATTTCCCTCTCTTGACCTATATTAAATAGGTCACATCCACATCGTCGTTTATCATCAATACTTGTGCTTAGTTCAGGCTCGATATCTGTGAAGAATTAATACAGGGAAAACAAACAACACACAACCACATTCGAAACATATGTTTTTATCTAATAAATCCCTCTATACTATGGTTTTGCTTTCATTAACAGTGGCTTTGTGCCCGTGTGATTTTGCTCATGTCTATTCCACATTCTCAGAAACAAAACTGAACACAGAAAGACAAATGGTTAATATGAACATTATTATGGCGGTCAGTTTTCCAAATACATTTGTTGAACCAGAGAGTGCTGTCACTTCCTCCTCTCAGACAGTTTGGGATGAATGTACATCATTAATCAAATTGGTATTATCCTTACAGGAGCTAATCTATTTTAGCAGGTTTCTCTGGGGTCAGTCCCTCTACAACGGTATTTGATTCTCTAATCTGTTGCTGACAAATCGACAGCTCTTAAAATTCTCAAAAATACCTAAATATCTACTTTTGTGCTATACCCTAATACATTAAAATGCTTTTAAATGTTTTTGAATCTGTGTTGGTTCTAATCTATCTCATTAATCTATCTCATTAATCTAAGCTACACTTATTGAACTTTTGCATTGTCAACATTCACCTATGTTTGAAACAAGTGAATTTGACAAGTATCTAATAGAACTGTGCATGAACTGTAATGAACTTTATCTACTTTTGAAGTAAATACTTTTGGACATATTATGAAGGAAATGATCCTCTTACCGTTTGATTTTTAGCCCTGGCTAAAAATAATCTCTATTTTTGAAAGCATCTATCTATTCCTACTCTATTGTGACTCCAAAGCTCAGTTGTAGCTTGAGCCAAAGCATATTCCCAATTTGTGACTTCTGTCACTTTCAATGGCTGTAAATAATTCTGATTCTAACAGTTTAGCTGCTCTATCAGAAGGATCACAATGTATGGTACCATTTTAACTCTTACTCTGAAGTTTGTTTATGAACAATGATCAAATTCTACTTTTTCTACTATTTAACATTTACTAAAACGCTAAAATACTCATACTTCATTATTTTAAACCCTTTTAACAGTTGCTCAGTCCCCCCAGACTAAAAGTCAACCTTTTTGTCTGCCAGACTGAACACTTAACATTTATTGCATTTGTCACAGTTGTGGTTTTAGTTGTAGCAATAGCATCGGCAATAGATGATTTTTCATTGGCTGGTTCTTGTTCTGCAAATCACTATCTTTATGTACTGTATTTCAGACAATTCCAAAAACAACACAGTAGTTCTCAAATATAAAAGACATAAATCTAAATCAAGTTGCCTGAAAGGGAGCGGGAGGAAGAGAACTATTTTAAAAATGTTCTCTACGATTATATGGCTATGAAATTAATTATTTAATAAACAAAAGCACATTCATGGCTTCTGTCCGCTGCTTATAACTGTTTAAAGAGTTGTCTCAAACTTAATATGTGTGAATACATCAGCTGTTTGTAATAAACAATAACATTTAACCTGTTCTCCAATGGAGCAGCTCAGAGGCTGCGTCAAAAGCAATGTTATATTTGGGCTATTTTTAGATTAAAAATTTGTTACCGCCTGTCGTTCTATGTCTGCATTTTAATACTACTCTCTATAAACACATCTGCACTAGATCCTACAGATGTGGAAAACAGAAGCATCTAAAATCTGACTCTATTTGATTCCTTTTTACTTTAATTATTAGAACAATGACATTATTGATATTTATTTTTTACAATAAAACTGTTTTGATTATTCACTAGTCTAACTATTATTACTATTGTTTATTCTGACACCTCTTCTTAGCGACACTTTAACCTATAGCTCCTTGAATCCAATGACATTATAGCTCCAGACTATTTCATTCTATTATTATTATTATATGATCTATTATCTTAAAGAGTAGATCTGCTTGATGTTATAAGCGCTATTATTTCTCCTTTTGAATTTGCACAACACTAAATTTAGAATGACCCCCTATAGGACAAATAAAGAATTTTATTTTATTTTGGCAACTCCGAAAATTACTTAATAATTTTCCCATTTTGCTTTTAGGCTGCTCTTTCTATTATTTATTTGTTCTTGTAAATATATGTTTTACACTTCTTTCTAATGATTTAGAAGGTTAAGGACCATGACCACCTATGACAATAACATTACCATACTCCCTCTCTTTGGTCATGGGCCAAGTGTAAAACATGCGTCTGTGTGTGTGTGTAAATTACTGTTCCAATCATCTCCAGATGTTCCTCCCGGATCGTCCTCAATTCGTATTGTGGGCTTTGGTGCCAAAGTAGAGGCTCATTTCCTTTATGATCCGTGCTACTGTGTTATCCCTGAAGCAGGGGTAGTTTTATCTTTTATCTGAAAAAGAAACATTAGAACACAAGAAATGCCCACTTCCCTCTCTTCGCATGGTGCAGCCTGTCAATCAATCCAATTGGGCAAAACATAACTGCATTGACAGACGGTGTGTGTGCATCAGGGCAGAGGCTGTAGCCAAATACAGACTTAACAATATGTATGTTTCTAATTTTATACTCCCCTAAATGTGAGTTATAAACCAAAGTTGTCCTCCGCCCAATGGCCGCTCACTGCGGTTGGACCGAATCACTGTCAGGACAAACAGCAGAGGGAGGGACTCCCAGTACCTTCAGCAAGGTATTCATCTCAGAGTACTTTCCGCAGAGTACTTTCTCAGAGTACTCATCCCAGAGTACTCTCACTTCTACACCTGTTCAATAAAGCTTGTTATCTTTGAATCTCTAGTACTTACACCTTATGCTGTTGACAAAAAATAATTATTCCATGATCACATTAAAACATTACAGAAAACATTTGTTATTCCATGATTCCGTTCAGCACTCCTCATTTCACTCCTCATTTCACAACACACTCACAACACACTCACAAAACACCGACTCCCCACGTTAGTATATTGGTCCAGCGTTTGTTAAGGTCAACGTAGTGTACTTGACATGACGCACAAACATATAACACACAAACATATAACACAAACATATAGACAACACAGGAGGCCTGTAATTTTAACTTTGTTATATTTTTCCATGTCCAATTACAATTGTCTCTTGAGCTATTTTATTGTTGCAACTTTCAGAGCCTGCAGAACGTGCAGAGCTTTAAGAGATTTTTCCTACAAGGATCCATTTCCAACTTTAGTGTTTAAACCACGTGGTATTTGCTCGGGCTTATCACAGACTGTGTCCCCTAGATTTTTAATGAGCTCTTGTTGTGACATTGAAAAAAAACTTGTGCACGTGCAATAAATGTTTTTCCTTCTTTTTTTTCCAGTAAAGCCAGGTCGGATTCATTAAAAATGTAAATTAGTCTCAAACTTTAATACTTCACCTTTGTTTCACGTTCATGTGGAGAAAAGACCATTGTTCTATGTGTGTTGACGTACTTGCACCAATCATGTCTCAGATAAACTGCCAACAGTTATATCAAAGACATAATTGTCCTAATTGTTTCTAATTTAGCTATTTGGAAGAGAAACATGTCATAAAAGATTTCATAAAATGTCCCTACATCCGTGTTTTCAACCAGTGGGCCGTGGTGCGTTAGTGTGCCATCAAAAATGGTCCAATATCATGATTTAGAAATACTCTATATTATTTTTCTTTTTTTTTGATTGTCTGAACAAACCACTTTTGTATTAAATGCAACGTCCATTAAAAGCTGCAGTTCTCTTTCCAGCACCAGTTTCAACTGTGCATGTGATTGTTTTAAATGAGAAACGAGCCACGGTTCAGAGGTTGAAAAAAATTTTGTTAAATATCCGTATTACCAAGATCATGCAGTCAAAATCAATAATTCTAAACTTCTCCGCGTCTATAACTTTAAATAACAATAATAGTTTTAATAATAAAGCTCCTCTACCTTAAATATACTGCTGTTCTAATCTCCTTGTGTCTCATGCTAAAGTAAGAGTCTAATTAATTTTGACGATTGTCTTGTAATCATTCATGCAGTTAAATGTAGTTTTATGAACGAATGACCTAAATGTGTAAATATGACCTAAATGTCCTATATGTCTCTGTGCGTTGTTGCCTGTCTGTATACAATACCTTCTGTCTGTTTCATTTTGCCCTCCAGTCCTCCTCTTATGGCGTCTTTCAATTGTCTTTGTCTCATGGTGTCCACTGTCTTTGTCTCAATGTCTTTTTTCTTCTTCTTTCAATCAATTTCTTCTCCTTGCAATGTCTTTTTCTTTCATGTCTTCTTTGTCTCCTTTCTGACGCACACAAATGTGTCGTGTCCTTCTTCTTCTTGTTAGGTTTTCCGGCGGTTGGCGGCCTATTTTTAGCATTACCGCCACCTTCTGTTCCGTGGATGGGTCAACACTCAGTTTGTGAAAAGTCTGCGGTCTTTTCTTTGCCTTCTCACAGAAATGGAGGAGTCTTCTTCGAGCTGCTGCAGCCGATGCTGCTGTCTTTGGTGCACCCTGTGGGTGAAACGGGGGAGACGCTGATGGTCCCTTTTAGTAGACGCTCAGTTGAGGCTTGTGGCGGGGGAGGATTTTGGCCAATGAAACAGACAGAAGTTTTCCTCAGGAAAAAACAGACAAACAAGAAACACAAACAAGTGTGTTAATACTATACAAAACCAATGATTAATTACAAATCTAAATAAACCTATGGCATAATTAATATCAACATTTTAAACATTAAATTCTGAAAACCGAATCTGCATTCAACTGCTATCCTAAGCCCTATTTCTCCAAAAGTATAATGTTCTCTAATTCTATTCATTCTAACTTTTATATCACCAAAATGTAGGGAAAAAAACTTGTCCAGACGCCTTGGAGATAAAAATAAAATAATGCCTCTTTATAATCTAACTCAAAGTTCTGTGATCATATGACTCCATGACAGTAACATTATTGTGTGTATAAATGTAATTTTCTACAAAAAAAAATATATATTTGGTAATAGTTCTGTCTTCGAGAGAGAGAGAGAGAAAGAGAGAGAGAGACAGAAAGAGAAAGGGGAGGGGCTGAGTGCTGTATGCTTCAAGCATTTCCCTCGTTTTTCTCGTGACAAGGTCTTTTTCAGTGTTAAAAGTTTTTCTCACGTCAAACGACACTTTACATTTATTTAAATACGTCAGTAATGGAAAACATTACAATTTGCTTACATGAATAATGTAAAACTAGTCACAGCAAGATTTTTTTTTCGTAATACCTCTGTAACTATTAAAACATTACATCACAATACAAGAGAAAAACTCCCAGACTGATCTTTTGTCATTTCTTCACATGAAACTCATATTTACAGCCAAATGGCTCCTTTTTTTCTCATTAATCAGATCATTATTAGTCAATATACAGAATCCACATTTTAAATACTTGGCTTTTTGTTTAAATTAAATGTACCCTTTTTCTCGCCCCCGGGGGATATGGAGGTTTTATTATCCTATAACTTCTGACCCTAAAGCTGTCCCTATTTCTCTAATTCTATTCCTATTTTTCACTATACACTTGTGCCTCTCTGCACTTTAAAACGGTGTGCCTCTTCTGCACTTCTAAAAACTCTTGTGAACTCTTATCATCATCTATGTTCTGTTTATTTTAGGAGGGACCCATTCTTCCCCCAAGGCTAAAAACGTCTAAACCTGACTATTGTTCTATCGCGTCCGATAGAACGCCCGTCACGGCGGTCTGTCCACGCTGCAATCTGTCGAGCCAAAATCTCTCTCTCTTCTATTTAAAACAATGTGCAGATTTTCAAAACTATGGTCTGCTTACCTCTTTAGAAGCGACTTTTTTGAAGAGCAGAGAGATTTTTTCCAGGCCCACAAATCCAGTTTCTATATCTGAGCTCATCTCTGTCTTGCTCCTGCACCATCAAGTCGGGATTCACCAAATGATGTCAAAAATTCCCTTTGACTGACGTGTTCGAGTTGATGCAGAAGTATGACAAAAGATCTCCAAGTTTAACATCTGTATTTAATTTCCTCACAATCAGATACAGAAATTCCAACAAAGAGAGCTCCTAAAACTAATCCATGTCCCTCTCTGGCCCTGTGCTGACTCTCAGCCCCCTCCTCAAGCCAGAGCATATCAGGAGAGGTCCAGGAAGAAGGGGGCGTGTCGTATCAGGCAGCTTCCGGTCTGAGATCCGCCTCCGCACCATGTGGCCTCCTCTGTCTCGCCAGACCTAAACAGAAATCATTCACACATTACCCCTCCCTAATTCTATAGAAATATTACTTCCTTGAGATAAGACAGGAGACTCTCAAGGCTGTCCCTCCAGATTCTGGGTCCATCTCCTTCTCCAAACAACGGAAAGGATTAGCAGAATCAGATCTTGCCCCCATCCCCAGATTAACTATCATTAACTCATATTCTGCACTTTGGACTACAAAGGAAGAAGCTGAGACCAGGTCTTTTTGCTTAGGAAAGAGACAGAGTTCAAATCAGGGTCAGTCAAATTCACATCTGCTTTTTAGTCTATATTTAATGCAACAATACAAAACTCGAAACTTGTGAAATTAAAGCCATCTCTTGCTTAGAGGTGATGTCATCTCAACTCAAACGAGATGATCCAGAGAAGAGTCTGCTCCTCTTCCTGTAAGCCCGCCTCCCCCCGCCCTCACCCGCCTTCCCCTGCCCATGTGTGCGGTGACTTAGCCTCACGCTGCAAGTTGTTTATCCCCAAGGCAAACTCTTCAGCTTTGCTTTTTCCAACAATGACAATATGTCACATCAAGCCCTATGTCCTCAATCCAGAATCAGACCCTAATTATTTAGTTTACAGAAGTATACGGCGAGTTTGCATCACTGCAATTACAGATTGAGGCTCCGTGTTAGTGTCTTTTATCGTGGGAATAGCACTGGTTTCCAGATCAGTTTTTGAGTAAGTCCAGTTTCTTTGTAACTGTAGTTCTAGAACATTATTATTGTTATTATTTTTGACAACAAACAGCATTTTTATTATTATATTTTAAATACATGGGCTTCTGTGCGTCGTATTTGTCATTGATATTGAAATCGTCACAGATCAATACATTTTATTTATAGAGCCCTATACAACACTCAAGGCGACCAAAGTGCTTCACACAGATGTGGAGCCGGGCGTTTCGCTGCCTCTGGAGAATGAAAGAGAAAGATCGTTCTCTAACTAAAGCTTGAAGGAATCAATGTAAAAAACTACTCTGGGCATGTGTATGAAGGTCAATTAGGACTGAAAGTATGTTTAAAGCAGAGAAAAGACAGAAAGCATAATATGGCACCTCTAAATCTTTCCTCTTTTTATGCCAGAGTCAGACATATATTTAATTTAATTTTAGTACAGAGTTATTATCCATTCATCTTATAATAAAATGAACACTGTCTGTAACTTGTGATGCAACACTGAAATCTCCCCACTTTGGGACGCATAAAGGCTGTCTTCATCTTGATCTCTCTCTGCAGCGGCGCCCTCTGATTGGACGAAACAAGAGCAGAGAGAGTAAATGAGGATGGATGATGCAGGTGTTTTTCATGTTCATTTTACAGACGGGCTCTAACGTTTACTTTAATTTAAAATGCAGCGGCAGAAATCAAATACAGTAGCTGCTTTTGCAATGTTTTTCACAAATGTGTATTTATAAATGTGAACGTAATGTATATGATTCTTATCGTCAGTCCAGGAAGTGCCATCGTTTGGATGAATGAACCGTACTCTTCAGTTTATTAGTCGGCTGAGACTGGACCCTGTTAAATTCACTTCAGTAATTGTCCGTTTCCAGAGCCTCATTTACATTTTAATAATGTTCCTTTTACCTTAAGTTCAGTCAAGCTTTTAATATGAATGGATTTTATTTTACAGCTACGTTCTGGTCCGACCACCTGAGAATAGAAGCAGCAATTATAATTTCACACACACTCACGCAAACGCACACACACGCACGCACACACATACATACAAACACGCACACATGCATACCCACGCACACACTCATACACATACACAAGCACACACATACACTCATACACACACATACACAAGCACACACATACACACGCACACACATACATAAACACACACACATACACACACAGACACACGAGCACACACACCTATTGGGTTTCTTTGAGCTAGCAATTTAGCATTATCCATTACAGACCACGCTTCAAACACTCCACATGTGTATTCATGAACCTAGAAGCACGGTTAATCAACTCACATGTGTATTATTAAAATTGGAAGCATGGCTAACCACATTATTTGTGTTCATGTGTCATTGAACAAACATTGTTTTTCAGTTTGTTTATACTGTGTCGTCATCTAACTATTTACAAACTAATTTCTGAAAACAAAACAGACATAATGAATAGAATACTTACGTACAGTAAATACTTGAGTACTTTGGGAGTAAGTAACAAAATAAATGGAGGCTTTTAAAATCTGCTTTTTAATGTAGTGCTGGAGTTTTTACAGTAGACAACATTTGTACAGACTCAATACGAGACAAAAAAAGTTAATAAAGTACAGTATTTAGTGTTTGTTTCAAAGTGGTTCCCATGGTAACGTCGCACCATTGGAGCTAGAGTGTAACAATAACTGCACTTCACACACAGGGGGCGCTGTTCCAAGAGAAAGGCACAGGGAAAGAAGCCCATTCAAAGCAAAACCATCAAAACCATTGACGCACAAAAGAAAATATAAATATATACAAAACCTTTTACCAAGTTTAAGACTGGGAATCCATCATTCTGAAACGCCCAGAGCCGCCATTTTGACTGCTCCCATACCAACAAAATGTGTCAAAAGTACGTAATTAATAAATGTTGAAGTTGTTTTCAATAAGTGCTAAAACTGGTACAAGGGCCCAGGATTCAGAAACAATGTTTCATTGAAGGTAAATAATTTATTAGGTTTGCTCACTTTTAATATGATCTTAAACTGTTTAAAGACTCAGGTCGGAACCAGACCAGGGCCAGTCCAAAACTGCAAACAGAAATGGCTTGATTTTAATTTTAGAATAAAATGAGTTCAATAAAGAATTACAACAAAAAAACAAGATAAAGATGTAGAAATTAACTTCATATAGAAACATATAGAAGTCACACAGTTGTGAAGAGCACAAAGGTACAGGAGCTCATTACACTTAAGGGAAGTGTAAAAGCAGTCAAATTGACTGCTATGGGACTTCGCGTGTTCAGACGGCCTCAGAAACAGAATCAAACTTGGCAGTTTTGTGGCAGATATTTTTGGGCCAGTGATTCACTCATTAAAAACAGGAGGTAATTCTCATGCCAGTTTGAAAAAGCAATTTTAAATCCAGTCTCTATGTACCTGTGTCTCTGTATCTATATGTACCTGTCTCTCTGTGTCTATATGTACCTCTATCTCTCTGTGTCTTTATGTACCTGTGTCTCTATGTATCTATGTATCTGTGTCTATATGTACCTGTGTCCCTCTGTGTCTACATGTACCTGTGCTCCTCTCCCCTTGTTGCTGGCCCATTGCCTTGGTCCGTCTATGCTAGACTGTATTCCTGGTTCCTGGTATACATTTTTGAATTTCGTTTTTTACATTAGACCTTTGTTTATATACAGTAAAGACCAAAAGTTTGGACACATCCACCCATCTCAAGAGTTTTTTATCTTCATGGCTATGAAAATTGTAGATTCACACTGAAGGCCCCAAAACTATGAATGAATGTGGATTTATGTACGTACTAAAAACAAAAGGATGAAACTGAAAATATGTTTTATATTCTAGGTTCTTCAAAGTAGCTCCTTTTGCTCTAATTACTGCTTCACACACTCTTGGCATTCTCTTGATGAGCTTCAAGAGGTAGTGACCTGAAATAGTCTTCCAACATGGAATGGTCTTCACTCTGCTCACCCCAAAACCATCTGGATTGGGTTCAGGTCCGATGACTGTGGAGGCCGGGTCGTCTGGCCCAGCACCCACCACTCTCTTTATTGGTCAAACAGCCCTTTCACAGCCTGGTGTGAATCTACTGTAAATAGTCATGAAAAGAAAAGAAACCTATTGAATGAGAAAGTGTGTTCAAACTTTTGGCCTGTACTGTATATACCATTTTTTTTGCATTCTTATACCTTGGGTCCTTCCTTCATCTCACTGCGTGACAATTGGCAGTGGATTAAAATCTCAATCATTTCTGCCCACTTGTGAAACAGTGGTGGAAAAGCAGAGAGAGGCTCATACAAATGGCTGTACTTAAAATCTAATGGATAAAAGATATTACACCATTTTATATTCACAATGAGTCCCTTGATCATTCTTTATTTGCTCATTATAGGTCCGTGGATGGCAGAATGCTTCTTCATTTTGGCAGTTTGTGTGTCACCAAGTGTTGTGAGCAGACTGAGAGAACGGAGGAGAAGGGGCACTAAGAAAGTCCTTCTCTCAGTAACATATTCAGGGAAAGTCAGATTACACGGTGTTTCAAGGTTCAGTATTTGATAAACAGTCAAATCAAAACATACAGCACCATTAAGTAAAGAATAATTATAACAGCATTAACAAAAGTCACCAAAATATCCATAACCAGTAAACCAGACCGTAGAAAGGGACAGATAGATATACACACATATACACTGCAAAAAGTGATGAGGAATAAATCAAAAATTACTCCAATTTGGCAAAATGTATCATATTTTGAGCACATTCTGACTGCCTAAAAACCTTTTATGGTATGATTTTTATTTTTACAGGGACAGTGTACAGTAAACATTAGCCAAGAGACGAGATGCAATGTACCAGGTTGTTGCAGCAGTGCTAACTTACAGTAGCCCCTGATTTACCAAAGGGACAAAGCAAAATGATCTTGTTTTAAAAATATATGTCAAGAAATGTCTCCCTTGGAATGAGAAAATAAGCTAATAAAGCAATAAAGTTCTTGAAATAAGACTAAATGGCTTTGTCCCATTGGCAAATATTGTTTTAAGACAGTCAGAAAAACCATTTATTAAAATTAATACTAATTTTTGTCATTTTTTGCAGTGTATCTATTCCATACTCATAGTAATTACAATCTAGGATACACGGATCAGTATAAGACACTTACTGTGGGAGGTACATTCAGAAAATGTGGCTACTTCTGTTCTAGGCAGCAGCTACGAGTCTTCTTCAAAAGAAATGTGCAAAAAACGTCAATATTTCTGTATATATAGGATTCTGATGGATCCCTGGGCTCTACAAGGACACTGATTAATACAGTATAATGGGTTCAGAAACAGCTTCAAAAATACTATATCGATAATTATCTATTATCTATCCATCTATCAGGTTTCTGAATTGGAAAAGAATATAAAACTGTTGCTACCACTGAGGCACCGCTGAGCCAGCATCATCAGTTATCAATAATTACCAACTGCTACATTATCGGCACGTAAAATTTCAGCTCATCAAAAATAACTTCTCGTTAACAATGGGATAAAAATATTGATTTGATGTGGGTGGATAAGTGCATTGGGTTGTCCTTGTAGCTACACGTCACAAAGTTTATAACAAACTCGTAAAACCAACGACCGAGAAGCGAACCTAATGCTATCTCTCCACATAAAGCAATTCAGCGAACACAGTCGAAATAATACGTGACATCAACATTGGACCTCTAGTCGGATTACAAGAAACATTTTAGATTTGTTGATAGAAAAATTAAATGCTTTGACTTCAATGGGTTGTGTTTTATGGGATAAACTCGTCAAAAAGCCGACCAGCCTTCGCAGACATGTCCGCAGGGGAGGAGGAAGAGAGAAAAGCAATTTTGTCAGAAGGCTGTGAGAAAGGAGCCCATTAAATCTGAACGCCAATGCTTCGCGGAATGAGGACTTCTATTGATCCTGGGAAAGCTGGTCCATGGATACACAATAACCAAGCACACAACTTAGCGGCAGCGGCAGTGGAATATTGTGTCTTAATCTCATCTGCTTTACTGACTTCAGTGATATAAATGGAACAATATACATCAGGGGCCTCCAACCTTTCAAGTCTATTCAATGGTGGGAGCTCTAGCCTTAGATGAGCGACTGTTACTATCAACAATCATTATGTGCACTGCAAAATATGATAAAATATGAGGTAATAATCGCTTGAACTGAGTTTTTTGTATCTTCATTTGAGTCTTAAAACAAGATTTGCTAATGGGATGAAACCATTTAGTTTTATTGCTTTATTTTCTCATTTCAAGAGAGACATTTATTGTATCTTTTTAGAACAAGATCATTTTGCTTTGTCCCATTGGCAAAAAGGCAGAGAAAATGTACTCAAACGAAGATACAGTACATTTTGCCAAATTTCATCAGTTTCTGCAGTGTGTATACTGTCTCACAATGCTGGTTTGTGAATCGTCCATTTTAACAATAATCTGGATATTTATGTTGTTTCTAAATCCTTTGGGAGCTACTCGTAGACAGAGGTGGAGAGCTACTGGTACCTCCTGAGCTGTAGGTTGGAGACCCCTGCTACACATACTGTTCTTGTTCCCAATTAGTTAAAATCAAGTATTGAGAGACAGCTTCAGATGGAGATGGAATGGTCGGATGGATTGACGACAGATCCTTTAGGAAATCACGTTGTTGACAAGAGAGGTCTTCTGTCAGTTGTAGGAACGGCCTCCAGCTCGGGGATGATAGTGTGTTACGTAACTCTGCCTCTGGTTGGCTGCTCTTCACACAAAAGAGGCTATTTTTGGGGAAATTCAAGCGTCCCTGGAACTCCCAACGGTGAAGTCATGTTTCATATTTAACAGATTCATCCAGGATTTATGTCTCTATCCAAAAAGATCAGTGGAATAAACTGCTTTAGATGCAAATGTGGAGAAAACGTGGCAATACTTAATTCTTATGTTTCTCCTCATTAGTTCATGCAGGTGAGATTCTTACTGGATGTATTAAAGAAGACATATTGTGCTGATATCTGCTTAATAGATCAACATTATAATTTTTAAAGATTCAGGTGAAAACTGCTGTGTATAGGTCTGCCCCTCGGTCAATCCCTGTGGCACCCTTTAATTTTTCACGTGTCGACACAATGATGCTTAATGATTTGTGAATCAATGATGAAGAAAAATCAACAAAGTCTTAACACGCCTGGATCACCCTTAAAACTACTTTGATAAGGAGTACATTTAGCACAATATGCCCACTTTAAATGAATTAAACAGAAATCATAGAAAGCAACAGATTAGTTCATTTGCAAAAGCAGTTATTAGAAAAAATATTTGAGAAAGCCTCACAGCTCCCCTTTAACCAAGTAGTTATTTTAAAACCAGATCTATTTTAATCTCATGTAAATAAACGTTCACCACTTCTTCCCAGAGTTCTGCCGATAATAAAACATGTTGATGATTGTAGATAGAGGAAAACAACTTTTTGATTGGGGAGGAATACGTTTTTGCAAATGAACTCTTCAAACAAACCCTCTGAAAGAACTCTTCTCCATCGTTGTCGTGGTTACTTAATGCAATCTTTGACCTGCCGAAGTCATAAGTGCTTCTCTGTTTGACCCAAAGTTCTAAGGGCCTCTGATCCCACCGTCTCGTCCTCTGGTCACAAAGTACCTTGGTCCGCGGCGAAGAAACCCCCCTCTTTCTTTTTCCTCCTCTTCTGCCGGTGGGCTCGCCAACACACCACCGCCACCAGCAGCATGACGGCGCCCACGCACAGCAACGCCACCGACACCACCTTGGTCTGCAGCAGCGTGTTGAACCTGAACGTGACCCCGGTGCCCGCCATCCCGATCACCAGCGAGATCACCCCGAACGGGAACACGCAGCGGTACCAGGACTTCTCCGTTCCTCCCGTGGCTTGGGCTAACCTCTCTAAGGTCGGTAAGGACTGGACCGGAGGTGGTCTGAGGTCTCTGTCGGCGACCAGACCGTTCAGACCCTGGTTCTCGAAGTCTTGTGGTAACGCGTTGGTCTCGCTCCTGTTGATATAGTTTTCCAAGTCGGGGTGAAGCACGGGCGCGGGGGGATGTCGACCGGAGGAGCAGCCCATTTCCAAAGCTAAGTCCTTGGAAAACTGATGCCAGAAGTGTTGTTTTGTGCTGGAGGTTACCTGTTTGTCGTTCAGTAGTGACGGAGGGAGTTCTCTACATCTGCTTCATCCTGTTTATTGTTTTTAACAGGAACGGAGAAACTAAATCCACACAGAATGTACACAGGCTCGACATTGTTTCAACAGGATTACGGTAGATCCCAGGTCTCTCAATGACAATGCCAGGAACAACGTAGTCTGTGGGCTTTCCAGACTTGCCAGCATGTGTTTGAGACTGAAAACCCAGAGAATAGATTAGGATTAGGATGAAAAGGCTTGGAAGGATTGATACAAAACGGCTTTCACAGATTACAGCCTACACAAAGATCGCGGAAGAATGACTTACCGTGGCTCCATCAAAGAGACGCACGCGGCAGCATCGCCAGCAGCAGCAGTGTGTGTGGCGAAGGCTGGATTCTCAAAGACTATATAATGACGGAGGAGTAGGGGAGGGGCTGGAAGGGGAGTGCTGGTCCGGAAGGCAGGCGTGTGATTGGCTGTTTGGGCGAGATGATGTCACATGAAGGGGGAGAGAGGGAGAGGGTGACCGTGCTGCACCCTCATTCAGGAACATAAATCCATTATTTAACGTATAAGGAAATGTGAGCCGGCTGCACTGGCTGTTTGTACTCGGGGTTTCGGGATTCAGATTGTATTTGTGCAATAACATCAGAAAGTGCAATATAGAATCACATGTGTTCACTGTCACTTTACTCAGTCAGTTTGTCCCAGAGCCTCATGCTGCAGGTGCAAACATACAAACATATTTTTTGCATTAGAAAATACAGGGTTATAATAATGGATTGGTTTTATATAATGCTCAAAGTGTCTACAAATGTCATTATTCTTTCACACTGTGCTAAACTTATATTGTAGCTACAGCTGCCCTGAGGCACACTGACAGAAGCGAGGCAACCAGTCTGTGCTGATGGTGTTCCCAAAATCTTCCCATCCCAGAACTAACAGGCCCTGCCCTGCTTAGCTTTAGAGGTCTGGCGGGATCTGGCTTTCACCTTCCTTCTTTATTTTGCTAAAGTTTTAACTGTTTTTATTTATTTTTTAGTATGGAGTTATTGTTCATTTATCTTGTTCTGTAACTGGTGATGCAACACTGACATTTCCCCACTGTGACAATAAAGGATTTCTAACATTATGAAATCATGAGTTTTTTTAGTTTTTAAATAATAAAAACTGGGAATAAATCCTAAATGTTGTTTTAAGGAATGGAACCCATGAAAGCTTTCCTGGTTCTTATTTGTTCAGTACAAATGATTATGAAAGAACCTGTAATTAATGCAATGAATTTATTGTAGAGATAATTGTTCACTAATTTATTATAGAATAGAATAAATGTAAACTGGTTTATTCACAGATTCCAAAATCTAAGAGATAAATGGGTAGATAGATTGTTGTACAGTATCTGTCTTCACTCTGGAGCGTTTGACAAACAAAACTGTTTGTCTGTTCTCAACTGTTCTCAGATGATGTTGAGATTTGTGGAATAGGTATTTTTCACACTTTCTGCCCATTCTCTGCTTGCGTCTGTGTCTGATGTTGATCGTTTAATGCATTTTATCTCAGACACAGTTTGGTTTTTATTACATCGTTTTACATCTTTTTTATTACATTGCTATATTCTCTGTGGGTGAGAAGAATGCCCCTTCTCACCAGGGCACTCCTCCCTCCCTCCCTCCATCCCTCCAAGGCTCCTCTCTCCTCCTGCGTCATCCACACCGGTCTATCCCCGCTGTAAACCTGGACAGCGTGTCATGGTCCCTCCCCCCCTCTCCCCTCTCTCTCCCCTCTCTCTCCCCTCTCTCTCCCCTCTCTCTCCCCTCTCTCTCCCCTCACCCGCTCCAGTCCTCTCTCCTGTCTGACAATGACAAAGACACAGGAGCCCACACTGCGGTTCGTCTGCTGTTGAATCCACCATTTTCATGAAGCCAAAACCCTGGCGCTGGAGTGTGATTAAAGCCAGGAGAAAGCAGATACTGTATCAGCAGTAACTGCCTCCTACAACTCTGAAACTACTCAAACTCTCAGAGCTGTCATCTAAACAACAAAAAAAGTTTAGTTTATCAACTGATGTAAAAGTAAGTCCTTTATATGTTTTTTCTTACTTTTAATAAATGCTGAAATACATCAAAAGGTTTGTTGAACAACTAAATACAGCGTTTCTTTAGTAAGCAACACAAAGTAAACACAACTGTGAACCAGGACCAGATTCAGATTCATTTATTTGCCATTTGCAGTAAAACCACATTGGAAAAACTGTGCAAGACTACCCCGGTGTGCACCAGACGACACACACCAGAGCTCTTGCCACGGCGCCATCTTTACGGCGCCATGCGCCGTAAAGATGGCGACACAGACCAGGACCAGTCCATAGAAAGATGGTTGCCAAGCGCCCTACAGAGTTAAAGGTAGAAATCCTCATATTTCAATATTAAAAGATAAGTTCATATAAAAAAAATAATACCATAGATGTTGTTGCATAATTAAAATGTTGTATACTAATGATTTTGAAAATAGGCCCTCTGAAGAATGTGCACGGGGAAAAGCCCCAAGGACAAGGATTGCAAACAGGAATAAAGAGGGTCAAATGGAGAAACTACAATCAGTCATAGAGATACCAACTTTCAAAACGGGACAAATTATTAACTCCAGGAATAAACATTCTTGTCTCTCTGGCGAGGCCAAAAGTCCAAAAAACACCATCTCTCAGGCAGACTGGGAGATTCTCCAAAGGCATTCTGACGCCTCCCAGTGGACACGGGACGCCAGCACACCCGAAAAGAACATTCGGGAGACGCCCACAAGTGACGTCATCAGACGTCTTGATAAAACTGTTGGTTTGAGTTCTGGGGGGAAGGTTAGCGCAGGGGTAGAGGAGAGGGACATATTAGTTTAGGAGCATTTTTTTGTTGAATATTCTGTATCTGATTGTAAAGATAATTAAATGCAGATGTTAACCTTGAAGAATCTTTAGTCTGATTTCTGTACCAAATTGTGGACACGCCAGCCAAAGGGAATTATTGGCTTCATTTGGTGACCCGAGACGTGATTTGATACAGAAAGAAGACGCAAGATGAGCTCAGATAGATAGACTGGGTCTGTTGGGTCTTGGGGCTCTCTCTACTGCAAAACACAGGTAAGCAGATACCATTTCTAAAGTCTGCACATTGTTTTAAATAGAAGAGAGAGAGATCTCGGCCCAGCATGATTGCAGCGTGGCCAGACCGCCGTGATGGGCGATTCTATCGGACGCGATAGAACAATAGTCAGGTTTTTCGACGTTTTTGAACCTTGAGGGATGCTGGTCTCTCTCTAAAAAAGAATATACAGGAAGAGAGCCACAGGATTTAGAAGTGCAAAAGAGGCACACCGTTTTAAGGTGCAAAAGAGGCACAAGAGTTTAGATAAATAGGATTAGAGAAATAGGGGCAGTATAGGGTCAGAAGTGATAGGATAATAAAAACTCCATATCCCCCGGGGGGCGGGAAAAAAAGGGTACATTTAAACAGAAAAAAGCCAAGTATTTAAAATGTGGATTCTGATAATAATGATCTGATTAATGAGAAAAGAAGGAGCCACTTGGCTGTAGTATACGAGTTTCATGTGAAGAAATGACAAAAGATCAGTCTGGGAGTTTTTCTCTTGTATTCTGATGTAATGTTTCGATAGTTACAGCGAATCAGGGAAAAAAAAAAAAGATTCTGCTGGAACCCTCGATACATTAATCAGGTAGCAAATAGTAATGTTTTCCATTACTGACGTATTTAAGGATAAAATGTAAAGTGTCGTTTGACGTGAGAAAAACTTTTACCACTGATTTAGAACCTTGTCACGAGAAAAACGAGAAAAGTATTTGACTCCATGCTTCCTTTGTTCGGGAGGCCCCTCCCCTCCCTCGTTCTGTCCTCTCTCTCTCTCCCTCTCTCTCTCTCTCTCTCTCTCTCGTGAAGAAAGAATTTTTTGTAGAAAATTACATTTATACACACGATAATGTTACTGACATGGAGTCATAGGATCACAGAACTTTGAGTTAGATTATAAAGAGGCATTATTTTATTTTTTATCTCCAAGGCGTCTAGACAAGTTTTTTTCCCTACATTTTGGTGATATAAAAGTTAGAATGATCTTAGAGAGCATTATACTTTTGGAAAAATAGGGCTTAGGATAGTAGTTGAATGCAGATTTGGTTTTCAGAATTTAATGTTTAAAATGTTAATAGTAATTATTTCATAGGTTTATTTTGAATTGTAATTAATCATTGGTTTGGTATGGTAATTAACACACTTGTTTGTGTTTCTTGTTTGTCTGTTTTTTCCGAGAAAACTTCTGTCTGTTTCATTTGGCCAAAAATCGTCCCTGCCACAAACCACAACCGAGCATCATCATCATCATCAGCGTCTCCCCCTCTCCCTGCGGGTCGCAGGGGGCAGCATCGGCTGCAGCAGCTAACAGGAACTCTCGAAGAAGACTCCTCCTGCCTGTGAGGAGGCAAAGAAAAGACCGCAGACTTTTTCACAAACTGAGTGTTGTCCCATCCACGAAACAGAAGGTGGCGGTAATGCGAAGAATAGGCCGCCAACCGCCGGAAAACCAAACAAGAAGAAGAAAGACATTGTGAGAAAGAGTTATCGGAAGAAGAAAGAAAGTGATTGTTGAAAGAAGAAGAAAAAAGACATGGAGACAAAGACATTGGACACTATGAGACAAAAGACATTGAAAGACGCCATGAGTAAAAGAAAGACATTAACGGACATTTGAGACGTGGCTGGCCTAAATGAGACAGACAGAAGGTAAATATACAGACAGGCAACAAACGCACAGAGACATATTAAGTCATATTTACACATTTAGGTCATTCGTTCATAACACCACATTTAGCTGCATGAAAGAATACAGGACAATCGTTAAAATTAATTAGACTCTTGCTTTAGCATGAGACACAAGGAGATTAGAACAGCAGTATATTTAAAGTAGAGGAGCTCTATTATTGAAACTAGTATTATTTAAAGTTATAGACGCGGAGAAGTTTAGAATTATTGATTTTAACTGCATGATCTTGGTAATACGGATATTTAAAGCCGTGTTTTCAACCTCTGAACCGTGGCTCGTTTCTCATTTAAGAACAATCACATGCACAGATGAAACTGGTGCTAGAAAGAGAACTGCAGCTTTTAATGGACGCTGCATTTAGTACAAAATGGTTTGTTCAGACAATTAAAGTTTGAAAAATGATTTAAAGCATTTCTGAATTTTGGCTAAAGGTGATATTGGATCATTTCTGATAACACATAGACGCAACACTGTTCATTGGTTGAAAACAAAGATGTAGGGACATTTTTTGAAATCTTTTATGACATGTTTCTCTTCCAAATAGCTAAATTAGAAACAATTAGGACAATTATGTCTTTGATATAACTGTTGGCAGTTTATCTGAGACATGATTGGTGCAAGTACAACAACACACACATAAAATAATGGTCTTTTCTCCACATGAACGTGAAACAAAGGTGAAGTATTAAAGTTTGAAACTAATTTACATTTTTAAGGAATCCGAACTGGCTTTAAAAAAAAAAGGGAAAAACATTTATTGCACGTGCATGAGTTTTTTTTTTTAAGTAACAAGAGCTCATTAAAAATATAGGGGACACAGTTTGTGACAAGCCCGAGTAAAGACCACGTGGTTTAAACACTAAAGTTTGAAATGGATCCTTTTAGGAAAAATCTCTCAAAGCTTTGCATGTTCTGCAGGCTCTGAAAGTTGCAACTATAAAATAGCTCATGAGACAATTGTAATTGGACATGGAAAAATATAACAAAGTTAAAATTACAGGCCTCTTGTGTTGTCTATATGTTTGTGTATGTTATATGTTTGTGTATGTTATATGTTTGTGTATGTTATATGTTTGTGTATGTTATATGTTTGTGCGTCATGTCCAATACACTACGTTGACCTTAACAAACTGGACCAATACTAACGTGGGGTGTTGTGAGTGTGTTGTTGGGGAGTGAACGAGGAGTGCTGAACGGAATCATGGAATAACAAAAGTTCTGTAATGTTTTAATGTGATCATGGAATAATTATTTTTTGTCAACAGCATACGGTGTAAGTACTAGAGATTCAAAGATGACAAGCTTTATTGAACAGGTGTAAAAGTGAGAGTACTCTGGGATGAGTACTCTGAGGAAAGTACTCTGAGAAAGTACTCTGAGATGAATACCTTGCTGAAGGTACTGGGAGCCCCTCCCTCTGCTGTTTGTCCTGACAGGGATTCGGTCCAACCGCAGTGAGCGGTCATTGGGCGGAGGACAACTTTGGTTTGTAATTCACATTTAGGGGAGTATAAAATTAGAAACATACATATTGTTAAGTCTGTATTTGGCTACAGCCTCTGCCCTGATGTCACACACCGTCTGTCAATGCAGTTATGTTTTGCCCAATTAGATTGATTGACAGGCTGCACCATGCGAAGAGAGGGAAGTGGGCGTTTCTTGTGTTCTAATGTTTCTTTTTCAGATGAAAGATAAACTGCACCTGCTTCAGGGATAACACAGTAGTATGGATCATAAGGAAATGAGCCTCTACTTTGGCACCAAAGCCCACAATATGAATTGAGGACGATCCGGGAGGAACAACTGGAGATGATTGGAACAGTAATCTACACACACACACAGATGCATGTTTTATACTTTGGACCACGACCAACAGAGGGAGTATAGTAATGTTATTGTCATAGGTGGTCATGGTCCTTAACCTTCTAAATCATTAGAAAGAAGTGTAAAACATATATTTACAAGACCAAATACATAATAGAAAAGGGCAGCCTAAAAAAAAGCAAAATGGGAAAATTATTAAGTAATTTTCGGAGTTGCCAAAATGGAATAAAATTCTATATTTGTCCCATAGGGGGTCATTCTAAATTTAGTGTTGTGCAAATTCAAAAGGAGAAATAATAGCGCTTATAACATCAAACAGATCTACTCTTTAAGATAATAGATCATATAATAATAAGATAATAATAGAATAGAATGAAATAGTCTGGAGCTATAATGTCATTGGATTCGAGGAGCTATAGGTTGAAAGGTCGCTAGGAAGATAACTAGTAATCATATTTTAGACTAGTGAATAATCAAAATAGTTCTATTGTGGAAATAAGTATCAATAAGGTCAAATTGTTCTAATAACTAAAGTAAAAAAGGAATCAAATGAAGTCCGATTTTAGTGCAGAGGTGTTTATAGAGAGTAGTATTAAAATGCAGACATAGAACGACAGGCTTTAACACAATTTTAAATCTAAAAATAGCTCAAATATAACATTGCTCTTGACGCAGCCTCTGAGCTGCTCCATTGGAGAACAGGTTAAATGTTATTGTTTATTACAAACAGCTGATGTATTTACACATATTAAGTTTGGGACAACTCTTTAAACAGTTATAAGCAGCGGACAGAAGCCATGAATGTGCTTTTGTTTATTAAATAATTAATTTCATAGCCTTATAATCGTAGAGAACGTTTTAAAATAGTTAAAATCCCTTTCAGGCAACTTGATTTAGATGTATGTCTTTAATATTGGAGAACGACTGTGTTGTTTTTGGAATTGTCTGAAATACAATACATAGAATAGTGATTTGCAGAACAAGAACCAGCCAATGAAAAATCGTCTATTGCCAATGCAATTGTTACAATCAGAACTCAAAAATTGGGAATATGCTTTGGCTCAAACTACAACCAAGATTTGGAGTCACAATAGAGTGTAAAATAGATAGATGCTTTCAAAAATAGAGATTATTTTTAGACAGGGCCAATATCAAACGGTAAAAAGACCATTTCCTTCATATTATGTCCAAAAGTAGTTACTTCAAAAGTAGATAAAGTTCATGAGTGTAGCCTAGATTAATGTAGCTTAGATTAATGAGATAGATTAGAACCAACAGAGATTCAAAAACATTTAAAAGCATTTTGGTTAATTTGAATATAGCACAAAAGTAGATATTTAGGTATTTTTGAGAATTTTAAGAGCTGTCGATTTGTCAGCAACAGATTAGAGAATCAAAATACCGTTGTATAGGGACTGACCCCAGAGAAACCTGCTAAAATAGATTAGCTCCTGTAAGGATAATACCAATTTGATTAATGATGAAGAATCAGAATGACACAGCGGTGGTCATCAAAGAGTTTTGTGAAGGAATGTTTCGAATGTGGTTGTGTGTTGTATTCTTTCTGTATTAACTCTTCACAGATATCAAGCCGGAACTAAGCACAAGTATGGATGATAAACGACGATGTGGATTGTGACCTGATTTTTAATCAGGTCAAAAGAGGGAAACTGTTGCATAATTAAAATGTTGTATACTAATGATTTTGAAAATAGGCCCTCTGAAGAATGTGCACGGGGAAAAGCCCCAAGGACAAGGATTGCAAACAGGAATAAAGAGGGTCAAATGGAGAAACTACAATCAGTCATAGAGATACCAACTTTCAAAACGGGACAAATTATTAACTCCAGGAATAAACATTCTTGTCTCTCTGGCGAGGCCAAAAGTCCAAAAAACACCATCTCTCAGGCAGACTGGGAGATTCTCCAAAGGCATTCTGACGCCTCCCAGTGGACACGGGACGCCAGCACACCCGAAAAGAACATTCGGGAGACGCCCACAAGTGACGTCATCAGACGTCTTGATAAAACTGTTGGTTTGAGTTCTGGGGGGAAGGTTAGCGCAGGGGTAGAGGAGAGGGACATATTAGTTTAGGAGCATTTTTTTGTTGAATATTCTGTATCTGATTGTAAAGATAATTAAATGCAGATGTTAACCTTGAAGAATCTTTAGTCTGATTTCTGTACCAAATTGTGGACACGCCAGCCAAAGGGAATTATTGGCTTCAATGTCATGATCTAATGCGGGTGAAGTGTCTTGCCTAAGGACGTAACCATACTTTGGCCGCAGCCAAAAGTCTTCCATCACAGTCCCTGCCAGGCTTTACCCTGCTAAGCTTTTGAGAACAAACAGGATCAAACTCCAAAACACTGTATCATTCATATTTCATGTGATGTGATTCAGGTTTCTTTGTTGAAGGACTATTTTACCCTCAGAGGTAAGAATAGAACCCTGACTATAAAGGATCCATCTCTTGGTCCTAAATGTTAAAGTATTTGAATATAAAGAGTAAACAAATAAACTTCAGGCCCAGAAGGCAGCAGTACATCAGCTTCTCTCTCTTCAGACTCCGTTCAGTCTTATTAGACTCTAATGTCTGCCCTGGAGGCTCAGGACAAACTGAGCTTTAGCGCCGTCTCCGATCCGGTCTTTATAAGCCACATCAGTGGAAGATAATATTATATACTGCTACACACATGACAGCGGGAATCGGTAGTAGGTGCCAATTGGAAGTTTGCCATAATAAATGAGGATTATTAGAGACACCTTTAAAGAGTTTCCTCTAGTGGTTTGTTTTCAGACTTATTGGAAAGATAGAAAGAACAGGACAAAACATAACTAATAACAACAGTGAGCCAATAACAACTGGTGCAGATCCAAGGTTGGAAAATAACAAAATCATCAGAAGTAACAACATTTGATCATTTTTGGTCACAATTATGATGTGACTATTTACTTTGTCATGTGCTGTTTTAGAATCAGAATAACATGTTGATTTCAACTCATTAAATATAAAATGTCTACCTTCTGGAGTGCGGCTGTGAAACATTATCAGAATATTAAAGTGTACAACATAAAACTGAAGCGTGTGTTCCTGTTTACTACTCATGGATGATTTTATATTTATTAAAATAAACACAAAAACACTCACTGTTTGCCCGCCACGGGCAGTTATCAGCTGCAGTATGTCCAAAATGCTGCAGCTCAAGTCCTGACAGAACCAGGAAGTATGATCCATTAGTCCAGTTCTCTGGTCTCTGCTTCCTGTGGCTCAGAGAATAGACTTTAAAGCAGCTCTGCTTTTTGCATGTCTCTCCATGGACTCGCACCAAAGTACATCTGTGACATATGAACCGGCTCGGAATCTGAGGAGCACAGGGACTGGCCTCCTGCTGGTGAGCGTTTCAGATTTAAGCAGCTATAATCTGGAACAATCTGTCTGAAAATGTGAGGCTGGCGTCTACTCTGGCAGTTTTGAAATCCAGGTTTAAAACAGTTCTGTTTAGCTGTGAATACAACTGAAGGATTTTATATTTAATCCTTTTAATGCACTGGGACTATTTATTTTTGTAATCCCGTTTGTGATTTTAATGTTTTATGGTTTTTAACTACTTGTGATGTTTTTCTGTATTTTGTTCATGTAGATTTTAATTTTTATGATTTGTTTGATGTGATTTGGGTTGTGAGGCGTTTTGTGTTGCCTTGTGTAGAAATGAATGTTGATTGATTGATTATCCCTCTCTAAGCTTGGTCCTCTACCAGAGGCCTGGGAGTTTTAGCATCTGTGGTCTGAATCTCTTCCTTTGGCCACCTGATTATTCCTGCAGGGCGTAGCTGTTAATTGCCCGGGCCTTGTTCTTGCCATTGAGTCACTTCTTAGGACCTGCCTTACTCTCTGGAGGTATTTGGCAGTTGCTGCTTTCCTTGATGCCATTTGACTGTGGTTTACAGACGAGATATACAGTATTTATACTTTGCCACAGTCACCACAGAGCGACAGTAGCTCTGCACTGGTCTTTGGACCTAATGGTTGTGGGTTTGATTCCACCATGACCCAAGTCATCTGCTCCCACTGCTGTTTGTTGTCATTGTGTCCATGGACAAGACACTTAACCCCACATTTCCTGAAGTCCTCGCTGAAAGACCAAAGCCATGTGTTCGATGACGGAGAAGCCATCGTCCTTTGGACTAGTGATGGGTCGTGCGGTGTTGGCGCTTTGGGCGTGAGCCGGAAGTTTATAGCAGAGCGTGGGCCGAAGCCTGAGTTGTTTCAGGTGAGTGATGTCACTAATGACGTTTGAAGCCTCGGGAGCACAGGAAATGGAGCGAATCATAAAGTACTGCAGTGGTTCCACTCAAACTTTGTGGGTTTGTGTAGTTGATTAAGTTTGTGAGTCACAATATATAATATAACATAATATAATATAAATAATTACATCTTGCATCTTATATATAGATTTAATTACACATTTCATTGTGTGTGTGTGTGTGTGTGTGTGTGTGTGTGTGTGTGTGTGTGTGTGTGTGTGTGTGTGTGTGTGTGTGTGTGTGTGTGTGTGTGTGTGTGTGTGTGTGTGTGTGTGTGTGTGTGTGTGTGTGTGTGTGTGTGTGTGTGTGATAATTGTAATTTAAGATATATTAGTTATTAATACTGGTGATGTTCATAATCAAACACGTGAATTAATTAATCATACACAATCAAACTATTTTTGTTTGATTGGCCTCCCCTCTGACCTCAGCATCTGTGGCATCATACATGTGTTGTACCTCATCAATCCCAGACACCTCTCACCTGCCTTGTTAGTCTCTGTGTGTCTCACCTGTGTCTCGTTAGTCTGATGTGTCTCGCCTGTGTCTCGTTTGTCTCATGTGTCTCATTAGTTTCGTGTCTCACCTGTGTCTCGTTAGTCTCATGTCTCACCTGTGTCTCGTTAGTCTGATGTGTCTCGCCTGTGTCTCGTTTGTCTCATGTGTCTCGTTAGTCCCATGTGTGTCTCACCTGTGTCTCGTTAGTCTGTGTCTCGCCTGTGTCTCGTTTGTCTCATGTGTCTCGCCTGTGTCTCGTTTGTCTCATGTGTCTCACCTGTGTCTCACCTGTCTCTTGTCAGTCTTGTATTTAAACCCTGTGTCGTCCTTCACTCCCTGTTCCGTCATTGTCCACGTCCAGTTCTTGTCCTCAATCCCTGTTTGGTTACTTTGTGTTTTTCCGTGGACTTTGGATTATTTATCATTAATCTTAACTTTTTTGCATTCTTGCATTTTGGGTCCTTGGGTGAGATGAATCACCACGTGACAGGTTCCAGACAGGGCAGGTGTGGCTGAAGGTGTTCAGACCAAGCATATTCCACCCACTTCCTCAGCTGAGCCTTGACCTGAGGAGATGGATGGAGTCTGTGCTAAAACCTGCAGCCATACCTGCCCTTTCAGGACCTGTGTGACAGCCCTGACCCAAACCCTGGTCTAAATAAAACGCACACCTCATTTGGAATGAAGAGAGCAGCCTCAGGTGGGGTAGGTGGTCCCACTCCTCATCGATGGAGAGAGAAGCCTTCAGTATATCTGGGTCTGGGTCACATTAGTTTAGTTGACTTACAAGTTCCACATGGACTTGCTCCAAACTCAAACTCAGGATTTAGAGGCAGGTTCTTTGCAGGAGTCAGTTGGACATTAATTTTGAACCACTTTCACAATCGGGGTTCAGGGCTCTCAGCTTTCATCTGTAACGTGTGATTTTAAGTCGTTTTATCCAAACATAGCAAACTTTATGCAAGTCTCTATCGACACTGATGTGTTCGCGCCTGAATGGATCAAAAACACTGCTATACCTTTTTACATTTCCTTTTTTTTTGTACACGATCTCTGTAAAAATGGCACATCACTTATAAACACATTCTGATTTTCTGAAAAGCCCCAGTTCCATCAGACTGCTGCTCAGCTCTGATCATCAGAGGAAATGGCCCATATTATTGCAAATTAGTTAATCCCCAACTAATGCTGTTCACATTAGCATGAGCCTCCACAAGCAGACATGTTTAATTAGCATGTCCCATTAGCATGTAAAATCCTCAGGTTGTATGCAACATTTACTTTTGGTACTGAATGTGTATATTTCTTGCACATTCATGGTTCACTTCTGTTCTGTTTAGTATAGAAGCCTTGTCCCTGTGCTCCACGTTACTCTGGGAAAGTGTTCAGATCAGTGTCTCTGACCCACGGTGCCACATCTCATTCTAAGTCGGTGGCAGCCTGACACTGCAGCTGCTCTCATCTCATTTTGTGGAAACTTTCTGAAATTGTACCATTATAACAGCACAGGCAGTACCGACAAGGAAAGTTTTTTCATATAGCGTAGTTCATACACAAGGTTCAAAGTGCTGAACGAATTTGAATCAATCACACAAGGCATTAAAAACAGAAATAATCATAAAAATAGAGAGATATAATCCTTCAGTTGTATCACAGCTAAACAGAACTATTTTATCCTGGATTTGAACATTGTAGAAGAAGCCTGTCTCACATTTTCAGGAAGACTGTTCCAGATCCGTAAATGCCAACCAGAATATACACCTCACGCTACGTCCATCTCCACCGCTGTGTTTACTGCTGAACTGCAAATGAACGTCATCACCTCTGCTCTCTGATTGGCCCATTGTACTTCCTGATTCTCAGAGCCTTCGCCCTCGTAACTGCAGTGAAATGAAACTGAGCACAAGGTGGGCGCCAGGCGAGGGTTGTGGGGTCTTTGGAGTATGTGAAGGGAAGGACCAAAGATACTAATGTCTCATATTAAATTTAATATATTCTTGTTTTGCCCTGAGTCACAACAGTAGTTGTGTCAGAGGACTTTACAAAGCTGTCGATTCACCGACACATCAGAGAATCAAACAGGATCCTTCTGGTCCAGGATCGTGTCTCGGCTGAAGACCTTTTATTGTTGGTGAACGACAGAGTTTTGCAGCATGTGGTTTTATAGAAGACTAAACAGGGACACTCTGCATCTTCCACGAGGCTAATGAATGTTAGTGTCGACCATCAGAGCAGAACATCATGTGGAAAAGTTCTTACTCCTGCAGACAAAAGCATCAAGACTATCATAAACTATCCTACACTGCAAAAAGTGATGAAAAAAAAGACTTCCTTTAAAACAACATTTGCCAGTGGGATAAAGCAGAATTATTTTGTGTTTAAAAAATACAAGAAATGTCTCCCTTGGAATAAAGAAATAAAGCAACTGTAATGAGGGGGGGTTTTGATTATTGGAGGTAAGGAAACGATTGAGTGGTGGACCGAATTAAAACAGTTATGGCAGAGCAGTGGTGTGACCAAAAGAGGACAGAGCAAACTGTTAAAAACAAAATAATTTATTACAATAAATTAAAACAGGGATAAAAAGTCTTTAAAAGGTGATAAAAAGGTCCCGAGCGCAGGGGGGGGGGCCCTCTTCAGGGAGACCTGTGCACAAAAACAAAGGCCGGCAGGAACAATCCTCCACGTTTTGAATTTTAACGAGGGACAACGGGCGGGCACTTACACACACGGCAGGGATCCACCCTGCCGCTGCGTCCCTCGAGAGTCAGGCACCGTCTCCTGCTTGCGGTCCAACTCCGCCCCTGGGCACAAGGACGAAACGGCAGCACCACACAGCCGAACACACAAGCAAGAGACCCCACAAAATGATCTTATAGCACCGCTACAACGACTAGAGGTACTTACAGGCACGGCAGGGATTCACCCTGCCGCTGCGTGTAGTCAACGTCACGGTGCTCTTCCCCGGGTCAGGTGCCTCCTCGGACCGCCGCTCCCCTCTCCACCACGCTCTAGACACAAGAGCAGAGCCAGTACACAGTACAAACAGCTTCGCCAGCTGCTGGGGCCTGAGGCTCTCCTGGTTGCACCAGCTAATCCACAGAGCGTTACTCACAGACAAGGCAGAGCTTTCTCGCTCTGCCGCTGCGTGGATAGGGCTCGCTGGTGCAGCCTGGGTCACTGCTCGGTCCGGTCTTGTAGAGCCGTGGTCTCCAACGCGTTGTCCTCAGTGGCTCTTGTTTACTGTTCCGTTTTCCGTTCCGTTCCATTGCCCTGCGCCCCCTCTGTCCGTTTCACCTGCCCTTATATTCCCTGCTCCCTCATCAAGCGCAGGTGCTCTAATTGTGTGGCGCACAGGATTGGGCAACAGCGTCCATGGGGCTCTGCGGCATGTCTCCAGCTGGAGCAGGACTAAAATGTTAAAACACCCATGCATATAAAAACACCACTGCAAACTAAAACAAAACATGTCCTCTCCCACATGCCCACACTTTGTCGTTGGCAGTCCCTGCAACTGCACACAACCTAGTCTCTAAAGCGGGCAGGTGGTTGTCCAAAGTTTACACGCACAGAATGGCGGGGTACATTTTCAGGGTCCACGGGTGGCGGCTCAGGTGCTGCAGGTGGAAATCCATAAACAATTGGCAGATCGAATTCTTGTGCTGGAGGGGATTGTTCATTGTGCACCGGGGTTGGTTCCGATGCGAGTGGAGGGGCCGTGCATACCTTCAGCGCATTCCGGTGTACAGTCTGTTCTCGACCACCCTTCTCGGGACGCACTCTATACACAACTCCCGTATCCCCCACACAGTCCAAAATTACATGGGGTGTAGGATCCCACCAAGTCCCAAGCTTACCCCTACCCTCCCTGCGTCTATTTCGCAGCCATACACGTTCACCAGGTACCAGAGGCAAAGCTTTAGCCCTTTTATCAAACTGCTGTTTGTAATGGGAGGCCGAATTAGCTGCTCTTTGACGCGCAAGGTTGTAAGCAAAAGTAAGTCTGTGACGGTGGTCCTTTACCCATCCCTCGGGGTCAAAATGAGGCGTCTGGGAGGCTCTAACCAAGCTGACGTCCACAGGAAGTCGAAGGTGCCTACCAAACATTAAGAATGAGGGGGCATAGCCAGTGGCACTGTGCATTGTGTTATTATAGGCGTGGATCAACTCAGGCAGATAGTGCTGCCAACAGCGTTGCTTTTCCTCTTCCAGGGAACGAAGCATGTGCAACAGCGTTTGGTTGAACCGTTCGACACTACCATTACCAGCGGGATGATAAGCGGTTGTGCGGCTTTTGGCTATGCCGTACATGTCGCAGAGTTGCTGGATTAGGGCAGACTCAAAATTGGGACCACGGTCAGAATGAAAGCGCGCTGGACAGCCAAACTGCTGTATAATATGCTTCCAAAGCATCTTTACAGTGGTTTGTGCGGACTGATCGGTGGTAGCTATGGCCCACGCAAAACGGGTGAACAGGTCAGTAGCAACGAGGATGTTCTGGTATGTATCGGTGGGTCGACCTAAAGTCAAAAAGTCTAACCCAATAACTTCAAGCGGATAGGTAGCTGCAATTGGGTGAAGGGGCGCTCTAGGCTCAATGCGGCTTTTCTGCAGGCAACACACAACACATTCTTCCTGTAGCTTGCGTACCTCCCCCTCCATGCCAGGCCAGTAAAACTGCTGCCGAATCCGGGCCAGGGTCTTGTCAGCTCCAGCATGTGCACCAGCCTCGTGAGTCCTTCTCCAGACCTCGTTACACCTGGAACTCGGACACACAACCTGATGGTGCTCCTCGTGAGTTAGCCCATCGACAAAACTGCGATACAGTACATTGTCCTTCACCAACAACCTTTTCCACTGCTTCAGGAGCTTTTGACTTTTAATGGGGAGTGCCAGGCGATCTGAGCAATTAGGGAAGTTTCCCCTGGCGACTAGCTCCTTGACCAGCCGGATATCTGGGTCAGAGAGTTGGTCCGTCTTCCACTCGACATCGGGTATGACCTCGACAGCGCCTGTAGTTGGTCCAGGCACGTGCCTCACAGGGACAGGGAATCTGGACAGTGCATCAGCATTGGTGTTACTTTTACCTGAGCGATACTTTACAGTGTAGTTAAATGAAGCAAGCCGTGCCACCCAGCGTTGCTCCACTGCTCCGAGGTGCGCTGTTTGTAGGTGGGCCAAAGGGTTATTGTTGGTGTATATGATGACCTCCGCTCCTGTAAGAAAGTCTTTAAATTTTTCAGTCACGGCCCACTTAAGGGCTAGGAGTTCGATTTTAAAGGAGCTATAGTTAGCATCATTCTGTTCAGTGGGGTGTAGGCTTCTGCTAGCGTATGCAATCACACGTTCATGTCCATTTTGCAGCTGTGATAACACTGCGCCAAGTCCCTGGTTGCTTGCGTCTGTGTATACGATAAAAGGTTTATCGTATTGCGCATAGGCAAGGACTGGGGCCTGTGTGAGGGCAGATTTCAGGGCATCAAAGGAGGTCTGACACTCTGGGGTCCATACCACCTTTCTAGATTGTGACCTTTTATCAGCTGGAATCCCCGTGAGGAGCCTGTTAAGGGGTCTTGCAATTTTTGCAAATCCAGCTACAAAACGTCTGTAGTACCCTGCTAGACCGAGGAACGCTCTAACCTGTTTAATAGTTGTTGGGACTGGCCACTCCATCACTGCCTCAATCTTTCCAGGGTCGGGTCGCACACCATGCTTGTCCACCACATGTCCAAGAAATGTCACCTCCCTCTGTAGAAGCTTACATTTATCTGGACGCAGTTTCAGCCCATGGCGCCACAGTCTCTCGAACACCTGATCAAGATGCTGGAGGTGGGAAGAAAAGTTTGGAGAGTAAATTATGATGTCGTCCAAATACACCAGTAGCGACTCCGCTATTTGGCCATTTAGACACTGCTGCATTAGTCGCTGGAACGTTGCTGGTGCATTGCAAAGTCCAAACGGCATACGCACAAATTCGTATAGTCCCAGTGGCGTGGTAAAAGCAGTTTTTTCTTGGTCATCCGGGTGCATTTCGACTTGCCAGTAGCCACTGGCAAGGTCTAAAGTAGAGAACCATTCCGACTGACTAAGACTGGTCAGTGTTTCCTCTATTCTGGGCAGTGGAAAAGCGTCCTTGTGGGTTACAGAGTTCAGCTTCCGATAGTCAACACAAAAGCGCCAGCTGTCGTCTTTTTTACGCACCAATACTATCGGAGCCGCCCAAGAGCTACAACTCTCTTTAACAACACCTTTCTCTAACATACCCGAGAGGAGGGTCTTCACCTCTTTGTACAGCATGGGTGGGATTGGCCGGTACCTTTCCCGAATGGGGGCAGCATCGCCTGTAAGAATCTGATGCTGCACTAGGTTAGTCCGACCAAAATCCTCCTCGTGCTGTGAAAAAACTTGTTCCCACTTCTGCAGCAGGGCCTTTAGCTCCCTCTGCTGTTGGTCAGAAAGGTCAGGTCTGTTTCTCAACATGCTAGTCCCTTCAGATTGTCCTGGGCGGCTAGGGGAAGCTGCACCAACCTCTACTCTGGTGACTACTACAACCCCGTCGTCCTCCAGGGAGAGGGACAAACTATGGGGGCCCTGCACATCCGCTTCCTCAATGTGATACAGTCGGCCTAATTTACTGAACCGCCCTAGGGTAATGTTATAGGGGTGTGGATTACAAACACGCACTGGCACTCTACCTTGTTTAACTTCAACCAGAGCTCTTGCAACCCCAACATCACTGGCGCCCACATCAAGCAGCGGCTCCACAAGGGCACAATGTCCTATTCCGACTGGATTCCTCTTTGTGCGGCCCCACACCACCATCTCACTCTCTGGAGGGACAACAACTTTGCCTTTTGCAGCCAATCTAACAAAACCAACCAGCCCGTCTTCTGCAGGGGAAACTTCAATATGGCGGCAAGTGGCAAATGCATCTCTCCACACTTTCTGGGTTTTAAACTGGGGCAGTCGAGACGACGTGGCAGGGCATTTAAATAGTGTGTCCCAACAGGCCATGATAACATTCATGCCTACAATGAATGGGTGCGTGCACTTCACATCCTCTACAATCACCACCCCTCGCTCAGGGACTTTGACCCCCTCAACCTCTAGGTCAAGCACTGCATAGCCAGTGTATGGTATCTCTAGCCCATTTGCCGCTCTAAGCCTAAACAACGTAGGGGCCTTTCCCAGCTTAGCTTGGGTGAAGTGCTCATTAAAAATGCTTTCCGCCATCAGTGTTACCTGAGACCCAGTGTCTAACAGCCCCTCCAACTGTACACCCTCGACTCTTAACTGTACCTTAGGACACTGACCAACAAACGTTTCTGTGGCCCTGGTTGGCAAAAACTGGCCATCTAAACCTGCTGCGCGGACCTCAGCGGCAGGAGTCTCTAGTTTAAAGCTGGTTCAGGGGTTACAACGCCTCTACAGTACCGAGCTATATGGCCTGCTTTCTTACACCGGTTGCAAATGGGCCTACCTTGTGCATCTCGGTCGTTGTACGGTCTGGGTGTGGACTGCCTAGTCCTGGTTGGATTAGGTGGGCTGGGTTGTGGAGAAGCAGTCTGCAGCAGCGGCTTGAGCTCTGCCACTATTTCTTGTGTTATTCCCTTCATTTGCATTTTGACGTCCTCCATGATTTCACGCTTCAATTGCTCCTTCCAATTGGGTTCCTGGGGCAGTCTAGGAGAAGTGTATTGTTTAGATATTACGGAGCATGTTACCTCTGGTTCAGCTCGGCCATACTCCGACGCCAACAGCACAGCCTCTTGGCGAAGGTCTGAAAATTCCAACTCCGGGTTCCGACGAGCAAAAACTTTCAGGGCTTGGGAAAGGGGGCCATCACGGAGCCCCAGCAGCAGCTGGTCTCGCAAGGCACTTTCAGAGGGGGAGTCTTCGCGATCTAAGCGTTTGAGCCTACAATACAATTCACGCAGTCGCAAGATAAAACTTTGAACAGTTTCTTCGGCCTTCTGAGTACAGCTAAAAAATTGTGCCCTCAAAACCGGTATAGGAGTTCGGTCACCATATAAAGAATCCAAGTAGACAAATATTTTTGCCACCTGGTCCTTTTCGTCCGCATCTAAAACTGCAACTTGTCGCTTTGCCTCCTCTGCTAGTGCTCCCAATAAAATACCAACTTTCCTTGCCTCTGGTAAGTCCTGGGAACCCAAAAGTCCTTTGATTTGCTCTTTCCAATCACCATATTTTAAATCACCATCTGGCCCTTTAAATTTTGGGAGCCATGGAGCACCAGGATATACAGGCATCATCATGTTTGCTCTTTTTTGGACACACCAGCTCTTTAGGAATGGATCCTGCCAGCAACGCCAGATTATGTAATGAGGGGGGGTTTTGATTATTGGAGGTAAGGAAACGATTGAGTGGTGGACCGAATTAAAACAGTTATGGGCAGAGCAGTGGTGTGACCAAAAGAGGACAGAGCAAACTGTTAAAAACAAAATAATTTATTACAATAAATTAAAACAGGGATAAAAAGTCTTTAAAAGGTGATAAAAAGGTCCCGAGCGCAGGGGGGGGGGGGGGGGGGGCCTCTTCAGGGAGACCTGTGCACAAAAACAAAGGCCGGCAGGAACTATCCTCCACGTTTTGAATTTTAACGAGGGACAACGGGCGGGCACTTACACACACGGCAGGGATCCACCCTGCCGCTGCGTCCCTCGAGAGTCAGGCACCGTCTCCTGCTTGCGGTCCAGCTCCGCCCCTGGGCACAAGGACGAAACGGCAGCACCACACAGCCGAACACACAAGCAAGAGACCCCACAAAATGATCTTATAGCACCGCTACAACGACTAGAGGTACTTACAGGCACGGCAGGGATTCACCCTGCCGCTGCGTGTAGTCAACGTCACGGTGCTCTTCCCCGGGTCAGGTGCCTCCTCGGACCGCCGCTCCCCTCTCCACCACGCTCTAGACACAAGAGCAGAGCCAGTACACAGTACAAACAGCTTCGCCAGCTGCTGGGGCCTGAGGCTCTCCTGGTTGCACCAGCTAATCCACAGAGCGTTACTCACAGACAAGGCAGAGCTTTCTCGCTCTGCCGCTGCGTGGATAGGGCTCGCTGGTGCAGCCTGGGTCACTGCTCGGTCCGGTCTTGTAGAGCCGTGGTCTCCAACGCGTTGTCCTCAGTGGCTCTTGTTTACTGTTCCGTTTTCCGTTCCGTTCCGTTGCCCTGCGCCCCCTCTGTCCGTTTCACCTGCCCTTATATTCCCTGCTCCCTCATCAAGCGCAGGTGCGTCCATGGGGCTCTGCGGCATGTCTCCAGCTGGAGCAGGACTAAAATGTTAAAACACCCATGCATATAAAAACACCACTGCAAACTAAAACAAAACATGTCCTCTCCCACATGCCGGATCACACAACAGTTCTTGGAATAAGACTAAATGGTAGATTGGTGAGCCTGGTTTTAACACAGTCAGATTGAGCTAATATTAAAATAAAAACACTCATATCAAGCATTTCGTACCTCATATTTGATCATGTTTTTGCAGTGCAGGCTGTATTCCTGGGCCCTGAGTATTCGGATGTGAAACCTGCTCTCTCTGCTCACTTTGATGCTTCTCACACTCAGCCCTCTCCTCCACCAGGACACCACCAAACGTCCTTTCACTTCAAACACAATGATAATAATCTACTGTAGCCACAGCTGCCCTGGGGCACACTGAGTGAAGCGAGGCAACCAGTCTGTGCCATCAGCCACGCACGCACGCACGCACGCACGCACGCACGCACGCACACACACGCACGCGCACACGCACACGCACACGCACACACACACACTCTGAACCAACCCTGTGCTCCTGGAACAGTCTTCCTGAAAATGTGAAACAAATCCAGATTAAAAACAGTTGTTTGGCTTCTTTTTTCTCTATGTTGAATGTTCTGAGATAATCTTTTCTTTGTGTGATTGTTTTGTTCAACCATTCTTGATAACTTTAGCACTAACTGTGACTTTGGTATTTACTGTAATAACAAATGAAGTAAACTTTGAAAATGCTTTATTTATTAACAAGCGCTTTCTCACTTGAAAGAAAATAACATCTATTTATCTGTACAGAAAAATGAAACTGCGGTCGCCTCGAAGGACTTCACAAAATTGTTGATTTGCCAAAAGCAGAAAATAAAACTATTAAAATGTGATGAAAAAAGACAGATTTATGCAAATGGCTAATGTTAGAATCCAAATGTCCATCTGGGTCCTTCTGAAGCGGCCAGAGACAGACAAATACTTTTACTCATACTTTGAATAAAGTTACATTATTGTTCTGTTGTGGATCCTCTGTACAAAGCAAGAACGTAAAGAGAAAAGTGTGACAATGTCAGTGTTGCGTCACCAGTTACAGGTGGAATGAGGAGCACACACAAGATAAATGATCATAGAGAAACGCAGGTGTCCAGCAGCAGAAACACATCCATCCAAACAAACAAATACATACATAGTTATAAAAGTGAGGTGGTGTAGCCGCTGGTGATGAGCTGCTTCCTCTGGAGGATGTTTGCAGAGTCTGCTTGGTTCGTATCATTTTTTCTGCTCTGGTCTGGATCAGTGTAAAACCATGAATACTTTTCTGCACTAACATTTACAGAGAGAAAAAAGCAGTACAAATAACGGTGGTAAAACCAGTGGGGGCGGGTCCCGGCTCAAAAGTGGCCAAAATGATGTGCGCTGACATGCTTGCAATACCACCCCGGGCCGACGGGGGTGGACCCAGAAGAAGAATTAGCCAATGCTAACATATAGCATCCTCTTACCTCTCGAAAACGTCTTTACAGGATGGTCCAAAAGTTGGCTCTTGGCCCAAAGCTCCGTTCCACATGTGTGTCAATGCTGAGAGGGGTGAATTTTTTTGGACCACTCTAGTTTACTCGCTGTGAATTTTTGAAGTCACTCGTTCAAATGAATGTGGCTCGTGCCGGCTGATGCATGCGCAGATGTGTTTTTTCACATTTTCCAGCCCCCGCGGCCATTTTGAATCACTCTATGAAAGCCCAATTTTTGGCCCATTAGTTAGAACGGCGGAGATAGGCGTGACTACGTCCGTTAATATTTACAGTCTATGGGTAAAACACAAAACAAAAAGTGTTTCAGAGAGACTTAGGACTCGCTGCTGTTTCCGGAGCATTCAAAAGTAAAATAACTCTATACTAAAATAAAATAAAATCCCTTATTCCATTCTAATAAAGAACTAAGTATAATATCTACTACTTTTGCATAATAAAGATAAGTAGGTTAAAAAAATAAGACTTTAGCATTATCAAGAAGTAAGTGAGTGACCGTAAAACCCTTGAAGTAAACTCACCTTTTGGGGGAATTTCTCTGAATTCGGTTGGTTTGAATGAACATGAACTGACAGTTATCTATCATCGTTATGACCAAATCTAATGCATAATGTCTTCTTTAAGCTACATACACAACGTTGTCTCTGCTTTAGTTTCTCGTTTCCTCAAGGTTTGTTGTCACTGACGGAGAATAGATCTGTCTAGAGTTTAGACGACACGTGGACGGCTCGCTCTGAGACAGAGAGAAGGCAGCGCTGTGCATGACCTCGGTGGAGAAGCTTCTGTTGTCGTCTGTTCCCTTCATTTGTTCATATTTTTCTAGTAGTTTCTCTCAGTCAAATATAAATGAGTTCTGTGCAAGTAAAGAAGTGATGGAGCTTTGTAAGATGAACCTTTATTCGTCGTTCAGCGGGCATCTTTCCACATTCGAAAAGTCGATCTTTGTTTTGCTATTTTTGAGTGAATTGCTTGAATCGCTTTTTAGTGGTTTGCATTTGTGACTTTGATCTAAAAAAAAAAAAAAAATCTTTAAAAAAAGGCGATTCTCTATTCTCCAACTTTTCGTTCTTTTCTACAGAGACATGAGACCGAGAACATGTTATTACTGATACAGATACAAACCAGGATTTGTGTAGATTTTATGTGGAAAGATGGTTCTCACTGATAAACAGAGTAAATGAGTCATGTAGCCAATAATTCCTTTTGACTCAACGTGTCCACAATTTGATACAGAAATCAGACAAAAAGATTCTCCAAGTTTAACATCTGCATTTAATTATCTTTACAATCAGATACAGAATATTCAACAAAAGAGAGCTCTTAAAAGCTAATCCATGTCCCTCTCTGGCCCTCGTCTCATCCTGCTGTGTCTCCCCAAGCCAGAGCATATATAAAGAACAGGAAGGAGGGGAGTGTCCTATCAGCCAGTTTCCGGTCTAGGGTCCAGCCTTTTCCTCCGTCTGCCAGACTCCTGATGGAGTGAGGTTGAAAAGTGCAGAAGTCAGCAGGCCAAGACTAGGGGGTTGAAATCCAAACAGGAGAATCCATCTGTTGTCCAGTTGCTGGCACAAGAAGACACCTAAAATAAAATAAGAAGGACTGGCCTCCCACTTAGAGGTTAGCTAGGTCATAAAACACATGGTTTTAGAATGTCACGTATTTATAAATACAACAGTTTCCCTCTTTTGACCTGATTAAAAATTAGGTCACAATCCACATCGTCGTTTATCATCAATACTTGTGCTTAGTTCCGGCTTGATATCTGTGAAGAGTTAATACAGAGAAAACAAACAACACACAACCACATTCGAAACATTCCTTCACTAAACTCTTTGATGACCACTGCTGTCATTCTGATTCTTCTTCAACCTCGTCTGTAATGTATGCACTAAAACTATTCACTATAGTTTAAACTATTCTAATCTATTTACAAATATGTTTGCATATTTTGCTTTTATTGAGCCCTATTCTTAAACATATGTTTTTATCTAATAAATCTATCTATACTGTGGTTTGCTTTCAAATGTTTTTGAATCTGTGTTGGTTCTAATCTATCTCATTAATCTATTTCATTAACTTTTTGCATTGTCAACATTCACCTATGTTTGAAACAAGTGAATTTGACAAGTATGAACTTTATCTACTTTTGAAGTAAATACTTTGGACATATTATGAAGGAAATTGTCCTTTTACCGTTTGCTATTAGCCTTGGCTAAAAATAATCTCTATTTTTGAAAGCCTCTATGGTTGATGCATTTATCTATTTCTAGTTTTACGCTATTTTTTCCCAAAGCTCGGCTGTAGCTTGAGCCAAAGCATATTCCCAATTTGTGAGTTCTATCACTTTCAATGGCTGTAAATAATTCTGATTCTAACTCTATCTAGCTTCTCTATCAGAAGGATCACAATGTATGGTACCATTTTAACTCTTACTCCGAAGTTTGTTTATGACCAATGATCAAATTCTACTTTTTCCTACTATTTAACATCTACTAAAACACTAAAATACTCATACTTTATCATTTTAAACCATTTTACCAGTTGTTCAGTCCCCCCAGACTGAACCCTTAACATTTATTGCATTTGGTCATAGTTGTGGTTCTAATTGTAACAATTGCATTGGCAATAGACGATTTTTCATTGGCTGGTTCTTGTTCTGCAAATCACTATTTTTATGTGTTGTATTTCAGACAATTCCAAAAACAACACAGTCGTTCTCCAATATTAAAGACATAAATCTAAATCAAGTTGCCTGAAAGGGAGCGGGAGGAAGAGAACTATTTTAAAACGTTCTCTACGATTATATGGCTATGAAATTAATTATTTAATAAACAAAAGCACATTCATGGCTTCTGTCCGCTGCTTATAGCTGTTTAAAGAGTTGTCCCAAACTTAATATGTGTGAATACATCAGCTGTTTGTAATAAACAATAACATTTAACCTGTTCTCCAATGGAGCAGCTCAGAGGCTGCATCAAGAGCAATGTTATATTTGAGCTATTTTTAGATTTAAAATTTTGTTAAAGCCTGTCGTTCTATGTCTGCATTTTAATACTACTCTCTATAAACACATCTGCACTAGTTCCTACAGATGTGGAAAACAGAAACATCTAAAATCTGACTCCATTTGATTCCTTTTTACTTTAGTTATTAGAACAATTTGACCTTATTGATACTTATTTCCACAATAGAACTATTTTGATTATTCACTCCGGTGGACTCACCACCTGCAGGAGGATCAGTGAGGGGCCGGTGCTCTGTGTACTGGGTGCAGCTCTGACTGCCACCCCCCCCGACCCAGAAATGGATTAAGGGGAAGAAAATGGATGGATGGATGGGATGATTATTCACTAGTCTAACTATTATTACTATTGTTTATTCTGACACCTCTTCTTAGCGACTTTTCAACCTATAGCTCCTCAAATCCAATGACATTATAGCTCCAGACTATTTCATTCTATTCTATTATTATTATTGTATGATCTATTATCTTAAAGAGTAGATCTGTTTGATGTTATAAGCGCTATTATTTCTCCTTTTGAATTTGCACAACACTAAATTTAGAATGACCCCCTATGGGACAAATATAGAATTTTATTTCATTTTGGCAACTCCGAAAATTACTTAATAATTTTCCCATTTTGCTTTTTTAGGCTGCCCTTTCTATTATTTATTTGTTCTTGTAAATATATGTTTTACACTTCTTTCTAATGATTTAGAAGGTTAAGGACCATGACCACCTATGACAATAACATTACCATACTCCCTCTCTTGGTCATGGGCCAAGTATAAAACATGCATCTGTGTGTGTGTGTAGATTTACTGTTCCAATCATCTCCAGTTGTTCCTCCCGGATCGTCCTCAATTCATATTGTGGGCTTTGGTGCCATAGTAGAGGCTCATTTCCTCATGATCCATACTACTGTCATCCCTGAAGCAGGGGTAGTTTATCTGTCATCTGAAAAAGAAACATTAGAACACAAAAATGCCCACTTCCCTGGCTTTTAGCGGCCTGTCAATCTTTTCCAATTAGGCAAAACATAACTGCATTGACAGACGGTGTGTGACATCAGGGCAGAGGCTGTAGCCAAATACAGACTTAACAATATGTATGTTTCTAATTTTATACTCCCCTAAATGTGAGTTACAAACCAAAGTTGTCCTCCGCCCAATGACCGCTCACTGCGGTTGGACCGAATCACTGTCAGGACAAACAGCAGAGGGGGGCTCCCAGTACCTTCAGCAAGGTATTCATCTCAGAGTACTTTCCGCAGAGTACTTTTCTCAGAGTACTCATCCCAGAGTACTCTCACTTTTACACCTGTTCAATAAAGCTTGTTATCTTTGAATCTCTAGTACTTACACCGTATGCTGTTGACAAAAAATAATTATTCCATGATCACATTAAAACATTACAGAAAGACATTTGTTATTCCATTCTCCGTTCAGCACTCCTCATTCACTCCTCATTTCACATCACACTCACACAGGCCGACTCCCCACGTTAGTATTGGTCCAGTTTGTTAAGGTCAACGTAGTGTACTTGACATGACGCACAAACATATAACATACACAAACATATAACACACAGAAGGCCTGTAATTTTAACTTTGTTATATTTTTCCATGTCCAATTACAATTGTCTCATGAGCTATTTCTATTGTTGCAACTTTCAGAGCCTGCAGAACATGCAGAGCTTTAAGAGATTTTTCCTAAAAGATCCATTTCCAACTTTAGTGTTTACCACGTGGTCTGTACTCGGGCTTATCACAGATTGTGTCCCCTATATCTTTAATGAGCTCTTGTTACTTTAAAATGTTTTTTCCTTCTTTTTTCTTTTTCAGTAAAGCCAGGTCGGATTCATTAAAAATGTAAATTAGTCTCAAACTTTAATACTTCACCTTTGTTTTACGTTCATGTGGAGAAAAGACCATTGTCCTATGTGTGTTGTTGTACTTGTGGATAATGGTGACTTCCTGTATCCGGTGAGCGTGTTTCTCGACTGCTATCACTCTGCTCTCTGTTTGCACTAACAAACACATTACAAATCCACGTATTGTACACCAAGCTAACTGTGTAAGCACTCCGAGTCAGCTGTACTGTAGCTGAGGTTTAGGTAGCGGTTGTTTGTCTGGTCTCGGAGTCTGTTGTGCGGGCCCGGATCCGTACTAGCTTAGCCTAGCCTAGCTTAGCCTAGCCTAGCCGCTAACTCGCTACTATGGCGGCTGCTGTCTCTCCCTCAATCCTTTACTGCTCGAGTTGCCATATGGCGAGTCTAAACCCTGGATCCTTCTCTGAGGGTAGTGATAGATGTGTGAAGTGTAGTGTAGTCGTAGCTCTGGAATCCAGGGTCAGTGAGTTAGAGCTGCGTCTCCGAGCACTGGAGTCTCGAGCTAGCGCTAGCATTAGCTACAGCCAGGCCGTATCCTCAGGGACAGCGGAGCGCAGCTTTAGGGAAAGGCAGAGGAGAACTAGCGAGCCTAGCCTCCCAGCCCGTCCTCCGCAGCTGGGACAAGACCAGGATAGTGATGGCTTTGTGACTGTTCGGAGAGGGCGACGTGTTGTTGGTAGTTTCCCCATTGGGCCTCCTCCTGTTAGCATTTACAATCGCTGGGACGCTCTGTCCGGCTGCGCCCCCGCGCGGCCGGGCGGGGAAGAAGGCCCCATTGAGAGAGCCGCTGAGAGAGCTGCTGAGAGAGCCGATGGAGTCGCTGATGCGCTGGTAATTGGCTCCTCTATTGTTAGAGGTGTTAAGATCCCAGGAGCCAGGCTTGGTGATATTGAAGGGAATCTGAGGCTCATGATGACCCACAAGCAGCGTTTCCGTCGAATTGTTATTCACGCGGGTGGTAATGACGTTCGGCGGAAACAGTCCGAGGTGTTGAAGCTGCAAGTCGCCGCCGTGTGCAAGCTGGCTAGCACAATGGCCGACACTGTCATCTTCTCTGGGCCCCTACCTAGCACTAGCAGTGCAGAAGCATTCAGCAGACACTCGGCTTTCAACCGCTGGCTGTCTGGCTGGTGCCCTCGAAGTGGTGTTGTTCATGTTGACAATTGGAGTGCCTTTTGGGGAAAGCCCGGTCTCATCCGCTCGGATGATATCCACCCAACGTTGGCGGGTACATCCCTTTTGGCTAAGAATTTGGCCCTGGCTCTAAACTGTTCTGCTCGGCTCAAATGACGATGCAGAACTGAGGCCCGGGTGCAGAGCTGCTCTGCCACAACCTCTGAGCCCCCATCTGTTCAGTTACTAGCCTCAGAGGCTAGTCAGATTGAAACTGTGTGTGCATGTGTGTGTGTGCCTGTGTGTGCTCAGTTACTAGCCTCAGAACCTAGTCAGATTGAAACTGTGTGTGTTCCCCGCTTGAAGTCTAAAGCACTATATGCGAGGAAATCTGACCTAGGTGTCAGACACAGTAACTTAATAAAAGTTCAGACAGACAGAAATAGTTCTAGCGGTAGGGTTGTTAAATGTGGTTTAATGAACGTCAGATCAATCTCGTCTAAATCGCTTCTCATAAACGAACTTATTATAGACAAGGGCTTGGATCTGTTTGCGCTCTCGGAGACTTGGCTCCAACAGGACGACTACGTCAGATTGAATGAGTGCACTCCTCCGACGCATGTTAACTACCAGAAAGCCAGAGCTACAGGTCGCGGCGGTGGTGTTGCGATTATATCACACACCAACTTGGTTCTTAGTCCCAAAACCAACAACGCTTTTCACTCATTTGAAAACTTAACACTTTCAATCACCTGTCCTGGGTGGAGAAAACAAAAAGCAGTACTATTTATAGTTTTATACCGACCTCCTGGTCCTTACAGCGAGTTCCTAACAGAATTCTCTGACTTCATTTCAAACCTAGTTTTGGAATGGGAAAACATAGTTATAGCTGGAGACTTCAATATACATGTGGACGACAGCACTGACAGCTTAAACAAAGCTTTCAGCGCCGTACTAGATGGTGTTGGTTTTACTCAGAATGTCGAGGAACCTACTCACATTCATAACCACACCTTGGACCTTGTCCTGACCTACGGCTGTGATGTCTCCAATGTTGACATCCAGCGTCAAAGCTCGTTGCTGTCTGACCATTTCTTGATCACGTTTGATCTCGCTTTGGAGGACTTTCCTGTCCCGCAAGATAAAACCATAATGAAAAGAACCTTAAATGATAAATCTATCACAAGGTTCAAAGAACTAATACAGCCTATGTTGAATACTGCTGCAGGTGAACCTGTTCACAGCAGCTGCAGTCCCTCAGTCATTGACCAAACGGTGGACAACACTATGGAGTCTTTAAAATCTGCATTAAATGCAGCAGCTCCTTTAAAACAGAAAACCATTAGGATTAGATCATCGTCGCCCTGGTACAGTGTTCAACTCCACACTTTAAAACAGGACGTCAGAAAATTGGAGAGGCTATATCGCCACTCCCACTCGGAGCCTGTCCACAGGGAGTGGAAAGCAGGTCTCCGAAATTACAAGAAGGCCCTTCGCGGGGCTCGAACTCAATACTATTCAACTTTAATAGAAGCGAATAAAAACAACAGTAGATTTTTGTTTGGCACCGTCGCTAAACTCACAAACTGCCATAGCGCAATCGAGCCTAAAATTCCAAGCTCACTGAGCAGTGTCGACTTTCTCCACTTCTTTAATAATAAAATTACATCCATCCGTGACAAGCTGGAGGAGGTTGCTCCTGCTGTTAGTGGTGGACAGGTTGAAGCGGCATACGTGACTTCCCACTTAGACTCTTCAGTGGGCCTTAATAAATTCATGGCTGTGAGCCAAGCAGAGGTGATCTCTGTGGTCACATCCTCAAAAGCCTCAACTTGCATGTTAGACGCAGTCCCGACATGGCTCTTCAAAGACATACTTCCTTTGATAATTGAGCCTATCGTAAATATAATAAACGCATCCATACAATGTGGCTATGTCCCACAAGCTTTTAAAACCGCGGTAATCAAACCCCTTCTGAAGAAAACAAACCTGGACCCAGAAATACTTACAAACTACAGACCGATCTCAAACCTCACTTTTATATCTAAAATCCTGGAAAAACTTATAGCTGAGCAGCTCCGCTGCCACCTGCAGGAAAATGATATGTTTGAAGTCTTTCAATCAGGATTCAGAGCTCATCATAGCACTGAAACGGCACTAGTCAAAGTCACAAATGACTTACTACTAGCTGCTGATAATGGACAAGTGTCAGTGCTGGTCCTACTGGACCTTAGTGCTGCATTTGACACAATAGACCACAGCATTCTACTGCAGAGGCTAGAATGTGATATAGGTCTTAGAGGAACAGCCCTTGGCTGGTTTAAATCCTATTTATCAGATCGATATCACTTCGTCAATGTGAATCAGGACTCGTCGCCTTATTCTGGAGTGGAATTCGGTGTGCCGCAGGGTTCGGTACTCGGACCGATTCTTTTTACTCTCTACATGCTGCCACTGGGAAACATTATTAAAAAGCATGGAATTAATTTCCACTGCTATGCAGATGACACACAGCTTTATCTGTCGATGAAGCCTAATCAGACAGATCAGCTAGAAAAGCTCAGTGCCTGCATAAAGGACCTTAAAATGTGGATGACTCTTAACTTCCTACTTCTCAACCCGGAGAAGACAGAAGTGATCCTACTCGGTCCGAAGCGCCTGCGTGACTCCCTCACTAACCAGATGGTTACTCTCGATAATGTCAGTATAATACCCAGTAACACTGTGAGGAATCTTGGAGTCATTTTTGACCAAGAACTCTCCTTCAAGGCTTATATAAGCCAAGCAACTAAAACGGCGTACTTCCACTTACGGAACATCGCTAAAATTAGGAATTTCCTTCCTAAAAGTGACGCGGAAAAACTCATTCACGCGTTTGTCACCTCAAGGCTCGACTACTGTAACGCTTTACTGGCAGCGTGCCCTAAAGCCTCTTTGAAGAGCTTCCAGCTCGTTCAGAATACAGCAGCTAGGATCTTAACAGGTACCAAAAGGAGGGAGCACATAACTCCGGTGTTAAAATCACTCCACTGGCTCCCTGTGGAGTACAGAATAAAGTTTAAAATCCTACTCTTAACATATAAAGCCATAAATGGCTTGGCTCCTTCTTATCTCCAAGACACGTTAGTGTCGTATCAACCAGGTCGAGCGTTGCGCTCACAAAACGCCAGACGTCTGGTGGTCCCTAAGGTCTCAAAGGTCACTGTTGGTGGCAGAGCATTTAGCTACCAAGCTCCTTTACTGTGGAATCAGCTTCCCATTTATGTTAAGGAAGCAGATACGGTCTCCACATTCAAGGCCAGGCTTAAAGCACTTTACTTTAATTTAGCATATAATTAGGTAATATATAATATGTAGTGTATATATTATATATATATGCTGTATTATGTTTATATATTATGTTATATATTATTCAATAATGTATTGTGTTATGTTGTATATTATGTTATATATTAGGCTGTATGTTATTCTTTATTCAAGGCTAGGTTTAAAACAGTCCTCTATAGTTTAGCATATGGCTAGGAAGGTAAGACTCGGAGAAGGTTAAACTCCTCAGAGTGTTAGTCAAGCTGCATAGGGAGTCAGTTTGCTGGGAGAAGTATGGTAACTTGAGCACTATCCTCTCCTCCTTCCTACTTTATCTGTTTAGCATTTTTAGGATTCTGACTGTAGTTTGTTCATTGCCTATTCACCCGTTGTCCCATTGTCTGTTTCATGGTACGATGACGGGATCTCTGAGCCTGGCCTCTTCCATCTACACCTGCGGACTGCCCCGCCCGACCCGCCTGGGAGTGCTTCAGTCCTGCACCGGACCTGTCCACGTTCAGCGTCCACTGGTCCACGTTCTGTAGCTAGCTTAGGTCCTAGATCATTAGCCTGTCCGTCCGGAGGAGCGGATCCCTTTCTCATATGGGTCTCCCTCCCTGTGGGTTTCCCTAGTTCTCCTCCAAGGTTTCTCACTTTTTCCCACTGGGTTTTTTAAGAGTTTTTCCTTGTCGATGCAGGAGGGTCTTGTTGGACAGTTAGTGTCCAACAGAAAGGATTGGTGATGATCAGGACACTTTAGCATTCTACAACATGTATGGACATTTTCTTCTGTGTGTGCTTTATATTCTTCATGTGTTTTAACTGTTGATTCTCTGACCTGTGTTGGTGATTTCAATGGTTTTGTTAAGTCCTCTGAGATGACTTCTGTTGTGACCTAGGGCTATACAAGAATAAATTGTATTGTATTGTATTGTACTTGCACCAATCATGTCTCAGATGAACGGCCAACAGTTGTATTAAAGACATAACTGTCCTAATTGTTTCTAATTTAGCTATTTGGAAGAGAAACATGTCATAAAAGATTTCATAAAATGTCCCTACATCCTTGTTTTCAACCAATGAACAGTGTTGCGTCTATGTGTTATCAGAAATGATCCAATATCACCTTTAGCCAAAATTCAGAAATGCTTTAAATCATTTTTCAAACTTTAATTGTCTGAACAAACCATTTTGTACTAAATGCAGCGTCCATTAAAAGCTGCAGTTCTCTTTCTAGCACCAGTTTCAACTGTGCATGTGATTGTTCTTAAATGAGAAACGAGCCACGGTTCAGAGGTTGAAAACACTGCTTTAAATATCCGTATTACCAAGATCATGCAGTTAAAATCAATAATTCTAAACTTCTCCGCGACTATAACTTTAAATAACAATAATAGTTTCAATAATAGAGCTCCTCTACCTTAAATATACTGCTGTTCTAATCTCCTTGTGTCTCATGCTAAAGCAAGAGTCTAATTAATTTTAACGATTGTCCTGTATTCTTTCATGCAGCTAAATGTGGTGTTATGAACGAATGACCTAGCTAAATGTGTAAATATGACTTAATATGTCTCTGTGCGTTTGTTGCCTGTCTGTATATTTACCTTCTGTCTGTCTCATTTAGGCCTGCCACGTCTTCCTCAAATGTCCGTTAATGTCTTTCTTTTACTCATGGCGTCTTTCAATGTCTTTTGTCTCAAAGTGTCCAATGTCTTTGTCTCAATGTCTTTTTTCTTCTTCTTTCAACAATCACTTTCTTTCTTCTTCCGATAACTCTTTCTCACAATGTCTTTCTTCTTCTTTCATAGCTGACGCACCCAAATGTGTCGTGTCCTTCTTCTTCTTGTTAGGTTTTCCGGCGGCTGGCGGCCTATTTTTCCGCATTACCGCCACCTTCTGTTCCGCAGATGGGACAACACTCAGTTTGTGAACAAGTCTGCGGTCTTTTCTTTGCCTCCTCACAGGCAGGAGGAGTCTTCTTCGAGAGTTCCTGTTAGCTGCTGCAGCCGATGCTGCCCCCTGCGACCCGCCGGGAGAGGGGGAGACGCTGATGATCCGTGTTGATGGTGCTTGATGGTGGTTTGTGGCCGAGACGATTTTGGGCAAATGAAACAGACAGAAGTTTTCTCGGAAAAAAACAGACAAACAAGAAACACAAACAAGTGTGTTAATTACCATACAAAACCAATGATTAATTACAAATCAAAATAGACCTATGAAATAATTAATATTAACATTTTCAACATTAAATTCTGAAAACCAAATCTGCATTCAACTGCTATCCTAAGCCCTATTTTTCCAAAAGTATAATGCTCTCTAAGACCATTCTAACTTTTATATCACCAAAATGTAGGAAAAAACTTGTCCAGACGCCTTGGAGATAAAAAATAAAAAAATAAAATAATGCCTCTTTATAATCTAACTCAAAGTTCTGTGATCCTATGACTTCATGTCAGTAACATTATCGTGTGTATAAATGTAATTTTCTACAAAACAAAAAAAATTTCTTTGGTAATAGTTCTGTCTTCACGAGAGAGAGAGAAAGACAGAAAGAGGGAGGGGAGGGGCTGAGTGGCTTCTCGAACAAAGGAACACATGGATGATTGAAATACACCCCCTTTTGCTACATTTTCCTCGTTTTTATCGTGATAAGGTTTTAATCAGTGGTAAAAGTTTTTCTCACGTCAAACGACACTTTACATTTTATCCTTAAATACGTCAGTAATGGAAAACATTACTATTTGCTTACATGACTAATAGTCCCAGCAGAATCTCTTTTTTTTTTTTTTTGATTCTCTGTAACTATTAAACATTACATCCGAATAAGAGAAAAACTTCCATAACTGATCATTCTGGTCATTTCTTCACATGGAAACTCGTATTTACAGCCAAGTGGCTCCTTCTTTTCTCATTAATCAGATCGTTAGTATCAGAATCCACATTTTAAATACTTGGCTTTTCTTCTGTTTAAATGTACCCTTTTCCCCGCCCCCCGGGGGATATGGAGTTTTCATTATCCTATAACTTCTGACCCTAACTGTCCCTATTTTCTAATCCTATTTCTCTAAACACTTGTGCCTCTTTTGCACTTTAAAACGGTGTGCTTCTTTTGCACTCTAAACGGTGTGCCTCTTCTGCACTTATAAACTCTGTGGCTCTGATCCATCATCTATGTTCTGTTTTTTTAGGAGGGACCCATGCTTCCCCCAAGGCCAAAAACGTCTAAACCTGACTATTGTTCTATCGCGTCCGATAGAATCGCCCGTCACGGCGGTCTGGCCACGCTGCAGTCATGCTGGGCCGAGATCTCTCTGTCTTCTATTTAAAACAATGTGCAGATTTTAGAAATGGTATCTGCTTACCTGTGTTTTGCAGTAGAGAGCCCCAAGACCCAACAGACCCAGTCTATCTATCTGAGCTCATCTTGCGTCTTCTTTCTGTATCAAATCACGTCTCGGGTCACCAAATGTAGCCAATAATTCCTTTTGACTGACGTGTCCACAATTTGATACAGAAATCAGACAAAAAGATTCTCCAAGTTTAACATCTGCATTTAATTATCTTTACAATCAGATACAGAATATTCAACAAAAGAGAGCTCTTAAAAGCTAATCCATGTCCCTCTCTGGCCCTCGTCTCATCCTGCTGTGTCTCCCCAAGCCAGAGCATATATAAAGAACAGGAAGGAGGGGAGTGTCCTATCAGCCAGCTTCCGGTCTAGGGTCCAGCCTTTTCCTCCGTCTGCCAGACTCCTGATGGAGTGAGGTTGAAAAAGTGCAGAAGTCAGCAGGCCAAGACTAGGGGGTTGAAATCCAAACAGGAGAATCCATCTGTTGTCCAGTTGCTGGCACAAGAAGACACCTAAAATAAAATAAGAAGGACTGGCCTCCCACTTAGAGGTTAGCTAGGTCAAAAAACACATGGTTTTAGAATGTCACGTATTTATAAATACAACAGTCACCAGAGGCCTAAACTACAGGGCTAATTGGTTGTGTTTCAAAAGGTTCACATACACCATAAATCAGTAGCCCATCCAAGCTCGGACCAGGCCTATTCTTGCTTAGCTTCTACAAGTGTCTCCAGCTTTAGATTAGTTCATGTGACCACAGTCCTCCCTCACTGTCCTTCAGGAGGAGGGTCTAAGGACGGTGGTGCGGTGGTCGGTTTTTTGCGTATAGGTTTCCTCCGGGTGCTCCAGTTTTCCCAACCACAGCATGTACAATAGTTCTTTTGTTGAATTTTTAACACCCAGTGATAGGGGAGTACAGTAGATACGTATACATTAGTTATGTAGAATTTACGTAGTTTATACAAATTCCTGTGGGTTGGAGATGGATGGGGGGAGTCACACAAGAATGTTAATTGTGTGTGTGTGTGTGTGTGTGTGTGTGTGTGTGTGTGTGTGTGTGTGTGTGTGTGTGTGTGTGTGTGTGTGTGTGTGTGTGTGTGTGTGTGTGTGTGTGTGTGTGTGTGTGTGTGTGTGTGTGTGTGTGTGTGTGTGTGTGTGTGTGTGTGTGTGTGTGTGTACGTATAATAGTTCTGAATGTAAGGCAAGGCAAATGTATTTATAAAGCACCATTCATACAGAAGAAACCCAGGGTGCTTAACAGGCACACAAAGAACATCGGCAAACAATAAAACATTATCGGAATAAAAACCATTAAAAATGATGAAATATAAAAAATGTAAAAATGTGATCGGTGAATGGACAGTGTTGGAGGCTTTGATGCTCCAGTGTATTTCAGTCTCACTTTCGTCATCACCGTGTGGAGAGAATTGAACAATATCTGAACATTGTGAAGTGCTTTTGGTGACTATGGACTGTAAAAATGCTCTATATAAATAAATGACTTCCTTACTCACAGTGGCAATGATCCAGCGCACGCCACATTCAGCCACATTTATGGACATTGGTCTGTGCCCCTTATGAACCAATGTCTCTCTTTCCTCTCTTGTTTAGTGCTCAACAAGAATATGTTGAGTTTATTGAATACAGATGTGCACAGTGGCCTCACAGCAAAGAAGGTCCTGTGTTTTGAATCCACCTCCAGGTCTTCCTGTGTGGAGCTTGCATATTCTGCCCGTGTCTGCTCCCGTTTCCTCCAGGTGCTCCGGTTTACCCTACCTCTAAAAACACGTACAATAGGTCTGGTTTGTGCCTCCCGTATACGTCAACCATCTCTGTGTGGAGTGAGAGACAAATAGCTACAACCTTTATAAAGTTCTTTGTGACTCTGTGTGAGTAAGGCGCTATATAAATAAACATTTTAATAGTGGGAGATGCGTTTCCCTCGTCACACGCACCTTGGTAACGTGGAGGAGACTCAGACCCACACAGCCGCCGCCCACACAGCTCCGGGAAACACACAAACTACACATTATTCTTCAAAGATTCAATAAACAATGGAACCGGATCTTTTTCCACTTTCAGGAATCATCTGTCTCCAGCTTTAGGAGGTTAGTGACAAAACATATGAAATACAAGAACAGCGTTTGTTTGTTTGTTCCTTGTGGCTTAGAATCATACTCGTAGGATACAGTATAATTAGACAAAAGGATGTATTTAGAGACTGGTCTGTGTGGTCAGTTACTATTGGTTTTTACTCAATACTTTCAGAGGCACTGCATTAAAATACTGAGAATGTGAGAAACTGAATCCGTTTCTTCTTTTATAGAGAGTAAGTCAGGGCTAAACCATAGACTGTAAATATTAACAGATGCAGTCACGCCTATCTCCGCCGTTCTAACCAATGTGCCACAACTTCCGCTGTCTATGGGCACTTTCAAAATGGCCGCGGGGGCTGGAAAATGTGAAAAAACGCATCTGGGCATGCGTCAGCCGGCAAGAGCCACATTCATTTAAATGAGTGACTTCTAAAATTCACAGCGAGTAAACTAGAGTGGTCCAAAAAAATTCACCCCCCTCAGCATTGACACACATGTGGAACGGAGCTTTGGGCCAAGAGCCAACTTTTGGTCCATCCTGTAAAGACGTTTTCCAGAGGTCTGCCAATGCTATATGTTAGTATTGGCTAATTCTTGTTCTGGGTCCACCCCCATCGGCCCGGGGTGGTATTGCAAGCATGTCAGCGCACATCATTTTGTCCACTTTTGAGCCGAGACCCGCCCCCACTGGGCTAAGCGTGCGGAAACGTCAGATGAAAGCACCCTAAATCTAGTCTTCCTGAAAATGTGAGGCTTTTTCTCTGAGAATGTTTCAATCCAGGTTAAAAACAGTTCTGTTTAGCTGCTCATTACAACTGAAGAATTTAATATATTTTTTTTTGATCTTTCTTTTTAGTACAGTGATTATTTATTTATAATTTTAATGCCTTGTGTGATTGTTTCTATCTTGTTTGTGAGTTGTTCTATACAAATAAACTTGCCTTTATACTGTATGTCCAGACCTTGGGCACAACCGTGAAGAAGAGTGTGCTGTATTTTATTGCTGTGTTATATGTTCTGTGACAAACTAAACTCCTTCTAATCTTACCTTTGACATTCCTCGAACAGAAGCGAATAAAGCATGTGCAGTCGGGAGAACGCTCTTTGTGCGAGTCATAAAAACTGGTCAACACTTGATGTCAAAGTCACACAAGCGAAACTGATGGCTCCACAAAAGCACTATCCCTCACCGTGGCTTTGGCTTCATGTCAGTTCAATTACACCGGTCGCATAAGTCACCATGGACTGGAACGATGAGTGAGACCTGGGGAGGAGTGGGAATGTGTGGTGTGTGGTTTTTTGTTTTCCTTCTTTTCCCTGTGGTTTTAGTTTGACTTCTTCTCCTGTCCCCTGTTGATTGTCTGCCCCACTCCCATGTGTTCCACCTGTGTTTCTGTGTCTATGTACCTGTGTGTCTCTGTGTCTATGTGTACTTATGTCTCTGAGTCTTTTTGTACCTGTGTCTCTGTGTCTATATGTGCCTATGTCTCTGTGTGTCTAGATGTAGCTGTGTACCTTTGTCTCTGTGTCTTTATGTACCTGTGTGTATCTGTGTCTACATGTACAGTACCTGTGTCTCTCTGTGTCTATATCTACTTGTGTCTCTGTGTCTATATGTACCTGTGTATCTCTGTGTCTATATGTACCTGTGTATCTCTGTGTCTATATGTACCTGTGTATCTATGTGATATGTACCTGTGTCTCTCTGTGTCTATATGTACCTGTGTATCTCTCTGTCTATATGTACCTGTGTATCTCTCTATCTGTGTCTATATGTACCTGTGTATCTCTGTGTCTATATGTACCTGTGTATCTATGTGATATGTACCTGTGTCTCTCTGTGTCTATATGTACCTGTGTATCTCTCTGTCTATATGTACCTGTGTATCTCTCTATCTGTGTCTATATGTACCTGTGTATCTCTGTGTCTATATGTACCTGTGTATCTCTCTGTCTATATGTACCTGTGTATCTCTCTATCTGTGTCTATATGTACCTGTGTATCTCTGTGTCTATATGTACCTGTGTATCTATGTGATATGTACCTGTGTATCTCTCTATCTGTGTCTATATGTACCTGTGTATCTCTGTGTCTATATGTACCTGTGTTTCTGTGTCTACATGTACCTGTGTCTCTGACTACATGCACCTGTGTCTATCTGTGTCCATATGTACCTATGTTTCTCTGTGTAAATAAGTACCTGTGTCTCTGTGTCTATATGTAGCTGTGTCTCTCTGCGTCTATATGTACCTGTGTACCTTTGTCTCTGTGACCATATGTACCTGTTGTGGTTTTCCTGGTTGTGTACCTATGATATGGTGCCACCACTGCTTGTTCTACTTTACACTCTTCTTTTCTTGTTCGTATCGACACAAAAGAGTTGAAAAAACGACAAGGTTCAATCCACAAGAACAGGTTTAACTGTTGTGTCACAGAACTCTCAGACTGTGCTGCTGCCTGAAGCTTTTCACCTGAGGCTATTTCTGAACACGAGCAAAAGCAGAAGAGGCTCGCGGGGCTTCGGCTCAGGAGCGGGTCTTCAGTTCGAGCTCATGAGCAGGTCTTCGGCTCAAACTCAGGAGCGGGTCTTCGGTTTGAGCTCAGGAGCGGGTCTTCGGCTGGAGCTCGGGAGCGGGTCTTCGGCTGGAGCTCGGGAGTGGGTCTTCGGCTGGAGCTCGGGAGTTGCCGGAACGTAAGGGCCGAGCTCCACCATCATGTCCCAACTGCATTGACCTGGTCTGGAGACAAAAGCACGATAAGAATCTCGATAAGTCTTTTTTTATTCTGGAAATGTTTTAGGAAAAATGATAACATTATAATTATAAATACAGGACATACATAAAGATTCACATTCATTTATTTGCCATTTTCAGTAATACCACATTGGAGTACATTTAAAAGAAGGTCTTAAGACGAGACTCGGATCTGATCATGGGGTCTGGGCTCACAGAGAAGGCTGGTTCACCTTTGAAGAACACAGAAGGTTCCACCGCAGAAATAGACAAGTGCCATTTAAAAACAAATGTCTAAGGTTTACAGGTCTTTAAAGTGCACCATCACCTTTAAGCTCCTCCCACCAACAGCGGCACACCATGAATCTATTATAATACCTGGATAGGGCTTAACTAGCTTGGAGCTGAAGAACCCACGTGCTCGGGGGATTCTCGCGGTACTGCAGACTGAACCAGACTAAGTTCACGTGGGCTACCCAGAAATTTCTCCCATAGAACTCAATGTAATCTAAAACAGCTTGACCTCAGCTGACAGAGAACCTACAGCTTTCATAAAGGTCGGATTTTGTGGAAGTTTTAGTGTCCCTTGTCATCCTGAACTTTTTTTCTTCTTAAATCCTTCGGTTTTCTTTAAATCCACACTTTAGTGCCACAAACTCTGCTCATCTGGCTCCCACTCTAACTCCCGCTCTGATGAGCAGTGGTCAGAGAGCGGCCGAGGCCCTCTGTGCACGTGCATTCAAGCCACACACGCGTATTTGGCGCAACGCATCATGGGAGTTCCTCCACTGCGCAGAACCGGGAGGACCAGAGGATGCCTAAATACAGGCGAGTTCCCATGGATCTTTGCGAGTTCCAGGCGAGTTCTGCTAATCTTTTGGCGCCCATGCCGGCACAATGGGCCAGTGAGCACAAACCATTCATTTGAATACGACGCCATCTTGGATCGCCGGGGCTTGGTTGTAGTTTGGCAATGGCGAAGAATGCGAGAGTGAAGTAATCCGGTCTGGTTCTATCAAGAAATTGAGGCCGGAGCAAGAGGAATGTTTAGAAAATGTAATCTCTGGCAAAGATTGTGGCGCTACTCTCCACGGGCTCCGTTAGCGGCAAAGGAGATGGCTAGGCTAAATGCTAACGACTTCCTCGGGCGCATTGCATACGTCACTCAGATCCAATTGTTTCAATCTGCAAAAGGAGTTAACCCCTCCCACCTGTTAACGGAGCTCAATGGAGAGCCTCCAGACCTTAGTATGAAATGTAATTTGTACTATGGTGTGGTACGACCAGGCTATGATTATACTGTTTTACTATTGACTGGTTTGCATTACTCTCGTATTGTGCAGCACTTTGGAAACTGTGTTTATGACTTGTGCTATAAAAATAAAGTGGATTGGATAGGGTTTTAAAAAATCTCCAAAATGCGTTTCTGTGTGTGTAACAGTTTGAGTCTGGTCCAAACACAGTCAGTGCATGGAGCCAAACAGACGTCATGTGCAGGTTCCCAAGCAGAGGACCACGGCCATGTGTTGTGTGTCCACTGGAAGGTTTGCCTGCTGTCTTCTCCATCTGCTCCATCTGCTCACTCTGCCTGAGTCCAGCGCCAGCATCACACCCACTGCCTCCGGAGCGGACCTATTTAGGCAAGGAGAGTTTATTTGTGTAGCACAGTTTATACACAAGGCAACTCAAAGACTGACAAATCTGAAAAGCTGCGTCCCTATGTTTAGTCCTGACTCTGGGACCAGCAGGAGGCCAGTCCCTGTGCTGCTCAGAGCCCCATGTAGCAAACCTTGTGACCTCTGTCATTGCCAACAAAACGTTTTATAACAGTATATAGTATAGAGATGGACTTTTTTTATTGACTAAATATTTATTTTCCACCATAACTTGCAAATGAATCCTTAAAGAGTCAGACAATATGATTCTCATGGTTGAGGTAAATCTATGAAGAAAAACAGGCTTCCTTTATCTCCACCCCCGCCCTCGTCAAACCGACAATTAATGAACTGAGGCCCGCAGGCTTTAAGACAGAAGGGGCGGAGCTACATTTTGTGCCTGAAGTTTTGGATGTTAGCGTGGGTAGATCTAAAAAAAAAAAAAACAGGTCTGTGATTGATGAGGAACAATGTAAAATGGTTAAATCTCTAAAAGTGTATTTGAATAATGTGTATAATTATAAAAATGACTATAAACACCTCACTATGGAAGTAGCAGGGAAAGTGCTATAGCTGACCTCAGTCCTGGATCTACAGCCTCACTCCTGGGTCTACAGCCTCAGTCCTGGATCTACAGCCTCAGTCCTGGGTCTACAGCCTCAGTCCTGGATCTACAGCCTCAGTCCTGGGTCTACAGCCTCAGTCCTGGATCTACAGCCTCAGTCCTGGATCTACAGCCTCAGTCCTGGGTCTACAGCCTCAGTCCTGGATCTACAGCCTCAGTCCTGGATCTACAGCCTCAGTCCTGGATCTACAGCCTCAGTCCTGGGTCTACAGCCTCAGTCCTGGATCTACAGCCTCAGTCCTGGGTCTACAGCCTCAGTCCTGGATCTACAGCCTCAGTCCTGGGTCTACAGCCTCAGTCCTGGATCTACAGCCTCAGTCCTGGGTCTACAGCCTCAGTCCTGGGTCTACAGCCTCAGTCCTGGATCTACAGCCTCAGTCCTGGGTCTACAGCCTCAGTCCTGGATCTACAGCCTCAGTCCTGGGTCTACAGCCTCAGTCCTGGATCTACAGCCTCAGTCCTGGGTCTACAGCCCAGTCCTGGGTCTACAGCCTCAGTCCTGGATCTAACAATCTTCCTGAAGATGTGAGACAGGTCTCCTCTCTGACAATGTTTACAACCAGGTTGAAAACAGTCCTGTTTAGCTGTGCATACAACTGAGGGATTTTATATTTGTATCTTTATTTTTAATGTACTGTGATTATTTATGATTTTAATGCTATCTTATTTTGTTCAGTACTTTGAGTTGCCTTGTGTATGAATTGTGCTTCACAAATAAACTTGCCTTGCCTTACAGCCCGTGGGAGCGGATCCCTCCCTCTATGTGGGCTTCCCTGAGGTTTCTCATTTTCTCCCACTACGTTTTTATTCGTTTCTCTGATGCAGGAGGCTCTTAGGACAGTGATGATCCAGGACACTCCACATTCAACCTCATGTATGGACATTGGTCTCCGCTCCCTTTGGACCAATGTGTTTGTTATTATTGCATTTCCTGTGTTTGAACCGTTTTAATTCTCTTTGTGAAGTCCTCAGAGATAACTACTGTTGTGATACAGGGCTTTACAAAAAAAACATTGAATTGAAAGGAATCTCTGACCCTTCATTGTTTCACCATATTGTCCACTGAACTTATTATTTCACATTCTAAAGCAAAAAGAATGTAAAACAGTCGTAAAGTTTAATTAATGTGTGATATTTTTTATTGCCAAGGGGAGCCCTGATTCCGTGACATGGACCCCTCAGAACCTGATAACAAATCCTGTCAACTCTGAGGATCATTATCGCAGTTTATTAAATGCGTCACGCAGCAGACGTCTCCAACTTCTCACTTTCGCCTCAAAACAGCGACAACAAAAGCACAACTCGTCCCACGGCTTTCAACAGATTAGGGCAGAGTCTAGGGGATTCCACTTTTAACTCTGTCTGATCTGGCGGCCCACACACGCCCACGGCCACGCACCATTTGCTTTTCAAGTCTGCGTTCTTGGATCGGCGAGGTCCTGTGCCCACGATCCCCGAGTGTGAAGAGGCTAAACAGAGCGACGGAGGCGGACGATGATTCCTGTGAGGGTTTAGTACAATGCAACCCACACTTATTCTCCTCATTCTACTTTCTGTGACTTTGTTTTTGATTCATGGCTGGGATTACCTGGAGTATCCCACTACTACTGCTACTCTATTAGCTAAACAGATAGCTAATGTAAGAGGTTTTGTACATGCCTGTTTATTATGCTAAAGTTGGAGATTTTATACTTCTTTATATTAGTATATTTAACGAGTCCAGAACAGTGGTTGTGTAAGTGTCGCAGTGAAAAGTGTCTTAGTGACATACAAATAACTATAGTAATAACAAGCATCTCTCTACAGCCGCTGTAAATGTGAGCGAAACAAATTCATCTAAAGCTAAATAAAACTCAGCTCTAAGTTCTACCACTGAACGGAGGTGTCCTTAGGATCAACTTTCTTCTGCCTGCTGTATATTCTCATTTATTTCATGTCAAGGGAGAAATTTAACGAGGACGAAATGTCATCAACTGAATCTGTCTGTGTGTGTGTGTGTGTGTGTGTGTGTGACTGTGTATGTTGTGTGTGTCTGTACTCTTGTGTATGTGTGTGTGAGTGTGCATAGACCAGACAAGTCAAACTCAGGCCCGTGGGTCAAATCCGGCCCAAGATACCATTGTTAGTGGCCCCTGAAAGTATTTCCAATTATCCTTATTACAGTAAATTGCAGCTTTGATGGTAATGGACTTCTACGGCATGTTATACTTCATTTTAAGACCCGTGATTGCATCATTGAATCTGTTCTAAAATGTCAAATAACATGTAATTAGAAGTTGGGCTAAATATGTATTTTTTATATTTCACTATGAATTTGCAATTATCTTGTATTGATATTAGGCCCAGTTGTGATTGGCTCCAAACTCTTGTCAAATAAAAGGAATTTGTCAAAATATAAAAATACATAAAACAAAATAATGATGATAAACAAAAGCATTTTTTAAACTTCTGGCCCTAAACCTGATCCACCTGATCGCGGCCTGTGGTCATACTTAACAGTTGCCAGAGACTCAGGGTTTTCTGTTGAATTGTTTTTCCCCCAAATAATGAATAATGACGGTTTTCTTTGTGCGGATGAGTCACTGGCCTTTTCCGCTCGGGGTAAAACTGTCACGACACTGGACTGAGCATTAACTTGAAGGTTTTCGGTAGGTTTTTGTGGCAGTCAAGAGCAGGCTGCGTTTATGTCACTTTATTTATCCCCGTAGGGAACCTTGTCCTCTGCATTTGACCCATCCTGCATAGTCGGTCAGGAGCAGTGGTCGCCATGGTAACTGCACCCAGGAATCATCTCCAGAGGTTGATGCTCGGTCAGGACCAGAGCTGGAGGATGTACCTGTTGTGTGTATGTGGCCTTTTCCAGTCGTGAGCACTTTCACTGCTATTTCACTGATCCGCCTCCAACGTGTGATTATTCCATAGTATTCAAAATATGCAAAGTCTTTCAAAAGTATCTGCTATAACCAAATGTCAAACTTGCTACCATCCACAATAAAAACAAGATAAAGTTTGAACCATTTAAGCGTTTACAAACCCAGAACTCATGACTGTAATGTGTAATCTTCCTTCTCTTCAATTATTTATGTGACGACTGTCGATTGAAACAGAAGCATTTTTCTCTGAGTCAGGTCTCAAAGGATCAGCACAAAGATCCTGGGATGTCACTCATGTCAGCAGCAGCAGTGACAGCGCCGACACATTCTCTCTGAGATTAAAGATGACCTATTGTTCCTTTGTCCAACCTGCTGCGTGAGACGCGATGGACCAGATTCAGGCAAAAAAGCTGAAACAAAAGACAAAAGAGTCCTGTAAATGTTACTGCAGTGTTCTGGTTTTGATCCAGAGCAGAGCAGCTGATCAAACAAAGCAGTGCCAGACCCAGTGAAAGACCCAGACCCAGAGAAAGACCCAGTGAAAGACCCAGTGATAGACCCAGTGAAAGACCCAGACCCAGTGAAAGACCCAGTGGAAGACCCAGTGATAGACCCAGTGAAAGACCCAGTGATAGACCCAGTGAAAGACCCAGACCCAGTGAAAGACCCAGTGGAAGACCCAGACCCAGAGAAAGACCCAGTGAAAGACCCAGTGATAGACCCAGTGAAAGACCCAGACCCAGTGAAAGACCCAGTGGAAGACCCAGACCCAGTGAAAGACCCAGTGATAGACCCAGTGAAAGACCCAGACCCAGTGAAAGACCCAGTGGAAGACCCAGACCCAGTGAAAGACCCAGTGGAAGACCCAGACCCAGTGACAGACCCAGTGAAAGACCCAGTGATAGACCCAGTGGAAGACCCAGACCCAGTGACAGACCCAGTGATAGACCCAGTGGAAGACCCAGACCCAGTGAAAGACCCAGTGATAGACCCAGTGAAAGACCCAGACCCAGTGATAGACCCAGTGAAAGACCCAGACCCAGTGAAAGACCCAGTGGAAGACCCAGACCCAGAGAAAGACCCAGTGAAAGACCCAGTGATAGACCCAGTGAAAGACCCAGACCCAGTGAAAGACCCAGTGGAAGACCCAGACCCAGTGAAAGACCCAGTGGAAGACCCAGACCCAGTGAAAGACCCAGTGAAAGACCCAGTGATAGACCCAGTGAAAGACCCAGACCCAGTGAAAGACCCAGTGGAAGACCCAGACCCAGTGAAAGACCCAGTGGAAGACCCAGACCCAGTGACAGACCCAGTGAAAGACCCAGTGATAGACCCAGTGGAAGACCCAGACCCAGTGACAGACCCAGTGATAGACCCAGTGGAAGACCCAGACCCAGTGACAGACCCAGTGAAAGACCCAGTGAAAGACCCAGTGAAAGACCCAGTGATAGATCCAGTGATAGACCCAGTGAAAGACCCAGTGATAGACCCAGTAATAGACCCAGTGGAAGACCCAGACCCAGTGACAGACCAAGAGGAGGACCCAGACCCAGTGAAAGACACAGACCCAGAGAAAGACCCAGTGATAGACCCAGTGGAAGACCCAGACCCAGTGGAAGACCCAGACCCAGTGACAGACCTAGGGAAAGACCCAGTGATAGACCCAGTGGAAGACCCAGACCCAGTAACAGACCCCGACCCAGTAACAGACCAGGGAAAGGCCCAGACTCAGGGACAGACCCAGTGAAAAGAATAAAGTTCTTTCAACAGTTATCGAAACCTTCTGTTGCTGTGTATTCGTCCAGACTCCAGTACAGTGTTATTCTCAGGAGGCCTCATTAATTGAATGGTCTTTCTCCGACTTCTATTTTAAGCGCAAAACTGGAGGAGGTCCCCAACAGTGGGAAATAAGAAAGAAGCAAAGAAAGCTTCGTGGACGTCCAGCACGATGTGGGCGGTGTGTAAGCCTCATTAAGCTCCACGCGGGACGCACTTTTCTGTTATTTTTATTCAGCCATTTTTTCCTAATGAGTTTCCAGTTGAAGATGTGTGTGTGGCCTCTGTCACCTGCTACTGTGAGAATGTTATGGTCATAGACTGTGGCGAGTAACACGATACAAAAGTAATGTTATTACTGTGATGTTTTACATGTTGTTGTAAGGTATTAATTAGCCTGGTCGTACCACACCATAGTACTAGATCCATATCGTACTAAGGTCTGGAGGTGCTCCATTGAGCTCCGTTAACAGGTGGGAGGGGTTAACTCCTTTTGCAGATTGAAACGATTGGATCTGAGTTTACCGTGACGTATATAATGCGCCTGAGTGAGCCGTTAGCATTTAGCCTAGCCATCTCCTTTGCTGCTAACGGAGCCCGTGGGGAGTAGCGCCACAATCTTTGCCAGCAATTACATTTTCTAAACATTCCTCTTGCTCCGGCTTCAATTTCTTGATAGAACCAGACTGGATCACTTTACTATCGCATTCTTCGCCATTGCCAACAAACTACAACCTGCCCGTTCGACGCAAACTCTTGTCGTCACCCACAACTAACTACAACACCCGCCTCTCGCGCTCGCTGATTGGTTGGATGAAATTCAACTGATTGTAATCGCAAACGTAGTTACCAGACCCAGACATTACATGCAGGGAAATGATGATTGAGCGGAGTGTACGGATGGCTACGGCCAGGCTACGCATTAATGTAATGGCATTCCAAAATATTTGACTCAAAATGTATCAGTAATGTTAAATTGTATTATAACTGAAATGAAAAGGTGTTTTGTTTTTCTCCTCTGCACCACGAGATCAGCAGGAAAATACATCTGATAGTATTTGACTAAAAGTGTTGTTCATTTCTGGTAGAAGACGGCTGAGGCTGAAGCAGAAGCACTATGTGGACAACAGTACATTTTACAGATTAACAGACTCCCTTTATTTAGAGTTTATTGTTGGAGACAAAGATGTGGAACATAACAGTTAAGTTTATGTTCAATCCAAAAACTCTATAAACCTCACGCAATAGGAGGATCTTTGAGTGACGTCGTTGTTTATAGATTTCCGTGCCGGTCATGTGACTGGGTGGCAAAACAACAGCGACTGCAACCTGGATGCTACAGAGTTAGATGGTTTTACTAAATCAAATGGTCCACTCTTGTTCTGTGGTCGGTTGTACAGCCCGATGGGGTCCAGATAAAGGATTTTTTTTAAATATATATTCTTTCGGAAAGAACAGTGAAAAACGTGACAAAGCCTGGATTCCGGGTTCAACAGAAAGAGGATGTGAGGCTCATTTTGTTAATGGTAATTGTAAAGCCTGCGTATGAGTTATTTCGAGAAGATGTAAATATATTAAAAATTGTACTATATTGTACGGTCGGATTCAGGTTTACCAAATAGCGATCCACAGCACCCAGACTATGTTTCTTATACCAAAATAATCGATGGATCTGAAAACTTCAAAGCAAAAGCAAAATTGGCTTAACAATATGAATGGAGGAACAAAAGGCAACACAAGTTGGAGATGGCTTTTACTTCTGCTATGGACTATGAAGTGGATTCAGACCCTCCTTTTGCAAACAAAAACGGTGCTAGTTGTTTAACTTTCCTTGCGTGAAGGGTCCCGGATTTTCTATTACGTAAGAATAAATGTCCCCCCAGCAGATCGGTGCCAAGAGGCGAGTCTGATCAATGTTTTTCGTCATCCCAGCTTTCATGGGTTTAGAATTTGTTCAGTTCTCTTATTTTTAGCTTATCTCTATATTTCCTCTGATCTTCTGGCATTATATATAGTGCTTATGTATAGTGCATTTCGCCCACTAACTCTTTTAAAAGTACTCGTCGCATCCATGCTTCTGTATGTGCCCTAGGTCTTCTTGCCACACAGTCAGTGGAACATAGATCCTCCTATAACATCATAAACTTCATTTAGATACTATTTGTATATTTGGGGAAAGTAGTAGTGAAATGCTTTACAATTCAGAGACAGTAATATTGTAGTAGTAACATTAGTAACCGGTGTGTTTGCTTCAGTCCACCTTCAAAACACCTTTGTTATTGGTGGTCATTGAGGCACTGAGTTCATGAGGAAATATACACACACGCTTACGTCTGTGGATAAGTGTGTCCTTGTCGTGTTAATCTTGTTTTATTTATGTGCTTATGTCTTGTGCACACTGGGGATTTTTGAAAATGTATTAAAATGTGGTTTTACTGCAAATAAATAATTTGGAATCTGTGTTACCGTTCCCGCCCCGTTTTGTGATTGTCCCCAAATCCATACAAAAATGTCAGCTTTAAATTCCAGGCTTCTGTGCAGTTTAGCCCAAGTTATTACATGTATTTGTGTATCGCCCAAAACAGTAGTTATCTCTTTACAAAGCTGTCAATTCGCCGACACAGATTAGAGAATCAAACACAGGAAATAAAATGATTTTAAAAAACACATTGAGACATTGGTCCAAGGCACTGGCCAAGTTGGTTATACCCAAAAGCACAGTCACATTTTTCACCAATTTCTGATGGCTACAACTATATAGTTCAGTCCAATTAGGAGCCGTCCATAGAGTAACTATGGTGCAATAAACAGCGCCCTCTGGTGGCTGCTCTGAGAGATGTTGCTATGTGTTTTGCCTGGTGTGAAACATTAAATAATGTAATAGTCTATGTTCTCCGGATGGCTCACTCCCCCGAGGAGAGGAGGCAAACAGACATCACACATGTGCAACGCTAAGCATTTTCTATCATATGAAACAATGTTTATTTCATGAATGAGACGCAGTCCTGCGTGAGGCTCCAAAAGGAACAAGAGAAAGAAAAGATGAGGCTTTAAGGAAGAATGGACCGAATCATTTGCTTTCACTGTCATCGAGGAAGGACTGCTGCGTGTTTGTAATGAGAAGTTGTGGAACAATAATGTTTACAGTCTATGGGAACAACAGGAAGAATAATTGGACTTTTGCATGAATGGATGTTATGTTAGATGAAACAGTTGGGAAAGAAACAGTTCTTCTGGATTCAAACTTCTGCTGCTGAAGTGTTGTAGCAACACGAACAATGAAGCGGATGATTACATGAATATGTAGAATATCAGAGAAACTAAGTATATCCTAAGTAAAACTAAGTAAATCCTTAAGAAAAGGCCATTTAAATGGCAGGTGACATCACCGATCTGCAAACACATCGCAGCCCGCGGTGAGGCCTGTGATGTCACCGATGTCGAGCAGACAGTGCTATAATGCAAGTGTGTGACAATCAGACTTATTTAATTTATTTCTACAATTTCATCAACGCATTAAATCAAAATATCAGAAAACAGAACAGTCATTATCTCCAGGAGGCACTGCAGGGAAAATAATCCGTTAATCATGAATGCATTATGTATTTGTAGGTCGTACTCAGTCATTTTGAGAATAGGCCACTCAGTACTATATACTTACACCTGTCTTGTCCAGAAAGACTTGTTTTTAGGTTTTTTTTTTTTTTTTTTTTTTGGTCAAATAAGGCCTCTTTGCTGACCCCTGCATTCGCCCACACTCCGGACCACTAGGCGGTGGTAATGTCCCCCCCCCCCCCCCTCCCTGTAAAAACCACGTAGAAGACGTATATCCAGTGACGTGGATACATGAGCTATCCAGTCAAGCAGTACATTAGACCCCCTCTCCGCTGTTACAAGTGCCAACGTTTTGGCCATGTGGCGGCAGTATGTAGAGGGGCTGAAAGATGTGGTAAATGTGGAGGAAACCATGCGTTTACTGAGTGTGAGAGTGACCAGGCTAAGTGCTGCAACTGTGGGGGCAACCACACCTCTTCATCCAGAGAGTGTAGTTTCCATCAGCGAGCTGTAGTAGTAGAGAAAGTTAGAGCAGAGGGTAAATTGTCGTATGCTGAAGCACTTAAAAAGATTGGGGAGGGTAGTTCACCCAGAGGTGTAGTCCATGCAGCTCCTGCACATAAAGCAGCAAAAATTACTGTGTCTCAGCCGTTGCTAGCCTTCATGGTGGATATTCTCTGGGCTGCAAGGAATTGTGATAGAAGATCAGATTTGATTAAGTAGTGACTGGGGCAGCAGAGAGATTTCTTGAAGGGGACAGAGTAGTGCCTGAGGATCTTTTTTACTTTATGAAACAGAGAATGGAAGGAGCTAAGGAGGGAAGGGATAGATCTCAAAGTGCACAAGCAAGTGCAGATGTCATAGTTGCTGAGGATGGAAGTATTGAGGTTAATGATGGAGGTTTTGACACCAGTTGAACAGTATGTTTCACGTCCTGCAGTGGAATGCTCGGAGTCTCTTGGCTAATGGTCAAGAGCTGAAGAGATTTTTATGTGATTTTATGCCACCTCCTGAGATTATTTGTATTCAAGAAACATGGTTAAAATCATGCTTAGATTTTGTAATTCCTACTACCACTTCCCCTCTTTGGGGGAGTGGTAGTAGGGATGTAAATGGAGGTGTTATTGAAGATTTTATGGAGTCAAGTGGGTTAGTTTGTTTGAATGATGGAAGGCCTACACGTTTTAACATCCAGTCAGGAACAGGCTCAAGTATTGATTTAGCTCTTGTGTCCAGTGGTTTGGCCAGAGTGGGAGAGTGGGAGGTTATGGAGGATAATGTTGGAAGTGACCATTGGCCTATTCTCTTGAGGTTTGGGAAACCTTTATTGAAGAGGAAGGAGCATAATCCTGAGTATTTTAATTATGAGCGGGCGGATTGGGATAAATTTAGTAAGTTATGTGATGAACGAATAGATGGAGTAATTGAGGAAGGTACACTCAGTGAATGGAATGATAGTTTGTGTAAGATTATTATGGATAGTGCGTATGAGTGTATTCCTGTAAAGAAATGTCAAAAAGAGCGTGCTAAAGTACCATGGTGGAATAGAGACTGTGAAAATGCTGTGAGGGAGAGAAAAACTGCTTTTAGAGTGCTTAAAAAATTTCCAACACAAGAAAATGGAATAGTGTATAAAAGGTTAAGGGCTTCAGCCAGGAGAATAATCAAGTCGGCCAAAAGAGAGAGCTGGAGGAAGTATTGTAGTACACTGGGAATAGAGACTTCGCTGAAAGATATTTGGAGGGCTGTAAAACGTATGTCAGGAGTTAATCGGAGAATTGACATTCCAGCTTTAGAAGACAAAGGGTCGTCAGTATCAACAGAGTGGGGAAAGGCCAGGGTTCTCCAAGATAAGTTCAGAGCAGTTCACAGTGGTGAAAATCTACAATTAGAGGACAGGAGGAAGAGAGATGTCACGTTGGAGGCAAACAGGCACAAGCTCGAAGTTAGTGATGACAATTCCGATGTGTGTAATTTGTATTTTTCCTTGGAGGAGCTGGAAAGCGCAATTGGCAAAGGGAAAAGGTCTGCTCCTGGGAAAGATGGGATTAGTTATGAGCTACTTAAAAGATTGAGTGAGAATGTGTTGTATGAATTGTTGGCTCTTATTAATAATGTTTGGGAGCAGGGGAAGCTTCCGTCAGCGTGGAAGCAGGCAGTAGTCGTGCCTATCCTTAAACCTGGAAAGAAAGCGTCTGAGGCAGGCTCATATCGACCAATTGCTCTAACCTCTGTTTTGTGTAAGGTGATGGAAAGAATGGTTACTAACAGGCTTGTCTATAGACTCGAAAGGGAGGGCAAACTATCACCTGTGCAAAGTGGGTTTCGAAGAGGTCGGGGTACTATGGATTCTGTCCTCAGCCTGGATTGTGACATAAGGAAGGCTTTGGTCAATAAGCAAAGTTTGGTGGCTGTCTTCATAGACATTGAAAAAGCCTATGATATGTTATGGCGTGATGGCCTGGTGATTAAGCTCTATGACAGTGGTATTCATGGACGTATGCTCAACTGGATTCAAAACTTCCTTTGCAACAGAGTGATCCAAGTCAGGGTGGGGAAGGTCTTTTCTGAAGGGACAGAGATTGATAATGGTACACCACAAGGAAGTGTGATCAGTCCAATTTTATTCAATGTTATGGTAAATGATATTTTTAACTCTCTAGGTCCTTCATTTGGCACATCTCTCTTTGCAGATGATGGAGCTATTTGGAAAAGAGGAAGAAACGTAGGATATGTGGTAGGGCAAATGCAGGCAGCTATTAATAGAGTGGTGCAATGGGGGCAGGATTGGGGTTTTAGAATTTCTGTTGAGAAAAGTAAGTTTGTGATTTTTGGAAATAAAAAAGTGGGCAGTCAGAAATTGACGCTGTATGGGCAGCAAATTGAAAGGGTGAGGGATTTTAAATTTCTTGGAGTAATCTTTGATGAAAAGGGTCTGTGGAAAAAGCAAATTGAGAATGTTATAGTGAAATGTGAAAAGGTGATAAATGTGATGCGGGCGTTGTCAGGGAGTTGTTGGGGGGCTCTGAGAGAAACTCAAATGCTCATTTATCGGGCAATGGTGAGGTCAAGGTTGGACTATGGGTGTTTAGCATATGGTAGCGCAGCAATGTCGCATTTGAGTAGACTGGATGTTGTTCAAGCGAAAGCACTAAGGGTTTCTTGCGGAGCCTGCAGGTCTTCTCCAATTCCTGCACTCTTAGTAGAGGTGGGGGAATTACCATTAAGAATAAGACGAAACAAACTAGCAATGCAGTACCTGGTTAAACTAAGAGCTTTTACTGGGGACTTTCCAGCGAAACAGTTGCTAGATCCATCATGGGAGTTAGGAGCAAAGAGGAACTATGAACCTTTTGTTGTTACTGTGAGCAAAGAAATTGAGAAGTTGAGATTTAGAGAGGTGGGGGTTGCCCCTCAGCTGTTATGGCCAGCCATTCCTCCTTGGACATTACCATCCCCTGATATTGACATGTCAGTGTTAGAAGGTAAAAGGGGAAAAAATGATCCTGAATATTGTAACCTTGTAGAACAGGCGTTGGGAGGGAGATGGGAAGGCCATTTGCAGGTTTATACAGATGGCTCAAAGGAAAAGGAATCTGGAAGGACGGGGTGCGCCTTTTTTGTGCCTCAATTAGATGTGGTTTTTAATAAGAGACTGCCAAATGAGATGTCTGTGTACACTGCAGAAAATTAAAGCGATAATATGTGCTCTTCAGTGGGCAAAGGCCACTAAACAAGGTCAGATTGTAGTATGTTCAGACTCAGCGGCTGTGTTAAGCTCTATAGGTTTCGATAAAGGCAATGCCAGGCCCGATCTAGTGATCGAGTTGCTGACTGAAATTTCTGAGATTGAGAAAGCAAAGGGGTCTGTGGGTTTCCTCTGGGTCCCGGCTCATGTTGGTGTATGGGGCAATGAAGTTGCAGACAATGCGGCAAAACAGGCATTGAAAAAACCTTTAGAGTGTAGTTTAGTGCCAGGGGTGCTTGAGTGGAAAGCTAAGATTAAAATCCATAGTACAGCTGTTTGGCAAGCAATTTGGGATGGGGACAGCAGGGGGCGACACTTATACGCTATCAATCCCTCTGTTAAATGTAATCCTATAATGTGTGTTAAGGATAGAAGGAGTGAGGTCATCCTTACCAGGCTGAGATTAGGGCATTGTGGGCTAGCGTGGGACAGATTTATAGTGGGGAAACATCAAAGTGGGTTATGTGCACACTGTAACAAGAATGAGACTGTGAGTCATGTATTCATGGATTGTCCAGTATATTCTCATCAGCGAGCCGTGCTGAAGGAGGTTATGTCAAAGGTTTCTATGGACTGCAATCTGAAGTCTCTTCTGAGTCCAGTTAGAGAGCAGAATCTGGTTGTGAGAGCGGTCTTGGAATTTGTACGAGCAGCTGAGCTGCATATCCTGTTATAGAGGATAGGCTTGAGCCTATTCTTTATGGAAGTTGTTGTAGTGCACAAGATGACCAGGAAAGGCAGCAATGCGCGATGAGGCGCCAAGTCTGCCGGAAATTAAAAGAAGAAGAAGAAGTATCCAGTGACGTCACAGACTGCGGAAGAACATGGAGGACTTCTGCAACCATTCTTCGTCTGTAAGTGTTTATTACACATTACAGATTAGATTCAACGTTATTGTCATTACAAAGTCACCACAATGCAATCAAATGCAGTTTTGCAGTAATGCAAGAGCCTAAGTTTATGATCATATTTATACACAACCCAGAGAAATATATATGTATATGTGCGGGACTGTACAGGGCTGCTATCGCTATGCTGTGTACATTACATACATTACATACATTACATTACATTACATATGTCTAAAGTACTTTTACAGGGTGAGAGTTCAGGAGTGTGTTTATCCTCTTTGTGTTTATTCTCCTTTATTACACATAATAATGTCATGTATTTATCACACAATAATTGTATGTATTTGATGGAAGAGAGTGTATGATCCACTAGAGCTACAGCTAAAATCTGGAACAGTCTTCCTGAAAATGTGAGATTATGAGTCAGACAATGTTCAAATCCAGGTTAAAACAGTTCTGTTTAGCTGTGCTATAACTGGGGGATTGTATAGTTCTCTCTAAAAAGTACTCTTTCATTTTCTTGTGATTATTTAATGCCTTGTGATCTTGTTTTGTTCAGAAACAACAGTTAATTACTTGTGTATGAACTGTGCTATACAAAATAACTTGCCTTGCCTTGGATGAGGGTGTTGGGGTTAGAGGGTTAGGGCGTTTAGTGGTGGTAAATAGTAGCTTTGTATCAAGTCAGAAACATCTTAAGTCGATATCAGCATGTTTATTATTAATGGGCTGTGCTAGATATTTGTGGATGTTAACCGCAAGCCTAGGCAAAGATCCAGATCAGCCTCTACGGGAAATCACTGAGAATCATTGACCCAAATAATATACGATGCATTTGTCTCTCAAGTGTTTTGTTTTGTTTCTAAACTTCTGTTGGATTCACTGATCTGTTTTAGGCAAATCGAAAACTCTGTAAATTGCTGTTGTGATTCAGGGTGGTACTAGAGTTTGTGTAGAGTGTTTGTGTAGAGGGTGTGTGTTTGTGTAGAGAGTGTGTTCCCTCTGAGATCCCTAAAGCGTTTCTGAATCTGAACTTGTGGTCACAGCTTCAGGGCGATACAGAAATACAGCTCAGAGCTGAGACGCATGGTTCAGACAAAATAGTCAGGGTCAGGGTTATAACAGTTATACAGTAGTACAGACCAAAAGTTTGGACACACTTTCTCATTTAACGAGTTTCCTTTCTTCAGTCGGAAACTCACTGAACCCAATCCAGATGGTTTTGGGGTGAGCTGGACCACAGAGTGAAGGCCGAAGGGACCAACAAGTGCTAAGCATCTCTGGGAACTCCTTCAAGACTGTTGAAGACCATTTCAGGTCACTACCTCTTGAAGCTCATCAAGAAAATGCCAAGAGTGTGTGAAGCAGTAATCAGAGCAAAAGGTGCTACTTTGAAAAACCCAGAATATAAATTATATTTTCAATAGTTTTGATGCCTTCAGCGTGAATCTACAATTTTCATAAATCATGAAAATAAAAAACTCCAAACTTTTGGTGTGTATATGTACGTACATTATATTTATTTAAGTATGTATACTAAAGAAAAATATTTATATATTTATTTAGTGTACAGTACTTTGTTGTGTGCAGCGTCCATGTTCCGTGTGAGGAGCGAGCAGGAGGAGGAGCACAGTGAGCAGATCTCGTGGCTGCGCAGCGCCGCGCTGCAGGGCGATGCGCAGCTGTTGGAGGCCATGCTGAGCCAGGAGATCTACAGGCGGCTGCTGAACTGCCGCAGCGGATGGGGCGTGGCGGGCACTCCCCTCCACGCCGCCGCTTCCCGGGGACACGCTGGCTGTGTGCGCGTGCTGCTGGCTCACGGCGCGCTGGTCGACAGCCTGGACGTCAAAGCGCAGACGCCGCTGTTCACCGCAGCGCGAGGGAAGTATCTGCGCTGTCTGCTGCAGCTACTGTGCGCCGGCGCTGACCCCAACGGCAGCTCCTTCAACCTGTGCTCCCCTGTGCTGACGGCGGCAAGGGAGGGGGATGCCGACGTGCTTCGCATACTGCTCCAGTACGGAGCCGAGGTGCGTGTGTGTGTGTGTGTGTGTGTGTGTGATGGTATCGCAATGTTTGGGCCATGATTCCATAATACGGTTATATACAGCTCTTTTCTGGACTCTCTCTCTTGCCTAAGGACACAACCACAGCTATGGGAACACCCAGTGTCATGGTGGGGCGGCTGCGGCTGTAAAGTGCTAAACTGTGGTTGTGTCCTTAGGTAAGATATTTCATCCACATTAGAATGAGTCCAGGTGTGGGGCAGAACTGGCCATCAGGCGTATCAGGCAATGCCCGAAGGGCCTATGCCAGTATTTGGGCCGTTCTGCCTGCCTCATATAAAAACTAAAAATGTAATTTTTGTGAAATGTGTACATCCTTTGAGAAAGGTTTGATCATGGGGCACTTGCTGTTGTTTGCTGTACGTACTCGAACGGGATTCCTTATCCTCCATAGCCTAAGCGTTCTGACCCAGGGCAGCTGTGGCCACTTTGTAATGACAGCGGTCTGTGAGCAGCTTTGCCTAACCTGTGCATGCAATAAATACACCACTGCAAGAAATAGAGCTGGATTATAGGAGCCTCAGAAAGTGTCCGTGTCTCCTCCCGTCTCCTCTCGAAGCGCAACTGAACTCCCTAAATTAAAGCTGGGGTACCTACATTTTCCCTTGCATTAACAGCTCATGTTGGTTGTGCTCAAAAGTAAAATGTTGTGAACAAACCAAACAGATTTAATGACATTCTGCAGTTCAGACTTTTTTGAAATGTCCCGTTCTCATAGTTTTGGTCTGTGGCCATCCCCTCACTCTGAGTAGTGACATGTTTATTACTCTCTAGTAATGTAGCATTGCACTTCATTTTATTGGTTGAAGCTGCATACATCCTCCGCAGTATGTGGTTCTGCATACCGTATAAATAACCGTGACTTTTTGCCTCCTTGACAGAGGAATATGCCTGGGCCGTTGTCTGGTCTCAGTCCAGACCTGAGTGAGTCTGGTGTGTGTGTAAATGGTTGGTGATGGTGGGAGGGGCTGATGGCACAAACTGGTAGTTTATCATGTGTTTGGAGTGGTCTTTGAGCATCTAGAAAACCACTGTATAAAACCGATGCTTTATTATTATTTTGAACTGTGCCATAGAAATAAACTTGCCTTGTGTGTGCACGTAGGTGAACGAACTCTCCAAAGTGCTGGTGCTCAGCTCTGTGGCCTCGGTGTGCAGTGGGCCGCTGTACTTGGCCGCAGTGTATGGTCACAGGGACTGTTTCCGGCTGCTGCTGCTGTACGGCGCGGACCCCGACTATAACTGTGTGGATGCGCTGCTGATGCGGCTGCGGCAGCGGCGCACCGTGCTGGAGATGTGTCTGCGTCACGGCTGCGGCGCCGACTACGTCCAGCTTCTCATTGACTTCGGCGCCAACGTCTATCTGCCCACACTGATCATAGAGAAGACCACCAAGCAGAACGAGGCGCTGGAACTGCTGCTGAGGGAGAGAGGTACAAAGGGGGGGACACAGAGATAGAGAGAGAAAAGAGGTACACACACAGAGGGAGAGAAGGGTAAAGACACGCACAGAACGAGGCCCTGACCGATGTCCATAAAGCTTAATAAATGTTGTTGAATGTGTCCTGGATCATCACCAGTTTCTCCCATAAAATGTCTTGGACCTAAATCCTCATGTGTTTTCAGGGACCCCCAAGAGTCTGACGTCTCAGTGCCGTCTCGCTCTCCGCAGACACCTCCGCAAGATCAACAAGATCCACCTCCTGGACCAGCTGGACCTGCCCCAGAGCCTGCTGCTCTACCTGCAACACCTGCCTCCACCAGTGCTCCCAGTGCTCTGAGGCTCACAGGGACTGGGACCATGTGGCTTGAAATCTGAAACTGAAAACTGAAATCATCAACTCGGCTGCAGATTTTGACTCAAATTTGAGAAAGAAATCCATAAATTGTACAAAATGACTATATATTAGGCAGAAGAGTTGCAATAAGTCCCAGAGCTGTAGATCAGGGGTCTCCAACCTGTTTCCATCAGAGAGCTACTTTTATACAAATGACAGAGAGTGACTTCTTTAGCAGCCGTAATACAATCGTGGACTAAATAATAAATAATTAAATATCACCGAGAACACACACATTTGTATAATATTCAAATACACTACAGTATCTCTGCATTCATGATGGATTTAAGATTAAAATAGATATAATGACTGCATCATTCAGGATCATGTGTTATGTTCTTGAATCCTTTGGGAGGCTACCTGAGAGGCAGGGAGCTACTGGTAGCTCCTGAACCAGAGGTTGAAGACCCCTGCTGTAGAAGGACAGAGTCTGAGGTGACGGTGCTACAGGGCTGTCCATGTTTGGAAGTCTGAGTTTTGTTACACACAGAAATGATGGAGGATGTATTGATACAGAAATGTGTCAACTTTGTGCCATCAGAAAAATTACAAAACAGCAAAAAAGATGGTGGTGAACGGGTCAAATGCGAAAAGGACGAAATGATGGCAAAGAAAATCAACAGACAACACATTGTGAGCTCACTATTGCATTTACTCGTCCCTTAACAATGCATTGATATAGTGAAGTAAATCCAGGCCTAAATCCATGATGCTTTGCTACTTTTAAGTCTGATGGAATCAATTCAATGTATTTGTGTATTGCCCTAAATCACTGTTAGGACTTTACTTCAGGCTACCTGCTCAGAAAGGGTGGTTGTCAACGGTTTGTGTTTACCCTTCTGTAACTAAGGTGTATTTCATCGTATGTTAAATGTTTAAGGCAGAGTTGTCCAAACCGGTCCAGAAAAGGCCGCTGTGGCTGCAGGTTTTCTATCAGACCCAGGAGCAGAGCAGACTCCTCCCATTTCCTCAAGTAAGCTCAGTCTTTACCTGAAGATTTGAGGAAATGGGAGGAGTCTGCTCTGGACACCTCTGTTTTAAGGGATTTGTTTACATCAGTATGATTTATTATAGAGAGAGTATCCTTTTTTAATTGTGAATAATCGTAAGATCTTTTAAATTGGTGATGTGGACTATACATAGACTGTTGTCCAAGCAAAAAGAATAATGAAAAGTGTATTTATTTATTATCACCTAGAAGACTCATCACATTTAAAATTGTATTATCAGTTTTAAAACATAACTTTTTAAGTCTTAACATTTAACAAATACTGTTCTCAGTTTTGCCTTTTTCACACTGTTACACTGTGACTCTCTCTGATCTGACCCGAGTCTGATGTTTAGTTGATAACATTCCTCTCCCCTCAGTAATGTCACGTGACTCTGTCTGAAACAGCTGTCGTGTTCAGAGTGTAGGTGCACAGACCGAGCAGCAGGGGGCAGCAGAGTCCATGAAATGACAATAAACAGAATCTCAAAATCGCTTTTTATTTGTTTTCTGCAGTTGTGGTCGAGGAACTACGGTCAATTTACAACAAAATACTCACAGAAAGTTTGCACATAACAAAATCTATTTTAAGTTAGAATGAAGATTAAGAGATTCTTTATCGGTCCTATAGGGGGGAAATGTCAGTGTTGAATCACCAGTTACAGAACAGTAGGAATGAGGAGTACACAGCACGAGATAAATGAACAATCTTTACTATAATAAAATAAAATAAAAAGCAGGAGTGAGGTTGTAGATCCAGGCTGAGAGGAGGATTCACAAAACCCCCAGACATAAGAATAAAATATATCTTTGTGAATCCAATGACTTGGAAAACATTTGGACATTTTTTTTTTTTTTATTTTTTTTTTTTTCAACAGCTTCTTCAACTGAAACAGATTTCTAAAACATGAATGCAACTTATTGCCACATTTCAAATCAAATCCATTCACCAACTTTTAAAATACTTTATTATTTTTCTTCCACAACAAAATGGTACAAAAAGCTTCAGAGACACTTTAGCAACAGCCTCCGTGTTTTAAGCCTGTCACCATATTTCTGTTTAATCGTTTAAATATTTGATTTTAATTCCATGTACATTTCCATGCTACACAATTCACCATTCACTCCAGCTTTTCCACTGATTTTTTCCAAATGTAAAGTCACTGTGAAGCTGGAGAAAAGTCTGTTTCGCACAGATCACAACATCGAGACAGAAGGAAAGACACGGGAATTCTTCATTAATTTCTTCATAAAAAAACAACAATTTGAAAAACAACAATTTACATGAATAATAGAATTAAATTAGAAATAAAAGCAGGGTATTGATGATTTTGTCTCTTAACAGACCTGGATCTACAGCATCAGTCTTTGGCACTTTTACAGCAAACTGCATCTCAACCATTTGGTAAAGGCCTGTTATTTAAAAAAAAAAAAACTGTTTAATTAGCGTTCTAAATCTTTGAAAATCCAAAATAGAAAAAATACTTTCTTTAGGAGTGACTGTTGACATAAATATGGGATTGGATTCACCTTTTCATGCACGGGTCAAACTGAAACGTACAATATTGTTGATTATAGTTGATTTATTCAATATTTTCTTTTTGTAACTTCAACTGTAAAAACATGAATATAATGATCCAGACAGATCACAGCAGACTAATGTCTCTGAGATTTCTACAAACTGTGAATCATATCAACATTTGAACAAAGGTTAGTCTCACTCTGGTCCTATTCTCACAGGATCAGTCTCACTCTGGTCCTATTCTCACTGGATCAGTCTCACTCTGGTCCTATTCTCACAGGATCAGTTTGTCTCACTCTGGTCCTATTCTCACTGGATCAGTCTGACTCTGGTCCTATTCTCACAGGATCAGTCTCACTCTGGTCCTATTCTCACAGGATCAGTCTCACTCTGGTCCTATTCTCACAGGATCAGTCTCACTCTGGTCCTATTCTCACAGGATCAGTCTCACTCTGGTCCTATTCTCACTGGATCAGTCTCACTCTGGTCCTATTCTCACAGGATCAGTTTGTCTCACTCTGGTCCTATTCTCACTGGATCAGTCTGACTCTGGTCCTATTCTCACAGGATCAGTCTCACTCTGGTCCTATTCTCACAGGATCAGTCTCACTCTGGTCCTATTCTCACAGGATCAGTCTCACTCTGGTCCTATTCTCACAGGATCAGTCTCACTCTGGTCCTATTCTCACAGGATCAGTCTCACTCTGGTCCTATTCTCACAGGATCAGTCTCACTCTGGTCCTATTCTCACAGGATCAGTCTCACTCTGGTCCTATTCTCACTGGATCAGTCTCACTCTGGTCCTATTCTCACAGGATCAGTTTGTCTCACTCTGGTCCTATTCTCACTGGATCAGTCTGACTCTGGTCCTATTCTCACAGGATCAGTCTCACTCTGGTCCTATTCTCACTGGATCAGTCTGACTCTGGTCCTATTCTCACAGGATCAGTCTCACTCTGGTCCTATTCTCACAGGATCAGTCTCACTCTGGTCCTATTCTCACAGGATCAGTCTCACTCTGGTCCTATTCTCACAGGATCAGTCTCACTCTGGTCCTATTCTCACAGGATCAGTCTCACTCTGGTCCTATTCTCACTGGATCAGTCTGACTCTGGTCCTATTCTCACAAGATCAGTCTCACTCTGGTCCTATTCTCACAGGATCAGTCTGACTCTGGTCCTATTCTCACAGGATCAGTCTCACTCTGGTCCTATTCTCACTGGATCAGTCTGACTCTGGTCCTATTCTCACAGGATCAGTCTCACTCTGGTCCTATTCTCACTGGATCAGTCTGACTCTGGTCCTATTCTCACAGGATCAGTCTCACTCTGGTCCTATTCTCACAGGATCAGTCTCACTCTGGTCCTATTCTCACAGGATCAGTCTCACTCTGGTCCTATTCTCACAGGATCAGTCTCACTCTGGTCCTATTCTCACAGGATCAGTCTCACTCTGGTCCTATTCTCACTGGATCAGTCTGACTCTGGTCCTATTCTCACAAGATCAGTCTCACTCTGGTCCTATTCTCACAGGATCAGTCTGACTCTGGTCCTATTCTCACAAGATCAGTCTCACTCTGGTCCTATTCTCACTGGATCAGTCTGACTCTGGTCCTATTCTCACAAGATCAGTCTCACTCTGGTCCTATTCTCACAGGATCAGTCTGACTCTGGTCCTATTCTCACAGGATCAGTCTGACTCTGGTCCTATTCTCACAGGATCAGTCTCACTCTGGTCCTATTCTCACAGGATCAGTTTGTCTAAATGACTCCTGTATTTGTCCAAACCCAGACCGTTGTGATCCTGATCCAGTGAATCCATGTCTCACTGACTTGTTGAAATCGTTGCCTTTTCTACTTTCTGTTGTGTTTTCTGTCAATATCTCGCTCCTTTTCATATTTTCAGAGTTGAACAATGGAGGCTGCGGTAGAAATGTTGGTGTCATTTTTAACTGATTTTTTGTAACAAATGATAAGACTGCCCCGAATCACAGCATGAAACTGGTCCACAGAACGATAAGATCCAAGAGGAGACTCACAAGACGTAGGTCCGACATATTTCACAGCAGGAGCTAAGAAACATGAAATATAATCATAACATATAACTAGCATAAACAGTTGAACCTGACAAAATCTCACAACAAACAGACATAGTTAATCTTTTACTTGTTACATTGTACAAGGAGAATGTCTTGAAAGAGCAAGGCACAGAGCCCGACCTCGCTCAGGAACAAATCTGATGCTCCTTTCATAGTAGAGGACACACCTTCATGATGGGAAAGGAACCAACAGAAAACAAAAGGACAGTGTGACGAGGCCTTCTCCATTAGCATCCTTAACGCCTGCTTCCTCCTGGCATTAACACTCGACTCCCCATTCACTCGGAGTCAACACTGGATTACAAAACAGACAGAATATTATCAGCCACATATGATTTACTAAAATTATAACTTCAGTTACATTCCAATATCAGCCTCCATCTGCAGTAACAACATCTGAAGTCATCGTCCAGGACTTCTGCATTATAACACCAGGGGCCAAACTGTTGTAAGACACTTCCCCCGCATGTGTGCATCTGGTGTGTGACTCCTGGTCCCCAAGCTGAGGTCTGCTGGTATCATACACTGAGTCTGGAGTGAATAATGCTACAGTATGTGAAGTGTGCTATACAAACATAAATTGGTTGCTGTGTGATGTTCTTTGTGCTCGCGGCCCTTGGTTTGTGTTGTTGGGTGAGAATGAAGCAAGGATTATGGTCGACCCTTGTCTTCTGTAAGTGACTGCACTAACAACAATCTATCGGTACTTTGGCATCTCAGAATGTGACACACTGTCACTTTAGACTCACAACCACACACACACACACACACACACACACTAACAGTGTGGTAAAAAGAATCCAGACTATTCTGGAAAAGGAAAGTAGGGGCGACAGTGGCTCAGTTGGTAGAGCATCGGCCTTTGAGCCTGAAGGTCATGAGTTCGAGCCCACCGTAAGACCTCCTTCACAACTCCCACTCATGACTGCTGTCGTTATGTCCTTGGGCAAGACACTTAACCCTACTTTGCCTGAAGCCCCCGCTGAAAGATCTCAGCTCCTGTGGACTCACCACCTGCAGGAGGATCAGTGAGGGGCTGGTGTACTGGGTGTCATCTCTGACTTTATTCTTATTAAATCAAGTAAAGTCACTAATTGATTTAATAAGAATAAAGACTGTTTTGTGACTTAATGCCTGCTTGATACAAAAGTACACACACAAACACACATATGCCTGCACACATACACACAAATGCCTGCACGCATACACACAAATGCCTGCACACATACACACAAAGTATTGAACAGCGCTTCTTGCACAGCGCATGCTCTTTAGCCCTTCGCAGATGAAATATTCCGAAGCGAAAACTTCAGTTTCCTTTACACGATACAACACTAAACACTAAAACAACACACACACACACACATACACACAAACACGCACACACACCTGCTTTAGTGTCCAGTACACGATACAACACTAAACACTAACTACTAACTGACACAGTCACATGGGAAAGTGTCAGTAGTGAGTTAGATGGGTTTGGTTGGAGTTACTCTAACATAACAATAGACAAAGTGCAGGTTTTTATACCAAACCCTTCTTCTCTGACAACTGTTAAAGTTTCAAACCACCACAATGGAACTATGGACTCTAAAACTGTTTCTATCATTCGTTTTTATTTGTTTTATTTAGATCTACTTTTTCAGACACAAAAATGACCCTAAGCCTCCTTCAGCCAATCAGCTCTCAGCACCAAAGTGACAAAGAGAAGAAGCAACAGATGAGTAGATGTTCTAGTGAGATGAAGACGGCATGAGTCTGATTTGTTCACAGCATAATTCTTCAGTAAAAAGTGAAACGTTAGATTGTTTGAAAGACTCAGGTTTAATGTGAGCTTCGAGACCATCCATCCATCCATCCATCTTCTTCCCTTTAATCCATTTCTGGGTCAGGGGGGTGGCAGTCAGAGATGCCACCCAAGTCTCATAGCACCAGCCCCTCACTGACCCTCTGCAGGGTCTGCAGAGGGTCAGTGAGCTTCGAGACCAACGTGAAGAAAGATAGAAATCCAAGGTCACATGTGAAACAGAACAACACACATTATTTAATGATTATGAATAAAAGTCCAAACGAAACACAAGAACCAGGAACACGACAAAGACAACGGCCCAGCAACAAGTGGGGATGAGCACAGGTACATACACACAGGTACATACTCACACAGATACACAGGTGCATACACACACAGATACACAGGTGCATACACACACAGATACACAGGTACATACACACACAGATACACAGGTGCATACACACACAGATACACAGGTGCATACACACACAGATACACAGGTACATACACACACAGATACACAGGTGCATACACACACAGATACACAGGTACATACACACACAGATACACAGGTACATATGCACACAGGTGCATACACACACAGATACACAGGTGCATACACACACAGATACACAGGTACATATACACACAGGTGCATACACACACAGATACACAGGTGCATACATACACACAGATACACAGGTGCATACACACACACACACAGATACACGGGTGCATATACAGTACACTGATACACAGGTGCATACACACACAGATACACAGGTGCATACACACACAGATACACAGGTACATACACACACAGATACACAGGTACATATGCACACAGGTGCATACACACACAGATACACAGGTGCATACACACACAGATACACAGGTACATATACACACAGGTGCATACACACACAGATACACAGGTGCATACATACACACAGATACACAGGTGCATACACACACACACACAGATACACGGGTGCATATACAGTACACTGATACACAGGTGCATACACACACAGATACACAGGTGCATACACACACAGATACACAGGGGCATACACACACACACACACAGATAAAGGAGTGCATATACAGTACACTGATACACAGGTGCATATACACACAGATACACAGGTGCATATACACACAGATACACAGGCGCATATACACACAGATACACAGGTGCATACACACACAGATACACAGGGGCATACACACACACAGATACACAGGTGCATACACACACACACACACACAGATAAACGGGTGCATATACAGTACACTGATACACAGGTGCATACACACACAGATACACAGGTGCATACACACAGATACACAGGGGCATACACACACACAGATAAACGGGTGCATATACAGTACACTGATACACAGGTGCATATACACACAGATACACAGGTGCATATACACACAGAGACGAAAGTGAAACGGGGCAGATAATCAACAGGGGAAAAGAATAACACAAACTCTGCACCATGACACTTCTCCTTCTCTCTGTTAAAACTTCCGAGAGCAACAGCTGAGGACGAGGAACAACTTTTGATGACATTCTGCTCATAATAACAGCTACAGCTTTTCGCAGGCTATTGTCTGATTTGGTAAAGTGTTTTAGCGTGTGATCGTGAGGCGGTTAATGGGCCCAGACGGACCTCGTAAATCTGAGATGGAGGCTCCAGGTGTTAATGGAGCATTTCTCTGAGAGCAATGGAAAAACATCTACTGTTTAACTTGAGACTCAGGAAATAAGAGAAATTAGAACATTGTACTATTTTTGATGGAATTTGTGGACGGAGGGTGATCTAGTCTGTATGGAGTATGTACCTGTGTGTCTCTGTGTCTATATGTACCTGTGTCTCTCTGTGTCTATATGTACCTGTGTCTCTCTGTGTCTATATGTACCTGTGTCTCTCTGTGTCTATATGTACCTGTGTCTCTCTGTGTCTATATGTACCTGTGTCTCTCTGTGTCTATATGTACCTGTGTCTCTCTGTGTATGTACCTGTCTCTCTGTGTCTGTACCTGTGTCTCTCTGTGTCTATATGCACCTGTGTCTCTGTGTGTCTATATGCACCTGTGTCTCTGTGTGTCTATATGCACCTGTGTCTCTGTGTGTCTATATGCACCTGTGTCTCTGTGTGTCTATGTGTACCTGTGTTTCTCTGTATCTATATGTACCTGTCTCTCTGTGTATGTACCTGTCTCTCTGTGTCTGTACCTGTGTCTCTCTGTGTCTATATGTACCTGTGTCTCTCTGTGTCTATATGTACCTGTGTCTCTCTGTGTCTATATGTACCTGTGTCTCTCTGTGTCTATATGTACCTGTGTCTCTCTGTGTATGTACCTGTCTCTCTGTGTCTGTACCTGTGTCTCTCTGTGTCTATATGCACCTGTGTCTCTGTGTGTCTATATGCACCTGTGTCTCTGTGTGTCTATATGCACCTGTGTCTCTGTGTGTCTATGTGTACCTGTGTTTCTCTGTGTCTATATGTACCTGTCTCTCTGTGTATGTACCTGTCTCTCTGTGTCTGTACCTGTGTCTCTCTGTGTCTATATGTACCTGTCTCTCTGTGTATGTACCTGTCTCTCTGTGTCTGTACCTGTGTCTCTCTGTGTCTATATGTACCTGTGTCTCTCTGTGTCTATATGTACCTGTGTCTCTCTGTGTATGTACCTGTCTCTCTGTGTCTGTACCTGTGTCTCTCTGTGTCTATATGCACCTGTGTCTCTGTGTGTCTATATGCACCTGTGTCTCTGTGTGTCTATATGCACCTGTGTCTCTGTGTGTCTATGTGTACCTGTGTTTCTCTGTGTCTATATGTACCTGTCTCTCTGTGTATGTACCTGTCTCTCTGTGTCTGTACCTGTGTCTCTCTGTGTCTATATGTACCTGTCTCTCTGTGTATGTACCTGTCTCTCTGTGTCTGTACCTGTGTCTCTCTGTGTCTATATGCACCTGTGTCTCTCTGTGTCTATGTACCTGTGTCTCTGTGTGTCTATGTGTACCTGTGTTTCTCTGTGTCTATATGTACCTGTCTCTCTGTGTATGTACCTGTCTCTCTGTGTCTGTACCTGTGTCTCTCTGTGTCTATATGTACCTGTGTCTCTCTGTGTCTATATGCACCTGTGTCTCTCTGTGTCTATATGTACCTGTGTCTCTGTGTGTCTATATGTACCTTTGCTCCTCTCCCCTTGTTGCTGGTCTGTCGGTTTCCTGGTTTCTGTTTGGACTTTTGAGTTTGTTTGTCCCTGGACCCTATCATCATCAAAACATTATTTTTTTCCTTGATTTCACTGTCTGTGAAAATTTCACTGTGTCTGTGTCTGTAAACTTGTCTGTGTCTGTAAACTTACGCAGACATAGAGAGAACATGCAAACTCCACACGCACAGGCCAAGAGACATCTCTCTGCAACAAATCATTTTTAATTGAATATCTTAGTTCTGTTTTGTCATTCTATTAGAAACAGAATTAATAAAATGTATTATTATTATTATTATTCTAAACCGCACTTAAGCAAATCTATTCAGACCCTAACCTTTCACTGTGAATTCCACTGTCCATTTAAAACTCTGGTAGCTTTAACTTTGTACCTCTTGTAAGGCGACAATGTGAGCCACAAAAAATCCATATCAATAAATTGTAATATTATCATTGTTGTTACTATTATTATTTTTGGTGACTCAATGTAATCTCGAATGTACTGGTTGCCATCGCTCCTATTCAAACTAAGAAAACTAAAAGTGAACAAAAAGCCCTGGACGTGATCAAATAAAAAAAGTTAAATCATGAACACAGTGACTTTTCTTAAACGTCTGGGACAGAACTTTTCGGCTGAGTGCTTTCAGGTGGAGCTAAAAGACTCGACCCTTTTTCAACTAAAGAATAATACTGCTTCATTCCAGCGGTAATGACTTCAACTCAGAAAAACTCTATCTGTGGATCCGTGTCCACTCAGACTCTCACAGACTCTTCAGACTCTTCAACAGGAGAGGAAAGAGCTTTGATCGCACGCAGAGAATAAAGCTGAAGAAACCTTTGTCTGGGTTTTAAAGCTGAAGGAGAACGGTCCACACTATAATGGATCACGCTCAACAATGTTTTATCAGTCCTTAATAACCACAGTCACACTTTAGTTCAGCCCTCACTCATTTACAGGTCATTTATGGTTAATTGCCCCTAATGTGTATTTATGGATCAAATTAAAATACAAACAAAAGACTTTCAACAAGTACAAAGAGGAGGAAGTTATACGTCACTAGGGGGCGCAATCGGGCTAAACTAAATTGGTCTTTTTGTTTTTTAAATTTTTATTTACTTCGTTTTGTTGCTTATATTGTTATTGTCTTCTCACTATAGTCATTAGGATCATTGTTGAGCTTGAAGAGTTATGTTGCTCTAAACAGTCGCCTTTATTTGCCGTTACTGCGGCTGTTATTGTCTGTTCTTTTCTTGTTTTTTTTAATACATTTTACAGTTGCTGTTCTAGGTAAAATGTTTAAATGTGTTTCTGTTAATGTAGTGTTTTGGGGGCAACAATAAGCTCTTGCTTTGGCCCACTCCTTGTCTGCTCAAATAAACAAATAAAATAAAATAAAAATTAATAAAATGGATCGATTATTAGTCCTTATTCTACATGGACTTATTCTACATCTATCTTACTACGAACTGACACTTGGGTTAAGGGCTGTTAAATATCTACAACTTCATCTGTCAAAAATGATATATTTCAAACGGTTTTAGTCTGATGGTTTAGTCTGATGTGATGCTTTATGTGGGTCGGGCTGTGATCTTTGTGTTTCCTTGTGTAGGAAAAGCACAAATAAAGGTTGATTGAAATGAATCAATCAGGAAGCGGTGAGAAAGGGGCGGGTCTAACCAGGACTTTGGGAAAGAATCTATTTTCACTATACAAAAGATCATTTCAATTCACATTCTCTCCTCGTAAACCTTCAACCATGTGACAACATTATTCCTGATCAAGAATCTTGAGGATGACCTTAGGAGCTTGGCTCACATACCCCTCACCCTTCTGTCGAAATGCTGTTTTCAAACTTGTCAAATCCTCAGACTTTTTTAGAATCTATTTATTTTTATTTATTTTTGAATGCATGTCCCTGGGCAAGACACTTAACCCCACATTGCCTGAAGCCCCCGCTGAAAAACCAAGGCCATCTCGTCGATGTCAGAGAAGCCATCTTCCCGTGGACCCACCACCTGCAGGAGGATCAGCAACGGACTGGTGCTATGAGACCCCCGACCCAGAGACAATGACAGGACATGACATGAATGCATGTGTTTCTGCTGCTACTGGACACCTGAATTTCTTCTACGGGGAATCAATTAAGTATCTATCTATCTAGGCCTTTACACACGGCAGACCCGGGACAACAGTGGGGAAGATAGCTGTGTTGTTTGCACCCGCGTCGACTTTCCACCACAGAGACAACAGGAACGAGTAAAAATAATACACTTTCAAAATCAGTCACAGCACAGTGTGCCCTTCTTATGATTAAAGCTTAGAATGTATTTTTAATAAGACAGAAGTGTAAAGAAGCTAGTTAGCAGTGCACCCACATGTTTCATTAGAGCAAGTTTATAAAAGAAAGAGCAGCACACGCAACAGCTCAAACTCAGACGGTTTGAGCTTCACTCTTGTGCCACAGCTCATTACGCTGTTGATATGTGACGTGTGTAGTTTCATAACCTTCATCTGACCCACATGTGAGCAGCCGCCTTTAGAACGGTTTGGTTTTACTGCTGTCTGAGTTAGGGCTGTGTGTTTTTGCTCAGCGGAAATTAGACAATAACCAAAGTTTTGTTTGGATCTCTATGTTACACGTTTTAATTACAGAAAGCACAATGTAAGTTTCTGTTTCTACCACCAGGTGGGATTGTTGTTGCTTGTCCTAAACATCTCACGTTCCATTGTGTTCTGTTTGCATGCTTATATTTTTTGTTATATTTTTGACTAGAGAAGAGCACTTTTATGGTCTGTCTTTGCACACCAGCTACAATAAATAATCATGAAAATATCAGTCACTGTACAATATTGTGGAACAAAGCAGCTCTTTCAGTTCAGACACAATTCTCCAAATGTTTCTAAGGTACTTTTTCTCAAGGTCTCTGGCTTTATTCTTCATTACAGAAAAACTTGACCTTCCTCTTTGTTTAGCCATCCAAATCTACATGTTCCCTATAGAAATCCAACACTAACGCCATTTCAAGGCCAATGCACCCAGATGTGACTTCGTGCTTTGTCTCAGAATGATCTCGTCACAGCGCATTGGAAATCACTCTTTACGCAACACCAGTTCAAAGTCGGACGTTGCGCCACTAACCCAATATTGAACTGAACCTCATTAGCCCCACAGTTTGGACTTTGCCTTCTCTTGCAAGCTTTACGTCAGACTTTGCGTGCGTCCATTCAAATGCAAAGACTGCAATTTGGCTCCGACGTTCGGAGAGTTGTGCTCCATCCTGCTACGGTTTGCAAGGCTAAGTTTTGACATTTTTCACCAAGAGAATCCATCCAATTGAAATGGGAAAGCTGTTCGAAAGACCATTGTGCAATCTTCTTAATATAGAACAAAACAAAAATCGCCATGCAAAAGCTGTTCCATCGTACTTTAGAATCCATTCCAAAGCTCATCTGTTATTCTCCATTCACCAAAGACACATTGCAAGTCTCCAAATCGTCTCCAATGGTCCTAGCATTGTCCACCTTTCTGCTGTGGTTCATTTTAATCAACTGTTTGGAAGGATTTTTTTGGAGTTGTCGGCAAAGAATCTTTACGTCCTTGTAAGTAATTTAAAGTCATCAGAATCCATTCAAATGAGAAAACCCATCATCCCAATATGTTGAATAGAATTAGGCTAACTGTACAAAAACCACATCAAAAACTCACAGTACACGAATGGATTTCACAACCGCTCCATCGTACTTTAGAATCCCTGCCAAGGCTTGTCTGTTATTCCCCGTTCACCAAAGACACATTGCGAGTCCCCAAAAAGGCTCCAATTCCCCTTTCACCAAAGACACACTGCGGGTCTCCAAATTGGCTCCAACGGTCGTAGCATTGTCCACATTCTTAATCCATCATCTGCTTCATCGCTCCTCAGATGCTCGTCTGCAGTTCCCCGTTGAGCAGCGCCGCATTGTGAGTCTCTAAAGTGGCTCCGATGACCGCAGCGTCGTGCCCCATGCGGCTGCGGTCCGCCCGGCTATCGCTGCGCTCCATCTCGTCCAAACCTGCCACCTTCTTCAGACACAGCACGTTCTGGAAGCTCTTCTTGAAGTTGTCGGAGAGAAAGGCGTACAGAATGGGGTTGGCGCAGCTGTTGGCGTAGCCCAGGACCACCACGCAGTCAAAGGTGCTCTTGACGACCGGAGTGGGGATGATGGCGCTGGAGACCGACGTGACGTTGAAGACGTAGAAGGGAAGCCAGCAGAGCACGAACACGGCCACCACGATGGACACCATGCGGGTCACTTTGCGCTCTGAGCGTTTGCGTTTGGTGGAGCCCACGCGCATCCCCGACGACTTCACCTGGAGACATGTGTTATAAATGTTTAGACATTGTATGGGTTAGGGTTGTGCAGTACCTGCATCACAGCACAATCTGTTCATATCGATCACATCACAGGCTGAAGTTTGCTAGAGCTGAATTAATGTCCTTGATGGCCCTTTCTTTCACCGTCTTTGCGGAGGTTTTTGAAGTCTGAAAATAGTTACTCTGAATTTTTGATGAATGAAACCTTCAGTGAACAGCCTTTTGAGCTTCATTGATCATCGTATTGCAACAAAACTTCTCATTACATCGCAAACATGAAGCATTCCTTCCTCATTGACTTAAAGAAAATGTTCATTCTTGTTCTTAGCCCAGTCTTTTTATCGACTCTTTCTCTTTTTAGCTTTGGGATCCATGCGCACACGCTGGGCTGGTTTGTTTAAAACAGCGGCCCCCTGGCGCGGAGCCGCGTCACAAGATATGACGCATTACGTTGACAGATATTTTTTAATTGAATATTACTTACGCACATTTTTACAGCATTTAAAAACTTTAAGAATGTTTTTCCTCCTACAGAAACCACATTCAAACTAGAAATAAAATATAGCCATCCCACTCCATTTTCAGACCTTTGAAGCCACTCGAGGAGCACTAAAAAGCTGCATGCGGCTCCAGAGCCACGGGTTGCCGACCCCTGCCCTGAAGTTGGTTGGAAGACACAATGGCGACTTTGTGTTAGCAGTAGAGGGCCACATAAAATGGTTCAAAGGGCCGCAACTGGCCTGCGGGCCTGAGTTTGTATAGAACATTCTATGGGTTAGGGTTATGTGTTATATATGTTAGGACATTCTATGGACATCTGATAATTAGGTCTGATGTACATTCAACTCAAAATAAATAAGCACTGAACTCAACAAGAGCAAATGAAGGTTTCATACACACTTTTCACATGTTAATATTCATTCAGTCCAAACACAGCGGTGATAAACTCCTGTAGCCACAGACCATGAATCCAATCTCAGAAACACATCATTCTTTTCTGTTTATAATTGAAACAACACAATTACTCTCATTTTAGTCACGATAGCAATTCAGATGCAATTAAAGCACACAATTAAATTCTAAAACAAAAGAGACTCAAATAATTGTGTTTGTTTATTCAATATAAATGTAAATGTGTCTAAGTGTACATGTATAATTACGGATTGACCCTGTGTGTTTCAAGACCACTTCATCGTCCAATTACCTTGTGAAAGAAAGTCTATAGGAGGACATTTCTATAAATAAATAAACCCTGCCCTTCACTAAACCGTGTGTGTATTGTACGCCACTTTAGCAGTAGAATAGAGTGATTGCAGAACATTTTTGGTCTTCCTAACAAACTCTTTCCTGTATCTATAGTGAAGCTACTGATAAAAGATACAGAAAACATATAAATATAATCTATTATTCTACCGTCTTCCCTCTCACTCCATTCTCCTGAACGTTTACTTCAAATGGAGCCAGGTTTGATTCGTGACCAACAACATTCTATGGCAGCTACTCCTTTTCTGGATCTGGTTTGAGACTATTTCAGACTGCTCCAGAACTGGTCCAACTGGTCCTGGAGCAGTTTGGTTTTCAGCATGGTTTTTCACCAGAGCTGTCGCCATAGCAACGCACTTTACAGGAGTTACATTTAGCAGATTTCCAACTGATTTTGCTGAGTTTCAAATGATTTAACTCCATGTGAATGTATGAAGGACTTGTGGGAAAATAATAATGTTTTTAGGGAAGTTAAAATCAAGTGCCTTCCAGAATGCTGGGAGTCCTAGTGTTCGGTATCTGAGTAGTGTTAAAGGAGCTATACCCGTTTCTGCAAGGTTTGAATGTTTAGCACCGCCCCCAACTCGCTCACAGGCTTCTCATTTCTCCTACGCTCTCATTCCGCAGAGCCATCTAGTTTTATTTGCGATCTATAGGCAAACATTAGCATGAGCGCGACTTCTTGTAAGCTGTCCAACAATCACTGATGAAATGGAACAAAAGCAACGCACCGCTAACTAAATATACAACTGAAAGATTATCGCTACTTTCGCGTACGAATGTGGCCCGAGCATAGATAGTCCGAGGCAGTCCCGCAGGTCTCTCCCATAGACTCTCCAGAGGATACGATGTAAGCTTGCTATGTTCACCCGGGCTTGATATCTTCTGTGATAATTTTTTCGCTTTAGATCCCTCTTCTCTTCCTCACTGTTGTGTCGTTTGGGCTGTTTTGCTGTGTATGCCGTTACAGCAAGAGGAGTTATAGCCAATTCTGCTGACATGTTACTGTGTTTACCAGCACTGTAGAAGCTAGAGGACGCAGCCTCGTTCTGTGAGTGGAGGAGAGCGGGCGTCACGCGAAGTCTCTACTCAGCACTTTTTACGGCCTGAACTCATACACAAGCTGAATCAATGAGCTCAAGTTTTCAATTAAGTTACGGATTATAATACAACTTGTTTGTAGTAATAAGCATTTTTATGACCTCATAAAAAAATAAAAAAATCAGGCATAGCATCTTTAAGTGTTAAGTATCTAAGTAGTGTTAAGTATTTCAGTAGTAAGTATGTAGTGTCTGGTCTCAGGTCTGACCTTGATGATGATGAGCAGGTAGCACATACAGATGACCGTCAGAGGGAGGAAGAAGCCAATGAAGAAGGTGTAGACGATGAAGGCGGTGTAGTAGAGGTCCTGCGGCTCTGGCCACACGATGCCACACACTGGAACGCCGTCCAGGCCGCTGAACATCATGGTGGGCAGGATGACCAGCAGAGACACGCCCCACACCGTCAGGTTGATGACTTTGGCCACGCGAGGCTTCCTCCACTTGGTGGAGCGGATGGGGTGCACCACGGCCAGGTAGCGGTCGATGCTCATCACCATCAGACAGAAGATGCTGGTAAACTGGTTCAGCGAGTCTGCAACACCACACAATGTAAACATCTGCTTTAGCATTAAAAAAAGAGTCAGTTATTAACTTGGTTCAAATACAGGACATAGAATCTGCTGTTGTGGTCAGTGAGGTCAGCGGGTCGATGGGAAACGTGTTTTCTATAATCTGTGAATCAGACGTGAGGAAGAAGCCTCTAGCAACACGTCACTCATGACTTCATCTGTGTCATAACCAAAGCAGATATGTGGTTTTTTACTGTGGTCCAGTTTTTTGCATATGTCACATTTACTACAGAACAATCTCACACTGTGACTGTCACTGCTCTGTTCACATTCTTTTGGACAAACATCAATAACTGCATCCTATTCCATCGGCCTGATTTTCACCAACGCTGCTACTTTCCTTGTGCTTTCTGCATTATTTTGATTGGATTTGCAGAAGAGAGACTGGAAGTGTTACATCAAGAATATAGAATTGTGAGATGAAGTGAGATGAAGGAGCCATTATGTAACAGACTCTTCTGTGTCTCTGCTCAGACCACAATGTGCTTCTCACGGTCGACTGAACCAGGTTTCGATATGGCACGTTAAACTGCAGTGTTTACATTAGTTGTATCTCTAGAAGGACATTCCAGAGGCAAACAAGGCTGTGAAAGAATCATTGAATAATTAAACTAGGAGCAGAGTCAGCAGCTGATGCACCGACAGAAGCGTGCGGAGAAGAACCTGCTATTATCTTATTCTTACAACTTGTTTGCACCTTGAGCCAAAGCAGTTTCCTAGTTGTTTCCCGTTACATACAAGCAATAAAAAGGATTTTGATATTGATTCTGATTATAATAATAATGCATCAGTTTTAAACGGCGCTCTCTGGACTCTCAAAGTCTCTTCGCGTGTCTTTGTTCATTCACTCCAAACACACAGTAGTGATAAACTACTAGTGTAGCCACAGCTGCCTTAGAGCACACTGACAGAAGCCACCACCACCAACCATTCACACACACTCCTGACTCATTCTAATGTGTGCGAAGTGTCTTGCTTAAAGACACAACCGTTTGACACTGCGGTACCTGGTGTTCCCAGAGGTCTCCCATCACAGTGCAAACCAGACCCTGCCTTTCTTAGCTTCAGAGGTCTGTGGGATCTGGCTTTGACCTGCATTTATGGCCACATTATGGGTCAAAAGTATAAAAAATCAAGACATGAATCCAAACTAGATCCAAGTGTGGGTACAAGAGCAATGGCATAAAGCAGAACTGGATGTTTCCTTCACCTGCAGGGGGCGCCACACACTGAGACCCTGACCCCTGACTCACCCACGCTCATGATGAGGCGGCACAACACCTCTCCAAACGGCCAGTGCACCAGAGCGAGCTGGAGGCCGATGAAGGGCAGGCTCGTCATGCACAGGACGTCGGCCACGGCCAGGTTCAGGATGTAGATGTTGGTGACCGTCTTCATCTTGGCGTAGCGCAGGATCACGTAGATGACCAGCGCGTTGCCGCACAGTCCCACTGCGCACACGGCAAAGTAGATGAGTGTGATGACCATGGAGCTGGTGGCGTCCTGGTGGATCACTCTCTCTGTGGCGTTGGAGTCCGAGACGTTCTCTGGGAAGAAACTGTCGTACAGCAGGGATTCTGGGAAGGAGAGGTTCGCCGGGAGGAGGGGCCACTGCTCCATCGGCACGGTCTGCTCCACCGCCATGGTCACGTTCAGAGACACGCTCAGAGACACGTTCAGAGACACGCTCAGAGACACGCTCAGAGACACGTTCAGAGACACGCTCAGAGACACGCTCAGAGACGATTATGGGGAGATCTGTCTGAACGACGCTACATTGTTCTTTCTGGTTGTAGAAACTGTTGAAAGTGTCGCACAGATGAGCAGGTGTTTGGATCGTTTACAGAACGGTGGAATCCATTTTGCTGAATATTTCCATGGACCTAGAAAGAAAGAAACAAAAATATCTGATTAATGGTATATACAGTACAGACCAAAAGTTTGAACACACTTTCTCATTCAATGAGTTTCCTTTCTTTTCATGACTATTGACAGTAGATTCACACCAGGCTGTTAAAGGGCTGTTTGACCAAAAAGGAGAGTGGTGCTGGGCCAGACGACCCGGCCTCCACAGTCACCGGACATGAACCCAATCCAGATGGTTTTGGGGTGAGCAGAGTGAAGACCATTCCATGTTGGAAGACCATTTCAGGTCACTACCTCTTGAAGCTCATCAAGAGAATGCCAAGAGTGTGTGAGGCAGTAATCAGAGCAAAAGGTGCTACTTTGAAGAACCTGAAATATAAAATATATTTTCAGTTGTTTCATACTTTTTTTTTAATACATACATAATTCTACATGAGTTAATTCATAGTCTTGATGCCTTCATTGTGAATCTAAAATGTTCATCAATTCTGAAAATTAAAAACTCTTTGAATGGGAAAAGATTTTGGCGCTACTCCCCACGGGCTCCGTTAGCGGCCAAGGAGATGGCTAGGCTAAATGCTTACGACTCACTCGGGCGCATTACAAACGTCACGGTAAACTCAGATCCAATCTTTTCAATCTGCAAAAGGAGTTAACCCCTTCCACCTGTTAACGGAGTTTGAATTTGGGTTTGATAGTTTCATGGAAATAATGACATAAAAATAAACCACAAACAGAACAGAAAAAAACAGCACAGTCATGAAGACCACTAATTTACATTTGCCAAGTACTTACACTTCCAAGACTGAAAGCCGTCAAATGGACTGCTCTGGGAGTTCAAGTGTTAACATACTTTTTAAAACATTCCCACACGCTGGAACATTGTGGAATCACCCAAACCTCTGTGGCCAAACTTTTGGTCTTTACTGTATATGATTCAATTCAATGTATTTCTGATTTTCTGGACCGCAATAAATCACAACAGTAGTTATCCCAGAGGTCTTTAAAAAGCTGTCTATTTCAACAATAACAAACACATAGAACTATTGGTCCATAAGGGGCAGATACCAATGTCCATAAATGTTAATAAATGTGGAGTGTCCTTAGGGCCTCTTGCATCAGAGGAACAACTCTAAAACTCAGTGGGAGAAGATAATAATCTGTTTTGTATCATTATAAGCCAAAGACATGAAGGATCTTTGGCCACAGAGGTTTGGGTGATTCCACAATGTTCCAGCGTGTGGGAATGTTTTAAAAAGTATGTTAACACTTGAACTCCCAGAGCAGTCCGTTTGACGGCTTTCGTGTGTAAGTAGTGTAAGTGTAAGTACTTGGCGTATGTAAATTAGTGGTCTTCATGACTGTGCGGTTTTTTTCTGTTCTGTTTGTGGTTTATTTTTATGTCATTATTTCCATGAAACTATCAAACCCAAATTCAAACTCCGTTAACAGGTGGGAGGGGTTAACTCCTTTTGCAGATTGAAACGATTGGATCTGAGTTTACCGTGACGTTCGTAATGCGCCTAAGTGAGTACTTAGCATTTAGCCTAGCCATCTCCTTTGCCGCTAACAAAGCCCGTGGGGAGTAGCGCCAAAATCTTTGCCAGAGATTACATTTGCTAAACATTCCTCTTTCTCCGGCTTCAATTTCTTGATAGAACCAGACCGGATTACTTTACTATCGCATTCTTCGCCATTGCCAAAATACAACCTTCCCATTCGACGCAAACTCTTGACGTCACCCACAACTAACTACAACACCCGCCTCCCGCGCTCGCTGATTGGTTGGATTGAATTCAACCGATTGTAATCGCAAATGTCGTTACCAGACCCAGATGTTACATGCAGTGAAATGATGATTGAGCGGAGTGTACGGATGGCTAAGGCCAGGCTAGATCTGGACTGTTCCTGGACTGCTTCTTGTTCTGGTTCAAGACTGGTTCTGCTCTGGTTCTGAGCTGAGTTAGAGAAGAGTGAGTGCTGGTTGTAAGTAAGTAGTAGTAGTAAGTAAGTATTTATTTATATACCGCCTTTTCACTGCAGATCTGAGTCTCAAAGCGGTTTACAATTGTTAATTTTTTGGCATTTGTCTCTCACTCCACACAGAGATGGGAGCGCGGTCGCCAGTACAGGAGGCGCATGCTAGAACTATTGGACATATTTTTAGTGGTAGGGGAAACCGGAGTACCCGGAGGAAACCTACGCAGACACGGGGAGAACATGCAAACTCCACTCAGAAAGGCCCTGGTCCGGCCGGGATTCGAACCCAGGACCTTCTTGCTGAGAGGCGAGAGTGCTATCCACTCAGCCACCGTGCCGCCCTTGTCACAGCACCTTCCTTATTACTGTCAGAAGTTAGTATTTTAAAAATATGTAATTAAGTTTGACTGTATTTCAAGTTATTTTCACCAGCTTCATCACTAATAAAACTGAGTAAAGGTAAAGAAAAATGAAAAAAATAAACATTTTTGGGGCACTTTTCAGAACGCCACTGGTCTGAACGGGAGCAGTCAAAAAGACAGCTCTGAGTGTTAGAACCAACACCTGTCACACGTCTGTCCAATCGGCTGCAGGTGAGAAGTGAATCAGAGCCGACCCACACACAGCTGCAAGTTCACCAAACAACTTCTGAGTCTGATGTGTCTCTGCACATCCATTGTTCACGCCTATAATTATAAAACTACAGAGCCCCAGCTTCACAAAGACTGTGTGTGCTCCACAGTTGCAGGTGAAAAAAGCTTTTTTTAAGAAAATAGGCCAAAGTCAAGGGAATAAGCTCCTATAACAACATTGTGTCACACTTTTGTTTAACCCTCACTAATTAGCAGCTGATTAAATTCTAACTAGTGTGGTTAATTAACTCTTAATTGGAATTTATTACACACTTATTAGTCCTTATTCTCAATCTAACTAACTAACTAATAATTCCCAAACGTCCCAAAGTGTGTTAAGGTTAGGGTATAAGGGTACACTGATTACTGATTTCTAAATAGCTCATATTGGCAGAAAATGTAAATCCACCTCCTCATATCCTGCTATCTTTGCTCTGCAGACTGTGGTTCTTGGATAACACAAGAACAAAAGACATTAGATACTAAAGAACTTCCTTCAAGCCTTTTATCTCTAATTATTTAAGATTCTACTCCCACATAATCAGTGTCTAAACAACAAAATGAAGCTTCAGAAACAAAGCAGTAATGGGATAATTAATTAAATGTATAAAGCAAAAATATGGAAAAACATTATTCTTCATCTTCAGTATTATTGAAAGTAATGAACATGTTTGTGTTAGTTTGATGCGAGTGATTAAACACTTTTTGAACCTGGATCTGTGTAAATGAGAGAAAGAAGAGGAGAATAAAGCACTTGGAGACTTCAACCATTTTCTTTGGTTCATTTAAAAACAAAGTTTTAACACTTCCCTCCATTGGCCATGTTGCACTATTTTCAGCATTTTTCGACCGTCTGCTTCCCTTCTCTCCCATCGCTGAAGTCCAGCCCGCTCAGGGATCACCTACATGTGATCTTCTCTCAGTGTTAGAGATTTACTGTTTACTCCACTGACTTTTCATTTCTCCATATCTACTCCTCCGCAACATCTCACGGAGTCCATTATTTTCACAGAACTCTGTCTCTAATAATTTCTCTATGCTCCAATCTCACAACACTGCAGTGGCTGATGTCTGTGAGGCTGTGTTTGAGTCTTACAGACAGAACATGTTACAGGTCAGATCTGTGGAGAGGCTGCTAAAGACAGAATTTTAATCACACTTACGTCCCCTACAGACCACACAGCAACACAAGAGGAAGGTCGCAGTCTGATTAGAGTAGAAGTTTGTAACACACACACACACACACACACACACACACATACACGTTTTTGTTACCTGGTGGGTCCCTTTGACAGGGCCGTTCAGAATGGGACCCATAGACATAATCTTTTTTTACCAAGACTTTAAGTAATACAAAACAGTCAATAGAAACCAAACAACTATTTTAAAGGAATTTTATTTTAGATTTTGTTTTCGAATTGCAGTGATTCTATTTTTGACATAGAATTTAATGCCACTCCATGTCCGATGTCTAAGGTCATCTGGTGAGGCATTAATGCAGGCCAGGCAGTGAGACTTCCCAGGGACCTTTCCAGTCTGTATGAAAGGTGTCATGGTCTTCTCCACAGCCTTCACTCAGATGCAGACCATGGCTTTCTTACACGTTCTAGGGAGAGAAATAAAAATATATTAGCAATATACACTCCCAGGGTTAGGACCAAGCAGCCTGGCTGTAATCCCCCACCTGGTACACTTACCAGAAGGGGCACTGCCACTACCATGGGGTGCATCTGGATGAATGGTTGAAGGTTCTCCGCTTGAAGTTTCTTTTAGCCCGTCCGTTTGTGAGAGGATCTCTACTGCTCTCCCTGTCGCACAGAAAATAAAAATACAAGTGGCCTTTAGGGGAAAAAAATCATACATATTTTAATAATATCAAGAATTACCTTCAGGCTCAATTTGTATCTGGTCGAGGCTCTTTCCTTCGAATTCCGTCACTCTTCCCTGCTCCATGGCCATCAACACTTTGCTGATTTTGGCCAGCTCCAGTGTCCCCCTGGTAGTCTGTAATATTGCCTGTGGATGCGAATGTCATGGCCGAGGAAGTTGGCAAGTATGTCCATCTCATTCTCTTTCATATTGAGAACTGTAGACATAGTAGCTATGTGCTTTCTAAGTTTGGTTGAGGATAGCATCTCTGGATGCACCGCACCACATTCTTTGGCTACCTGGCGTAGGGAGTCTGATCCCCTGATGTGGGTGTCTGCGCCCGGGCGGGAAAAGAAGTATGGGTTATGGTCAGAGATGGAACAGGCCCTTCTGTTCTCCACCAGCACCTCCATCGAAGCAATCATTTCAGGAGTCAAAAGAACCGGCACTTTCCGACTTCTTTTCCCTTTAATTTCAATGCGTTGAAAATGCTGACACAGCTTTTTCTCAAGTTGGGACAGTCCCAGAGCAATGTCAGAATGGATCCCAGTCTTACTTCTTAAGGTAAAGGCTGTCAGTGGCATCTTTGAAACCTCACCTTCCCTTCTTCGATTGAAAATGATGACCTCACAAAGAGTCAAAACTGCCAGTTTAGACCAATGCTTAGACGTTGGCTCACTTATTAGGGTTTGCACATATTCAGGTCGACATACCTCAATATGTGCATGCATGGCTCTAACGTCCTCAGTCAGAGGGAGCAGGTCCGGAGTGTTCCACTTGGCTTGCCGGAGGGTCTGTAGGGCAGCAGAAGAAACACAGACGTCCCACCTCTTCTCAAAAAGCAGCCGGCTTCGTTGGAGGTTTTTAATAAATAGTTCATCAACACAATGCTCCATTTTTGAGTCACATTCAAGAATATCTGCTAGCTTTCTGAGGCTATGGCCGAGTTTGAGGGCCAAGGATGGAGTCTTGTATTGATTTGTTTCCTCATCATATCCAGCCACAGACCTGACTGCATCAATCACATGGTTAAAGTTGGAAGGAATAAAGAAATCCTTAATTTTTTTCAGTTTCCCTGCGGTTTTTGCTTCGTTAATTAACCTACCGACTTCTCTCATTTTCTGCCTAATGTAATCATGCTTTGTCTTATCATGCCCGTGTTTTAAGTACAGGTGCTCTCCGAGTCTCAGAATCCCCTTTTCTGCTTTGACAACACCCGTGACCTCATCCTGATGCATTGCCGAAATTAAAGACCACAGCTTTTTGCTGATGCCCTCCGGTACAGGCTGGGCTAGGGAGCAGAGGGACTGGACCCTACTTCTACCTGGTTTAGCCTGGGCATCTTTCTGTGAAAGCCGGCACCTGGCCACATGCCTCCACAGCGACTTTCGCTTAAGCAATGCCCCACAGTCTATACAGTGCAAAAACTCACTGGATTTAACTGGGGAATTTGGCTGTTTAGCTGGGACTAAAGTTCCAATGCCGGCCTTTAAAACCTCAAAATTGTGCTCACGGTTTCCACTATTCCTGATCAAATCAAACTGACGTTTACGTGCTTTAGATTTCACAGGTAGAGCCAATGCTCTGGCTACGTCACTTTCATTTCCATGTTTTCTAGTCAAATGACGGGACATTTTGTGGCAGGACATTGAACAGTAGAGGCAGAAGTGTCTCTTGCTGTAAACTCGCCCCCCATTTTTCTTCTTTTGCAGCTGCATGATAACAATCTTATTTGCCTTTGGTTCGTCACTTTCCGAGTCTTGAAGAAAAGTGTTTTTGATTTTTCTTTTTCCATACTTTTTTACAGGTTTCTTCTTGACAGTTAAATCGTCAGAATCTGAGTCGACTTCATCAATTAGGGACTCTTGACTAAGCTGCACAAACAACAAATAATTTGTAATCATTCTATATAACAATTTGAAGTCATGACTTGTAGTCAGCACTTACCAGTGGTTTGTAAGCGTGCGCTTCAGTGTGCTCCTCCATGATTTCTTGCAGCCTAATGAACCACACACTTGCACCTTTTTCTAGCCTGACACCTGATTTCCTCTGTTGTGCTGCTCCATGATTGGCTCCAGCCTGCTGGACTGAAATTGCCCCAGTGTGCCCCTCCTTGATATCCCGCAACCCACCACCAGGGTTCCGACACATAACACACTTTTTTCAGGAAAGTAAACCTCCAGGGGTCCTTTCCATATTTTTACAGAGACTGCATAAGGACCGTTAGAAAAGCATTACCCATTGATTATTAAGCTTGGACCAGTGGGGTCCGGTGTTCGGGCCCCACCACGTAAAACCAGTCCCCATGACGTGAGTGGAATCTCAGGTTATGGAACCCACCAGGAGTTGAAAACAAGTGCACACACACACACACACACACACACACACACACACACACACACACACACACACACACACACACACACACACACACACACACACACACACACACACACACACACACACACGCGCGCTTCTCAGATGCAACATTTCATGTATATTTCATTCACGTACAGCACCTCTCGCTTCTGCTTCCATTTATTGATCCCCGGCAAAATCTTTCATTTGTAGAAAACACCGGCTCAGAAATTATGCTAGCAACACATTAGCATTTGTCTCTTCTGCTGGAACTAATGCCCATATATAAAGGAAACTGGCTCCAGCTTGAACCATATTGAAATCAGCGGCTTTTGCAGAAACTGTTCTTGTGGCGGGAGGTTCTAGTCCTGATGGACCGCAGCCTCCTGCCTGAGGGGAGTGGTTGGAATAGTCCATGTGCAGGGTGAGAGGGGTCGGCTGTGATACGACCAGCCCGGCCTCGAGCTCGGGCGACGTACAGGTCCTGCAGCGATGGAAGGCTGCGGCCGATCACTTCCTCTGCAGAGCGCACAATGCGCTGTAGTCTCTGTTTGTCCCTGACTGTGGCTCCAGCGAACCACACGGTGATGGAGGAGGTGAGGATGGACTCGATGATGGCCGTGTAGAACTGCACCAACATCTGTGCAGGCAGCTTGGCTTTCCTGAGCTGCCGCAGGAAGTACATCCTCTGCTGGGCCTTCTTGATGAGGGAGCTGATGGTCGGCTCCCACTTGAGGTCCTGGGTGATGGTGGTGCCCAGGAAACGGAAGGACTCCACAGAGGTGATGGGGGAGTCCATCACGGAGGGTGGGGGCGGGGGGACAGTGCTCTTCCTGAAGTCCACAATCATCTCCACTGTCTTCTGGGCGTTCAGCTCCAGGTTGTTACCACTGCACCAGGACACCAGCCGGTCCACCTCCCTCCTGTAGGCGGACTCATCGTTGTTGGAGATAAGTCCAATGAGGGTGGTGTCGTCCGCGAACTTGATCAGCTTCACGGAGTCGTGGCTGGAGGTGCAGTGGTTGGTGTACAGGGAGAAGAGCAGGGGAGAAAGAACACAGCCCTGTGGGGCTCCTGTATTTATAATCCGAGAGTCCGAGACATTCTTCCCCAGACGCACTCGCTGCTTCCTGTCCGTCAGGAAGTCAGTGATCCACCTGCAGGTGGAATCGGGCACGTTGAGCTGGGAGAGCTTGTCCTGGAGCAGGGATGGCAGGATTGTGTTGAAGGCAGAGCTGAAGTCCACGAACAGGACCCTGGCGTAGGTCCCCGGGGAGTCCAGGTGCTGTAGGATGTGGTGGAGGGCCAGGTTAATGGCGTCGTCTACAGATCTGTTGGCTCTGTAGGCGAACTGCAGGGGGTCCAGGAGGGGGGAGGTGAGGGACTTGAGATGGGAGAGAACCAGGCGTTCAAATGACTTCATGACGACAGACGTAAGTGCTACAGGTCTGTAGTCATTGAGTCCTGTGATCCTGGGCTTCTTCGGGACGGGGACAATGATGGAGGATTTGAAGCAGGCCGGGACATGGCAGGACTGCAGAGAGGAGTTGAAAATGTCCGTGAACACAGGAGTAAGCTCACTGGCGCAGTGTCTCAGAGTGGCCGGAGACACGTGGTCCGGGCCAGGAGCTTTGCGGGGGTGCAGCCTCAGGAAGAGTTGTTTAATCTCTTTAGCGGCTATTGTTAGGCTGGGGGCAGGGCTGATGGGTGGGTCGTTAGAGTAGTGGGGGGTGGGGGAGGGAGAGGTGTCAGGGGCAGCATCAAAGCGACTGAAAAATAAGTTCAGATCGTCAGCTAGCTTGTGGTCATCAGCACAGGGGGGGGCTTTGGGTTTGTAGTTGGTGATCTCCCGTAGGCCCCTCCAGACAGAAGCAGTATCGTTGTTACCAAACTGCTCCTGTAGTCGTTCTCTGTGCCGGGACTTGGCTGCTTTCAGTTCTTTCCTGAACTGATATTTAGCTGCTTTGTAGCCGCTGCGGTCCCCCTCCCTGAAAGCAGACTCCTTTGCTTTCCTGAGCTGCCGGAGTTTAGCAGTGAACCAGGGTTTGTCGTTGTTATAGATGACCCTGGTCCTTGTTGGAATGATGCTATCCTCACAGAAGTGGATGTATGACGTCACAGTGTCCGTATATTCATCCAAGCTGTCTGTGGCAGCTCTGAAAAGGTCCCAGTCTGTAGATTCCATGCATGCGCGCAGCTCTTCCACAGCTTCATCAGACCACACTTTGGAGCTCCTCACTGCAGGTTTCGAGAGCTTTAGTCTCTGTCTGTAAGCAGGAACCAGATGTATCATGGAGTGATCTGAGAAGCCGAGGGCTGGCTTGGGAACAGCGCGAAAAGCTCCGCGCACGGTGGTGTAACAGTGATCCAGAGTGTTCTCCTCTCTGGTCGGGCATTTGATAAATTGTCTGTATTTGGGTAATTCCTGGCTCAAGTTTCCCTTATTAAAATCCCCCAGGATAATAATCAGAGAGTCCGGGTATAAGCGTTCCATACACAGTACTTGCTCTGCGAGTGCGCGCTGAGCCTCGCGCGCGTCCGCGCATGGCGGTATGTAAACAGAGGCAAGAATGAATGAAACAATTTCGCGCGGGGAGTAATATGGTTTACAATGAATGAAAAGATATTCCAGAGCAGGAGAGCAGTGCTTGGAGATCACTGTCACATCGTTACACCAGTTTGTATTGACGTAGAAACAGAGCCCTCCGCCTCTGCTCTTCCCTGAGAGCGCACAATGGCGATCCGCGCGGAACAGCCCAAAGCCCTGCAGCTCCAGAGCGCAGTCCGGGATCCGCTCATTTAGCCAGGTCTCAGTGAAGCAGAGGACACAGGATGTGGCGAAGTCCTTGTTTCTTCTCATGAGCAGGCTGAGTTCGTCCATCTTATTGCCCAGTGAGCGTACGTTGGAGAGAAAAATGCCGGGGAGAGCCGTGCGCGCTCCTCTCCTCCTAAGACGCACGAGCAGGCCTCCTCGCTTTCCCCTTTTACGGGCCCACACTTTTTTGGCTAGAACATGAACTAAATCAGCCGCAGATGCCAAGAAAACAGGCAATAGGTCCATGGGAACGGTGGGTCGGATGTTCATAAGTTCCTCACGGGTGTAGGAACAGCCAGATGCACAGTTAAAAAGTAAAAACAAAAGAAAAAGAGAGCAGCAAAGAGCCATGTCGACCGTACGAGGCGCCATCTTGTACCAATTATTATTATGTACCACTTATTATCAATTATTGTATTTATTACATGGTTGTTTTTGATCCAATTCTCCGATATCAGGTACATAACTTAAGTTATGTGTGATATCGACATTTTCTCACCCTACAACTGCATCACACACACACACACACTTATTCACTGTATCACACACATACACACACACACACATATACTGTATCACACACATACACACACACACACTTATATACTGTATCACACACACACACACACTTATACACTGTATCACACACATACACACACACACTTATATACTGTATCACACACACACACACACACTTATACACTGTATCACACACATACACGCACACACACACACTTATACTGCATCTCACACACACACACACACACACACTTATACACTGTATCACACACACACACACTTATACACTGTATCACACACACACACACTTATATACTGTATCACACACACGCACACACACACACTGTATCACACAGACACACACACTTATACACTGTATCACACACATACACACACACACACTTATATACTGTATCACACACACACGCACACACTTATATACTATATCACCCACACACACACACACACACTTATAAACTGTATCACACACACACACATTCTGAAGGAGTACATCATGCATTTGTATAATTGCGTTGTTTTGATTCTTGCATAAGGACTGATTAGTCTTAGTCCCAGACCTCGCAGAGAGTCCAGCTGCTCTGTCCCTGCAGACCAGGAGACAAAGGCACTATCCTCGAGGCTCACGTGAACCACAGGGACTGGAACTGCTTATTCACTGCAGAAGATGTACTTGTGTGCGTGCGCGTGTGTGTGGCAGTTTTTGTCCAGGCGTGACGCAATGACTGTTTTATTTGTTTCATTTTCTTATCTGTGATTGATAAATCAACAGTTTTGTTAACTTCACAGGCAACTGCGGTTGTCGTTTGAATCTATTTAGTATTTAGGGAAGATCCTTGATCTTTACCTGATTATAATAATAATGCATTGGTTTATTTTATCCCTCTACATGCTTGACATAATTATTCTGCCCTGCCCTGGGGCACACTGACAGATGCGAGCCAACCACCACCAACCATTCACACACACACCAGACTCATTCTAAGGCACAGTACAGCCCATCTGCCCAATCTTGCATCACACTGTAAAAATCATAAAATATGAGGTAATAACTGCTTTGATCCAGTTGCTTTAATCTTAATTTGAGCACATTCTGAGAGTGTTTAAAACAAGATTCACCAATGGGACAGAGCCATTAAGTCTTATTTAAACTGTTGCTTTTTTTTCTCACTTTCTTGTATATTTTTTTTTTAAACAAGATCATTTTGCTTTGTCCAAATGGATAATCTTGTTTTAAGGCAGAATGTGCTCAGATTGAGATACCTTTTGCTAAATGTGAAAAATGTTTTACTTATTATCCCCCACTTTTTGCAGTGCCTTCTCAGATAGTAAGTACCTCCCCGGACTGTGTATCTGCAAAGGATTGATAAAGCACAGCATTGTGAGTCATTATCACAGTGAGCTGAAAGTTTGTCCCGAATCTCAGCTGCTGGAAGAACAGGACTCTTTAAAAAGTCTGTAAAGCATTGGATTTATGCTTTTGGAATATGTGTATATTATTTGTATTGTTAGTATAAATTGTTGTATCATTGTAATAATAATTTGTAAATAACGGCACAATTAAATAACCTTGTATTATCCTTACACACAGTGTCAGGATGTCACACACTCAGTGATACATGTGTTCAGCAGTGGAGCTGAACACATGTATCACTGAGTTGGGACTTAATAAGTCTTTCTCTTTCAGGCAGTGAGGTCACGTTTACTCACAGTACATTCTCTTTCTGTCTTTGTCCTTTTACACTGTGGGACTGGACTCTATTTGTCGACCTTCCAGGTCTCTGTGCCACGGCCTGAAATTCATGAATAAATGAATAAATGAAAAATAAATGACTTGAAAAAGTCTTGTGGGCGGTATGTTTTATCCTGAACATCATGGATAAAACATACTTTGCTACTGTGTGGACTACTTTGCTACAGCCCACACAGACCCCACGCCAAAATCGTCACATTTGGGATTTATGTAAAACAATAAATGAAGGGGCCTAACACCTTGGGCCGACAGTGGCACAGTTGGTAGTGCATTGGCCTTTGAGCCTGAAGATCGTGAGTTTGAGCCCACCACGGAACCTTCTCCACCAACTCGTACTGATCTCTGCTGCCGTTGTGTCCTTGGGCAAGACACTGGATGGATGGAGGGATGGATAGGGGCCTAAAGCTGCTTTCACACCGCCGACGCTGGAACGCTGAAGCTTCGCACACCAGACGCACGTTCTCTAGTTTTCAGACACAGGGGTCTTCACACCAGAAGTCCTGGCCAGCGGTGGCGCGCACTGGAAGTGGCGGAAGTAGCGGGCAGGCTTTGATGCAAACTGAGTTAAGCTAGCAGCTTCTTGTGTAAAGTTCTTCTCCAATAATGCAGCTCCGCAGCGTCTCTGTGTCCAGAGACCTTCCAGAGACTTTATATAACAGCATTATGTGTTCACGGAGGTCTGCCCTACGTTTATTTTTTAATATTAAACGGTACTTCCGTGCCGCCACCGTGCCACCGTGCCAGGAGGAAGGTCCTGGATTCGAATCCCGGTCGGAGCAGGGCTTTTCTGAGTGTAGTTTGCATGTTCTCCCCGTGTCTGCGTAGGTTTCCTCCGGGTACTCCGGTTTCCACTACCACTAAAAATATGTACAATAGGTCTGGCATGCGCCTCCTGTTCGGCGACCCTGCTCCTATCTCTGTGTGGAGTGAGAGGACAAATGCCCAAAAATAACAATTGTAAACTCTGGTCTGTGAAAGGCGGTATATAAATAAATACATAAATAAAGATTACTTACTACTTCCGCATCGGCGAAAATGTTTGAAGCAGTTGAATAAAGTCACGGGAGCATGAAAACGCATATGTTCACAAGCACTATGTCCCCCATTGTCAACCCTGGTTTAGTCCTGGTGTAGCTCCTGTTTTGGCTGTTTACAGTATGTTCAGTCTGCTCGCTCAGACCACTAATGTCCCCTTGACCACTTTGCGGCTCTCTGATTGGTCGCTGCACGAGCATCCCGAGGAAACGCTCAACAAAATGTATCACCTGCATGCATACATTTTCCGCTCCTGCCCTTCCCCCGCGACTTTGCCGCGCGTTCCGAGACGCACATGCAGTTAGATGTTCGAACGCGCGTCACCATTTACTTTGCATTGAAAGTCGACTCAACTCTGAACGCGGCTTAACACTTTGTTCTACAGCCTCAGACCTGGACTTCTGTCCTGGATCTACAGCCTCAGTCCTGGACCTCTATCCTGGATCTACAGCCTCAGTCCTGGATCTCTGTCCTGGATCTACAGCCTCAGTCCTGGACCTCTATCCTGGATCTACAGCCTCAGTCCTGGACCTCTGTCCTGGATCTACTGCCTCAGTCCTGGACCTCTGTCCTGGATCTACTGCCTCAGTCCTGGACCTCTGTCCTGGATCTACAGCCTCAGTCCTGGACCTCTGTCCTGGATCTACTGCCTCAGTCCTGGACCTCTGTCCTGGATCTACAGCCTCAGTCCGTTTGTGGGAGCAGATTCCTCTCTCAATTTGGGCCTCCCTGAGGTTTCCCACTTTTTCCCACTGGGGTTTTCCTTGGATGCAAGAGGGTCTGAGGACAGTGATGATCCAGGGCCCCTTATGGACTAATGGCTCAATGTTCTTTCTGTCATTTCATTTTTTGTGTTTGAACTGATCTGTGTTGGCGAATTTAATATCCTTTGAAAAAACTATAGTGTGATTTAGGGCGATACAAGAGTTACCTGAATTGAACGGAGTTAACAGCATTGATGTACCCCAGCTTTAAGTTCTTCCACCTCTAATAAACCCACGGCTGTTGACAGGACAAAGAGAGACAGAACAGAACAGAGTATTTCTGCAGGTGAACAAAGGAACTATAAAACACAGTGTTCATTTCTCCTATATCTTCTGATTCTGCTCTCTTTAACACTCTCCCTCCGTCTGCCCTCACTGTCAGGGGCTGTTTGTCCCTCATCAGTTGAATAAACACAAAGAGCGGTGTCTGTGGCTGCAGTTTTACATGTATGCAGCAGCGTCAGACACTAGGCTAACGGAGCCACTGGAGTTGGACCGGGATTAGAGGAAAAAACCAACCACTGAAGCAGAGGCACAGGATCACTGTGCTCGCTTTAGTGAGGTCCAGAGTAAGGGCCAGTTTAGACCTAATGTTATGGAGATGGTTCAATTCCATTTCACCAGGGACACAGCCACGTGAGCTTTGAAATGCATACATACGTTGAGTAATATGACGTTTATGGAGAAGGCTACACTGGATATATGGTACCAGGAACTACACCACTGTATGATCTGAATGTGCAATAACCACATCTGTGTCCCTGAACCTCGTGCTGCTAACATGTACAGATGTATAAGTTTCATGCACACTTTTCTTTATGTGACACAGACATGAACACAGAATAAATCAGTCATCTAGTATCTCATCTTCCCTTGAAAAGCCACTGGGCACAAAGAAGCAGTGATGTTGACTAACGATGCTTCGATTTCCGCGCCGTGTGTCGTATGTGACATAAGTGACATTTGGTGCAAAGGTTCAGATACGTTTCTGTGTCTGGACTCTAACCCTGACCCTCTCTGTGCCAATCATTCACTGCTGCAGTTTGGACGCAATCAACTCAAGGATTGTTTACTGCGGCTGATTTTACACTGTTTTTTACATGTTTTTTTTACATGACTCTAAAACGGAGTGTGCTACAAAAACTATACTGTCAAATGTGATCAAAAATGATAGCAGAAATGTAACATTCAGTATATTGGAATTGATAGCACTGATCCTATGGGAGAGGTTTTTCTTCTCAATTCTTGCTTCAGACCTCTTCTATACTTACAGATTATGGAACCTATATTGAAAAATCAATAAGGTTGTGGACCAAGCAACAGATTCAGAAAACAATTCAATCCAGTAAACTATTCATAGCATATGTAAGAGCTGTGCTTGAAATAAAGAAGAAAAAACCTAGAATATGATTTAACCACAAACATATGATAACATCTATGTTATGGCTCTCCAACCTGTGGCTCCGGAGCTACCAGTAGCCCTAAGGTAGCTCCCTAAAGGATTCAGCATATGATCCTGACCTGAATTATTCACTTCAGTCATCACATTAACCCGTTACATCTATTTAACTATAAATCCATCGCTATTGCAGAGATACTAAGCATGTGTGTATTATTATACAGACACTTAAGACTAAGAATGACAACTCCATTATCAGGCTTAAGTGTCTGTAAGATAACTACTCTCTGCCTTTTCTGTGGCATAAAAGTAGCTCAGTGGAAAGGTAGGAGACTCCGGATTTTAGTATTTGTCCAAACCGGTTCAGAATCAGTGCGTAAAGCGTTGGTGCCATTCGCCTGAGCGCTCACTTCTTACCATCGCAAATGAAAACGAGATTTGACAAAACGCAGCATTTGCACATGAAATGACTTACTTTGATTCAGCACAAGTCAAATCACTTCGGCAAGAGTCCCCCACGAGTGTAGTCCATCCATTACTCCATCCCGTCTCCATGCAGCCTCCACGCGCGCACCTGCTCCGCTCCTCTGCTCCGTGTGTGTGTGCGTGTGTGTGTTTATACACTTACACACGTGCTATGCTGCTATGTCCTTCTCCAGCCTCAGAGCTCACAGAAAACCTCAGAGCTCACAGAGGATCTCAGAGCTCAAAGAGGACCTCAAAGCTCACAGAGGACCTCAAAGCTCACAGAGGATCTCAGAGCTCACAGAGGATCTTAAAGCTCACAGAGGATCTCAAAGCTCACAGAGGACCTCAAAGCTCACAGAGGATTTCAGAGCTGGTTGCAGAGGAAATCCCGCGGTGAGGAATGAGAAGGGACAGATCTGGCTCCGGAGAGATGGCGAGAGAGCGCGCGTCATCTACGCAGCTCAAATCCAATCACGATTCAGAGAAAACTCTGGTACCTCGCTTTCTAACCACTCAACACAGGTTGGTTTTGTCCACATCTGTGTCTCTTGGTCACATCACAAGATCAGCTGTTTTCAGACAACTGCACTGCAAAAAGTTATGAAAACGAAGTTGTTTTGTTTGTTTTTTAAATTGCTCTAATTTGGCAAATTGTATCGTAATTTGAGGACATTCTGACTGCCTTAAAACAAGATTTGCCAATCGGACAAAGCAAAATGATGTTAAATGTTTTAAAAAGATACCAGAAACGTCTATCTTGGAATGAGACAATAAAGTACAGTTCTTGAAATATATGAATAAAAATGGCTTTGACCCAATGAAGAGTCTTGGTTTAAGAATTTTCTCAGATTAGCAGTTATTGCCTCTTTTTTGATCAGTGTGTGCAGTATTTAACATTCTCAACACAACACGATTGAAATATAAATGCAACTGCGCATGCGCAGACCTGCGGCGGTCCAGTCGGAGGTGACACATTCTGACAGACTCTCAACACTCTTCTGTTTCCACGTGTGAGGGCTCCAACTCTCAACCCAAAGTGTCAAATAGTGACTCACGTAGCCCATCACTGACATTGCAGAAACAAACAAAAACACAATATAGCACACAAGAGTCTAATGTGACAAGAGTCTATACTGTGACTGCCACACAGAGGTTACCGTCAGAGAAGATTTTACATTTTGGATAGTGAGAGCCATGGAAGTATTTTTTCAGTCTTGAGTTTCCCAGAGCGTTGACAGATTAGAACAAACATAAATGTGTTGAATGGTGATAGATCCGCAGTATTTTTCTCTGGTTACTCACATTTTACAAACCCTATTGCACTGATCCCTCAGCCACAGTTTTAACTGATGCTTAAATGTGGGGAGGCTGGTGCAGTCCCTCACTGATGTGGGTATTCTGTTCCAGTTCATTACACGCTGGACTGACAGGACATTTTGGGAGAAGCTGTTCTTCTCAGTGGGAGATCTCAATCTCCTCTGACTGTCGCTCGACTCGAGCGACCAGCGCCACAAACAGATTTCTGCTTGATCTCACTCATTGGTGGTGGGGCCAAATCATGTAAAACTTTGAAGATCAAGCAAGTAGATTTAAATAACTTAATATTGGAAAAACTTAGTAGAATGTTTTTTTATCTAAGATTTGACAGTGGTGGAAAGAGAGAGGTTTTTTGTCAAGGAAGTGCCCATTTAGCATGACTCGACTGGTTTTATCGCTGGGATACCAGCATAGGACCAGCTCGTGATACAGTATTCTATATGCGATAGTATCATAGAATGTCGGAAAGTTAGTGCTGCTCGGTCATTCAAGGAAGCTCTAATATGTTTAAAATTATGAAATTTAAAATTTAATAAATAAAAAAGTTTTTACTATTTTTTTAACATGATTTTGGAATGACAATTTTGAATCGAGCAGTACACCAAGATACAGTACTTACATTACAGTACATTCTCTAAGGCTACACCTCCCAGATTTACTTTTGCTGGGTTTAATTTTGTATTTGGCTTGGAAAAGAACATAGATACAGTTTTTTTAACGTTCAGACAGAGACACAAGTCAAGTAACAATTTCTGGAGATCATCAAGAACTGTTGACAGACAAAGGGCTGCCTCCTCTGCGCTTTTTGCTTGTGTAAATATAACTGTGTCATCAGCATACGTAATGGTGTCCACAGTCTTACATTTGCTTGGTAAGTCATTAATATAAAGTGAGAAAAGTAAGGGGCCTAAAATTGACCCCTGAGGTACCCCTATGTTGTAATGGAGAAAGGGGGACCTACTGTCACCGACTTGCACACACTGCTGCCGGTCTGAAAGATATGATTTCACCCACTTTCAACCAAATTATTGCTAAAATTAAATGCAGAGAGTCTTGCCAGGAGCTTTACATGCTTTTTTGTGTCAAATGCAAGTTTAAAATCAATAAAGACAGCTGCAACACAACTATTTTTTATCAAGATGAGACTTAACATTTTCTACGAATACAGAGACAGCGGTTTCTGTTGAGTGCTGGGACCTAAAACCAAATTGCATGGGGCCTATGCCAGTGTTAAGATGTTCTGTAAAAGATTTGGCCACTCATTTTTTCAGCAATCTTTGAGATGGTTGGCAGAATGCTGATGGACCTATAGTTAGCAGGGTCTGTTTTGTCACCTGATTTATATATAGGTATAATTTTGGCCATCTTCCACTTCAGTTGAACAGCTGCCTGAGTCATCAATAAATGAATTAGATGTGTGATGGGTTTTAACAGACACAGTTTATAGCGTTTCACTGGATAGGTATCTATTACAAATTTATCCCGTGCTTTTGAATTTCTTAATTTGGAGATTATATTTTGTACATTGATTTCCAAGACCATTTTAATGTTAATTTTCAGAGCACGGGGAAGACAGCCAATCACAACAGAGAGATGAGAGTCACATGCTGCTGCTGTGGAGGCGAGGAGGCGGCGCAGTGTGTGAACAAACTGGAGCTGAAAGACGGGTCGGCACTAGATCATAGATAGAATCGGGACGGACGCGGAAGTAACAATCCTTTCGAATTAGTTTTAGACTAACAAGTTCTTGAGTGGTGATTGATTAAGTTTTAGATGGTTAAGGTTAGGGTTAATGGTGGGTTTGGGTTATTCTATGGGAATGGCTGTTGAAGTTTAGGCATGGATCTATTAGTTAAGGTAGTTGGATATAATTACTTCCGCTTCCGTCCCGATTGCATATATGATCTAGTGCAGACCCTGGTAGATCTGTCCCCACAGTCCCCACGCAATATATATATGTATATACGTGCGTACTTTGTCTTTCCGTTAATCTGGCTCTGGTTTTACTTGCTTCTTTATCATGCTATTTTAGTATGAAGTAGGCCCTGCCCGAGATCTGGCTTTCACCTGCGGGTGTATGGCCACAACTTATCTTGTGGAAACATTGCTCATCATTGGGATCAAACTAATGGCTGCAGTCTGACAAGTGCTCTGAAGTCATCAGAAACAGCATCAGTATCAGTACCATCAGTATCACTAACATCAGTAACAGTACCATCAGTATCACTAACATCAGTAACAGTAGCATCAGTAACAGTAGCATCAGTATCACTAACATCAGTAACAGTAGCATCAGTATCACTAACATCAGTAACAGTAGCATCAGTATCACTAACATCAGTAACAGTAGCATCAGTATCACTAACATCAGTAACAGTAGCATCAGTATCACTAACATCAGTAACAGTAGCATCAGTATCACTAACATCAGTAACAGTAGCATCAGTATCACTAACATCAGTAACAGTAGCATCAGTATCACTAACATCAGTAACAGTAGCATCAGTATCACTAACATCAGTAACAGTACACTCGTTATCAGTATCACTAACATCAGTAACAGTAGCATCAGTATCACTAACATCAGTAACAGTAGCATCAGTATCACTAACATCAGTAACAGTAGCATCAGTATCACTAACATCAGTAACAGTAGCATCAGTATCACTAACATCAGTAACAGTAGCATCAGTATCACTAACATCAGTAACAGTAGCATCAGTATCACTAGCATCTGTAACAGTAGCATCAGTATCACTAACATCAGTAACAGTAGCATCAGTATCACTAACATCAGTAACAGTAGCATCAGTATCACTAACATCAGTAACAGTAGCATCAGTATCACTAACATCAGTAACAGTAGCATCAGTATCACTAACATCAGTAACAGTAGCATCAGTATCACTAACATCAGTAACAGTAGCATCAGTATCACTAACATCAGTAACAGTAGCATCAGTATCACTAACATCAGTAACAGTAGCATCAGTATCACTAACATCAGTAACAGTAGCATCAGTATCACTAGCATCTGTAACAGTAGCATCAGTATCACTAACATCAGTAACAGTAGCATCAGTATCACTAACATCAGTAACAGTAGCATCAGTATCACTAACATCAGTAACAGTAGCATCAGTATCACTAGCATCTGTAACAGTAGCATCAGTATCACTAACATCAGTAACAGTAGCATCAGTATCACTAACATCAGTAACAGTAGCATCAGTATCACTAACATCAGTAACAGTAGCATCAGTATCACTGACATCAGTAACAGTAGCATCAGTATCACTAACATCAGTAACAGTAGCATCAGTATCACTAACATCAGTAACAGTAGCATCAGTATCACTAGCATCAGTAACAGTAGCATCAGTATCACTAACATCAGTAACAGTAGCATCAGTATCACTAACATCAGTAACAGTAGCATCAGTATCACTAACATCAGTAACAGTAGCATCAGTATCACTAACATCAGTAACAGTAGCATCAGTATCACTAGCATCTGTAACAGTAGCATCAGTATCACTAACATCAGTAACAGTAGCATCAGTATCACTAACATCAGTAACAGTAGCATCAGTATCACTAACATCAGTAACAGTAGCATCAGTATCACTAACATCAGTAACAGTAGCATCAGTGTCACTAACATCAGTAACAGTAGCATCAGTATCACTAACATCAGTAACAGTAGCATCAGTATCACTAACATCAGTAACAGTAGCATCAGTATCACTAACATCAGTAACAGTAGCATCAGTATCACTAACATCAGTAACAGTAGCATCAGTATCACTAACATCAGTAACAGTAGCATCAGTGTCAGGGCCCTCTCCCAATACTTGCGCTTCCACCCTCGCGCCCTTCATTTTCGCGTTCCCGATGATGGGTGCGAGTGCGTAGGATGTCCCAATTCTCTAGGGAGGTCTTTAGCCCCTCCCCCTTCGCGCCCCTGATCCACACTTTGCCGTAGCCTGCATCTAAGCGGACTCTGGCGAAGGATATTGCCCATAATTCTTTGCGATACACACCAAAACGTCAGGAAAATGCATCTAAGTGTAAGTTTTGAAATATATATGCTGTATGTGTGTGAATAAATGTTGCTATGTTACTCGGAAAGAAGCATAAAGGACTGATGAAGAATTACGGACATTCTATGTTAACAATTTAATAACTTTTTTAAAGCAATCATTCATATAACATTCAATTTAAACTTTACACTTAGTACAATAAACTTAGGATGTATAAAAACTGACCAACAGTTAGTAACCCACATTTAACTTAAAAGATATACAGCTATCTCAAACTACGAATAACCAATAAACATGTACTGTATTTTAACGTGTGTGGAGCAACTCATTTTGTTTCCCACAGGGTCAGACGAAATGAAAGTTTAGGTCTGAAAATGACCATCTCTTGACTAGTCGCTGACGTAACCTGCTCTCAGTGTGAACTGTCCCAATTCCGCCTTTTTGGCACGCTTGTAACCTGCACACTCAAACCCTTGCGTGCACCTCAAACAAATGCACACACAGGAGTGTAGGGTGCATTGTGGGTATTGGGACAGGGCCAAGTAGCATCAGTAACAGTAGCAGATCTTTCTTATGTTAAATATCACAAAAACTAGTTTACGTCTTTACTGTTTCATGTTCCCATAGATCCACAAACCACCGTCTGAAATCTTTGCTTTTAGGACACAATGGAACTTTTGTGACTGCAATAAAGCTATGATTCAAAGGTTACATTCACTGCGGCTGGATCCAAGAGACAGAAAGGTTTCATTTTAAGGTTAGATTGTTTAGTTACATGTAACATAACACATACATCACACCCACTCCAGAGTGTGTGCGCACGCACGCATACACACACATACAAATAAGATTTTGTTTTGTTTTTTGGCCCGAATAAAAATGATTTCTTTACTCTGATAATAAGTAAAGCCGACTCACCTGCTCCCTCTTCACAACAGCTCTGCTAATTAGCACCTCTTTAGTCGCAGCTTTCACTACATCCGAGTCACAATCAGCCTTGCATCCTCTCTCCTCACACTGCTTTATACACCGAGATCTGGCCATGTTCCACCTCAGTCCTCGTGGGAAACGCTCCAAACCAGCTCTCCATCCAAAGTGCCTTCTAATAATACTATCGGCAGCTGGGGATGATGCTGTGATAAGAGCCTGAGATCGGAAAGAGACATTGTGTTTGTTGTTCACAGGGGTTTGGGGTCATCAAAGTCCCTGTGTTGCTAAATTCAAGTGTGTGCATCTGGGAATATAATAATGTAATCATGTGATATGCAAAGACTGGAGGAGTGGGTTGTTGGGCTCAGGTCTTCTGGAGTCAGAGGCCACTCCTCAAGACCTTCTGTGACTCTGAAACATCACAGAGAGGGACAGGAAGAAGCTGGAACAGGTCCTGTGGAAGACCAGCTCTGTCTTGGACACCAGTGCAATCCGGGTCAGAGCAATCCACAGGTGCAAATGGAGGGGGCCGGGGTCAGGAATCCCATCATCATGCCATGAGACCGTTTGGCCATTTGAATAATGGATATTATATGGAGAACTATAGCTCTGCATTTTCAGACACCATTATGTCTGGGCCAAAAAATTGTGGAAATACATTTAACAAAAAGCATTTAAACATTTGTTGTTAGCGTCGACTATATTCTTATGTAGAAGAAGCCAAAGATAGAAGAAGATGAATTATTCTGTATTTGTAGATCCAAGACTGATGCTGTAGATCCAGGACTGAGGCTGTAGGCAAGGCAAGTTTATTTGTATAGCACAATTCATACACAAGGCAAAATCATAAATAATCACAGAACATTAAAAAGAAAGATAAAAATATAAAATCCCTCAGTTGTATGCACAGCTAAACAGGACTGTTTTTAAACTGGTTTTAAACATTGTCAGAGAGGAGGCCAGTCTCACATCTTCAGGAAGATTGTTCCAGATTTTAGCAGCATGAATCTGAAAAGCAGCCTCCCCATGTTTAGTTCTGACTCTGGGCACTAACAGGAGTCCAGTCCCTGTGCTCCTCAGAGTCCGGGCTGGTTCATATGGGACTAACATGTCACTAATATATTTTGGTGCGAGGCCATGGAGAGACTTGTACACAAGCAGAGCTGTTTTAAAGTCTATTCTCTGTAGATCCAGGACTGAGGTTGTAGATCCAGGACTGAGGCTGAAGATCCAGGACTGAGGCTGTAGACCCAGGACAAAGGTTGTAGATCCAGGTGGGTTCAGGCCGGGGGTCAGTTTGCAGGTTGAGACGGTTGGGTCCAGAGGTCTGATCTACATGCCATGAAACAGACAATAGGACAGGGTGAGAATAACAATGAACAAATTACAGGTGATATGAATTCCTATTTTACAATAACAGATAAAGAGGAGAGAGGATCGTGCTTATGTTTCCATCCTATTATCCACTTTCAATATATTTAACTGAAACGTTGCTTTGACCCAAAAGTCACAAAGCAGCATCCATCTGTGAGCGGTATTGCAAACAGGAGACGTCCACTTCTGAGGATCCTCTCTCAGATCTCTGACTGGATCTGATTGCAGAGACTGTGGAGCAAAGACCAGAGATAAAGAGATGTCTGAAAACACATCCACAAATGGTGCAATTCTCTGACCTCTCACTGAGTCAGGTGATCCTACTGTGACCTTTGAAGTCTCTGTGTTTGAATTCAATGTATTCGTGTTTTACCCTAAATCACAACCGTAGTTATCTAAAAGGACTTCACAAAACCGTTGAATTTGCCGACACAGATCAAAGAATCAAACAGTTCAAACACAAATGATCCAATAAGGGAAGTTGACCAATGTCCATAAATGTTGAGTGTCCTGGATCATCACCACAGTCCTTTTAGTTAGACCCTCTAACAGAGCCTCATTGAGAGAGAGATCCACTTTCATGGACAAATGGGCTGTAGATCGCCGACTGAGGATGTAGAGATCCAGGACTGAGGCTGTAGAACGAGTCTGGGCCCAGGGTAGACAGTCCACATCATCAGGTCATGAAAACAGACAATGGGACAGCAGGTGAATAGTAATGAACAGACTCCAGCTAAAGTCATAATGGAGAGATACAGATACAGGGCTGTTGAACAAAGACAGGTGTGGTGCAGGACTGAAGCAGCTCCCAGGCGGGGAGTCAGGTCGGACAGGACAGTCCACCGGTGCAGATGGAGGGGGCTGGGTTCAGGGATCCCATCATTATGCCATGAAACAGATAATGAGACAACGGGTGAATAGCGGCACGGTGGCTGAGTGGATAGCACTCTCGCCTCTCAGCAAGAAGGTCCTGGGTTCGAATCCCGGCCGGACCAGGGCCTTTCTGAGTGGAGTTTGCATGTTCGCCCCGTGTCTGCGTAGGTTTCCTCCGGGTACTCCGGTTTCCCCTACCACTAAAAATATGTCCAATAGTTCTGGCATGCGCCTCCTGTACTGGCGACCCCGCTCCCATCTCTGTCTGGAGTGAGAGACAAATGCCCAATATTAACAATTGTAAACCGCTTTGAGACTCAGATCTGCAGTGAAAAGGCGGTATATAAATACAAACTTACTACTTACTTACTTACTAGTCTGTGCGTGTGTGTGTAGTATCTGTGTGTAGTTGTGGCTGGTCCTGGTTTCCAACCCAGGCTGAAGCCAGCAGCAAATTTTGCCTTTTCAAAAACCAGATTCCGACACAAACATTTCACCTGCAGCAAAGTCAAACAACAAACGGTGTTATATATTTACAATCCATTTGCTGCAGACCAAACAGGTTAATGTCACACTTCTGCTTGTCTCCACATACACACACACACATACACACACAGTCAGATACACACAAACACACTTATACAAACACACACACAGATACACACAAACACAGACACACACACTCACAGATACACACAAACACACCTATACACACACATACGCAGACACACGCACACACATACACACACACACACAAACACACCTATACACAAACACAGACACACACACACTCACAGATACACACAAACACACCTATACACACAAATACGCAAACACACGCACACACATACACACACATACACACAAACACACCTTTACACAAACACAGACACACACACAAACACACACATACACACACACACACAGGCCCCTGGAGCTGATAGTTAAACATGGGTGCTTTGAAAGATGGAATTAGTATCTGTAGCTTGTGTATATGGAAAAACACGAAACACCAAAGTGCACATTACCAACAACATTTCAGACGGTGTCTGAGGAAGGAAGGGAGGCACGTGTGGAGTGAGCACGCGTTTTGACGTCTCTGCTCTGTTTACCCTTTTAAGCCTTTTAAAGCCTTTTAAACACGTTTTTACGGTGTATTAGTGTCTTTTGTACACTCTAGTGTTTTATTATCTTAAATGCAATGGTTCCAGAGCATCACGTCTTTTAACACAAAGACCCAATCGAAACGCGCTAGCTCGGAGGCTACCACGAGCGCACCACAGACATGGAAAGTGACACTGCAATGACCACGAACGACATTAGTCGCCTCACATTGGAGCTTCGTGAGAGGGACCGTGCCACTATTGCAGACCTCCGTAAAGAAGTCCTTCGCCTCACTGCAGAGCTGCAGGATAAACAGTCACTCGTGTCCAAACTTTTTGATGTTGCTGGCGGGCAGCACTCACGGCTTACGTCACTGAGCGCTGCATACTGTGACACTGTCGTGTGGGAGAGATCTGTCAGCTCTGGGCCCTCTTGTTCTACACCTAAGTGCCCGGTTCGGAATAAAGAGCCTGCGGACTGCGAGGAGCCATCCAGCGCCGTGGCCCATGTCCTGAGCCTTTCAAACCGCTATGCAGCCCTCTCCGCTGACATCCCAGCCCCCTCAGCAGAACCCCTGGACTCTGCAGCAAACTCTACTGCTGTCCGTGGATCCAGGTCCACTGCGAGAAAGACACTCTTAAAGGAAGCTGTCCTCAGACGAAAAGAGTGGTCATTCCCCTTCTCTGACCCCAGTGCATCACCACCACTTACCTTCACCGGGTCAGCAGCAGCGATCCGAGCCTGCTCCTCTCGCTGCTCCAGCGTCTCCGTGCACACAGCGTGGGTTGCCCGGAGCTGGGAATCAACACCCCCACTCCTCTCCATGTGTTCAGCAGCGCCCTGGTTCGGACCCATCCCTGGATGAGCCCGCTGGTTCTGGCCATGGACACCGAGCGCCCTCTCCGCGGCCGCGTCCACTCTTCGCCCCAACTACTCTGATTGTTGGAGATTCCATCGTGAGGCACGTCCGCTTTTTTAACGCGGTCACTCACTGCATTACTGGAGCTACTGTCCCAGATCTGCTCATCCGTCTCCCTCCTCTGCTTCACTCCCTGCCCGATACCATATCCAAGGTAATCGTGCATGTGGAGATCAACGACATGAAGCTGCAGCAGTCCGAGGTCACAAAGAAGCACTTTATGGATCTGTTCCGCCTTCTCCAGTCCTCAGGGTTATCCGTTTTTATTTCTGGTCCAGTCCCGACTGTAAACCGGGGTGACTGCCTCTACAGTCGCGTTGTGGCGCTCAACATGTGGCTCCAGTCTACATGCAGCACTTTTAACTTTATTTTTGTGAACAACTTTGGCCTGTTCTGGAAGCGTCACGTGGCCTATCGTCCAGACGGTCTGCACCCGAACAGATACGGCACCAGTTTGTTGACGGACTTCCTACGCCATGTTGTTCAGTGCTCCCCGAGGGGGGCGTGACTGTTTACATCTGAGGCTTCTCGGCCCCCACCACCCCCCTCCTCCTCCTCCTTACCAGCACCGGGTGAGTACTGTGGTGCAAACACTGACCCCTGTCCGTCTGGCAGTGTAACGACAGTCCTGCCACTGAACTGTGCTGACTCAGTTATGCATCTGGAACTTAACAAAGTACAACAGAGTTCACTTTTTAAACCAATAGAGACTGTGTGTGTTCCTCGCACCAGCTCAGAAATGTGTTTTAACTTGAATAAACACAAATTTAAAAGAAGGACAGCAGTTAGACGGTCCAACTCTGGAAATCTAATTCCAGTTCTTTGTAATCAATCAACTAAACCCACTGACACTGATATTAATTTTAACCTTGCTCTACTTAATGTCAGATCACTATGCAACAAATCATTTTTAATTAATAATTTTATCTGTTCGTATGATCTTGATTTTATGTTTATGACTGAAACATGGCTTGACCATAATACAGGAGATGCAGTTTTAATAGAAGCCTCACCACCAAATTTCAAATTTGAACATGAAACACGAGAAAATAAAAGGGGGGGGGCATAGCAGCAGTTTTTAAAGATCGTATTGTCTCCCATAGAGTGTCTCTTGGGAAATTTTCATCATTTGAGTATGTTTCTTTTAAAATAGAACAAAAGAAATCTTCTTCCATTCTTATTATTGTTGTGTACAAGCCGCCACAGTCATGCCATAGTTTCACTGATCATTTCACTGAGTTGCTTTCAGTTGTGTGCACAGATTTTGATGGTTTAGTCATTATAGGCGATTTTAATATTCATGTGGATAATGTTAATGACAGATACGCAAAAGAGCTGAGTTCCATACTTGAATCCTTTGGCCTCACTCAGCATGTGAGTGGCCCCACCCATAGCAGAGGACACACCCTGGACCTGCTTATCACGAAAGGGGTGAATATTTCAAAAGTTAATGTAGTTGATGTTGCTCTGTCGGATCATTTCTGTGTATTTTTTAACATGTATTTTGCTACCAGACCACCCGCTAAATATGAAATTGTTAGAAGTAGACACTTAAATGAAAACACGGGTGAACTATTTATGGGAATGATCCATTTTGAGAACACATCATGTTCTACTGTAGATGAACTGTTTAACTCTGTCACCTCTAGTGTGTTGAATGTTCTGGACGCCATTGCCCCTGTGAAGGTAAAAATGGTCACAAATAAGCAAAAAGCCCCATGGATAAAAGCAGGCCCGGTCAGGGCACAGAAGCAAGAGTGCCGGAGAGCAGAGAGAAAGTGGAGAAAGTCCAACCTCCAGGGTGATTATAAACTCTTAAAAGAGAAGTTGTGTGAGTTTAACAGAGTACTACGTAGAACAAGAGAATTATACTTTTCTGAATCTATTGAAGGCTGCAGCAATAATCTGCGTGTTCTATTTTCAACAATCAATAGATTAACGAACCCCCCTGTTGAGTTGCCATTAGAACACTACTCCAAATCCAGGTGTAATGAGTTTGCACAGTTCTTCAGAGACAAGGTTCAGGGTATCAGAAATACCATCACCTCTACAACACAAGTAACAATGCAACATCCAGTGAGGCTTTGTGAGCTAGCTCAATTTGCACCTGTCAATGATGAAACTGTTAAAAAGATAATCACAGGTCTTAGTTCCTCTACCTGCAGTCTGGATGTACTACCTCCTAGATTTCTGAAGTCTGTTATGTGTAGTCTATTACCCTCATTGACACAAATAGTAAACATGTCTTTTTTATCTGGAACATTTCCAATGGCCCTGAAAAAGGCAGTCATCAGGCCCCTCCTAAAAAAGAGCAGTTTGGATGCTGCGGTACTTGAAAATTACCGTCCCATCTCAAATCTGCCATTCATGGGAAAAATTCTTGAAAAAGTTGCCTACCAACAACTTACTGAATTTTTAATATCTAATGACTCATTTGACATGTTTCAGTCTGGCTTTAGACCACACCACAGTACTGAGACCGCTCTAGTCAAGGTAACAAATGATATTCGGCTTAACACTGATGCAGGAAAAGTCTCTGTTTTAGTCATGTTAGATCTGAGTGCCGCTTTCGACACCGTTGACCATGAGATTCTCATGCAGAGACTGGAGGACTGGGTTGGTGTTGCTGGTACTGCCCTAAGCTGGTTTAGGTCCTATCTAGAAGAAAGGAAGTATTGTGTGGGATTGGAGACTATGTCTCAGATAATATGGCCCTGACCTGCGGAGTGCCACAGGGGTCGATTCTGGGACCTCTCCTGTTCAATATTTACATGCTGCCATTAGGTCAGTTAATTCAAAGTATGAAAGTGTCCTACCACAATTACGCTGATGACACTCAGATCTATGTCTCACTGACTGCAGGAGAGCATGGACCGGTGGACTCACTCCTTCGCTGTATCCAGCGGATCAGTGAGTGGATGCAATGCAATTTTCTCCAGCTAAATGCGGACAAAACCGAAATGATTGTCTTTGGTCCCGAGAAACAAAGAGAGACCGTCATTTGTCACCTTCAGTCTCTCTCCCTAAGGCCTTTAAATAAGGTCAGAAATCTGGGAGTAATAATGGACTCTGACTTAAACTTCAATAGCCACATTGGATCGGTAACATCAGCAGCTTTTTATCATCTGAAAAATATTGCCAAAATTAAAAATATTGTGTCCAGGGCAGACTTGGAGATTCTTATCCATTCTTTTGTTTCCAGTAGGCTGGATTACTGCAATGGCCTGCTCACAGGTATCTCCAAACATGCAGTAAAACAGCTGCAGTATATTCAAAATGCTGCAGCCCGAGTCCTGACTAGAACCAGGAAGTACGACCACATTAGTCCGGTCCTCAGGTCTCTGCACTGGCTTCCCGTGGCCCAGAGGATAGACTTTAAAGCAGCTCTCCTGGTGTACAAGTCTCTCCATGGCCTTGCACCAAAGTACATCCATGATATGCTAGTCCCATATGAACCAGCCCGGACTCTGAGGAGCGCAGGGACGGGACTCCTGTTAGTGCCCAGAGTCAGGACTAGACAGGGGGAGGCTGCTTTTCAGATTTATGCAGCTAAAGTCTGGAACAGTCTTCCTGAGGATGTGAGACTGGCTGCCTCTCTGTCAATGTTCAAATCCATGTTAAAGACTTTTCTTTTTTCCTGTGCATACAACTAGAGAATTTTATCTTTTTAACACACCTTGTTATTTATTGTTGTAACTTTTTGTGTTTTTTAACTATTTTATTGTTTTTAATTACTTGTGTGATTCTTATGTTTTTAAATTACTTATGTGATTTTAATGCTTTTTAATTACATATGTGTTTTTAATTGTATTTTAATGGTGATGATTTGTGCATTGTGTGGTGTGGACTGTGAGGCGCTTTGTGTTGCCCTGTGCAGGAAAAGCGCCCTATAAATAAAGATTGATTGATTGATTGAACATAAAAGCCCTCATTACACTAAACATTTTTCTCTGTAAACACACAAACTGAATCTGCCTCAGTGTGTTGGCCTCTGATCACTGTGAAATATCAAAACCTAAACTCTGTCTCTGTGTTTTCAGTGAATGTAAAGGAGGCGGTAAACCTGATGTCTTGGGACTAGATCTATTTGATTATAGATTTGACTCACTTTGGCTTTTAACAATTCACCTTTCAGCGCCGAGGCAAATGTCAAGTAGATTTAGGGAACCGTAATAAAGCCACAAGCTACTGGCGCAATACATATAAAAATCCATATTCACTTTTTCTTTATCTTTTAGACTATATTCCATTTGCAACCAGAGGAAGCCCAGATCCTAACCATCACTTAAGATGCTTGAATTGAAAGTATTACAGTGGAAATCAAAGAGGGGGCTGTAAAAGTGAATGTTAACCAATGTGGATGGGATTTCAAAGGTTCAATTTAGCTGAATCCTGCACTTTAGTTTCAAACTCATGGTCACTGAGCCAGAGGAGTTCACTTTTCAATGTAAGAGGCCAGTAGGAGGAACATTTGATACCATGAGCTCTTCCCTATTGGGCTTCATTTCAGCTAGTGGGTTAGCTTTGTCCATACAGTCCTTGGGTGGATCCAAGTTGTCAATTTGCCAACACAGATCAGAGAATCAAACAGTTCAAACACAAGAAATGCCATGATAACAAACATAGTGTCATGGTGTGAATTTTGTGTGATTTTCTTTTCTTGGGTTTTACTTTGATTTCATATGTATTTACTTTGACTTCATATTCATATGGCTACTACACCTCTTCTTCTGTGAGCCGTCCTGCTCCACCCAGAGGCTACTCCCCCTCTTCTTCTGTGACCTGAAGGGCTGTTGCTGATTATTACTATTTTTTATTTTTTAGAATGATCAATTCTATTTTTTATTTTTGCTGCTATTGGACATTTGGATAGAAAGTGCCTATCTATCTATCTATCTCTCTGGCTTTGTTTTAGTTTAGTTTGACTTCCTGTCCTGTTCCCCTGTCGATTGTCTGCCCCGCCCTCATGTGTGTCATCTGTGTCTCTGTGTCATTTTGTACCTGTGCTCATTCCCCCTTATTGCTGGTCCATTATCCATTTTTGCATGTTTACCTGTTACTGTGTTTCATTTGTAAAAATACAAATGTTTGTTTTTAATTTTTACCATGGACTTTTATTTTATCTTCTTAATTAAATCATTTACTGTAGAGGCTGTAGATTCAGGACTGAACCTGTAGATCCAGGACTGAGTCTGTAGATCCAGGACTGAGTCTGTAGATCCAGGACTGAGTCTGTAGATCCAGGACTGAGTCTGTAGATCCAGGACTGAGTCTGTAGATCCAGGACTGAGTCTGTAGATCCAGGACTGAGGCTGTAGATCCAGGACTGAACCTGTAGAGGCAGGACTGAGGCTGTAGATCCAGGACTGAGGCTGTAGATCCAGGACTGAGGGTGTGGAACGAGTCTGGGCCCGGGGTAGACAGTCCACATCATCACATCATGAAACAGACAATGGGATAGCGGGTGAATAGCAATGAACAGACTCCAGCTAGTCATAATGGAGAGATACAAATACAGTAGTAGAGGATGGTGCTATTAACATACTTCTCCAGCAAAGTTCTTCTGCACTTATTTTTTTGTGCCCTTTCTAAAGCCAAAATATATTTCACAGTCTCTCGTCGGTGAGTGTTAGCGCGGCTTCACGTCCTGTGGGAAAGTGAACGCTCCAGATGGTTTTCCTCCGTGTGTCGCTTTAACCTGTGGTGACAGCGCGGCACAGACTACATCCTGGAGCCGTGAGCCGCTCCAGGTGGAACCACTCTGTGTCAGGACAAATGCAGGACTAATCTGCATTTCGTCATCTGCTGCAAGAACCAGGGCATCTGGGTCAGCCTCAGTCCAGGACAGAGCTCTGTGCACAGTGTTATTGAGAGTTAAAGAAAAACATTAAATTTGAGGCGGTTTTTCATGACGTCTCAAAGAAATGAGTATAACAGACATTTTGCTTACAGTTTATTCCCATTGCTTGAAGAGATTAGGCAAAATTTCGCTTTTTATCCGAAAAATCTATGTCATGGTGTGGATTTTTTGTTGTGTACTTTGGTTTTATTTTGTAATCAGTTCTTTGTGCTTTGGTTTTAGTTTGACTTCCTGTCCTGGTTTCCCCTGTCTTGATTGTCTGCCCCGCCCTGATGTGTTTCTCCTGTGTCTCTCTGTGTCTATATGTACCTGTGCTTCTCTCCTCTTGTGGCTGGTCCATTGTATTGTCAACGTCTGTCTTGTTTGTTCATGTCGTCAGTCTGTTCCTGGTTATTTTGGTTTTTGAAGTTCTGTTTTTACCTTGGACTTTATTTTATTAAATCATTATTTTGGCATTCCTGCATTTGAGTCCTTCCTGCATTTCCGCCACGTGCTATCCACTCCACAGTGGCTGAGTGGATAGCACTCTCGCCTCTCAACAAGAAGGTCCTGGGTTCGAATCCCAGTTGGACCAGGGCCTTTCTGAGTGGAGTTTGCATGCGTAGGTTTCCTCCGGGTGCTCCGGTTTCCCCTACCACTAAAAATATGTACAATAGGTCTGGCATGTGCCTCCTGTACTGGCACCCCCACTCCCAAAAATCACAATTGTAAACCGCTTTGAGACTCCGATGTGCAGTGAAAAGGCGGTATATAAATAAAGCTTACTACTGCTTACTTACTACTACACACAAAAGAACCTGACACAACACTGGGACATAAACATATACATCTGCTCTCAAAACTAAACAATAATTTGTCAAAATGAAACTTTGATGAAAAAATGGTACACGCTTGTATTTTGAATAGATATGTTTTCCCAATGATAACACAGGACTGCATTTATGAACAAAGTGTCTTATGTATGACACAGTGTGTAGTGAGAAGGAGAAAGTGTGTTGCAGAAAGAGAAAGTGTGTTACAGAAATGAAAGTAGAGTGAGTGGTTAGACTGTGCTTTAGGTTTAGTGCAAAAGCCTCAGCTTCTGTAACGTTGGTCTAAGCATCTGTCTAGTGTTCAGGCAACAGGAAAAAACTGTTGGATATAAACCTTTTTTTTTTTCACGGAGCAACCTTTTTTGAACCTTGTTACGCTTTGACATATTTAGTTTTTTATTTATCTGAAAAGGAAAAAGCACAGTCACCTTGGTTACATAAAAAAATAGAATAAGATCAAATTACAACAATAGGAACAAACAATAGCATAAAATGAACGAAAGACACACACATGCAGTACGTACACACACACATAGACATCCAGTAAACACATACAATCATTTCACTCACACTTTAGTTTCGCCTTCAGTAAGAAAGAGCGAATCTCCCCGAATCCCCGAATCTCCCCTCCCTCTGGTGGCGGCAAAGGAACAGATTATTCTTTTGTAAATAGTCTCATTATCATCATTTTTAACAGTTTCTTCAAAGCTGGAATTCTGAATTATTAAACCACAAAAAACATTAATAACATTGGCGTAACTAGTTCCTCCAAAACAGTTGCTTCTGTCACTAGTTTCAGCTCTCAGTCTGTAAACTAAAAAGTGAGATGCTTCAGATTTATTATTGATTTTAAAGAACAAACATGGGAGCAGAAACACTCCCATCTTGTGGTAGAAGTAGGAAATTGCTCTCTGCCAGATTTAGACCTAAATCTTACCTGGAGAGAACTGCTATGTTACAAGTTTGAGTCTGAGCATTTAAACAGAAGGGACAAGCCCACGTGTTTGTGTCTCGTCAGACAGAAATTCTGGATTTTAGCTGCCTAAATCTGAAACACTGCCTCCCCATGTTCAGTCCCTGTGCTCCTCAGAGTCCCAGCAAGTCCTAAGTATCTCTGAAACAGTTGGGTTTTTTGTGTTTTACAATTGTTATTTTTCTTGTTTTTTTTTTCTGCCTGAGATGTTGCTGCCTGAGATGTTGCTGTTTATGGTTTTGCACTGGTCCAGAACGGCGCGGAGAGGATTCATGGTCTGAACCAAACGGATCAGGCTAAAATCCACTAAAGAAAGGCTTACTTTTTTTTAAATGCTAATGAAGCTGTTAGCATTTCACTTTGGACCATGTCATTTTCTACCCTTTTATTATTCCATTTCTGGGTTGGGGGGGGTGGCAATCCGAGCTGCCACCCAAGTCTCAATCCACCAGTCCCTCGCTGATCCTCCTGCAGGCGGGGAGTCCACAGGATGATGGCTGCTCAGTGATCGAAGACAAGGCCTTGGTCTTTCAGCGGGGGCTTCAGGCAAAGTGGGGTTAAGTGTCTTACCCAGGGACACAACGACAGACCATTTTCTTTGGACCAGAGCAAAAAAAAAATGATTCAAACCAAGCGGCTCCAACTCTGCTGCTGTGATCTGCTGTCTCTTTTTGTATTATAATTTTATTCTTACTATTGTTAGCTTTTTAGAATAATCAACGTAATAATTTTTTATCAGCAGTCTGTCAATCTTCAAATCTCAGCAGGAGGCCAGTCCCTGTGCTCCCCAGAGTCTTAGCAGGAGGCCCCTGTGCAAGGCCATGTAGAGACTTGAACACACGCAAAGCTGCTTTGAACATCAGTTGTAACAGTCCCTCAGCGCTTATGGTGACGTTCCTGGTTCTTTGTTTGTTTGTGCTCCGCTTCTGTCAACTGAATATAATATTTCAGCTTGATGTTGTCTGTGTTGCCAGATCCTGTTATAAATAGATGCTTTTGGGAACATTACCCTCTACTGTATTTGTTCTCATAAATGTAACTTATCTCTGTTTTGACGAACACAGTTATCAGTGTGAGAGCCTCCTGTCGCAGTACATCCCAGAACACTTCCATGGGAACCTTCTCTGTGCCTCCTGGGATACTCGGATACTTGGACAGATAACAGTGCCTATGGCTATAGACTTGAAATCAGTCCTGGATCCACAGCCTCAGTCCCATGGTGTATCCCTCTGCACCTGAGGTCTTTTCTCCAGTTTTGATCTTTTTCCCATTGATGCAGAGGCGCCTCAGGACAGTGGATCCAGGAAATGTATGGACATAACTCATAATATGGACCAGTGACTCTCGGGCCAATAATACTTTCTTATGTTTGTGTGTGTGTATCTGATGCTGTATGGAAGTCCTCATCACTTATACAGTGCCAGCAGACAGCGGCTTCATAGAGAAATATATCTGCAAATGATCAAAGAGATGGATAAAGTTGCATTGTGGCTTCATATATTATAATTGAGTGTGTTCACAGTAAAGTGACAATTGAAGTATCTGGACTTTAAAAGGTTATAACTTAAAAACTAAAATTACTTTCATAGATTGGAAAAAAGATTTCAAACACAGACAGATTGAAGAGATAGTGTGGAAAAAATCAAAAGGAAAGATTGACATAAAAATGTTTAGCAACATTTTAAACGACCAAATGAGCCTCTGATTGGACCATTCTACTGTGACGCCAGTTACATAGAAAATAAAATGTCCTCAGTCTGAAAAAGCAGAAGATGAAATCCCACAAGATTTACATGGTTAACACAACAGAAGGAATTCACTTTATATAAAAAGGAATCGTAAAAAAATAAAAAATAATGTATTAATTAAATGACCCCTGAAAAATGTATAACGGACGTGATGAGGACGGTCCTCTTTTCTCTAGAAATTAAACTTGAGAAGAAAAAAAATCTGGTCTGTTTTCACATTTAATTGCTTGACAATATGAAAGTATCACTTTGCATCTACTTTGTGTAAAAAAAAAGTAGAATCTCTGAATCAAATGTGGACATCTGAAAATACCTATCAAACTTCCACAAAGCTCATTCCGTCAAATCATCACGTCCGTTAGATAAAATAAACAGGGCCGCTATAGGAAACTTGTCTAATGTATAAAACAGTTATGTTCTAGCAACTTCTAATGGACAGAGGAGGTGCTTGGAAACATGAAAAACATAAAATATCTTATGATTATTAAAATCTAATTTTTGGCCTTTTGTCACACTTTTGTGCCCTTTAGTGTGAACAAGCCCATTTATACATTATAGTTTTTGCACGTGACAAAGATTTAAGGACACAACATTAAAGCCACGCTGGCACAGGGACAACTTTTTGATTAAATGTTATCAAGAGACAGTAGCCGCGTTTCCACCGCAGGAACTTTCCTCACAGGGCCATTTACAGGAACTTTTACAGGGCCCATGGTATGTACTCCGTTGGGCCCTGGTGGGACTTTAGGTTAATCCGGCGCTGATTGGCTAAAGCTAGCGCAGGCTCAGACCACTCAGACGCCAGTAGAAAGCAGCAAAACAACCGGTCTCTCTCTGATCTCTCTCTGGTCTTTCTCTCTGGCCTCTCTCTCGGGTCTCTCACTCTAGTCTCCCCCTGGTCTCTCTCTGGCCTCTCCCTCTGGTCTCTCTCTCTCTCTCTGGTCTCTGTCTGGTCTCTCCCCGGACTCTCTCCGGTCTCTCACTCTCTGGTCTCTCTCTCTGGCCTCTCGCTCTGGTCTCTCTCTGGTCTCTCTCGCTGGTCTTTCTCTGGTCTCTCTCTGGTCTTTCTCTGGTCTCTCTCTGGTCTCTCTCTGGCCTCTCTCTCTGGTCTCTCTCTCTTTCTCTCTCTGGTATCTCTCTCTGGCCTCTCTCTTTCTCTCTGGTTTCTCTCTGGTTTCTTTGTGGTCTCTCTCTGGTTTCTCTCTGGTCTCTCTCAGGTCCCTCTCTCTGGTTTCTCTCCGGTCTCTCTCCAGTCTCTCTCTCTGGTCTCTCTCTCTTTCTCTCTCTGGTATCTCTCTCTGGTCTCTCTCTCTGGTATCTCTCTGGTCTCTCTCTCTGGTATCTCTCTCTGGTCTCTCTCTCTGGTATCTCTCTGGTCTCTCTCTGGTCTCTCTCTGGTCTCTCTCTGGCCTCTCTCTCTGGCCTCTTTCTCTGGTCTCTCTCTCTTTCTCTCTCTGGTATATCTCTCTGGTTTCTCTCCGGTTTCTCTCAGGCCTCTCTCGGGTCCCTCTCTCTCTGGCGGCACGGTGGCTGAGTGGATAGCACTCTCGCCTCTCAGCAAGAAGGTCCTGGGTTCGAATCCCGGTCGGACCAGGGCCTTTCTGAGTGGAGTTTGCATGTTCTCCCCATGTCTGTGTAGGTTTCCTCCGGGTACTCCGGTTTCCCCTACCACTAAAAATATGTCCAATAGTTCTGGCATGCGCCTCCTGTACTGGCGACCCCGCTCCCATCTCTGTGTGGAGTGAGAGGACAAGTGCCCAAAATTAACAATTGTAAACCGCTTTGTGACTCAGATCTACAGTGGAAAGGCGGTATATAAATAAAGATTACTTACTACTCTCCAGTCTCTCTCTGGTCTCTCTGAGTTTGACCTGCCTGCTCTAACACTGTGCTTTCTCTTAAGTATAAGACGCAGAACATGTCTTTGAAACAGAAAAAGAAGTCACAGAACAGAGGACGCAGAGAAAAAGGGTGCAGAGCATAGGTTCTTGTTATAGTGGTGCTTCCTGTTGTAAAGCTGCAGTGATGGAGGCCCCAGCATCAGCCTGAGCCGGGGCCACAGCCCTAAAAGCCGTCTCCTTCACAGAGGCAGCTTTGAATTTCCTCACAAACATTCCACACGTCGGTTTATCAGGGGTTTAGTCTCTTCACACGTGGCGAGTCAGCGGGGGGAGGGCCACAATCACAGCCTCTGAGACTAAAACTGTCTATGTAGCAGTGAAGCCACACACTTCTCCTCGGGACAAAGAAAGAGTCAGTAACGCTTTAGATTAGCCCTCACTAAACAACAGCTAATGAAGTGCTAGTGTAGTGCAAGCGTACCTACCTTGACCCTAACCCAGATTGTGTGTCATTTAGTAGTTAGTTGAGTGAGGCCATGCAATAATTAATCAAACGTTATACATTAATTAGCACTTTATTAGCTGTTAATGAAGGAGGGCGGCTGTAAGCTCCAGACCTAGAAGTTGGAGACCCCTGGAGTGTGTGTGGTAGTTTTGGACGAGGTTCTTTATCCTCTCTGATGGGAAAGCTGCCAGTTATTCTTGGCAAAACATTTGTGTATATGAGCATCAACTGGACATCTGACTTCTCCCCGGAATACTTCAAGGAAAACATAGAAAACACATTTATTATATGATACGTATATGGCCACACAAAACCACCAACGAGTCTGAAACGTGTTTGTTTTAAGTATTTAAGGATCTTCGAAATTCTGCCAAAATAACAATATTTCTGTCACTGTAGTAAGTGATGAAAAATTGCTAACATTTGGCAAAATGTGTTGAGGACATTCTGACTGCCTTAAAGCAAGATTCACCAATGGAACAAACACAATGATCTTGTTTTAAAAATATTCAAGAAATGTCTCCCTTAGGAATGAGAAAATAAAGCAACAGTTCTTGAAATAAGACTGTGGAAATGTCAGTGTTGCATCATCAGTTAACTTTAAATGGCTTTGTTCCATTGGCAAATCTTGTTTTGACAACGTCAGAATGAGCTCAAATGAAGATTTAAAAATGCTCAACTCAAGCAATTATTACACCTCATATTTGTCATTTTTGCAGAGTTTGAATTTGAGGAAAAAGTATCTCTCTTAGTTTGAGCTCAGATTGTGGCGTTTTGAAGGCCTGTTCCCCTGACCAGTCCATTTAGTGCTCTTAATCAAGGAGCAAAGGTACCACTGTTCAAAGCGTGGAGAGGAAGTGTTCTTTTTGAAGAGATTTCAAAGAAAGGACTTTCTCACAGAGGGCAGTAATGGCTGAGGATGAGGATGTGAGAGCATGTGGGATAAAGCCTCTATTACAGAAAAAAGCAGTGAGTGAAACCTTTGCAAACCCTTACCACTGTCCTTTGATAGTACCATGACCCACTGCTAGTACGAGTGGAAGTCGAACAGAATGGTATAACTTAAAGGAGACATGTGATTCTAACCATGTAACCTATTTTTAGACTCTGCATGTATACTGAGACAGAGGTCTGAGTCTGCATATATACTAAGATGGAGGTCTGAGTCTTATGTATACTGAGACAGAGGTCTGAGTCTGTATGTATACTGAGACAGAGGTCTGAGTCTGTGTGTATACTGAGACAGAGGTCTGAGTCTGTATGTATACTGAGACAGAGGTCTGAGTCTGTGTGTATACTGAGACAGAGGTCTGAGTCTGTATGTATACTGAGACAGAGGTCTGAGTCTTATGTATACTGAGACAGAGGTCTGAGTCTGTGTGTATACTGAGACAGAGGTCTGAGTCTGTATGTATACTGAGACAGAGGTCTGAGTCTGTATGTATACTGAGACAGAGGTCTGAGTCTGTGTGTATACTGAGACAGAGGTCTGAGTCTGTGTGTATACTGAGACAGAGGTCTGAGTCTGTATGTATACCGAGACAGAGGTCTGAGTCTGTATGTATACTGAGACAGAGGTCTGAGTCTGTATGTATACTGAGACAGAGAGGTCTGAGTCTGTATGTATACTGAGACAGAGGTCTGAGTCTGTATGTATACTGAGACACAGAGGTCTGAGTCTGTATGTATACTGAGACAGAGGTCTGAGGCTGTATGTATACTGAGACACAGAGGTCTGTCTGTGTGTATACTGAGACAGAGGTCTGAGTCTGTGTGTATACTGAGACAGAGGTCTGAGTCTGTATGTATACTGAGACAGAGGTCTGAGTCTGTATGTATACTGAGACAGAGGTCTGAGTCTGTATGTATACTGAGACAGAGGTCTGAGTCTGTATGTATACTGAGACACAGAGGTCTGTCTGTATGTATACTGAGACAGAGGTCTGAGTCTGTGTGTATACTGAGACACAGAGGTCTGAGTCTGTATGTATACTGAGACTGAGGTCTGAGCGGAGTGGAAGTCACATTTGTATCTTAGATCATAAATGTATGCGCATGTACCCACAGTGCATAAGTTCAAATGAATGTTTTTCATTCGTTCATTTTACAGTACTTATACTCATTAGTTTTCACCACTGCAGTGACACTGTGCAATGCAACAAACTGTAGCAGTATTAAATCAGACGGAGACACACTCTGCCGTGTATAAACAGGAGCTATACATAGCTTGTTGCTATAGCAGAAGGGGTCATAATTTCTAGAGCCCATGAATTCTTTGACCAAGTAAGGTCATCGATTCGGAAAACAAAGAAGAAAAGGTCAGAGGCTCGGACATAAAATGTGAATCCTTTATTATTGTAGGGACAGTGTGACGCGATTCATCAAGGCAAGTCAGCAATCTCTTTAAGGTCAACAACGTATGGGACAGGACCGCACAGGGCTGGCCTTCTGTGAAGACCAAAGAGATATTTGTTCTGTCATTTAATATTCCGGCTTTTCATACCAAACAAAGTGTGAAAACTGTTTGGCCCTTATTCTGGGCTGTTAGGGTTAGGGTTAGGAAAGGGATCCTTCATGGCCCAAACCATAGTGTTTCATAGCCCTGTGCGTCCATGGGGCTCAGGTGAAGAAGGTTAGAAACTACTGTCTCAACAGGAACACCACAGACCTGCTGTCAGTTTTGTTCCTTGTGAGACTTTAGTCAGGGAAACCACACACAGGGCTGTTTGTGTGAGCTCTTTCTGTTTTGGCTAAATGTTCTGACTTGGTTAAAAGCTGCTATCTTGTTTTAATTAAGTGAATTCTGGGTGTGATGAAAACTGTAATGTCCGAATAACGACAGATTATGTTAATAATAACCACTTACAAGACGAAAATCTTCTACACAGGCCTAAACCACAAAGACAATAATCAAGAGACAAGAAAGGTCTGTGTCTGCATGTACAGTATACTGAGACAAGAGAGGTCTTAGTCTGCATGTATACTGAGACAAGAGAGGTCTTAGTCTGCATGTATACTGAGACAAGAGAGGTCTTAGTGTGCATGTATACTGAGACAAGAGAGGTCTGAGTCTGCATGTATACTGAGACAACGGCACATTTATGGTAATATTAACTTCATCCGAGATAAAAATTAAATTGTTTCTTCACGAACCGGAACCACAGCAGACAGAATCTCAAAGGACTTTACGGCTTTACCCTTTGGCTCCTGCCTACGCTCTCTTCCTTCAGTAAACTTCACCCTAGACTGCCCCTTCTCCGCTCACCCCTCTGCCCCCGCACCCCTCTGCACCTTCTCCCTTCACCCCTCTGCCCCCGCACCCCTTTGCTCCTTCTCCCTTCACCCCTCTGCCCCCTCTCCGCTCACCTCTCTGCCCTCTCCCCTTCACCCCTCTGCCCCCTCTCCCTTCACCCCTCTGCCCTCTCTCCCTGTTCAAGGCCAAACACATTACTACAGCGAAACTGACCCCAAACCCTCCTTCCTTTATCTCCCGCAGCAGATAAGCATCACTGAGTCCACGTCGGTCCACAGCAGATGGAATGAGGCTTCAGCATTGGCCAATAGCCGCTAAAGTCCAGCAACAACACCATAAAGTCCTGACTTTGACATAAGCCGGCCGTATATGGACGCGGGGCGCATTCACAGACACTTGGCTCCTTCTGTTACACCCTTTGGATCCCTCATCGGTGGAAGCTGACATTTATTGTGTTCTTTTTGCTGCAGCCCCGAAAGGCAGGTTTAACAGACAGGCCAGTGCGTCTGCTGCAGGAGAAGGTCAACATTTTGGGGAATATTGCAAAGAGAAGGCTCTAATATTCAAAAAGCACATATATTGTAGCACTTTGAAAGAAATGTGAGACTTGCATTTTATGGTCACTGAGATGGAAAACGAGGGAGAATTCAAGCTATTTTAATCAATTGGGCTCAATGAGAGATCAAACAATATACTTTTTTTTTGGTTTTGATAAATATTGGCTATTGGCCCTAACCTCTCCCCATCCATCCCCCATGTTAACGGTAATTTTGCTTGCACTTTAGAGTAGCCCTCGCTAATCAACAGCGAGTTGAGTGGTATTTAGTGAACCCTAACCTTAACTCTAACCCACATGGGGAATTGTCAGTTAGTTTGATGTTGAATAAGGCCATGTACTGTAGACATGTACCAACTAAGAGCTAATCAACCTTACATAATACACAAGCACTTTATTAGCTGTTAAATAGTGAGGGGTAAACTAAAGTGTTACATAAACTAGTTCCATTTTCACAAGGTACCATTTTCTCATACATGACGATCAAGCCATGTCATCCTGTCTTCATCGTCTTAGAAAACATGTTATCTTCTGCATAGTTGCTAGCAAGAGCCCTGGGAGTCACTTTCTGACTCTTTGGGCTGAGAGCTGATTGGCTGTGTGAGGGTGGTCCTCTCTTTTTAACTTTTCTGGCTGAAAAAGCTGATCTAAAATACATGCATGTGAAAACTAGTGATAGAATTCTACTATAGAAACATTGATTGTTTTCCCTGGACTGGTGTTGTTTTTCACATTTTTGAAATGATGATTATAATTTATGTTATTTCTGCTTGTTAAACATCTCCTCCTTTCTCCACCTCTCACAGAGAAAACAGCCTGTGTGAAATACAGCCTGTTCCTGTCACAGCTCTCTACAATTAGACGGACAAAACTAAGTGTTTATTTTTACAACATTGAGGAGGAGACCAGAGAGAGACCAGAGAGAGACCAGAGAGAGACCAGAGAGAGACCAGAGAGAGACCAGAGAGAACCAGAGAGAGACCAGAGAGAGACCAGAGAGAGACCAGAGAGAGACCAGAGAGAACCAGAGAGAGACCAAGGAGAGACCAGTGAGACCAGAGAGAGACAAGAGAGAGAGAGAGACCAGCGACAGATCAGAGAGAGACCAGAGAGAGGCAACAGAGTTGGTACAACCAAGCGTCTGAGAAAATGACTGAAATATATAATAGTAAAAATAGCAGCAGATGAAGTGACTTGTGAATTTTCTGATGAGTGACACAGATGGCGCAGAACCATCGCTCACATGTGCTAAGACAAAAGTATATATAAAAACTAATTTTAAACATGTGAGGGGCAGAAATGCAGACATATGTGTCCAAGAGCGGAGAGTGACAATAACAAGAGAACCAAACTGAAAGACTTAAGTGTACTCCAGTACAGTACTATAGTGCCACCTCTGATTGGCTGAAGCTGTTGAAACATGTGAGAGGAGTGGGTTGTTGTGAAGGTGATGTAGAGGAGGCCGTCGTAGAGGAGGGGGTTGGAGGCTGTTCTCAGAGTATTTCAGCTATGCGTATCTGACCGGCTCCAGGACTGGGGTCAGCTCTGTCTTTCATCTTCAACACTGCAGATGTTAAAGAACACCTCTGCTGCAACATCCATGTTCAGCTCTGAAACATATTTACTCTGGAAGGTCAGAGATTGTGAAATGCAGTGGTAAAGTTGTAAAATGAGTTATGGATAAGGCTGCGGTCACAAGCACAACCTAAAGACTAGTTAAAGCGGGCCTAGGCCCAGAACGCCTTCAGATCCGGGCTTTAGGTGCCATGTATCCACTGCAACTGGGCTTGAGCGCGGTTGCTGCTACTGTAGAGACTAGAAGTGACTTAGTAATTTGACTGACAAAGTTACCAAACTCCAGTGCATATTGGAATCTCTAGTCACATAGTCCTGCCCAAAGAAACAATACAAAACCAGGGGTTAAGAAGAAGTCAAGTTACGTCGATGCCAACAGGATCAGGGCTAAAGGAGTAAAAGTTATGGAAACAAAAGTATTGCAGCAGCTGGGGGCCTTTGGTTATATTGGAAACAGTCTCTTGGTCTGTGCTGACGAGGAGGTGGGTCCAGAGTGTGTGTGTGTGTGTGTGTGTGTGTATGCGTGAGTCTGTGTGAGTAAGTGTGTGTATGTGTGTGTGTCCAGCCATCCTCAAGAGACTGATGAACAAGGAGGAGTGGAGGGGGTCCCATGCTCCCCACACAAACCTCACACACAGAGACACATATAAAGCAGCCCCCGCAGGGAGACAGCAGTCAGGAGCTGCTGCCGCTGGACAATCTGAGGATCATAGAATAAACGACCAACAAGTTTCCTGCACAGATGGAAGTCAGAGGAGTTTGAGAGAACTTTAACTTTCCCTTATCAAGGCAAGTTTGCATCTCCAGCCAAAATGGATTTTTCTATTTTGCCCAATACAGACCTCAATCAAACTTTTCCAGATGAGAGATTCTACGTGGGTGAGAGATATTCAGTGTTCAGTATCGCCATGGCGGTCTCGTACCTGCTCGTGTGTGTGGCCGGTCTGGCTGGGAACATTCTGGTCGTCATTGCTCTACTGAAACTCGACAAACTCTCCTCGTCCACCACAGTGTATATCTGTAACTTAGCTGTAGCTGACGGGCTCTTCATGGTCGGACTCCCCTTTATCGCGAGCCAAAACTTTCAGAACATGTGGATTTTCGGGGACGTCGCCTGCAAAGTTGTGATGGTTCTGGACGGACTCAACCAGTTTACCAGCGTCTTCTGCCTCACCGTGATGAGCCTGGACCGCTACATGGCGCTGTCCGACCCTTTGAGGTTTGCGCGTTGGAGGACACCGCGTTTTGCCATGGCGGTTTCGGCGATTCTGTGGCTGTTCTCGCTGCTGACCATCCTCCCCATGGCGCTGCACTTCTCGGCAGAGCAGGGGCTGTGCGTGCCGGGCCTTGCCTCAGACTCTTGGTTTCTCAGTGTGATCTCCTACACTTTCGCTCTTGGATTCGCCTTACCGTTTATGGTCATGACTGCTTCTTACACCGCGGTGATCTGCACACTCAGAAGTCTCCGGAACAGGGACCTCCAGAGCCAGGGCTGCGAGCGGCAGGTGACCAAGATGGTGGTGGCGGTGGTGGTCGTGTTCGGCGTCTGCTGGTTACCGTTCTATACGTTTAACTTCTGCTCGCTGTTTCAAGAAGGACTGGTGCAGGACTTTGCCAGAGCGTTCGAGGTGGTGGTTCTGTTGTCGTACTCCTGGAGCTGTGCCAACCCCATCCTCTACGCCTGCCTCTCCGATACCTTCAGACGCCACTTTCGGCTTCTCCTGTGTCCGGCTCAGAAGTCATCTCCCACAATGCACTGCGACACGGAACACTGTGACATCAACGACACTTGCTTACTGGACGTCACTATGATGGCATAGACCGCTTTTTACAGAGGAACTAAGTCTACCCAAACTATAGGAGAACTTCTGTTGTAATTATTGTATTTGTATATATCATTTGGCGACATGTTTTAATGTATTGAGCATGGGAAAAAGGAAAGGCAAGTTTGTTTGTATGGCACAGTTCATACACAAGGCAATTCAAAGTGCTAAAAACAGAACTGTTTGTAACCTGGATTTTAACATTGTCAGGGAAGAAGCCTGTCTTACATTTTCAGGAAGACTGTTCCTAATTGTTGCATAAATCTGAAACGCTGCCTCCACCTTTAGTCCTGACTCTGGGACCAGCAGGAGGCCCTGTGCTCCTCAGGGAGACAAAATCTAAGGAAAACTATGGTCAGAGCAAGTGCAGCGAACAGTGATGTATGGAATGTATGGACATAAAGGGAGCTTTAATACCTGTGATCATGATTTATTTTCATACTAAAAATGGATTTGCAAAATCAATACCAAAGGGTTTAATATTCACTAGAATTTCCATGAAGAATTTTGTGTTTGTCATATAAAGTTATTTGAACTGCACCTAAACATACAATATAAATATGTTATTATTATTACAAGGAGAGAAATGCACACAAATTACAAAACTCATAGATAACAACACACTACCAGTGTGCTTTTGGGGAGCACATACCCCGCTAAGAGCTCATATCATCCAGAAAATCTTGATTTTGATCTCAAAAGAAAATCAAAATCAAATGAATGTGGCTTTAAATGGTTGATTTGTTCAGAGAAAAAATACATGGTTTAATTAGCATGGAAGCTAGCCAAGCTAACAGCATGGAAGCTAGCGGACGAAGCTAACAGGGTTTGGTATTATTTGTAAGAGAATCTTGGCTTGAAACCTCAGCAGCGGTGATGTGCTACTTGCTCAAAGAGAATGTTAACTCAAAAAAGTATTTATGCAGTATTTGTGCCACTCATTCTAATCCGTGTTTAAAGGTGGGGAACCTGACTTTCTCCTTGTTAATAATATTAGTTTTAAAAATGTATGTTACAAGAGTCTTGTAAAAGGAAAATGTTGTGAACCAATCAGACAACAACAGATTACTTTCATCAGAAAAAGGTTTTTTCCCTTTTCTGAATAAAGTTGATCTAAAAATGTGACAAATGTTCCAGAGGCAGGAGTTAGATCAGGGGTCTCCAACCTGTGGCTTGGGATATACATGTACCATCCCTTTAACGTAGAATGTAACGTATATAACGTAATATAACGTAATGATTCACTTTTGAGTGATTACAGATCCATTTTAACTATAAATCTTTCATTAATGAACGGATACTGTGCAGTATAATGGTATATTGTGTTCTTTTTGATTGACTGTAGTATTATACAGACGACATTGTATTACGACTGCTAAGCTCGCTGCAAATTCTGTTTTTATAAAAATAGCTCTCCAAATGAAAAAAGTTGGATGGATTTTTGTTGTTTGTGGTTTGAAAGTCAGGTACCCCAGCTTTATCTGTATGCAAGCACTTGGAGGACAATCTCATATTGTATACTAGAAGAGGATCTATTGAATATGTTTCACATGTGTTATTGTATTTTACTGTACAGACATTTCCAATAAAAAAAACTAACATTTACATGTTTTATGTATAAGTAAGTCATCTTTATTTATATAGATGTGTTGAACTCAGCTGCTGGTGTGTGGGGGGCCACGTAGCGTTCAACCTTGGATGTTGTTGAAAACCGAGCAATCCGCTGTTTTCTGGGGGTACATGAGTTTGTTCCTGTTTTGGCAGCACGTGGGGACATGGGCTGGGTTCCTGGTACAGTTCAAAGGAAATGTGAAATGGTTAGGTTATGGAATAGAATAATGAGTAAAGCTATGTCCCCCTGGGCTGCTGAGGTTTGTGCTGTATTTGCTGAGGTACATCTCCAGTATGTATTTCATAATAATCTGTCTACATTTGAAGAAGGATTCTGGCAAAACCAAAGTTAAGAACAGACAAATGAAGGACTTATTTGAAGCAGAACTCTATGTTAAAGAAAATCTGAGAAGAAATCAAAGATCTCTGCTTGCTCAGTTGCGTACTGAGACCCTCCCCCTTGCCTTAGAAACAGGAAGGTTTACTCAGACTCCCGAAGAAGACCCACTTTGTAAACTTTGTGATTTAGGAGAGGTGAAAAGTGAAACACATTTTGTTTTGTATGACAATCTTCTGTTTAGTAGTCTGTTTGTTAAAAAGCTTGAATTGTTTTGGAGCAGTGATGATGAAAAGCTGAAATGTGTGTTTAATTCCAATGTGTCGAAATTGGCTACTTATGTTGGTAAAGCCTGGAAGCGCTGGCAATCCTGTATGTTCATTTAAGTTATATATTTTATCCTGTCAATCATCTGATCCTGTACTTTATATTGGTGTCTTATAAGCCCATGGAGGGCTGGGAATGCAGTTGTATACAAGACACAATAATAAATTAATATTCATATTCAATATTCATACAGTATATAGCACATTTCACCAACCAGAGTCACAAAGACCTTTTACAACCATTGTGGGCATTTGTCTCTCACTCTGCTGCTTCTGAGAATGTCTGTTCCATTCCGCAGATCTCCAAACAACACTCAGTTCAATGGAGAATGATTGAAGTACTGCATTCATGTTTACATTCAACATAACACTGTTTCCGTTTTCCGTTTTTTTAAAGAAAAATGTGCAGCCTTACTTTTATGATAAGGTTTAATAATGGACCTGATCCACAACCATCACAGAAGTCTGTTGAGAATTGGGGGATGGAGACTATGGGCTATATGCACGCACCACTTCCGCGTTTTAGTAGCCCCACTCGACTTCCGGTGCGCAGGGATCGGCTTGAGTTCAGCAAATGTTTACACAAGTTTCCTAAATAATGCTCAAACTGGAATTAAACTGTGAGGATACCGGGAATTTTTGGGACACGGCTGTGCTTTTTGATTGTGCTGTCATTGTGTTTTTATAAAGTTAACTAATCTCTCTTGAGTGGCCACAGTCAAAGCTATTCCTCAGAGAGAAAGCACGTCGACACTTTTGGGTCAGTCTCACAGCTGAATGTATCTAATTTTAAAAAAAAAACTCCACTACAACTCACCAGAAAGCCATAGCGAGAGCATAGACAGGAAGTAAACGGGCTGTTTTTTTGTTAACAGGAAATGACGTCACGCCTCCCCATGCATATAGCCAATTGAGAACTGGGGGATGGAGACTTCTGCTCAGGGTCAGATGAGGAGGTTCTGTTGTCAAACACTGGGAGGTGCTCCTGTGACCTCATGGTTCCTCTCGGTTCTCCAGATGAGTCCCGACCTTGGCTCACAGGTCATTCTGTACTAACAGGTGTGACACATTTAGTATTGTTAACCGGGTTGCACCGCCCTCTAGAGGTCAGGAGGGATTCATAGAACATAGGTTTACATACATAACTTTTATACCAATCAGAAACAGTCTGTGAGAAAATCTGGGGAAAAAGGTAAAATGACTGGGAGTGAGTCTCAGGGTTTATCAAACAAATGAAACACAAACAAACACAAAAACCCACTGAAGCCATTGAGAGGGACAACAGTGAGTTAACACAGCGGTTTCAATACGTCCTCTGTTCTTGAACAGTGATCTAAACAAACATGTTCACAAACAAAACAGAAAATGGTTAACTGCATGAACTGCACCAAACGCTACAGAAATACTTTCTCTTTTTCTAAAACCAGACGTAAACAAAGATGTGTGACGCAGGCTCCGGCTGCTTCAGTGACGCCTGCTCTAAGTGTTCTCATCGTTCTTCTGTCTTTAACTGTGGCTTTTCTTGGCTAAGTGCGGCGTGCACCAAGAAGTTTCTACAAAAAGAAATAAAACACACATCACCCCAAACGACACCACGTTCACACACGCCCTCACTGTAACCATGACAACAGTGGATCCAGGGCCGTGATTGGCCGGTTATCACTGTGTGTTAGAAACACATGCCAATGTAGTTAAACAGCTAAACTTATAATAATAACACTTTTCTGGACTCTCAAATCTCTGCACATGTGATCATTCTTTCACTCCAAACACAGTGGTGATCACCACTGCTCTTGAATTTCTCAATTGTGAGATCAAAAAAGTATATCCATCTATCTGTAACCACAATTGCCACACTGAAAGAAGCAAGGTAACCAGTCTGTGCCATCGGCCCCTTCCACCACCACCAACTATTCACACATACGCACCAGACACATTCTTATGTGGGTGAAATGTCTTGCCTGAGGACAAAACCACAATTTGGCACTTTACAGCCACAGCCGTCCCTCTGTGGCACCTGGTGTTCCCAGAGGTCTCCCATCACAGTGCTATCCAGGCCCTGCCCTGCTCAGCTTCAGAGGTCTGAGATATTTGGTTTTTACCTGCACGTGAAATCTGACATCTCTACATTTGTGTGAAAAGCTCGACTTAAATTACAGAAACAGAAATACATCTGTTTTGTAAAAGGAAAAATACATTTGGAAATACAAGGTGCTGCTGAACATGTCTAATGCTGTTGTTAACTATCGCTAAAACAGAATTTAAAAACTAATAATACAACAAAACACCTATGAAACACAGATGTTGCTGTCGTAGGTGAAGATTGGAGAAACAACTCTTAAAAAACGGAAACAGTCACATTTTTTATCCGAGTGACTTCTGCTGCCGAGCAACTGATGCACTGCAACCCTAAGTGGGCTAAAATGTAATTGTTCTTAACTCATTGACTGGTTTTTGCTTCTATAACGATAAATAAACATAAACCTGGTGCAGATCAGCGTGTGGCGCGTCCTGCGGCTGATTCTGAAATGTAAATGTTGTTGCTTTTTAATCACTGAGCTGTCAATCACTGCCATGAAACTGAACCAATGAAAGTCAAAGATTAGCGCCACTTTGATCGTACCACACCATAGTACAAATTACATTTCCTACTAAGGTCTGGAGGTGATCCATTGAGCTCTGTTTACAGGTGGGAGGGGTTAACTCCTTTTGCAGATTGAAACGATTGGATCTGAGTTTACTGTGACGTATATAATGCGCCCGAGTGAGTCCTTAACATTTAGCATGTAGCCTAGCCATCTCCTTTGCCGATAACGGAGCCCGTGGGGAGTAGCGCCACAATCTTTGCCAGCAATTTCTTTTTCTAAACATTCCTCTTTCTCCGGCTTCAATTTCTTGATAGAACCAGACTGGATCACTTTACTATCGCATTTTGACAACCTGCTGGTTCGGTGCAAACTCTTGTCGTTACTCACAACTACCTACAACACCCGCTTCCCGCGCTCGTAATCACAAACACAGGGACCAGACCCAGACGTTACATGCAGAGAAATGATGATTGAGCGGAGTGTACGGATGGCTATGGCCAGGCTAGTTAGAAACACTAACCATCTAGAGTCTAGATGAACTAATGCAGATAAACAGAAAGTGAATGAATAGAATTCATAAAGATTGAAATACTTCTTTGTTTTTTATTAATATTTTATGGATATAACAAAACATTATGACAGATTGATATTCTGTCAGATGATGAAGGAAACAAAGTTTCTGGTTAATTTTTCATAACTCACCTCAACATTTTTATCAATCCTTATTCCCAAATGAAGAATAGTACATAAAAAGTGAAAGGTTCTACGTGTCACTGCTTACAAACAGCGAAGAAGTCACAGAGTCTGGGTTAGGCTGAAAGTCTGCGCTGGTTTGAGGTTATGTCATTTATCTTTGTTCATGATTCAATAAAATGTATATTCTTTGTTTATTGCATATTACTGCAAATACTTTGTCAGTTTGTCTTGTGTGGGCTGTGTAGGAATGTAGTTTCTTACTATAAAAAAAAAAAACATTCACTGGATTGGAAGCAACTTTCTGTCACTTCCAGTTGTAAAGTTCAAAGAAACGACAAAATCTTTCAATATTTCACTGTGTGTCATGTCTTCTCACACAAATAAAACAGACCTCAAACACAAAGACACAGAGACCTCACATGTAACACAAAGACACACAGATACACAAATGTTACATATTCAGTGTTTCAGCAGAAAAGATTTCAAGTAAAGCTTCTGCTTTCTGAATGTCAGAATCTACAATAACCTGATAAGCAGTTTATCAGCAGGTTTTAACAATAACTTTGATAGTGTAGTGTGAGGACACCAGGTGAGGACACCTGAAGTGAAAAGCACATATGCAGTGGGACTTGCAGTTGCGGCTATAGAACAATTGTATAAATTGCACTAAAAGTCGTGTTCATTTGAACTTTTATATTCTGAATGCTTTACCACCGTTGCTACTGCTGCTCTTCTTCTCATCCAATCAGCTCGTAGAGAAGGCGGGGCTTGGCTGTCACAGAGACACGTCATTGGACACGTGGACCTGGAAGTAGGAAGTAAACAGACCGCCCGGCGCCGTTGGAAACAAGTGAGTGAAATGACAAACTGTGTTTGGTCAAAGCCAACAAACAGCTGTAACCGTGGAATAAGACACGTCCGAGCGGAACAAGGCGAGTTTATGAGCTCGTTTTTCAATGTTTGACCTGAAATGTAAAGTGTTTAATGCGTCTTTACCTCCGTTAGCTTCATATGTTCCTTCACTGACAGGTCTGTGCACTCTTCTCTTTATAACCAGCTGTCACAAGGGCAAAACACAGCAACAGTCATACCGCGCAAATACGTCTCAATTTAATAAGTTATATAAACTGCAATACCCTTTATATGAACTTTGATAAATCATACCACTAGTACCATAACTTGTACCCATTCCCCTGTTCCTTTGGACCCGAGGAAGCACCGAGTTCCCTGTTGAATTCAATAAAAGGCTATAAACCTGTGTATAGCTGTTAATGAGGACTGCATGGTAACAATTAACTTCACAGGTGTTTCAAATTATTCATACATTTGAATTGTCTTTGCTAACAATGTTTTTTAGGACATATTGCGTCCAAATTAAACGTTAAGTGACGAAAAAGGCAAAACGTTTTCAATGAAAGTCGGTGTTGTTGTGACTTCATTATGCCCTCTGCCCAAGAGGTAAAGAAATCAACAGCGTCTGTGTGTGTCTGTCGTACAGTGGGGCAAAAAAAGTATTTAGTCAGCCACCAATTGTGCAAGTTCTCCCAAAGATGAGGGAGGCCTGTAATTTTTATCATTGGTATACCTTAAATGAGAGACAGAATGAGAACACAAAATAAAGAAATCACATTATCCAATTTTTAAATAATTTATTTGCAAATTATGGTGTAAAATAAATATTTGGTCACTAACAAAAGTTCATCTCAATACTGTGTTATTGTTGCCAATGACAGAGCTCAAATGTCTTCACAAGGTTTTCACATAGAATAGGCCAAAATACCAGCAACTATCATGCCGCGACAGCCCCATGGGAACACAAACTTAATTTTCTATGGGGTTGATATCTGGAGACTGGCAAGGCCACTCCAGGACCTTGAAAGCCTTTGCGAAAAACAGCCTCAAAGCATTTTATTTATTTATTTATTTATTTATTTGGAGGATAAGCCCCTAGAGATGAAACATCTCGTTTTCGAGGGGGTCCTCAAAATTGCACAAAATGACAGATGCAGTAAGGCAGACAGTAGAGCAAACAATATAACAAAATTCATAAAAAATAATACAAACGCAAAGACAAAGGACACATAAAAACACACTCTCACACACACACACACACACACACACACACACACACTGATTGTTTCTGATATAACGTCTGTTATAAATTAACAGAGATTACAGCTAGTATCCATAGTAGTACATATCACTGAATATAATGTAGGTGCATATGCTCAATAACATTGGCATGGGTTCTGGAGGTATTGGACCAAAGCATTCTTAAACAGAGGCAGAGAAGTGAGAGCGCGGATGGATGAAGGTAAACTGTTCCAGTCGGAAGGAGCTTTAAATTTGAACGAATGTTTTCCTACTTCTTTCTTAACTCTTGGGACAACAAAGAAACATTGGTTTGCATGGCGCAAACTGTAAGTGGATCGCAGAGGAGTCAAATACAGTACAGAAGACAGTGGTGGGTCCTAAAGGGACAGCAGAGAATGAACCTGCACAGGCTGTTGTATGTGACATTCAGAGGCTGGAGGATGGAGGCTGAAGTGTTCTGATAAATGATGTCACTGTAATCAAGAATAGGAAGGATCAACTGTGAAATAATTCTTTTCCTAACTGAAAAACTGAAGCAATTAATTGAATGATAAAGTAATTTTAGACGATATGAAATTTAGTTTGAGATTGTCTGTATGTGTTTGTTAAAGGAGAGTGAGGTGTCAAGCCATAAACCAAGGTATTTAAACTGATCAACAATTGGGAGTGGTGACTTGTCTAAAAACAGAAGATTAATTTCATTTGTAGAAATGGGACGAACTCGTTTCTGGAACAACATAAAATTGGATTTGGATTTATTGAGTAAAAGTTTGTTTGATTGTAGCCAGAGTTGAACTGAATTGAAATCAACTTGAGAATTTTGAATGTCTGTAATATTTGATTTAGAGCAATAAATTACTGTGTCATCAGCGTAAAGTTGTACATTACAGTCGTTGCATGTGAGAGGCAGATCATTTATAAAAATGGAAAATAATAGTGGCCCAAGTGAAGAGCCTTTACTAGCATGATGTTTTGGGTGAGAGGGTAGAGAGGGTTGGGCTAAAATAAGCATAATGCTTCATCCAACCCCTTTTCAAACCTTGAACATATGTGTCTGAACATTTGTAAAATGTGTTTCCTGTGTAGGTTTTGAAATAAATAATTCAATTCAATTCAATTCATTTCCAGCCCCATGTTTCACAGTAGAAGAGATAACATAAGATGTGCTTTATTGGCTCACAAAGGAGAAATTTACATGTCACATTTGGCATGGATAGAGACACTCAGATTGTGCAAAAGAAATGTGCAAACATGTTACATGCAGAATAATTATGTACAACAACAAAAAAAGTGTCAAGTGTCAATTGGAAACAGTGTCAATAGTAGTGCAGGTTTTCACACAGTGACCATTTAAAGTGACTTATTGTACAGTCTGACAGCGGTGGGGATAAAGGCCCTGCGGTAGCGCTCCTTCCTACACTGAGGGTGTCTCAGTCTTCCACTGAAGGAGCTCCTCAGCTCCTCTACAGTCCTGTGCAGTGGGTGGGATGAACACCAGATATGGTGTTCATTTGGATGCAACTCAGCATTTTTTCTCCCCCAAACACGATGAGTTGACTTTTTACCAAAAAGTTCTATTTTGGTTTCTCCAATTCCTCTTCTGGATCATCCAAATGCTCTCTAGCAAACTTCAGACGAGCCTTGACATGTACTGGCTTAAGCAGGGGGACAAATCTGGCACTGCAGGATTTGAGTCCCTGGCAGCGTACTGTGTTACTATTGATAGCCTTTGTTACTTTGGCCCCAGCTCTCTGCAGGTCATTCACTAGGTCCCCCCTGTGTGGTTTTGGGATTTTTGCTCATTGTTCTTTTGATCATTTTGACCCCACGGGATGAGATCTTGCATGGAGCCCCAGATCAAGTAATTAACAGTGGTCTTGTATGTCCTCCATTTTCTAATAATTGCTACCACAGTTGATTTCTTCACACTAAGCTGCTTACCTGTTGTAGATTCAGTCTTCCCAGCCTGGTGCGAGTCTACAATTTTGTTTCTGGTGTCATTTGACAGCTGTTTGGTCTTGGCCATAGTGGAGTTTGGAGTCTGACTGTATGAGGTTGTGGACAGGTGTCTTTCGGACTGATAACGAGTTCAAACAGGTGCCATTTATACAGGTAAAGAGTGGAGGACAGAGGAGCCTCTCAAAGAAGGAGTTACAGGTCTGTGAGGGCCAGACAGACAATCTTCTCATATTTTCCACCACAATTTGCAAATACATTCTTTTAAGATCACACAATGGGATTGTCTCATAATGTTTTGGGAAGATTTGAATGAAATATTCATTCAACAATACATTTTAAGTCCTGTAGCAGGTCAGGTGATAAAGAGCCACTTTTACCTTGTATAAATTCATGGTTTGGTTGTCCCAACAAAAGAGTCTTGGGAAAATCCAATTTTGTGGGGATAAAAATCAGACGTGTGTTTTTCCTTTTTGTCTGTGACGGAGGCAACAAAATACATGAAAAGATAGAGCTAAATTGTTTGGTGGTTTGAACTGTTTGTACCTGAGTTTTAATTGGACACAGGGCAAAACTAATATTCATCAGTTTAGAAAAAAGGTGATTAAGTATTTTCACGACTCATGTCATTGATGTCTGTGTGTGTCAGAGACTCCATGTTGATACAAGACGTGATGCTCAGTATCCGTGTGGCTCTTGTCAATAACCACAGGGCACTGCTCAGTAACTCTGGATTGATTGCTGGTTCAATACGGTTAGTGTTTTCCGGAACGGGCGCCATGTTGTGATTTGAGCTCACCGCAGGGGTCTGTTCCTTTGCAGGAGCGGCACGATGCTGGAAGGTTACGGCCCCGTGACCCAGGCGCTGCTGGGGACGCTGTTCACCTGGGCTCTGACCGCCGCCGGAGCTGCCCTTGTCTTTGTCTTCTCTAGTCGACAGGTACGGCACCAATTAATTCCATTTCAATGTATTCTTGTGTCGCCCTAAATCACAACAGTAGTTATCTCAGAGGACTTTTCAAAGCTGTGGATTCTCCATCACAGATCAGAGAATCAGACGGTTCAAACACAGGAAATATAACAAGACGATGTCCATGAATGTTGAGTTTCCTGGATCATCACCACTGTCCATCACAACACACAACACACTCACAACACACAGACAACAACCAGACACAAGGCTGGTGATGGGAGACCTCTGGGAACACCAGGTGCCACAGTCGGGCAGCTGTGGCTGTAAAGTGCCAAACTGGTGGTGTTCTTAGGCAAGACACTTCACCCACATTAGAATGAATCTGGTGTGTGTGTGTGTGTGTGTGTGTGTGTGTGAGTGAATGGTTGGTGGTGGTGGGAGGGGCTGATGACACAGAGTGGTTTCCTCGCTTCTGTCAGTGTGCCCTCGGGCAGCTGTGGCTACAGTAGTAGTTTATCATCACTGTGTTTGAAGTGAATTAATAATGACATGTAAAGCATCTTTGAGAATCCAAAGAAGTGCTGTATAAAACCAATACATTTTTAAAAACACAGAAAACACAGTGTGATCCACGGAGCACAAACTATGTTGTACCAATACTTTTTACAGAACAAATATGATGAACAAGACAAACAGAAAGAGGGAAGATACACCCTCCACACTAAGACAATGTCAATATTCCAGATGCAATACGCAAAGGATCTCAAAAAGGAAGAACCATAAACGGAGTGGAGAAAAGAGAAAACAGACAGCGAGAAGACAGCCATGGTCACTCGTTGTCACTCGTCACTTTAGTCACTCTCCCACGCACCACACATCTCTCACTCCACTGAATCCGACTCTCACCTTTCATAACTTTGAGTCTGCTTTGCAACAAGAGATAAAAAGATTATTTGTTCTCACAATGGGGAAATGTCAGTGTTGCATCAACAGTTACATAACATTAGCACACAACACAAGATAAATGAATAAAAACACTATATTAAAATGAAATACTATTTCTAACCTTAGCAGAATGTTGATAAATGTCCATACATGTTGTAGAAGTGTCCGGGATCATAGTCCTTCTTGTTAGACACTAACTGTCCAACAGACCCTCCTGCATTGGGAAAGAAAAACTCAAAAAAACCCAGTGGGAGAAAAGTGAGAAACCTCAGGGAGAACCACATTGAGAGAGGGATCCGCTCCACACGGACGGGCTATAGATCCAAGGCCACGCAGCGGCCGCAGAACGTGGACAGGTCCAGTGCAGGAGCATCTCCCAGGAAGGTTGGGCAGGGCAAACTGCAGGTGTAGATGAAGGAGGCCAGGTTCAGAGGTCCCCTCGTAGCGCCATGAAACAGACAATGGGACAACGGGTGAATAACAATGAACAGGCTACAGTCAAAATCCTAATATTGCAGACAGATAAAGTAGGAAGGAGGAGAGGATTGTGCTCAAGTTACCATACTTCTCCCAGCAAACTGACTCCCTATGCAAATGCAAGCATTATTATGCTAACTTTAGCATAATAAAAAAGCAAGAATAGAATCTCTAACTTTAGCATAATAAAGAAGCAATTATAAAGTCTTTAACTTTAGCATAATACAGTATAAATCCACAACACTGTGTATTTGTGCACTGAGCCAAAGCAATTTCCAAGTCTGTGACCTCCTGTTACTTACGTGGCAATAAAAATGATTCTGATTCTGATTCTGATATCCTGTATATTCTAGATCAGCAGGGTTGGGCACGTTACTTTGGAAAAGTAATTTGTTATAGTTACTAGTTACTTCTCCCAAAAAGTAACTGAGATACTAACGGAGTTACTCCACAATAAAAGTAACTAGTTACCAGTAAAAGTAACTATTGCGTTACTTTTTAGTTTTGTTCTGGAACATAATGTACACTCGACGTGCGCATTTCTACCTTTAACCTCAGTGAGTCTGAAATAGTGCCAATATTTCCATCTAGAAAAGGCTGTTTTGCTGCTGAAGTCCTGTTCACTCTTCATCTCTCTCTGTAAGCACTAAACACAAACACCCGCCACTGTAAATGTGGAAACACCGGTGAAGCACTGACTTCAGCCCAATCAGATGAACATATATATCATATAAATCAAGTGGACAATTTGTTTGGCTACAGCAAAATATGTTTCATGCCCGCATTGTTTGCTCATAAAAAACGCAAAACTATGAGTTATGGGTCTTACCTTATAAATGACCTGCACAGTCCACTTCAGTTCAGACCAGTTCCGTGTTTGAGTCCAGATAATAGTTTGAGCGTAGATATGTAATCCTCCATTTGGAAATGAGTCCAATGAGTTTTTAAAAGTAAAACAAAACGCGTGTCTCCTCCATAAACTTCTCTGTTTTGCTAGCTGCAACCGGGTGCATCCAATTTCTAAAATCAACCGTCTTACACTTCACCTCTCTTTCTTATCATTCCTATAGTCATTGAAAAATTACCCTTTGTGCATTTTAAATTATCTTATATGTATGTGTTATATGTATGCTCCCCCCTGGACTGCCACCTTAACGTGGCAGACAGCTATGCTGTCTGGGGCTTCATGCCCCTGGTAGGGCCTCCCATGGCAGACAGGTCTCAGGTGACGAGTCAAAGAGCAGTCCAGAAGACACCATGGACAGCACAGATAAGAGATCAGTGACGTCGCCCGACATGGCGCAGCCGGGGCCCCACCCTGGAGCCAGGCCTGGGGTCGGGGCTCGTATGCGAGCGCCTGGTGGCCGGGCCTTAGCCCACGGGGCCCGGCCGGGCTCAGCCCGAATGGACGACGTGGGCAGTCCCTCCTGTGGGCCCACCACCCGCAGAGGGGTCCGTGGTGGCGAAGCGGTGCAGAGAGGACTGGGCAGCGGTCGAAGGAGGAGACCTCGGCGACCCAGTCCGCACACACAACAGCTGGCTCTTGGGACGTGGAACGTCACCTCACTGGGGGGGAAGGAGCCCGAGCTTGTGGGGGAGGTTGAGCGATACCGACTAGAGATAGTCAGCCTCACCTCCACACACAGCCTGGGCTCTGGAACCCAACTCCTTGAGAGGGGTTGGACGCTCCACTTTTCTGGAGTTTCCCGCGGGGAGAGGCGGCGAGCTGGGGTGGCCATTCTCATTGCCCCCCATCTCAGCCGCCACGTGTTGGAGTTCTCCCCGGTGAATGAAAGGGTCGCGTCCCTCCGCCTCCGGGTGGGGGACAAGTCTCTCATTGTTGTGACGGCCTACGGGCCTAACAGCAGTGCAGAGTACCCGGCCTTCTTGGAGTCCTTGGGAGGGGTACTGGACGGTGCACCGCCCGGGGACTCCGTTATTCTCCTGGGGGACTTCAACGCCCATGTGGGAAACGCCAGTGACACTTGGAGAGGGGTGATCGGGAAGAGCGGCCCCCCTGATCTGAACCCGAGCGGTGTTCAGTTGTTGGACTTCTGTGCCAGTCACAGTTTGTCCATCACGAACACCATGTTCGAGCACAAGGGTGTCCACCAGTGCACGTGGCACCAGGACACCCTAGGCCGGAGGTCGATGATCGACTTTGTTGTCGTATCATCTGACCTTCGGCCGCGTGTCTCGGACACTCGGGTAAAGAGAGGGGCGGAGCTGTCAACCGATCATCACCTGGTCGTGAGCTGGATCCGCTGGCAGGGGAAGAAGCCGGTCAGACCTGGCAGACCCAAGCGTATAGTGAGGGTCTGCTGGGAACGTCTCGCTGAGCCCCCTGTCAGATGGACTTTCAACTCACACCTCCGGGAGAGTTTCTCCCAGGTCCCGGCGGAGGAGGGGGACATGGAGTCCGAGTGGACCATGTTCTCTGCCTCAATCGCCGATGCGGCGGCTCGTAGCTGTGGTCGCAAGGTCTCTGGTGCTGGTCCCGGCGGCAACCCCCGAACCCGGTGGTGGACACCGGCAGTAAGGGATGCTGTCAGGCTGAAGAAGGAGTCCTATCGAGCCATGATGGTTCGGGGGACTCCTGAGGCAGCTGTCCAGTACCGGCAGGCCAAGCGTGCCGCGGCCCGGGCTGTTGCAGAGGCAAAAACCCGGGACTGGGAGGAGTTCGGAGAGTCCATGGAGCATGACTATCGGTCGGCCTCGAAGAGAATTCTGGCAAACCATCCGGCGCCTCAGGAGGGGGAAGCAGTTCTTTGCCAACACCATGTACGGTGCGGGTGGAGAGCTGCTGACCTCGACTGGGGATATTGTCGGGCGGTGGAAGGAATACTTTGAGGTTCTCCTCAATCCCCCCGTCACGTCCTCTGTTTCAGAGGCAGAGGCTGAGGATGTTGGGGCGGATACATCCATCTCCCTGGCTGAGGTCACCAAGGTGGTTGGTAGCCTCCATGGTGGCAAGGCTCCGGGTGTGGATGAGATCCGCCCTGATTATCTAAAGTCTCTGGATGTTGTAGGACTGTCTTGGCTGACACGTCTCTGCAACATCGCGTGGCGATCGGGGGCAGTGCCAATGGAGTGGCAGACCGGGGTGGTGGTCCCTCTCTACAAGAAGGGGGACCGGAGGGTGTGTTCCAATTATCGTGAGATCACACTCCTCAGCCTCCCCGGTAAGGTCTACTCCAAGGTAGAGGTAGAGGAGGCTACGGTCGATGGTCGAATCTCGGATCCAGGAGGTGCAGTGTGGTTTTCGTCCCGGTCGCGAAACACTGGACCAGCTCTATACTCTCCATCGGATACTCGAGGGTTCATGGGAGTTCGCCCAACCTGTCCACATGTGCTTTGTGGATTTGGAGAAGGCGTTCGACTGTGTTCCCCGGGGTGTCCTTTGGGGGGTTCTCCGGGAGTACAGGGTCGGAGGTCCTCTGCTGAGGGCCGTCTGATCCCTGTATGACCGGAGCCAGAGCTGTGTTCGCATTGCCGGCAGTAAGTCAGACCTGTTGCCGGTGAATGTTGGCCTCCGACAGGGCTGCCCTTTGTAGGCCTGTCGCGATAGTCAATAAATCAATTAATCGCACGATAAATAAAATTTGCTCAATAACTTTTCTGGCCGCGATAAATCCCATTTGCATGCTTGTTTGTTTCCCCCGTCTCTCTCGTCAGAGAGCCGCAAAGTGGTCACAGGAACACTAGCGATCTAGCAAGCAGACGGAAATTACTCAAAAATACAAAATACAGCCAAAACAGGACCTAAACCAGGACTTAACCAGGATTGACAATGGGGGACACAGTAGTTGTGAACATATGCCGGCAGCTGAGTTCTCATTCAGGCTTGATTAGTGACTATACTAGCGCAGCTAGCGTTAGCGTGTTCGCCGATGCAGAAGTACCGTACCATACCAATAAAATAAACTTATGGCGCACCTCCGTGAACACATACTGCTGTTATATAAAGTCTCTAGAAGGTCTCTGAACACAGAGATGCTGCAGATTTGCATTCTTGGAGTAGAACTTTACACAAAAAACCCGCTAGCTTAGCTGTTAGCATCAAAGCCCGCCCCGCTACTTCCGGTGGGCGCTACCGCAGCAGGACTTCTGTACGCCCCATTGGTGAACCCACATGTCAGTCACTTGTCATTCGCCTGGTGTGTGGGGAGGTGGGACTACTCCTGAGAGATCCTGTCTTAAGCCACACAAAGTCAACATGTTGGTATTTCTTCTCTCTGGGAAATTATTGACATTTGAGGCATCTGTTTCATATTTTCTTTACCAAGGTCCTGGCAGTTTTATTCCTGGTCCTTTTTTGTTAAGAGACTGAGTCTATTTTATTTATTGTTTTTGGTTGTTTGTTAATTTATTGTGTTCTAGCGTTAAATATTCGTTAAAAATAAAAGTTTATTTCTCTTTGAAAAGGTGTACCTGCATTATCATTGTAATCGATGCAAATGATCTCAGAACGACAATATAATCGCTTATCGCAATAATTTCTGAGACAATTAATCGTCCAGCAAAATTTGTTATCGTGACAGGCCTAGCCCTTTGTCACCGGTTCTGTTCACTGTATTTATGGACAGAATATCTAGGCGCAGCCAGGGGTCGGAGGGGGTCCGGTTCGGAGACCACAGGATTTCATCTCTGCTGTTTGCGGACGATGTTGTCCTGTTGGCTCCAACGAACCAGGACCTGCAGCATGCACTGGGGCGGTTTGCAGCCGAGTGTGAAGCGGCTGGGATGAGAATCAGCACCTCCAAATCCGAGGCCATGGTGCTCGACCGGAAAAAGGTGCCTTGCCCTCTGCAGGTGGGTGGAGAGGTCCTTCCTCAAGTGGAGGAGTTCAAGTATCTCGGGGTCTTGTTCACGAGTGAGGGAAGAATGGAGCGTGAGATTGACAGGCGGATCGGTGCAGCGTGCGCAGTGATGCGGTCGCTGTATCGGACCGTTGTGGTGAAGAGGGAGCTGAGCCGAAAGGCAAAGCTCTCGATTTACCGGTCAATCTTCGTTCCCTCCCTCACCTATGGTCATGAGCTTTGGGTAATGACCGAAAGAACGAGATCGCGGATACAAGCGGTCGAAATGAGCTTCCTCCGCAGAGTGGCTGGGCGCTCCCTTAGAGATAGGGTGAGGAGCTCAGTCACACGGGAGGAGCTCGGAGTAGAGCCGCTGCTTCTCCACGTCGAGAGGAACCAGTTGAGGTGGCTCTGGCATCTGTTCCGGATGCCTCCTGGACGCCTCCCTGGGGAGGTGTTCCGGGCACGTCCCACCGGGAGGAGGCCCCGGGGAAGACCCAGGACACGCTGGAGGGACTATGTCTCTCAGCTGGCCTGGGAACGCCTTGGGGTCCCCCTGGACGAGCTGGAGGAAGTGTGTGTGGATAGGGAAGTCTGGGCGTCTCTGCTTAGACTGCTGCCCCCGCAACCCGGCAACGGATAAAGCGGAAGAAAATGGATGGATGGATGGATGGTGTTATATGTATGTTAGCCAAACCTGATGCTGTCCTTAGCAGATAAACCAGGAGGAGAAAGGAGCTTATCGATGGAATTGTATGCAGCCGACTTCTGCGCTTACATGCGCTCCTCTGAGGCTGGCCTCACGGTGATACAAGCCGTGGTTGAGCGCGATTAAGACCCATATTGGTTCCAAAAACACAATTTATGAGCCATCCTCTCAACTGTAGACATGTAGATTGTAAAGGAAATATGTTTTACATCAGCCAACTATTGCTGAGAGGTTTTCTCATCCTCCCTTCTCTCATGACAACACGCGCACAAGTCCTATCACGAAGTAAAAAGAGAAGTTCATTGTGCGTCTTGAGTAACGCGCAGTAACGGGATGTCGGAAATGATAACGGCGTTATAGTTAGTCAAAGTAATTAGTTAGATTACTCTAACTAAGTAATCTAAATCTAATCTAAAAGTTGCAGCATGCATGAGGAGACACAGTGACAGTGACACGTGTGGTTCTATATTGCACATTCTGACATGACTCCAGACTGTTCAATGACATGATCAGGTGGTCAGTGTTTGTTAGTCCTGATTGTTCCAGCATCTTGTTTCGATTGACTTTGGATTGTTCACACTCCTGTTCACACAGGATCTTGCCGTGTTCCTCTCTCTGTTTGAGGCTTTAAGATAGTTTTTTCCCTTCTCTCTTTCAGAAACGCATCCTGGACGGAAGTTTAGGATTTGCAGCTGGGGTGAGTCAATGTTTTTATCAGTATTTTCTCTATTTTATTTGGATTTCTAAAGCAGTGGTCTCCAATCACTAAAGTGTTCCGGTCACACTTTAGTTTAGCCCTCACTAATTAACAGCTAATTAAATGCTTTTTAGTGTATAATTTATGGTTAATCAGCTCTTAATTGGTGTTTATTAAACACTTAGTACCGGTATTCTTATTCTACATGGCCTTATTTAACATCTAACGAACTACTGACTGACACACTTCGTTTGGGCTGTTTTGCTGTGTATGCAGTTAGACAGAAGAAGTAGCCACTTTTTGCTAATATGCTGCTGTGTTCACAACCCGCGCTGTAGAGGCTAGGACGCAGGCTATTCGCTCCTCATTCTGTGAGTGGAGGAGAACGAGCGTCCCGCTAAGTCTCTACTCAGCACTTTTATATTGTCTAAATTCATACACAAGCTGAATCAATGAAGTTAATTGAAAATCAAATTTTCAATTAAATTATGGATTTTAATACAACTTGTATGTAGTAAAACGCATTTTCATGAACTCATTCGAAAGTAAATCGAGTATAGCTTCTTTAAGCGACCCAAGAATCCTCTCTCTCAGCTGGTCCCATCCCGTTCACATCATCGCAGAATTTATGGACACATCTACTGTTGATGTGATGAGATTACTCGTGTGATATAGGGCGACCTCCACGATTAAATAAGAATTTGTCCACTTTTTTTGGAAAAACCCGACAGTCGATGTCCACTTTTCGCCTTTTTGACAGTCTCTGCTTAAACTGCTGCCCCCGCGACCCGGCAACGGATGAAGCGGAAGAAAATGGATGGATGGATGGATGAATTGAATTTACTGAATTTCTACAATGTGAGATAATAAAGTATCATCTCATCTCATTTTCCCTGTGGGACACAGCGTTCCATACAGTCCTCAGTCTCGTCATGTGGCTGCTCTCGTCTTGCACCTCTGCTCCGTACACGCCGCCAAAAGCAACGCAACAATAGCCCCTCGCCATCGGCACCTGTTTTATTGAATAACACACAGAGTAATGCGAGAGAACGCAGTGGCGGACGCTGACGTCAATGCACACCGCTCTCGGCCAGTTCACTGTTTTGATAATTCATCAGGCGAAACGTTTCTAATAAAAGTCACAATTTACAAGTTTGGAAGCAGACTCCGGCTGCTGGACACAGTTATTCCCATTGTCCCTGCTGCAAATGTAAGAAGGTGTTTAGAGACATAAGCTTTACCAGTGAAAACAGTTGGTTCTGTTACAGTTTTGAAACACATTCAACAGTTGGAGAAATGGCTTTACTTCTTATGTTGTAGAATATATATACTTGGAAATCTTTAATATCTTGTTTCCCAATTTTGAATACGACATACATGACTTTCATGAAAATCAATTGACAAAGGTCTAATGATACTACGGAACAATCTGTGTTGCCAAACTGTTTCTGAAGCAGACCATGTACAAAGAGGTGTAGGTCTTCATGATTTTGTTTTGGAGCAATTTGTTTTAAAAGCATAGACACTTTATTCATCTCACAATGGAGAAATGTACAGAAATGTACAGAAGGCTTTCTTTGCGGAAGCCAGTATAGTGTGGTATGTGGCCATACCTGCAGGTGAAAGCCAGATCCTGTCAGACTTTTGACGCTAAGCAGATCATTTTGTTAGTACTGTGATGGGAGACCTGAGAACAGCATGTGCCACAACATAGCGACTGTAAAGCAGCTGAGTATGGAGTGAAAGAATATCTAGACTGAGGTATAATCCATCATGTAATCTGTGTTTACACGTGAACAGGTTTAAGAGTGAGTTTGTTCTGGACAATAGTGTGGATGTAACGTCAGGCGCTGGGCCAGATGTGGGGGTTACACCTGACACACAGGTGGTTCAGCTCTGGAGTCTGTCTGGTTATTATGAATGTTATACTTGTTGCAGGAGAAAATGCATGAAGAGCTCATATGCTTCTGGGAGGAGACTGTGGATCTAATTTATTAGTCTTTAAAAGGAAATGTTTATGTTTATTTAAAAAAGTATTGCTTTGCTTTAGAAATAAAATTCTATCAGTCGACCCTCTATGGTATCACTAAAGAGAGGGTTTAATGTTTCAATGGGTTTGAAATTCACCAGCTCCAAACTGGGCTACGTGATTGTATCATGCTGTTTCACCTGATAAATTGCCAAAGGAATGTGAAGCAAAATGTGTGTGTGTAATACTTTTGTTTTAAAAGTCTCTTAGTGTGATGTCATAGTGGTACAATGATAGATTTTAGACAGAAGGCGTGGAGTCTTCCGTTTGTGCTAAAGGTCCCTGCTTTAGCAAGGTTTAAGGCTCACACAAGTCACACATGTTGCAGAATATTCTCCTTTAAGTTTGTCTGCAGATGGATGTGTTCTTTCTGCCCTTGTGCTTAAATAAACTAAATCTTATCTCATCCTGTGTCCAATGTTGTATATTTGTTGTGCCTCCTATAGATCTATTCTTTGCTGGCAACGTTTCCCCCAGAATTTGTTTGTTCTTGCCAATTATCCGGACCTTTTGTGGAGAAAAAGTCAATACTTCTGTATAGTTATGATGCAGCTTTCTATAGCGTTCGCATCCAGTACCTTTTCTATTATAACACTACATGTTCTTGAGTCTCACTGTTGTTCTTGAGCTTTTACACAACCTGGCAACGCCATTAGCTTCATGGATACTTTCAGCCCAAACTGTTGTTGGTTTAGTTTCGCTCTGGGATTTATAAAGACTCGCTCTGTTAACGACCCTTGAAATGGCTTTTGCCGTAGTCCCTGTAGTCGCTGTTATATTTTCTAAATTGAGTTTTGTTTGGCCTTTTATTCTCTACAACGATTGAAAAGAAACTTGCCAACAGAAAGTGGTTTAGGAACAGAGTGTTGTAGAGTCTGGTTCTGCCTTTTAGAGAAAGTGGAATGATACAGTGAAGGCTGGAGTGGAGCACGAGCAGTCTGCTTCTAACGATCCTATATTTCGCTTTTCTTAATTTTTCACAGTCAATCCTAAGCGCATGTGATAATAATTTCAGTAACAGCCATTTCTTGCATAGAGGGGATGCCACCTCTATTAAAACTGATGGATCTGTGCTCCTCTGCCCGCCTACCCCCACCCTCACCCTCTTTCAGTGAACAATGCAAACAAAACCTATGCTTGTTTTTATAACATGACATATGTGCAATCATTCAAGCATTATGGAGACTTTCGCAAAGCACAGAGATCAGTCATTTCCAATGTCTGCACAGCAGAAGCAGAGTCATCAGTGATTTAAAAAGGATGGAACCCTAACCCTAACCCTGTATTCATTTTAGGAAGTGAATCATTCCTGATATATTCATCTACTTTATAGCTGGATACTTTATATAAGGGTTAGTAACATGTATTTTGGGGTTGTGTTATTAAATGTTTTGAGACTCTGCTCTTGCTGTGTATATTTTTCATGGACGGTTCATGCTGCATTTAATTTAATTACTCCTCACTGGACATTGAGGGCCTTCCCAATCTCCTAGTCACATTTAGTTTCTAATGCTAGTTCATCTATGCTCGCCTGCTCTGGCTTTGCTCTGGCTTCCCTCTGGCTTCGCTCTGGCTGTGTGCTCCTTCGAACGTGGTGAACTCCTGAGAGAGGAAGTGAGCTGAGCAAAGATCAGACTCCATTAAGACACAGTTCTTGTGGATAAACCCAGGATTACAGGACTAGAAGAAGATTTTGATAAGAATGAAGAATTTCAGTAGAGCTTTATATAGGGCATGGGAAGAATATAGGAATAAGGTGTAAGTAACATGGAAATCATGCTTAAAGACCACACTGTCCGGACACTGATGTCTCTGTGACCATGGGTGACATCTGCAGAGTCTGATTGGTGAAACTGTTGCATCACGAAGCAGCCATAACACTCCCCCATAATATGCAATCTATTGTATTATAAAAGCACAGAAAACCAATTACAGAGTTACTTACGCAAACACAGAAAGACAGCCCTTGTTTCTCTCAACGGCCAAAAACTGGTCAAAAACCAAAACGATCAAACTGAGAGAGCACTCTCCATGGTGCTGAATCCTCACCTGAACCAAGCCTTCTTGGCGTTAAGCCTGATTACCACCTGGGTCATTGTGGCTTGCGGAGAAAGTGCACAGCCACTTGTTGCCTGATACCAAGCACCGGTGTTTCATTCACCTCCACGATTAAATAGTAATAATAATAATAATTGACACCCCTGGTTTAAAGCTACGTGTTTAAAAAATTAGCAACCCTAATTCTTTTTAACAATAATCTGCTTCATTTTTCACAGTTCATGCTAAGCACATGTGTGATGATGATGTGAGTGATACACCATACAACACTCCAAAAACGTGTTAAATTATAGCTATTTATTACATAGAGGTGATGTCCGCGTGCTGACGTGGCCTCACACTGACTTGTTTTCCTCCAAAGCTAACTGTTCTAACACAGTCATTTCAGATCTGAGAATAAACTGTTTCTAACAATGATCGGTCACATGGAACCCTGTGTCCTCGACCTATTCAGTTAAAAGTAGAATACAGCGAGTTAGTACAGTAGCACTGTACTTACAGATCTATTCTCCTCGGTAGCGTCTTTTATTGTGGGAATAAAAGGTTTCGGGATCAGCTTTTGATTAAGTCCAGTTTCATGGTATCTATAGTTCTGGGACAGTCTTTGGTGAAGTGTCTCAGATTTTTTTTACAGGGAGGCAGATCCCTGTAAAAAAAAAAAAAAAAAGCAACATTTGCCTCTTTCTTTGTCATCCGTCCAAACGGTGTCCTCACATATTTACACAAAATAAATGTTTTTCCCAAGTCACATCATCTTAACACTTCGTCGCTGACAAAAGCAGAAAAACTGTATCGTTCCATGTGGTGGAGGCTGGACTCTGAGAAGCAATTTATTATGACTATGATTATTATTATCATTATTATTATTGGACACAAACAACATATTTATTAGATATTGTTTTCCCTGTTTTGTTGACATTATTTTAGATTAGTTGCATTAAGTAATGCGTCATTCGCGTCTCAGGTGTTGTGTTTGTCATAGATGAGACCTGGATATTTTGCCTCTGGATGAAAGAGAAAGATCATCTTGAACTAAAGCTTGAATAAATCAATGAAAAAAAAAACTTTTGAGAAATAGCTGTAATTATGTTTAAAGCAGAGAAAAGTGAACAAGCATAATATGAGACCTTTAAACTCAGATCATTATAAGCAACTGCAGAATCAAATTTAAATGTGCTTATAAAATAGTACTTTTATCAACCCACCCCTAAAGGTAAACTGCACATTTACCTTTATCCCTTGAGCTTCGTTTGATTGTTGAATTGATTAAAAGAAAACTCGTTGATTAGCAAAATAATAGTTGATTGTGTAGTCCACTCTTTCTGGTTTATCACCTGAATAGTGTATCATTTTAAATAGCTGAAAGAAGATGATATAAGATCATGTTTTGTATTTGTTTAATTGGTAAAAGTTGTCATTATTAAGTAAATTTACAGTGTGGCCTCTATGACAGCTGCAGAAAGAATAGCCATGATTGTTCCATCTGTCAAAGAGAACGATGTGTGTGATGTGTCTGCTCCACCCTCACACACCTCTGAGCTCTCAAACCGCTCAATGTTGTAACTAATTGCAGCAGAACAAAATATATAAGAGCCTGGTGTTTATCGACATGCGCTGAGAGCTCATTAAGAACATGCTAACGATGGAATGGCTAAAGACCAAACCACATAACATGCGTAAGCTTCTGTAGAATTCGGCCCTGTTTACTCTACTGTTCTCTGTTTAATCAAAGGTTAGTTTCTGCTTTATTGTTCGATATCACCTGCTGAGAAAAATGCATCAAGCGATTAAATGTATCTCAGAGTTTCTTATATAATGAACTGCAATGGATGAAGCTAAAGCGAGTCTCGTGATGCTTCAGGGACAAGAAAGAATGTAGATAATGGTCATAACGTTGCCGCTCACAAATGTCATGTAGAGAAGAAAAGAATCCCTGGAGCTGGAGACTGGGCTTCTCTCCTCCTCTCCTCCTCTCTCCTCCTCTCTCCCCCTCTAACCTCCTCCCTTTAGCTCATTTCACACTGAGACGTTTATCACCATGGATCCAATAAGGCCACAAGGATTTGAGTAAGAAAGAGTAATAACTGAAACCTGAAAATGGAATCTTTCCTCGATCTGTAATGGATTGAATTCTATTGTCTTTTCCAAAGCCCTGTGGAGTTAAGCTAAAGAGCCAGTGGTAATGGAGATGAACTGATGCTAGTATCAAAGAATATATGCAGAAAACGAGAATTGGATATTTGCAGACTACATTCTGCATATCGGCTAATGTTGAGCTAGTATCTTATAAAGTTTCTACAAGATGAAATGCTTTTCAGAGATTTTTTTGTAAAGTTCAGTACTTAAAATGGTTTTGATTATTGTTTGGCAGATACATGGAGCCAAAGGATCAACATTACAATTGATATGTTTAAAACTGGATCAATCCTGAGTGTGAATAATTGGTGGTCTGAAGGGCCAAAGGAAGGGCAGGTAGTTGTTCTCAAACACCTGCTTAAACATTCTGAACCCAAGGAGAGGAGAACCCCCGTTACCTTACCCTCTACCCTCTGTTACCATAGCCTCTACATCAGGGGTCAATCGGAAAGCTACTTTTATCCAAAAGAAGAGGCTGAGAGCTACTCCTTTTTACAGTCATAGTAGAAGAAGTCGTAATCTAATGATTACGAGAGAACAGAGAACACATGTCACTAGTCACTTTACCTGTTATTATATTACTACATTATTACATATCCATCTGATAACTCTGTCATTCACTAGTCACTTTTACCTGTTGATATTATTACTGATGTTTATTCTGCTTAAGGACAATGTACACATCTGTAAATACTCCTGAACCAAGTGCAATTATAGCTCCAGAGTTTATTTTATTTTATTTTATTCTTTATCTTATTTTTGATTATACTGTCTATTATCTTAAATAATAGAGTATTTGATGTGTGCAATCTGAGTGCTCTTATTTCCTTTCTCTGCTGTAATGCTTTGGTAAGCTACCTGAAAGAGGTTGGCAAGCTACTGGTAGCCCCGAGCCACAGGTTGGAGGTTGATCTACATCAATAGAACCAATGAAAAGCAGCTACCAACAAATGCCACACCAGAGACCAGAAGAACCTTTAGCTGAAAGACAATAGAAAGATTATGATTAAGATACTTTAAAACACGTTTAATTTGATTAATTATAGAATGATCTGAAACATCAGCATGGTTAAGTTTATGCATGGTCCAAACAATTAATCAATCATTAAAATTGCCATCAATCAATAAACTTGTCACAGACCTAATTTGAAATATCTAACATTTTACAGAATGAGAATGTTCCAATACCTGATTGTTAGAATAACGTAGATTTTTGTTATTTTATTTGTCCTAAATGTCCTACTATAGACCAGGGACGTGCGGTGAGGTTTGTGATTGGGGAGGCACTGACTTTAAAAGTCAGATTTACAATCATTATTCAAATAAAATAGCATTTAATCACCAATGCAATGACATCCACAAACTTTATATACTGTAAAGATAAGAGAACCAGCTTCTTTTAATAATCTCACAACAAATCTAGCTGCTGACTCTGCTCCGCATCAAACAACATCTTTAAGAAGCGCAGGTGCGAGAGACGCGAGGAGAGAGAGACGCGAGGAGAGAGGAGCAGAGAGAGACAGAGAGGAGCAGAGAGACGGAGACGCGAGGAGCAGAGAGAGACGGAGACGCGAGGAGAGAGAGAGACGCGAGGAGAGAGGAGCAGAGAGAGACAGAGAGGAGCAGAGAGACGGAGACGCGAGGAGCAGAGAGAGACGGAGACGCGAGGAGAGAGACGGAGACGCGAGGAGAGAGAGACGCGAGGAGAGAGGAGCAGAGAGAGACAGAGAGGAGCAGAGAGACGGAGACGCGAGGAGCAGAGAGAGACGAGAGGACGCGAGAGAGAGAGAGACGCGAGGAGAGAGAGCAGAGAGAGACAGAGAGGAGCAGAGAGACGGAGACGCGAGGAGCAGAGAGAGACAGAGAGAGGAGCAGAGAGACGGAGACGCGAGGAGCAGAGAGAGACGGAGACGCGAGGAGCAGAGAGACGCGAGGAGAGAGAGACGCGAGGAACATAAACAATAATTTAAACAAGTTGCAGAACTCTTGAGCAGTGTTTGAATCAGTGTTTTTCGGAAAAGCACTACTTTGCCGGTATCTGTCAATGTTCAACATAAAACACAGATTAACAAACTCCTCCCCCGCAGCCGGACTAACCTCGTAAGTCCAGTGGTGGTCTCCCAGTCTATATTAATTCTTTCTTTGTTTGAAAGTCCAATTGAGAAAAAAAATCTTCATTCAAATCATCCATTTTCCAGCAAAAGAAATAGCATTTTGGGCTGATTGTTTGTTAGCAACTCTGGTATGAACTTTATGCTCACTATCACCCCTAGCGGTGAGGCACAGATACCGCCTGCCTCACGCCAAGCTTTTTCCTTGTGTGTTCATCTACGATCAAAAGACTTAAACTAAATATAAATTGTACACACATACGTGCAATACACTACTAAACACTAAGAGGAGTTTAAAAAATGTTTTTAAAGCAGGATATTTGAAACAAACGGTGATATATCAACTGCACGAGCTGAGTGCACTCAGACACACACACACACACTGTGAGGGAGCAGTCTGGGGTGAGGCACGCAGGAGCGCTGCCTCACCTCGTCTCTTTGAATAGGAATAACGGGATTTCGGCGATTTTGACTTCAGAAATGATCAAAACTGATGGGAACCGTGCCGAATATACATTAAAAGCATAGGACAGTGGATATAAATTATATATTTAAACTAAAATAATTATTAGTTTCCAATAATGGCAGGTGAGGCTCTGCCTCCCCTGCCTCCCCTGACTGCACGTCCCTGCTATAGACTGAGCAAATGGCAGATCATTATCCAGTTCACTGATTGAACAGTGTGTGTCCAAGCGAGGGCTGGAACTAAGCCTCCTCCAGTTCACCCATCTGTGTCTCTGCATCAGGCTGAAGGACTGTATATACTGTAGTACTTATACAGCAGTATATGTACTGGCGTATAAGTACAGAGAATGTGCTTCTACATGTTTGCATCATCCATGCATACATTTTATTCCGTTTGATCTGTTCCTGGGTCCTCCTCCAGCTCATCTGGGGGAATCCTGAGGCGTTCCGAAGCTGAGACACACCAGTCTGTGCTGGGTCTGCTCCCAGTGGGACCCAAACACCTGTTGTAAATATGAAGCAAATTACTCCAGTCAAACTTTAACCAGACATTAGAGAGTCGACCTTTGTCGATTAATTTTATAGATTGTGCTTTAATCAACGATTCTAATCAGAAAACCACTAACAAGGGCTGGGGTCTGCTCTGCAAGATCAGGTACATTTGTGTTCGGTTCAAACATGTGAAACAGGAACGAAGACACAGAGAGACCTCCACAAACTCTATTTCATAAGAACAGCTTCTTTATTGTCAAAGATTCTTTGGTTTTTCATGAAACGTATGATCCGTGTTTGACACGTTATCTGCTCGAGAGATGACAATGACTTACACCAAAAACCTGCGGAGGGATTGGCCTCCTGCTAGGACTAACAGGAGTACATGGACGGGCTTGCTGTTTGTGCCCACTGCAGCACTATTTTTGCAGCTAAAATCTGGAACAGTCTTCATGAAAATGTGAGACAGGCTTCTTATCTGACAATGTTCAAATCCAGTTTAAAACAGTTCTGTTTAGCTTGCACAGCTGAGGAATTTTATCTTTCATTCATTCATTTTCAACCCTTTTTATTAGTCAATTTCTGGGTCGGGGGCAGTGTTGGGCACGTTACTTTGAAAAAGTAATTAGTTATAGTTACTAGTTACTTCTCCCAAAAAGTAACTGAGTTACTAACGGAGTTACTCCACTATAAAAGTAACTAGTTACCAGTAAAAGTAACTATTGCGTTACTTTTTCGTTTTGTTCTGGAACATAATGTGCACTCGATGTGCGCAGTTTTACCTTTAACCTCAGTGAGTCTGAAATAGTGCCAATATTTCCATCTAGAACAGGCTGTTTTGCTGCTGAAGTCCTGTTCACTCTCCATCTCTCTCTGTGCTGTAAGCACTAAACACAAACACCCGCCACTGTGAATGTGGAAACACCGGTGAAGCACTGACTTCAGCCCAATCAGATGAACATATATATCTTATAAATCAAGTGGACAATTTGGTTGGCTACAGCAGAATATGTTTCATGCCCGCATTGTTTGTTCATACAAAACGCAAAACTATGGGTTATGGGTCTTACCTTATAAATGACCTGCACAGGCCACTTCTGTTCAGACCAGTTCCTTGTTTAAGTCCAGATAATAGTTTGAGCGTAGATATGTAATCCTCCATTTGGCAATGAGTCCAATGAGTTTTAAAAAGTAAAACAAAACGCGTGTGTCCTCCATAAACTCCTCTGTTTTGCTGCAGCCGGGTGCATCCAATTTCTAAAATCAACCGTCTTACATTTCACCTTTCTTTCTTATTATTCCTATAGTCATTAAAAAATTACCCTAAGTGCATTTTAAATTATCTTAAAATGTGTTATATGTATGTTAGCCAAACCTGTTGCTGCCCGTAGCAGATAAACCAGGAGGAGAAAGGAGCTTTTCGATGGAATTGTATGCAGCCTTCTGCGCTTACATGCGCTCCTCTGAGGCCTCACGGTGATACACGCCGTGGTTGAGCGCGATTAAGACCCATATTTGTTTCAAAAACACAATTTATGAGCCATCCTCTCAACTGTAGACATGTAGATTGTAAAGGAAATATGTTTTACATCAGCCAATAATTGCTGAGAGGTTTTCTCATCCTCCCTTCTCTCATGACAACACACGCACGAGTCCTATCACAAAGTAAAAAGAGAAGTTCATTGTGCTTCTTGAGTAACGCGCAGTAACGGGATGTCGGAAATGATAACGGCGTTATAGTTACAGTCAAAGTAATTAGTTAGATTACTCGTTACTGAAAAAAGTAACGGCGTTACTAGTAACGGCGTTATTCCCATCACTGGTCGGGGGCAATGAGAGCTGCCACCCAATGCTCATAGCACCAGTCCCTCGCTGATCCTTCGGCAGGTGGTGGGTGTACAGGAGGATGGCTGCACCGTCAGCGGTGACACAGCTTTGGTCTTTCAGTGGGAGCTTCAGGCAACGTGGGGTTAAGAGTAAAGACAATGTTTTCTTAAATACAAAAAAGGAATTACTACCAACTGAGCCACTGTCGCCCCACTGTCAGATTTTATCTTTACTCTGTTTAATGTTCTGTGATTATTTATTATTTTAATGCCTTTGTGATTATATTTATCTTGTTTTGTTCAGCACTTTAAGTTGCCTTGTGTTTTAAGTGTGCTGTACAGATAAACTTGCCTCCTCTCCTCAGGTGATGCTAGCCGCTTCGTACTGGTCCCTTCTGGCTCCTGCCCTCAGTTTGGCCGAGGATTCTGGGAAATACGGACAGTTCTCGTTTGCTCCTGTAGCTGTGGGATTCACTCTTGGCGCTGGATTTGTTTATGTAGCAGACCTCCTCATGCCTCTGCTGGTAACACACACACACACATGCACACGCACACACAAACACACACACACACACGTAATTTATTATTATTATTATACACGTTATTTATTTAGTGCATTTTACAGACCAAGGTCACTTCTGCTTCAGGTGATAGTTTGCTCTCTGAAGCTCTACAGTCCAAGTCTTAGTCCAAGTCTTTCTCTGCTTCACAAACTGGATCAGTCTCTGGATCCTCCACAGATTCACACCATTTATGTTTAAGGAGCAGAATGACAGCAGCATTCCACAGAACAAAAACAAGTTATAAAACCCTCTGTACAAAGGGTTTTTTAACTTCATTTTTTCATTTCGATTCGATTTAGTTTTGCCCTAAATCACAACAGCAGGAGGACTTTACAAAGTTATCGATTCACTTACAGCAAATCAGAGAAGAAAACACAGTTAATACAGTTAACGTTTGCATGTTCACTGCGTGTCTGCATAGGTTTCCTCCGCGTGCTCCTCTTTCCACAACCAAGAAAAACATGTACAATAGTTCCGGCACACACTCACACTCACTTTCACAAATTCCCACAACAATTATAAAGCGCTTTGTGACTCTGATCTGTGAAAGGCGCTATATAGATAAATATTATTTACTTACTTTATAATAACACATAGGACTCAGACTGTAAAACAAGGACTGAGGCCAGGCTGAGGAGGCTCCCTGGCGGGGACGGGGGTGCAGCCAATTGGATCATTTTCAGACTCGTGAGGACAACGTATTCAGGCTTCCTCTGATCACCTTCAAAATGGAAGTTTCTCCCTGAATATAAATCCTCCCATGACTTTTTTTGCGTTAAACAAGAAAATAAACAGACTGAGGAGGTAAGCATCGTCCAGATCGCTCATCCCAATAGAATAATATCACTTGGGGGCCCGCCGGACCCCATGGCGACCGCGTCCATCGCCCTCGCGACCCGAACGCCATGGCGATCGTGTCTAGGTCCAGTGTACAGTAATTGTGCTACTATGAAGGGACACTAGGGGGTCTCCTGACAGTGGGGGTCCATCAGTGTTTGCTCAGCTGCTCCAATGACTTTTACAGCCTCATCAGCAAACACTGCTTTGAATGAGCTGCAGGACACATGAGAGAATGGGAAAAGAAGATAAAGACCTGGACAGAAACGGGTTCTGGCGGGAAGGCGTAAATTTGTGCGACTAGAGATGTCTTTATGTAACAGTTGAACCAAAGGGAGAAACATTTAAATCTACATCCTGAAGACCGAGATGGTCCAGGACACTGACATTCAACCACATTTATGGACATTGGTTTCTGCCCCTTATGGATTAATGGCTCTATGTGTTTGTTTCCTGTGTTTCAACTATTTGATTCACTGATCTGTGTTGGTGAATTGACAGCTTTGAAAAATCCTGAGATAACTGCATTTGTGATAAAGGACAAAACAAAAATTAGATTGAATTTAATTTAATTTGTGCTTGTTCTTCTTCCCGGTGTTTGTGAAATGCTTTCTGCTTCATAGTTACTGTGTCAATGGCAAACAGCCGTGGCTTATGAGGAAAATGTGTTATTTTGTTATTAGAATAATTCCCCACTTTAACTCTGAAATAGCTCTACAGTTGTCAGTCTTGTCTGTTGTTGACAGAGGAACACTGCCGTCTCCATGACCACTGGAGCTGGCAGCCGCGGTGAGGGCAGGGCAGGGTTACCTCAGCGCACCATAGATCAGACCATAGATCTGTCCTGGTTCACAGCTGTGGTGGAAGTGAGCGACAACTGCAAACATTGTCATTGTTAACCAACGCTATAGCCATGACAACGCAAGCTGCATGAAGGAAGAGAGCGAGGAAACTTTCTACTGCTCTGTTGACTCAATTCAGTTAAATGTATTTGTATTGCCCTAAATCACAACTGTAGCTTTCTCAGAGGACTTTACAAAGGCAGATCAGAGAATCAAACAGTTGAAATACCGGAATTGCAATGATACACATAGAGCCATTGGTCCGTAAGGGGCAGAGACCAATGTCCGTAATGTGGTTGAATGACAAACAGAAGCTAAAATTGTGAGGTTCGTCTTTCATTATCTGTATCAGCTGCAATCCTTTCAAATGGACAGGTTCTAGCCTTTGATCCTGCTCTCGTTGTTTTGGTTTATATTTTCTTGCTGATTGCTGCCTCCTCAAGCATTAAGACTAATGTGCTGGGTTTGTGAATCTAATCAAATAGTATATATTTTTTAAATATTATATTATAATATAATATATAACCCTAACTCTAACTCTAACCCACAACTCTACGTCAGAGTTGTGTGAATATATCTTAAATGTGATCTTAAACATGTGAACATTGACTGCCGGATAATCTCTGTCTTTCTTTAAAAAGCTCTTTCATGTGCAGCAGTTCTTAATCCACTGCAGTGAGAAGAGGAAGGTCTGTGTTTGAAAGAACAGGCTTTAGATTTAGAGAAGACTTGATTAGAATGTCACCTGTGACAGGTCACATGACCCGCCTCCTGTAGGGTCAACCCCCTCCGAGTAATGAATCTGCGGTTCATATTTCATGCTGGATTTAAAGCTTGCTTCGAAATGTTTCACATGATCATGAGACATCTGTAATTGGCTGAGATTTTACTGATTGTAGACATTACAGCCACCGTTACATTTCCCCTGTATTGTCATTTACAGTCTATGATAGAGGCACATTATTTCAGGGCTCAGTCTGTAGAATAGACAGCGTTGGGTTGAATACTTTGAAAATGTATTCTGCTAGATTTTAGGTCATGTATTCAGTATTCTGTATTTTGTATAGTAGTCGGTTCTATTCTGAATACATTTATTTATCATTGCCTTTTTGGACTTTCCTCGCAAATTACAAATACCTTCTAGAAATACAACCATGCTAATTTGCACATACGCACAGATTCATGCGCAAACAGACATAAAAGCACACATTCACACATGCGTACGCACACACCCACCCATTCTAATTACTAGACGTTAAAGTAGTAACTGTAACGGAATACAGTTATTCAAAAAGAGTATTCTGAATACAAAACAGTGTTGCATCTATTCCGTTACTCCCTAACACTGAGAATAGACCTGTTATAATCCACACAGAGCTACAGCCACTGAGATCATCAACATTCACATGGTCATTTACATATTACATGTATTTACTGCGAGGAGAGTCCCCACAGGAATTTATGTTAATTTATTTATATTGTTGAAAATGACGGACACTTAGGCATCCTAAGCAGAGATGCCTGTGAGCCTTTGTTTCAGTTTCAGTTCAATATGCTTGACAACAAAGATGCCAACCCACAGCAGTTGGCTAGTCCCACAAGTTTAAGATAGTCCCACAGGTGTTGGCTAGTCCCAAGGTCGTGGGTTCAAGCCCCGCTCAAGAATTTCACCATCGACTCCCACTGACTACTGTTGTTGTGTCCTTGGCAAGACACTTAACCTCTGGGAACACCAGCCACAGTGGGGCGGCTGCGGCTGTAAAGTGCCAAACTGTTGTTGTGTCCTTAGGCAAGACACTTCACCCCCATTGCCCAGAATGAGTCTGGTGTGTGTGTGAATGGTTGGTGGTGGTCAGAGGGGCCGATGGCGCATACTGGTTGCCTCGCTTCTGTCAGTGTGCCCCAGGGCAGCTGTGGCTACAGTAGTAGTTTATCACCACCGTGTATGGAGTGAATGAATAATGACACATGTGAAGTGTCTTTGAATGTCCAGAAAAGCGCTATATAAAACCGATGCATTATTATTATTATTATTATAAGAAGTCAGGATGTACAGTGAGGAGTAGAGGCCAGAACCCTGAGACATACGCAGATATGATCTGTTGCAGTATGTACATGTATCAACATGGATTATCATACATCCATCCATCCATTTTCTACCCCTTAATCCATTTCTGGGTCGGGGGGGTGGCCAGAGATGCCACCCAGTAAACATAGCACCAGCCCCTCACTGATCCTCCTGCAGGTGCCAGGTGGTGAGTCCACAGGAGGATGGCCACTCTATGGCATAGCCTTGATCTTCCAGCAGGGGCTTCAGGCAAAGTGGGGTTAAGTGTCTTGCCCAAGGACACAACGACAGCAGTCATCAGTGGGAGTCGGTGGAGAAGGTCTCATGGAGGGCTCGAACCCACGACCTTCAGGCTCAAAGACCGATGCCCAACCAATGAGACACTGTCGCCCTTATTGATTATTATCATACATCATGATAAAAATGTGTGTTATTTGACTGTTGAGAAATTAAGACAAGGCAGCGGCGATTGCACCTGTAGATGGTTTATTATCGAGTTCCTCCAGATGGAACAAATTAAGACGAAGCTTTTTTATGATTGGCATCAATGTCCATAACTGAGATATTAATGACACATGCTTAAGATATAGACATTGTAGTAACAATTTGGGTAGAACAAATACGTTCAGTTCTTCAGAGAATAATGTTTAGGAGTAAAACAGATAAAACAGGGATCCACAGCACAAAATATGCAGGTCAGATTCCACATTGTCCTTTTATAGTGTGATTAGGAGAAACCCAGTGAGATGAGTTTTTTTCGCCTTTTCCTGGTTATGCAGCATGTGTCATATGTTACCTGTTTCTGGGTGAGCGGCTGGACTCGTACAGGATGTGGTTAATTGTCCCTGTGGCTAATGAGGCGTGTGTATGTGTCCGCACTCACGTCCATGTGTTCCCACCGTTTGAGCAGCAGTGGCTCATGCACAGTCCTGGTGATTCATGGAGCCACCAGCGGTTCTCCACCTCATTTATTCACCGCATGAACCTGCAGCTCCTGAATATCCCATGGCACGGCTGCGCTGCTCTCGCTGCTAAGGCGGCTGCAGCGGCTGTTTTTCCTACTCTCCTTTGTCCGCTTTCCTTATGTATAATCATCCGCTTTTCAAATGTCACTTTCCAAACCCAGTGGCCCTCTTTGCAGCACCAGGATGTGTTTGGCACTCACGGCTTGGTCTGTGGCCTTGGTAATACAGTGTGGAAGGAACAGAAAATCTAATTATGTTGGTTGTGTGTGTTCATGGGTGGCCTCGCTTTCCAGTAGATGTGAATGCACTGCCCTTCAGACTGTCTTACCTGTTTAGTGTAGCACACATGGTAGTAATAGATATTTCTATGACATGCAAAGCGATACTGATCCAGTACCTCTCTCTCTGGTTTTTCCCCTGTCTCTCTCTCTGGTCTCTCTCTGGTCTCTTTCTGGCCTCTCTCTGGTCTCTTTCTGGTCTCTCTCTGGCCTCTCTCCGTCCTCTCTCTGGTCTCTCTCTGGTCTTTCTCTGCTCTCTCTCTGGCGTCTCTCTCTGGCTTCTCTCCGTCCTCTCTCTGGTCTCTCGCTGGCCTTTCTCTGGCCTCTCTCTGACCTCTCTCTCTCAGGCATCTCTCTGGCCTCTCTCTCTGGTCTCTGTCTCTATGACCTCTCTCTGGCCTCTCTGTGGCCTCTCTCTGACCTCTCTCTCTCTCTCTCTCTCTCTCTCTCTCTCTCTCTCTCTCTCTCTCTCTCTCTCTCTCTCTCTCTCTCTCTCTCTCTCTCTCTCTCTCTCTCTCTCTCTCTCTCTCTCTCTCTCTCTCTCTCTCTCTCTCTCTCTCTCTCTCTCTCTCTCTCTCTCTCTCTCTCTCTCTCTCTCTCTCTCTCTCTCTGACCTCTCTCTCTGATGTCTGATGTTGCTGAATCACAGTAACAGATCCAACTAGTAACTTTCAACTTGATGGAAGAGTTTAAATGACCCAAAGAAAAGCTCTGTTTTGTAGCTGTTGTGTAGAAAAGGGTGAAAACCAATCCGAGTCTGTCCCTGTGCAAAGTTTACAGACGTACAGTTTAAAGGCCTTGTATTTATAATCTTTCTGCAGCTGCACAATTGTATCATTTTATCAATGAACTTTTGCAAATACTGTAGTTGTTAATCTTACTTGTTTAACATCAAATAGAGCGTAGCCACTGCAGTTCAACATCCATTTAGAAACTGTGCCTGTTAATGGCAGTTTCTAAATGGATGTTGGTTGGCCTATTAAATCTATAATTCCTGCTTTTTCTACTAAATTGCTCTGTTGTGTTCACTTCTTGCATTTTTACCACTTGAAATAATTGCAGTGGTGGGAACAATGAAGGGGTACTTATTATGATGGGACTGCATTCTAAGATCAAAGCTTTACCCAGACCTCATCATGCTCTAAACGGCCCACAGGTTTCTAAGTCACTGAAACGCCAGGACTAAACAGCAGTATTTTAGAACAAAACAGATACAAAAGCATGTTTCTTATGTTCCAAACCATTATGTTTCTCTATTAGACAAAGAAAGTATATTTGTATGGCACAAGTATCTCAAAGTGCTGAACTAAACAAGATTAGACAAGGCATTAACATCATAAATAATCACAGTGCATTGAAAATAAAAAATAAAAATATAAAATCCCTCAGTTGTAGTACAGCCTAACAGAACTGTTTTTAATCTGGATCTAAACAATGTCAGAGAAGATAAGATGAGATGAACTTTATTGATCTCTCCAGAGAAATTTGCATGTCACAAAGAGACTTGTCTCACATTTCAGGAAGATTGTTCCAGATTTTAGATGCTGCCTCCTCATGTTTAATCCTGTCTCTGAGACCAGCAGGAGGCCATCCCTGTGTTCCTCAGACTCTGAGTTGGTTCATATGACACTAACATGTCATGTATGTACCTTGGTGCGAGGCCCTGTAGAGACAACAATCAGAGCTGTTTTAAAATCTATTTTCTGATCCACAGGAAGTCGGTGCAGAGACCTGAGGACTGGACTAATGTGACGGTACTTCCTGGTTTTAGTCTGGACTTGAGCTGTAGCATTTTGAATATATTGCAGCTATTTTACAGCCCGTTTGGAGAGACCTGTGAGCGGAGGGAAGCGGAGGGGAGCAGAGAGGAGCAGACATGAGCAGAGAGGAGCACCTTTTTTAGGTGGTGTTAGTGCTGCTGGGACTGGAATTAATTACAGTTCTGTAATTAACTGAAATATTAGATGACTACAGGAGGTCAACAACACATCTTACATTTGTGATGGTGGTCACTTTTGACTTTGATTCTAAAGGAATATCTGGGGAAATTAGGACATTCAGTTGTATGAGCGGATGTGCCCAAAACTTTTTTTTATGGACAATACTTTAGTTTTATATGGTCTGCTCTGAGTGTGAATATGATCCGGTCTAAAGCTGCGTTCAAACCGGATCATGCGTTGCGTCGGCTTTCAATGCAAAGTCAATGGTGACGCGCGTTCGAGCGTCAAAACACACGAGCGTCTCGGAATGCACGCACGGACTGCGCAGGGAAGTCTAAGGGGAGGAACGCAGGAGATGAATTTTGCTCAACCTTTCCTCGGGATGCTCGTGCAGCGACCAATCCGAGAGCCGCAAAATGGTCACGGGAATTAGCAGTCTGAGCGAGCAGACTGAAAATACTCGTGAACAGCCAAAACAGGAGCTACATCAGGACTAAACCGGGGTTGACAATAGTGCTTGTTAACATGTGAGTTTTCATGCTCCCGTGACTTCATGCAACTGCTTCGAGTGTGTTTGCCGATGTGGAAGGACCGTTTAATAATAAAATAAACTTATTGCGCACCTCCGTGAACACATACTACTGTTAACGTCCGTGGAAGGTCTCTGAACACAGACACGCTGCAAAGCTGCAATATTGGAGAAGATCTGTACACAAGAAGCCGCTAGCTAGACTCTGTTAGCATCAGTTCCCGCCGGCTACTTCCGCCAATTCTGGCGGAAGAGGACCTCTGGTCTGAAGACCCCTGCGTCTAGAGAATGCGCGTTTCAGCGTTGGCAGTCTGAAAGCATCATAAGACTCCTCTGTGCTTGTTGGAGCTTCCATACGGTGTGGACGTGACGTGTGCTTTGTCTCAGTCTCCTCTCTGTCCCCTCTCTTTCTTTTCTCTGCTCCTCTTTGTTCCTGTCTCCTCTCTGTCTCCTCTCTGCTCCTCTCTGTTCCTGTCTGCTCCTCTCTGTTCCTGTCTGCTCCTGTCTGCTTCTCTCTGCTCCTGTCTGCTCCTCTCTGCTCCTGTCTGCTCCTCTCTGCTCCTGTCTGCTTCTCTTTCTCCTCTCTGCTCCTGTCTGTTCCTCTCTGTTCCTGTCTGCTCCTGTCTCCTCTCTGCTCCTCTCTGTTCCTGTCTGCTCCTCTGCTCCTCTCTGCTCCTGTCTGCTCCTCTCTGCTCCTGTCTGCTTCTCTTTCTCCTCTCTGCTCCTGTCTGCTCCTCTCTGTTCCTGTCTGCTCCTGTCTCCTCTCTGCTCCTCTCTGTTCCTGTCTGCTCCTCTGCTCCTCTCTGCTCCTGTCTGCTTCTCTTTCTCCTCTCTGTTCCCGTCTGCTCCTGTCTCCTGTCTGCTCTTCTCTGTTCCTGTCTGCTCCTGTCTGCTCCTCTGCTCCTCTCTGCTCCTGTCTGCTTCTCTGCTCCTCTCTATCTCCTCTCTGCTCCTCTCTGTTCCTGTCTGCTCCTCTGCTCCTCTCTGCTTCTCTCTGCTCCTCTCTGCTCCTCTCTGCTCTGTGGCTTTTGTATCTCACAGTCACAGTCTCACAGTCGGTGTGAAGACCGTCACTTTGGCATGTTCTCTGTAAACAAGCTCTTATCCTGGAGGATTACACAAAAGCCGCATTTCCACTGCAGAAACTTCGGGGTAATTTTCCAGGGCCAGCCCCGTCGGTGCATGTCTCCACTGCAGTAACTTTCCCCACAGGGCCATTTGCAGGAACTTTTACGGGGCCCAACAGAGTCCCTCCTATGTGGTATGTACGCAGTTGGGCTCCGGTGGGACTTTAGGTTAAACCAGCGCCGATTGGCTAATGCTAGCACAGGCTGTGACGCCAACAGAAAGCAGCATAATAACCGGCATTAGCCCAGCAGCATTAGCTTAGCAGACACCACTGGAAACAACGAACAACAGCACAGTGATTCAGAAGGGGTTTGAGCCATTGCGGCGAAATTAAAAGATATAAGTAGGGCCTGGACTTTAACGCGTTAATTAAGATTAATTAACGACCTTTCTTTTTTTTTAAATGGACGCATTTTAATTGTATGGGTTTTTGCACTGCGGAACGTTCCTCACTGGATGAGTTTCAGACGGACCGATTGTTCTGGAGCACCAACTCGAGCTCTGTGACTTTTTTAGTTCAAAAGTACATTATTTCAGTCAGAGTGTGTGGAGGCAATGACAGAAACGTTATTGGATGGTCATTATTTATTGGTAAACTAAAAATCCATGTGAAAAAAATTACTTCTGATTGTTCTCAGGTCAAATATTTATATGCGATTAAAATGTGAGTAATTGTGATTAATTGATTACAAAGCCCCTAATTAATTAGATTTTTTTTTTTTTTTATCGAGTCCCAGCCCTAATATTAAGCAGGACAATAAAATGACTCAAAGACCACAACAACTGGAGCGGTTACAACCGTAAAATAAACAAATGGCTTTGGCGTATGGATCAATAATGACGGGTATGGCGCAATGAGTTTCGCTTTTGCGGCAATCGAAACTCATGACGTTGCCGAGTGGTCCTTTTCTGCAGTGGAGACACGGACACTGAGAGGACCGAGGGAGAGGACAGTTCCTGTAAAAGTTCCACCCCGCTCCTTTTACCAGGAACTCCTGCGGTGGAAATCCGGCATCCACACCTGTTTACAAGCCTGAAAGAAGCACATTCTGTTAACATGCATGTTAATGCTGTTTCAACTACAGTTGAACCTGACAAAATCTCACACAACAAACAGACATGGTTAATCTTTTACTTGTTACATTGTACAAGGAGAAAAAGTCTTGACAGAGACGAGGCACAGAGCCCGGTCTCTCTCAGACCAGATCTGAAAATCAACAGTCTGCAAGTTCATTTTGACTACAAGACACACCTTTGTATGCAGATAGGAAAGGAAAAACCCACAGGGCAAAGAATAATGACAAGACCTTCCTTATTAGCATGTTCAAAAGCCTGCTTCCTCCTGATGTTTAACATCAGCTCCCCAGGCTTCCTGGAGCTAAATTGAATTACAATACAGACAATATAATTTAGCATACAGCATATAATCTAGCCACATATGATTTACCAAAATGATAATTTAAATTACATTCCAATATCAGTCTGGGACTGAGCCTATTGGTTCTCAGGACTTCCATTAAACAAACCTCACGACCAATCACAGGTCGCAGAACTGGAACTATGCACAAAATGGCGACTGCCACATGTCGTAATGTAAATTATACAAAATCACTTTATACTTCCAGGGTATCAACGGACGATAGTCTTCCCATGAAATAGTCTGCAGATTCATCCAAAGGCGTTATACACTGAAAACCAGGGTTATACTCTGGCAGTATCAGGGGGATCCTGAGGTGATCCCACTTGACTCCACCAATTAGTGAATGGTTCATTTGTTGAGATGTGCAACCACTAAGCAAGTGCATTCTTCCAGTATTCAGTTCAGATAACATAAAGAGCCATTGGTCCATGAGATAAACCTTTGTTCATCACTCAGTTAACATAAGGGGCAGATGACTAATGTCTATAAATGTCGTTGAATGTTGTTGAGTGTCCTGGATCCTCACTACTAAGAAAACTGAGAAACCTGAGGTAGGCCCACATTCAGACGGGCAGTAGATCCAGGCATGAGGTTTTATCCAGGACTGAGGCTGTAGACTCAGGCTTGAGGCTTTATCCCGGCCTGAGGCTGTAGTCCCAGGACTGAGGCTTTAGATCCACCAGGACTGAGGCTGTAGATCCAGGACTGAGGCTGTAGATTAGATCCAGGACTGAGGCTTTAGATCCAGGACTGAGGCTTTAGATCCAGGACTGAGGCTTTAGACCCAGGACTCTAAAATTCTACACTTTATAAAATCCGACTTAGGTGTCAGACACAATAACATAATACAAGTTCTAACAGACAAAAATAGTACTAAAAATAGGGTTGTTAAATGCGGCTTATTGAATGTCAGATCAATCTCATCTGAATCAATAAAGGACAACCTGCATTTACTCACTCACTCTGAGACACAGCTCTGACGCACGTTATTCAGCCACTCAGCAGAGGGAGGCTGGGCTGACCACTTATATCTGTGATTTGGTCCTTTAGGTTCTTCCCCAAAGCTCATTGGTGTAGGTTATGGTTAGAAACTAGACTGGGAAGTGAATCCAGAGCTCTCGGCTCACTCTTCACCACATCAGTGATTTCAGGAATCATACCTCCTCTGACTCTTTAGAACACAATTTTCTTCCCTTTCATGTACCCCCAAAAACACCACATCCTAGGGCTGGGCGACATGGCTGAAAACTATATCACAAGATAAGTAATTCATATCGGTTGATAACTATATATATTGGTTGTTGTTGTTTTGCTTTTTTAAACCAAAATAAATACATTTGTTGTGTCTGCTAACACACGTTAGCAGCCTTGTTTGCAGTCACAGGGGAATGAGGCTGGTGGCATATGTTGACAAGCAGTCTCTCCCATTGTTAGTCCTGGTTTATTCCTGGTTTATTCCTGGTTTATTCCTGGTTTAGCTCCTGTTTTGGCAGTGTCTTTTGTCCCCGTAACGGCTTCGTGCTCCTCTCTGATAGCCGCAAGTGCTTTCAGAGGAAAAAGTTCATCTCTTGCTTTCGCCGCATGCAACGGGCACTGCCTCTCACACGCACATGCTATTCCGCGCACGGACAAAGCATAACTATTGACACGGCATTGAAACACGATCTGTAAATCCATGGACGCTACACATGGTGCGGTTGTTGTTTTTGCATCCCCCAGAATGCCACGCGCCTCTGACTCGGCTTTACTTCCTGTGTTTTCTTCCTGTTTTTTCTAACGGAGTGAAGTTGAACTATTGAACATTCTATCGACCTCGTTTTCCATTGATATCGAACACCTGTCTATCACGATATATATCGTTATCGTTTTATCACCAAGCCCTACCACATCCTGTCAGACCTCTGTAGCTAAGCAGGGCAGGGCCTGGTTAGTATTGTGATGGGAGAACACTTAAGAACACCAGGTGCCACAGGGCGGCTTCAAATTTCACCCACATTAGAATGAGTCTGGTAGGTGAATGGTTGGTGGTGTGAGGGGCCGATGTTTATCACAGTAGGGTGTGAATAATGACAGGTGAAGTGTCTGTGAGGGCCCAGAAAAGCACTATAAAAAAACAATGCATGAACTCCTGCACTTTTTTCTATGGATAAAAGTTGTGACTTTGATGCTGAGCGACATCAGACTCATTAGATGCTGCCTCCTGCTGAGACGTCAACAGGAAGTACACTTTAATAGATACAGACTCACTTCCTCTGCTCCTAATGCCTCTTATTAGAATGACACTTCCGGCCACAGCAGGTCGCCACCCTTTCAATTAAGAGCTTAAGGCACGACATCATCAGTGGATGTGGGGAGCGTCAAAGGGGATGGTCTGACAGGTTGCAGACGTGTCTTCGAACAAACACACACAAACAGCTTTAACTAATTCAATGATGCAGGAAAGTTGAAAAAAACTTGTGTTTCATGTATAGACTGTAAGAGTTTCCTAGTTTGTGTAAAAGGCATAATTACACAAAACTACATACAGAAACATAAAGAGAAATTATACTTTCAGAACAAAAACTTAACCTTCTCTTAAACAGTGTTCCGCTGACAGCAGCTTGTGGTGAGGTCCTCTCTGCGGCTGTCGGACTAGCTGCTGGTCTTTTGACATCATGGGGGGCCACCTCCAGGTGCTGGAGGAGCAGTGTGGTTCTCCAGGACCAGGTGCTGGAGGAGCAGTGTGGTTCTCCAGGACCAGGTGCTGGAGGAGCAGTGTGGTTCTCCAGGTCCAGGTGCTGGAGGAGCAGTGTGGTTCTCCAGGACCAGGTTCTGGAGGAGCAGGTGCTGTGTCTGTATTAATGAATCTTCTTCCTGTGGTGTAATAAGTACCTTTCTGAAGCCTCTCCAAAACAACGGTTGTAAAGCACACAACTGATTTACTACTGAGGATACCGCACATTCAAATCAATACAAAACCATCTATGATTTTAGCATTGAGTTATTGATTTGTGTTCTAACCTTACTTCCTGATTAGTAATAAGTAACGCATCACTGGAACAACATTTATCCTCAGTCCTGTTGAGGTGGCTCTGGCATCAGCACATGGTGTTGTAGAAGGAATTCCACATTTAGATCTGATCCTCTGACAGTTTTCATTGGGATCTGTCTGTATTTCATAAGGCTCCAGTAAATATTGTCTGTGAGGACTTCATAATGGACTTTATAATGAAAATCTTTATAACGAAGGACTTTACAATGAAAATATATTCAATAATATGGCGGCATGGTGGCTTACTGGATAGCACTCTCGCCTCTCAGCAAGAAGGTCCTGGGTTCGAATCCCAGTTGGACCAGGGCCTTTCTGAGTGGAGTTTGCATGTTCTCCCCGTGTCTGCGTAGGTTTCCTCCGGGTACTCCGGTTTCCCCTACCACTAAAAACCTGTACAATAGGTCTGGCATGCGCCTCCTGTACTGGCGCCCCCGCTCCCATCTCTGTGTGAAGTGAGAGGTGCAAGTGCCCAAAAAAAAGAAAACCGCTTTGAGACTCTGATCTGCACCGAAAAGGCGGTATATAAATAAAGATTACTTACTTACTAATATGATATAAATGAGTATTTAAAAAGACACCGGGTCTCAGTCTTGTGCAGGTGGCGGATGTTGAGATTGGTTCCAGTTAAACATTGAGTCCAGACGATGCACTTTTTAATTCTAGCTCTAATGTTTCCATACGCAGGTATTTGAGTTAGTTCTTCCTGAAATCCTTCCTTTCTGGAAAATAATGGTTTTGCAAATGAACAGGAGAGTTTTAATGATCGTCTGTGTTTCTTCTCTGCTACAAGAGAAACATAAAACAGAACTATATGGGCCACACTTTCCCTGAGCTCTGGAATTATGCAGTTTTGTTCATATTTTTAACACATTATGAAGCAAGTAGAAATGAATTGTTATTGTTAAAATGTAAATATAATATGAAAATATCAAAACATTCTGTATATGTATACATATACACATGTGTTTGGTTAGGGGAAAGACCATGTGGTTACAAAGGGGTTGAACACTTATAGTAACATACATTACATTTATTTGTGAGAACAGTTTCTCCATTTTATCATCAAAGCTTCACTGAAGACGTGTAAATCTGAGCCTGTCGCCAGAACTCTCTGTATGTGACGGAGGCACTGGGCCAGTAGGGGGCGCTGTCTCTGTGTACTGTGGGCCTGTGATCGAGGAATGTCATGGATATTCAAGTGGAATTTTGCATCTATTTGATTTAGTCAAGTTAAAACATACTTTCCTCAACTATGTTTCCTCTGAAGAGCCAACCTTCAGTTTTGGAAAATCACAGTTGAGTTAATTCCTGTATATTCCCATTAATTCACATAAATTCCCCTGGAAACTGAGATGGATCGTATTGTACACTGGGGCACCTCCATGTCTCGACAGCCATACTGAAAAAATCTAGGGTTGAAGTGAAAACAGATTTTCCTCTAATACTTTTATTATTTGTAGGAACATAATAATAATAATAATAATTTTCAGATTACAAATACAATTAAATGACAAATATTAAAACAAAAATTACAGACATGACAACCAGCATGATCAGCAGGCCATGAGAGTGGCCTATAGGATTCTGGGAGAACCTGCTCATGTTCTCTTCCCTGTGTTTGAGTGGCTGTCTTCAGGGAGGAGGCTGTGCTCGGTGGGATGTAGGACGCAGAGTAGGGAATCCACTTTTGTTCCAACAGTGATTCAGCTGCTGAACTCGGACCCGTCATTACCCCAGCGAAGTGTTAAAACGCTTGGATGGATGGATGGATGGATGGATGGATGGATGGAGGATGTGTGTGTGTATGTATTTATGTGATATTTATTGAGCATTTTAGCATGTAACTTGCAACTCTCCGTGCTTTTTAATTGCTCCTTGGGGATTAATAAAGTGATTGATTGATTGATTGATACATGGGTATACAAAGTCAGAGTAATTATTGTCCACTTTAACATCCTTGTAAGCCCATGGGTTGGGTGGAGGGGGCACACTAAAGGTTCAGATAGATCAGTATAGGTTTCCACACCTCATGAGGTTATGGGGCTTGCCAGCCAGCTCGTACCTCGTTCTTTCAATGTGCAATACACCCATTATCTCTCTAAGCCAAGCTTGGCAGACAGGTGGAGAGGAAGACTTCCGGACTTTTACAAAGCTTCTCTTTGGTATAACCGTCTCATACGACTCTACCATGGTGGCATTGTGTCCTAAATTATAATCAATGGTTTTGGAAAAAAGCAATGAGAGCAGTCTCACTAGGTCGCCTACCCTTATCATTTAAGACGCTTTAGGCACGACATCATTACAGCTGGACTTGGTGGGGCAGTCTGTCACAGCGAGGGTATGGTCTGACAGGGTGCAAGTAGCATCTAGGTGTCTTCGGCGAACATAAACACGACACATAACAGACTATTAACTAATTCAATGAGCAGCGATATTAGATTAAAAAATTGAACTTCGTCGGTGTGCTTGTATTGACTGTATAGAGGTTCCTATGTTTGTGTAAAATGGCATATATTACAACATTAACTGATCATCATGACAAGAATATCATAAAGATGAAATTAAATCACTTTGCGCGTGCAGACTTAAAGCTAGACCTTCGTCTTGAAAGCGCTTAGTGTTCGCGCTGACAACCATACTATAGTGTGAGGTACCGCCTCCTGCGCACGTGAGCGGAACTCAACTGCCTTGGTACTTTTTTAATGGACATCATGGAGGGAGGGGCCACAATCCAGGTGTCTGGCGGAGGCATGCAGTAGTGGTTCTCGGTTCTCCAGGACGCTAGGTGCCTCGGAGAGCAAGTGCTGGCTTCTCTTCCGCTCTCTCTCCTACTTCCAGGGGACTAAGGTTCTGCGTAGGACAGTGTGGTTACTCCAGTCCAGGGCGGAGGAGCATGTGGTCTCTCCAGGACCCAAGGTTCTGGCACGACAGGTGCTGGTCTGGGTATATAACGGATTCTTCAATTACATATCTTCCAATTCTCTATTCTCTAGTAGGTGATATAGTACCGTTGTTCGGACGTCCACGCCCAATACAACGGTTGTAAAGCACTCAACTGAGTTATCTCCCTTACTGAGGATATCCAAACACTCAGCAAAATCTACTCAAATCTTTACCTAAACCCACTATACTAATTGATTTCAGCATATGGTGCGACGCTTATTGATTGGTTGTATCTAATAACCTCACGAAGCCTTCTACTGTTCCTGATTAGGAAGAGAAGTAACCTACATTGCTCTCGAGATCACATTTCCCATGTATCCCGTCGACAGATAGTCCAGCTCTCTGTAGTGGAGAATTCAATGCGTTGCTCCCATGGCCTCATAGCACATGAGTGATTGTAGAAGGGAATTTCCAGATTCCCACCTACAAGTTGTAGGCCTTTCCTCGCAAATCCCTCCCACACACCCAATCACTAGCCTCCTGGGAAAGTTACTGGTTTTTCGCACATTGGGCAGTCCGCTCTGTTATTTTTTATTTTTTCAACGGCTTCTTTTTAGGCTTTTTTGATTTTCTCTTTTTTAAGGCCTCTTTTCTTTTCTGTAGGCTAACCGCCGAAGACACTAGCATTTTGGGTGATATCTCTACTCAATATCTGCTCCAGTCTATCAAAGTCCATCGTGTGTGACCAGCCGTGAGGGACTTCATAATGATGGTCTTGTATTAATGAAAATGCTTTATAACGAAGGGGACCTTTACATTTCAAGAACCATGAAAATACAGTAACTCTCAATAATGATGGCGCGAGGGCGGCCATGATTTCATGGTGATACGTGACTGTGGATTGCGCATGACATGGTGGCTTCAAAATACTGGCTAGCTTCGCCATACTGCATCACGTCGTGTCTCTCACGCGGAACCTAGTAACAAACACACACGCACCAAACTGGCCACATGCTCGAGACTCTCCATGGTGACACTCAGACGTTTCAAAACTCATTCCCCATCATTACGTTCACCTAATGTGTACTATAGGTTCCTACGAATCCTACTCCGCAGCCCATCTCAGCAAGATAGGTCCTCTGGTTCGTATATTCCGATCCGCAGTTGGCCATAACAAGGGCACTTTGTATCTCTGAGTGGAGTTTGCATGTTCTACTACCCCCGTTGTACTGCACGTAGGTTGGCCTCCGTGGTAACTCCGATTTTAGACTACTCCATTAGCCACTAAAAAACCTGAACAACCAGTATCTGCATGCGCCATCCAAGTCTGGCTCCAGCTTCTCGCGCTCCCACTCTGTGTGATGAAGTGAAGTGCAAGTGCCCCAAAAAAAAGAAACACGCGCTTGGAGACGCTGAATCTGCATTTCTCTGGACGCGAAATAGGGCGGTATACTGTGCAAAATCAAAGATTAACCTTACCTTACTAACAGCGAGTCGAAATAAATGAGTATGTTAAAAAGCACATCCACAGGGCTCAGGATCTTGGGCAGTGTGGCGGATTGTTGAGATTGGTTCTGCCAGGTAAACATTGAGTCCGAGTATCGACTGCACTCTTTAATTCTTAGCTCCTCAATGTTCCATAGACCCAGGTATTCTGGTTGTCTCTCCTGAAACACTCTCGATCCTTTCCTGATGAATAAGTAATGGTTTATGAGCAAATGAACTGGAGGGAAGGCAGGAGAGTTTTATGTGATCGTAGCGTGTTGTTCTTCTGCTGCTACACATTCTGAGAACATACATAAGAGACATATAACTATTGGGGGCCACGACTTTCTCACACTGAGCTACTGGATTTATGGCAGTTTTGCGTCATGCGGTTTGGATATGGTTTTAACACATGTATGAAGCAAGGAGAAAGAATTGATTATTGTTAAAATTAAATGAATACGATTAGAAAATACCAAACATTACAGTATATGCTATACATAGTAAACATGGTGTTTTAGTTTAGGTGGATAAGACCGAATGTGTTTACAAAGGTGGATCTGAATCTACTTATAGTAAACGATACTTTGAAGTCATTTCATATTTAATGTGGCACTACTATGTTTCATTCTCCATCTATAATCATCAAATGCTTACATACTGAAAGACGTGTCTATAAATCTGAGCCTGTCGCCAAACCTCGGATGTGGACGGAGGCACTGGGCCAGGAGGGGGCGCTGTCCTCTGTGTACCATGTGGGCCTGTTGATCGTAGGAAGTAGCGTCAGTGGAAATTCAAGTCGATATGTTTGCATCAATTATGATATAGTAGCTCTGACGTAAAACATACTTTCACTCAACTTATGTCTTCCCTCTGAATTAGCCAAACCTGTCAGTTTTGGAATCAATACAGTCTAGAGATTTTTGCGATTTTCCCTGTATATGCACATTAATTCCCATAATTCCCCTGGAAACTAGATGGATCGAGTGATTGTACACGGGGCACTCTCGTCCATGTCTCGACAGCACATGACGGACACAAATTCTTGGTTGAATGTGCACACAAACAGATTTTCCTCTAATACTTTATTATGTGTTTGTAGGCAACGATAGTAATAAGCAATAAATCATATAATTTTACATATAGTATCACATAATACAATTTAAATGACAAATAATATAAAACATAAAATACGAGACATGACATGACCATACAGGATCGATGACCAGGAAGACGGCAAACATGAGAGATGGCCTTTAGGCACTTCATGGACGAACCTGCTACATGGTTCATCACATATTAACCTCTGATGTTTGAAGTGCTGTACTTCAGGGGAGGTAGGCGTGTGCTCGGAGAACTGGACACACAGAGCAGCGCAGAGTAGTGCGATCCACTTTTGTATCCAACAGTGATTCAGGAAACTGCTGAAATGCGCTGGCGGTCTTGAACACCAGACGCGTCTCTTAAACCCCAGCGAAGTGTAAAAACCGCTTGGATGCATAGGATGGATACGATGGTGTAGGACTGGATGAGATGATGTGTGTGTATGTATTTACTGTGTTTGGTGATTGTGAGCATATTTAGCATGTAACCAGTGCAAGTCTCCGTCGCTTTTTTTAATTGCTCCTGTGGGGATTACATCGAAAAGTGAATCTGACTTGAGAGTGATTGAATACATGGGTTATGACAAGAGTCAGCAGTAATTTTTGTCCAACCTTTTAACATCCTTGTAAGCCCAATCGTGTTCTGGGTGGAGGGGCACACTAAAATGGGTCTAAGATCAATAGATCATATAGAGTTAATAAACCGACCACTAGGGGGGGGGGGGGGGGGGGGGGGGGGGGAAAAACGAACATCATGAGCGTTATAGGGGGCTTGGCCAGCCCGCTCAGTCCAAACCTCTCTGGTCTCTCACTCTCACTGGTCTCTCACTCCGTCTGGTCTCTCACTCTCTCTGGTCTCTCTCTGGTCTCTCACTCTCTCTGGTCTCTCTCTCTGGTCTCTCTCTCTGGTCTCTCTCTCTGGTCTCTCTCTCTGGTCTCTCTCTCTGGTCTCTCTCTCTGGTCTCTCACTCTCTCTGGTCTCTCACTCTCTCTGGTCTCTCACGCTCTCTGGTCTCTCTCTGGTCTCTCTCTCTGGTCTCTCTCTCTGGTCTCTCTCTCTGGTCTCTTTCTCTGGTCTCTCTCTCTGGTCTCTCTCTCTGGTCTCTCTCTCTGGTCTCTCTCTCTGGTCTCTCTCTCTGGTCTCTCTCTGGTCTCTCACTCCGTCTGGTCTCTCACTCTCTCTGGTCTCTCACTCTCTCTGGTCTCTCACTCAGTCTGGTCTCTCACTCAGTCTGGTCTCTCACTCAGTCTGGTCTCTCACTCTCTCTGGTCTCTCTCTCTGGTCTCTCTCTCTGGTCTCTCTCTCAGGTCTCCCTCGGGGGTCTCTCTCTCTCTGGTCTCTCTCTATGTCTCTCTCTGGTCTCTCTCTGGTCTCTCTCTGGTCTCTCTCTGGTCTCTTTCTGGTCTCTATCTGGTCTCTCTCTGGTCTCTCTCTCTGGTCTCTCTCTCTGGTCTCTCTCTCTGGTCTCTCTCTCTGGTCTCTCTCTCTGGTCTCTCTCTCTGGTCTCTCTCTCTGGTCTCTCTCTCTGGTCTCTCTCTGGTCTCTCACTCTCTCTGGTCTCTCACTCTCTCTGGTCTCTCACTGGTCTCTCACTCCGTCTGGTCTCTCACTCTCTCTGGTCTCTCTCTGGTCTCTCTCTCTGGTCTCTCTCTCTGGTCTCTCTCTGGTCTCTCACTCCGTCTGGTCTCTCACTCTCTCTGGTCTCTCACTCTCTCTGGTCTCTCACTCTCTCTGGTCTCTCACTCTCTCTGGTCTCTCACTCTCTCTGGTCTCTCACTCTCTCTGGTCTCTCTCTCTGGTCTCTCTCTGGTCTCTTTCTCTGGTCTCTCTCTCTGGTCTCTCTCTCTGGTCTCTCTCTCTGGTCTCTCTCTCTGGTCTCTCACTCTCTCTGGTCTCTCACTCTCTCTGGTCTCTCACTCTCTCTGGTCTCTCACTCTCTCTGGTCTCTCACTCTCTCTGGTCTCTCACTCTCTCTGGTCTCTCACTCTCTCTGGTCTCTCACTCTCTCTGGTCTCTCACTCTCTCTGGTCTCTCACTCTCTCTGGTCTCTCTCTCTGGTCTCTCTCTCTCTGGTCTCTCACTCAGTCTGGTCTCTCACTCTCTCTGGTCTCTCTCTCTGGTCTCTCTCTCTGGTCTCTCTCTCTGGTCTCTCTCTCTGGTCTCTCTCTCAGGTCTCTCTCTCGGGTCTCTCTCTCAGGTCTCCCTCTTGGGTCTCTTTCTCTCTGGTCTCTCTCTATGTCTCTCTCTGGTCTCTGGCATCTCTCTCTGGTCTCTCTCTCTGGTCTCTCACTCTCTCTGGTCTCTCTCTCTGGTCTCTCTCTCTGGTCTCTCTCTCTGGTCTCTCTCTCTGGTCTCTCTCTCTGGTCTCTCTCTCTGGTCTCTCTCTCTGGTCTCTCTCTCTGGTCTCTCTCTCTGGTCTCTTTCTCTGGTCTCTTTCTCTGGTCTCTCTCTCTGGTCTCTCTCTCTGGTCTCTCTCTGGTCTCTCTCTCTGGTCTCTCTCTCTGGTCTCTCTCTCTGGTCTCTCTCTCTGGTCTCTCACTCTCTCTGGTCTCTCACTCTCTCTGGTCTCTCACTCAGTCTGGTCTCTCACTCAGTCTGGTCTCTCACTCTCTCTGGTCTCTCTCTCTGGTCTCTCTCTCTGGTCTCTCTCTGGTCTCTCTCTCTGGTCTCTCTCAGGTCTCCCTCTCGGGTCTCTCTCTCTCTGGTCTCTCCATCTCTCTCTGGTCTATCTCTGGTCTCTCTCTGGTCTCTCTCTGGTCTCTCTCTGGTCTCTCTCTCTGGTCTCTCTACTCTGGTCTCTCTCTGGTCTCTCTCTGGTCTCTCTCTGGTCTCTCTCTGGTCTGGTCTCTCTCTGGTCTCTCTCTCTGGTCTCTCTCTGGTCTCTCTCTGGTCTCTCTCTGGTCTCTCTCTGGTCTCTCTCTGGTCTCTCTCTGGTCTCTCTCTGGTCTCTCTCTGGTCTCTCTCTGGTCTCTCTCTGGTCTCTCTCTGGTCTCTCTCTGGTCTCTCTCTGGTCTCTCTCTGGTCTCTCACTGGTCTCTCACTGGTCTCTCACTGGTCTCTCACTGGTCTCTCACTGGTCTCTCACTCTCTCTGGTCTCTCACTCTCTCTGGTCTCTCACTCTCTCTGGTCTCTCACTGGCTCTCTCTGGTCTCTCACTCTCTCTGGTCTCTCACTCTCTCTGGTCTCTCACTCTCTCTGGTCTCTCACTCTCTCTGGTCTCTCTCTGGTCTCTCACTCTCTCTGGTCTCTCACTCTCTCTAGTCTCTCACTGTCACTGGTCTCTCACTCTTCTGGTCTCTCCTGGTCTCTCTCTGGTCTCTCTCTGGTCTCTCTCTGGTCTCTCTCTCTGGTCTCTCTCTCTGGTCTCTCTCTCTGGTCTCTCTCTGGTCTCTCTCTCTCTGGTCTCTCACTCTCTCTGGTCTCTCTCTCTGGCTCTGGTCTCTGGTCTCTCTCTGGTCTCTCTCTGGTCTCTCTCTGGTCTCTCTCTGGTCTCTCTCTGGTCCCTCTCTTCTGTCTGGCTCTCTCGTCTGGTCTCTCACTCGTCTGGTCTCTCTCTCCGTCTGTCTGTCTCTCTCTGGTCTATCACTGGTCTCTCTCCTCTGGTCTCTCACTCACTCGTCTGGTCTCTCACTCTATCTGGTCTCTCACTCTCTCTGGTCTCTCACTCTCACTGGTCTCTCACTCCGTCTGGCCTGTCACTCTGTCTGGTCTCTCACTCCGTCTGGTCTCTCACTCTGTCTGGTCTCTCACTCCGTCTGGTCTCTCACTCTCTCTGGTCTCTCACTCTCTCTGGTCTCTCACTGTCACTGGTCTCTCACTCTCTCTAGTCTCTCACTGTCACTGGTCTCTCACTCTTTCTGGTCTCTCACTCTCTCTGGTCTCTCTCTCTCTCTGGTCTCTCTCTCTGGTCTCTCTCTCTGGTCTCTCTCTCTGGTCTCTCTCTGGTCTCTCACTCCGTCTGGTCTCTCACTCCCTCTGGTCTCTCACTCTCTCTGGTCTCTCACTCTCTCTGGTCTCTCACTCTCTCTGGTCCCTCACTCTCACTGGTCTCTCACTCCGTCTGGTCTCTCACTCCGTCTGGTCTCTCACTCCGTCTGGTCTCTCACTCTCTCTGGTCTATCACTGGTCTCTCACTCTCTCTGGTCTCTCACTCCGTCTGGTCTCTCACTCTATCTGGTCTCTCACTCTCTCTGGTCTCTCACTCTCACTGGTCTCTCACTCCGTCTGGTCTCTCACTCTCTCTGGTCTCTCACTGGTCTCTCACTCTCTCTGGTCTCTCACTCCGTCTGGTCTCTCACTCTCTCTGGTCTCTCACTCAGTCTGGTCTCTCACTCTCTCTGGTCTCTCTCTCTGGTCTCTCTCTCTGGTCTCTCTCTCTGGTCTCTCTCTCTGGTCTCTCTCTCTGGTCTCTCTCTCAGGTCTCTCTCTCAGGTCTCTCTCTCAGGTCTCCCTCTCAGGTCTCCCTCTTGGGTCTCTCTCTCTCTGGTCTCTCTCTATGTCTCTCTCTGGTCTCTCCATCTCTCTCTGGTCTCTCTCTCTCTAGTCTCTCTCTCTCTGGTCTATTTCTCTCTCTGGTCTCTCTCTCTCTGGTTTCGCTCTCTGGTCTCTCTCTAGTCTCTTATCCCTTTAACACAATGCTTTCAGTTTCCCAGAAAAACAATAAAATTTCAGTGGACACAAGACGTTGGCAGAGAAATCCGGACATAAAAAGGTTGCACAAACTACCATTTTTCAGTTACAGTGATATATAAATTTGTTTCCCATAAAAACTGTGCCTCTTACTTCCTAAAAGAGGCGGCAGCTGGAGGGAGTTGGACCATTATGTTTCTGAAGTGTTGGTTTTAGTCGATAAGAAATACGGCCCTGTTCCCAGAGCTTTTGTGGCTCTTGGGCCCATCTTTCAGTCTAAAACCAACAGCGCCGTAGTTAATCCTTCCATCCCTGGTGCATTATGGTTCAGCTCACAGCGTAGCCACTAATTGTAAAACAACAGTGGCAGCATTATTATAATAGTCTGTAATCCCGTTTGCAATGCAGTTATCTGGCCAGGATGTTTTGGCAGAGTTGGGTACTTTTATTACAAACTTGGTGAATAGTTTGGAGAAACTCGAGCGAAATGTTAGATGAAGATGAGAACACTTTGTTTGACACAGTTACATCAAAAAATAATGAGAAAGTCTTCTTTAAAGGACACGTTATAACACTACGGCTGATGTTAAGAAATTATTGGAGAAATATGTTGACTGAACATGTGAATTAAGTCTGTAGTGGCCAAAATGTACCTCCAGCCTCTAGATGTCACTAGTGCTGGATATTGGCACACCTGTGTATTGAAGGCATGGGTAACTAGTGCAACAGGTGTTGAATGTGTGAGGAGGAATAGTCTTTTGACTGTGTTATTGAGTACATGGAAATAAAAAAATGAATTTTGTGCATAACTTTGAGCATTGGACTCATTTTTGGACCAGGAAACACACGTTTGAAATCCCACCAAACATTGCAACCTAGTGGTTCAGTGACATAGGGCCTCTGAGCCTCTACAAAGTCTAACAAGGTTTGTTTGATAGTCTGGCATTTACAGTGGATCAAAAAACATTTAGTCACCAACCGTGCAATTCCTCACACAGATTTCTGATCTTCATCGTCGCTAAACCTCAACTATGAGGCAAAAAGCTATTTTTTGACTTATTGACTTAATCTGACGGACAGATGCTAGGACTGTAACCCTCTCATTTCAGCGAGTATGTAAGTTTGAGGGACGACTACAGCAAAGATTGATTAGACCTATATTTAATCCAAAACATTGCTGTCTATACGTTAGGTCTAATTTTCTCTCAAACTTCTGCGAAGTCAACAAAGTTAAAGGTGTCACCGATTTTTTTTTGACCTTGAAGACATGAACAAATGTTGGCACATAGTGGGTCTAATGCAAACGGTTTAGATTTTTTTTTTCTTAATGCACGATAACTAAAATTCAGAAAAGTGGTAGATCTCTAGGAGACGAGCCTCTCTTTGAGCCTCGCTCTGGGACCAACAGGAAGTCGGCCCTGATGGTCTGAAGTTTTGCCGCCAATTTGACTTTTGATTTTTTTTTCCCACACACTTTTTACTTAGTAAAGTAGCATTTCATCTGGTTTTGCTATATTTGCTATTTTAAACAGTTTTAGCACATATTAAAAGTGAGTAGAGGTAAAATAGACGCATCAATTATAATATAAATAATATAAATCTGTTCAAAAACTAAACATGTTTTGGGGGAACTTTTAAGAATTCCACGGGTTTGAGAGGAATCAGTTAAAATGTCGACAGTGGGAGTTCTAGTAGTTTCAGAATTCTGGGATCTAGATAAAATAATGTTGTTGTGCAATTAGTACCCAGCCAACAGGGGGTATTGTAACGATGTGTGTGTTGTAAGTAAGTAATCTTTCTTTATTTAGCACTTTTCACAGACCAGAGTTACAAAGACCTTTACAATTGCAGTTTAATTTGTCTCACTCCACACAGAGATGAAGCAGGTTGTCTCCAGGAGGCACACTCTCATAACACATGTTTTCTAAGTGATCATTGAAGGAATAACGGGACAATGGACCCAACAATACATACTCATATTTACCAAGTCATTTATGCCATTGCATTGTTTTTGCCTTTAACTTAGAATTATTTTATCTTTTAACTCACAATTGCAGAATCTTCTCATAATTGTCTCATATTTGCAATGACGCAGGAGGCGAGCTCACAGTAGGAATACTTTTCACACTGTTTTCTACAGTGAGAAAAGTGACAAATGCAGGGTTTGGCTTAAGACTAAATTCAATCCAACATGTAGTTATCTCAAAGGACTTTACAAAACTGTCGATTCACTATCACAGATCAGAGAATCACAGGAAATGCAATGATAAACACATGGAGAGATTGGTCCATAAGGGGCAGAGACCACTGTCTATAGTTGTTAATAAAGTCCATAAATGTGGTTTATCAAAAAGGCTCCTTCCTCATCCTTCCTCTGCTACAAGTTTGATCAACCAACACATTTTTAAAAAAAAATCATTTCTACTGAGGTCAAACAAATGATTATTCAGCCTCTGTAGGTCATTGATGTAAAGTCACTTTCTCAGCAACTATCAGCCTCACACTGCTGTTTTATTGGTAGGGGACAGAGGACAGTCAAACCCCACACAGAAAGGCTGAAGGTGGAATCAAACCCAGATCATTCTGAAGCACAAGTGCACACCGGTGACGGATGGAAGGAAAACCTCTCTCAAATTTCAGGATGAACTCGTACATAAACTCTTAAGGACCATGTGAGTCACTATATGCCTCTTTGGGCTGACACCTGATTGACAGGTTTGCTGATTTACCCTTTAGCTCCTTTTTGGTTGTGTTTATACTGATGAGACGAATGCTTTGCCCTCGAGTCCATCCTGGATCTATAGCCTCTGTCCTGGATCTACAGCCTCAGTCCTGGATCTACAGCCTCAGTCCTGGATCTACTGCCTCTGTCCTAAGTAAGTAAGTAAGTAAGCTTTATTTAAGTAAGTAAGCTTTATTTAAGTAAGCTTTATCCTGGATCTACAGCCTCAGTCCTGGATCTACAGCCTCAGTCCTGGATCTACAGCCTCAGTCCTGGATCTACAGCCTCAGTCCTGGATCTACAACCTCTGTCCTGGATCTATAGCCTCTGTCCTGGATCTACAGCCTCAGTCCTGGATCTACAGCCTCAGTCCTGGATCTACAGCCTCAGTCCTGGATCTACAACCTCAGTCCTGGATCTACAACCTCTGTCCTGGATCTATAGCCTCTGTCCTGGATCTACAGCCTCAGTCCTGGATCTACAGCCTCAGTCCTGGATCTACAGCCTCAGTCCTGGATCTACAGCCTCAGTCCTGGATCTACAACCTCAGTCCTGGATCTATAGCCTCTGTCCTGGATCTATAGCCTCAGTCCTGGATCTACAGGCCTCAGGTTTATCACTTTTCTCCCACTGGATTTTTAGAGTTGATCCTTTGACGCAGGAGGATCTAAGGACAGAGATGATTCAGGACACTCCACATTTATGGCAATGTTTGGACATTGGTCTCTGTCCCTTTTGGACCAATGGCTCTATGTGTTTGTTATCATTGCATTTCCTGTGTTTGAATTGTTTGTTTCTGTGATCTGTTCTGGCGAATCAAAAGCTTTGTAAAGTCCTCTGAAATAAATATAGTTGTGATTTAGGCTGATACAGAAATACATTGTATTGAATTGAATTGAGAGTCTCATCTTAAAAACTGTCATGATTCCAAACAGCCCCGTCTTCGTTAGTATTCCTGTCATTATACCTTTCTCTTCACTGCCTGCTGTATTTTAAATCTACAAACCCACTTTTACTCTGTGTCTCTACCAGATTTTTCTAACAGATACTTCTCATTACACAAAACTAAATTCTAAAAATGCAGTTTTTTAGTCTCCAAAAGTTCAGAATACATTCAAGGATTTCTGTTCAACTCTCAAGGGAAGAATAACATGATTTTGATTTGAAGGACTTTGACTTTGTGCTTTTGGAGTTTTACATCCCAGATATGCTTAAACCTTCCTTGAAAATCCAAACGATATTTTAGGGATAGTTAGACGAAGGGCATTAAAAAAAAACTTGATACATCGTGCAAAAAGTATTGACGCAAAGTCCTTCCTCTTTAAAAGATGAGAGAATAAGGGTCAATGATCCTTTACACAAATATATCATCCTGGTCCCTTTGCAGAAAACCACCCCAAAATATTATATTTCCATCCCTGTGCTTCACAGTAGGTCTAGCGGTCTTTGGGTGTTCCCTTTACTCAATAAATATCCCAGTTTCTTTGAAATGTATACTTTTAACTGACTTGATGTAATAAAGCAGTACAGGATCTAAGTCGAAACTATTTAAAGAACAGCTCAGGCTTTGTTCACAAAAGTTATATTCTGCTTTGAAAGACAAAGTATTTTTTAGTGGAGACATCACAGACCACCCTGTTCTTTGACATGGACATCTAGCCTTTAGTGTCTTCATCCGTTTGTCTCTTTCTGCAACACAACATCTGGCGGCTACCATTACCAGATGCAGAACTTTACATTATTCTGATCCCAGACTTGTTGAGATGTGGTGGAGTTTTTGTGGCGACAGGTAGGTGGGAACAGGTCAGTGGCATTCTCTGAAACATTGATGAATTGATGCTGTGTCTCTAATGAAACATTAGGGACACAGGAGCTGTTGGCGTAAAGCTTTACTCCAATCCACCTGGAAAAACATTCATAAGTGCTCTATAGGCTGCACACAAAACAACTTCATTTGTGTGAAAGCCAAAGGGTTGCGGGCTCATTCTAGACTGTAAACACTGGCTGCTATTGTGTTTTTCTGTTTGTCTGTGATATTTCAGTTAAAAAAGTAAAAATAAATTGGGCCAAAATATTGAGTGAGATCTTTTCCAGTGCAATTAATACCACAAACCCTACAGTGTTTGCCATAAGTAGCATTAGCATATTAGACGTATAATACATTTAGCCCTTATCTTCTCACAGTGGTCTACAGTACAGTCCAGTCCAGTCCAGCGAGCCAGGCCCTGGTCCTTATAGCAGTCAAATGGTGTGGCCAACCATGAGTGAGGCTTTGCTTATCATTAACGTCCATCCTAGCTGTTCCATGTTTAACATACAAGTACCTTAATTTAAGTACTTGCCAATATCAAATACCGATACGAGTATATTGTGTTATCCCTAGGAATTCATAAAACTAATACAACTGAAATCTAAAATGTTTTATTTCTCATTTCAACAATAAGAAAATGCTTTAACAATTAAGCATTTTAGCAATTGTTTCACCAGTCAACAATAAGAGCCACTGTCATATTCCACTCATAATAATGCTATGTGTAGAATTGGTTGTTTTTACATTCCAATGCTAGCAAAGACACTATACTCTGTGTGAGAATTTTCAGATGTTTGATCAAGTTGCCGTTTGTTATACGTGTTTGTTTTGGACCCACCTCGGGACAGTTTTGATTTCACTGTTGCTCAAACAGACTCAAACAATGTGCACTTCCAACTGCAGGGTTAAATATTTATCTGTTATTACTATTCTAAAGTGTAAATTCTGCTGTTTTTCAGCTTTTAGTGGCAAGCATGGATTAAATAAACTTACACAACTTACAGTCTGCTTTACTCTTGTCACTTATGTACTTTTAAAACTGCTGTAACGACAGACATCCGCTTTTCGCTAGCTTGCCGCTAATCTAGCTGCAAGCTAGCTTTTTCGCTGCAGACTTTAAGAGATCACCATGGCAACACGTGCCGCACAGCTATTTACTGTTGTGACGCTAATGTAAATTAAAAACGTGGGTGTTGGTTGCCGGCACGGGTCCCATGGTATGAGTATGAGTATAAGTACAAGCCTATGGTATCGACACATAGGCTGCTTTCATCCCTACTAAAAAGCAGAATAATTAACAGCAAATGTTGCAGATTCACTGAGAGGGAAGAAGTCAATGTGTCAACACAATACATTGGTACTAACAAACGGTTTATTGAATTGCTTCGTCACTGTTGTATGAGGAGATAAAAGACGTCAGAGCCCTGACTGGTTAACTATTGTGAGTTATGTATTAGTTCAATACTTCATGACTTGATGAGGCCTAAAGCCTGAGGGGAAACTGAAAATTCATTATTTCTGTTGAAGGGTTCTAAGGAAAATGTATCAATTGGAAAAAACTACTGAGAGAGTCAAGCAAGAGTATGAATAATTCTTACACTTTTGTTAGGGCTGGTTTCATTCTACACTGTTTCACTTTATTTGAAACAGTCTCGATCTCTGTCATTCATAACCCAGAGTTTGGTCATAAGAACAGAGTTTAAAAATGACAACAGTGACCATCCCAGTTCATATAAACATGAAAACAGAGACCATCCCAGTTCATATAAACATGAAAACAGAGACCATCCCAGTTCATATAAACATGAAAACAGAGACCATCCCAGTTCATATACCACATTGTTAACACAGGCACTGTCCTGACGGCTGAAACACCAGAGCCATGGACATGCAGACAGCAGAAGGTAAACATCTCATTTGAACACGGACACTGCAGGTGAAAGTCGTTATTATTCCATTAGAGTTCATAGAAGAGAAGAACACAGAGGAGTAAAACCACCGGCAGAGTCATTAAAGTTAAACCACCACCAAGGAGCCAAAGGCAAAGCAGATCTTTTTAAACATGAAATATTAGCAGATGCATTAGTGATATGGATGTTGGCTACAGCCAGTAGCTGTATGTTTCTGTTTGAGGCGTTTTAAAGGAGAACATACTAAGTTAAAGTTACTAGTCCTCAGGACAGACGCTATTGGCTAACACCAGAGCAGAGAATTAGCTGGACGGCTCCAAAAACGATTGTAACGAGAAGACCTCGGCCTCAATGTCCTTCACCAAAAAGATAGACTGAGACAGAGACAGAAAACTAGTGTTTCCTCCTCATTCTCTTCAATCAGACACTGAGTTTCTTCTGTTTCTTCCACATTCCACGAGCTGCTGCAGAGGAGTCTGTGCAAATTGGTGAAACGTGACTTATTTGCATGAATGAACAAATAGCATCGCCATGGTTACCTCACATCCAGCTGCATCTGAAAGTCCAATCATTTTGACTGTTCAATCATATAGTTTAAACACAACTTAAAAGCAGTGTCTTTAAATCACATAAATGGAATCGTAATATTGTTCACATTCCTCTGAGATACACTTATGTGTGTATTATCCTTTTCTCAATTAATTATACTGCTCCCATTTCTCCCATTGTGAGAATTTTTCTTTTTTTCAAGATGGCTGCCAACCTTTCTACCAAGATAACTATCCAGTCAGAGTGAGGAAGAGGATGGCTCTTGTGATGGCAAGCGACTAGTATTCATGCAACCCTGCCTGTGTCTATTCATATGTCATATGTCCCTGTTCCAGGAAGGAGCCGGGCCCCCCCCCCGACACCTACAGACAATGGCGCAAATCACTGTCCTCCCTTTCGCCTCTTGCATATCTATCGGTCTGTATGTGTGCATCTTCTACATCCTGCTGCCTGTCACACCCTTGTGCCTTTCGCCTCTTGCATATCTATCGGTCTGTATGTGTGCATCTTCTACGTCCTGCTGTCTGTCACACCCTTGTGTCTTCCGTGTCTTGCATCTGTATGACCTGCATTTAGACCATTGTCTGTCTGTTCGCACCTCGTTCCCAGACGGCGCCAAACGCTCCCCATGCGCCTCCTCACGGGTGGCCCCCTCCCATCTGTTGTGGGCGGGACTGGCTTTCGTGTGTGTCTTGTATACAGGAAACTTGGGGCTCTGGCCCCCAGAGCTAGTACATGCTGCCTTGTGTATGTGCTGACTCTCCGTACGTATGTTAACAATAAACTTACGCTTTTGATCAGACAAAGACCTTTGAGTTTTCTCCTTCATTGGGTAGAAACTTCCTTAACAATTTGGCGTTGCTGACATGTCTTGGCATGGATACTTTCGGCGGGGACGAGCGGCTTTGTTTGGCCGACCTGGATCACCAGCCTCTGTTCCTTTTTGGAGACAAAGGAGGGCGCGCTCGTCCCGCGCACGGAAGGAATCCTTTTGCCACACAAGACCAAAAAGAACCTAATCTGGTGAGTCTTGTCTTTTCATCTGCGTAACGAGCCCAGGGCAGCCCTTAAGTCGACACGGGGATTTGTTTATTTATGTATTTTTGGGGTATTTCATTCATTGCCACAGCATAGTCTGTGTGCGGGATTTTTTGGGGGGCTTTTTGTTCTAGATTGAAGCTAGCGGCTGCGCGTTAGTATCGCATTGTAAGCGACCCTGGAATCTCTGAGTGTCTTCAGCCAGAACCGCTCCGTTTTCAAGAACGCGCGCTCGCTGGTTGAACCAGCGGGGGGGGGGAACGGAGCGCCCCAAAGTGGGTAAGAGCAGGGAGAGACTAAGCGGGTTAGGCCCATTGTTCGTACGAGAAAATGGGTAAAATCAATCTACAGATGCAAGCTATGAAGTGCTTGCCTATGGTGCAGGTCATCTGCGTGATAATTTAGAAGAAGAAGGGAAGAAAAAAAAAAATATACTTGGTTTTAAGAATATCACGGCAAAAGAGGTTAGAGAAAGAAATATGTAAAAACAATAGCTCCTCCGCCTTTCACCAAAGCGGAGAACACACAGGCGCACACACACGCCCTCTCTCACCTACTAACCCTTTCACACTAGGAGCAGAACTCCATGCTAAGTACGCGCCCAAACAAGGCGTTGGGTTTTTAAAAAATGAAGCAGACTACTGTTGTCTCTTTTCCCTCTCCCTTATCCAGGTCTGTCGGCGCCTTTCCTCCGCGCTCTGTCCTCTGCCTCAAAGCACCAGCCCCACGCCCCAACCACAGGCGGCGCCCGCACCAGCTGAGACCCCGCGAGAAGTGGGCCCAAACCGCAGAAGAAGAAGAGGCGGAAACAGACACACGCTCAGGAAACCACAGAAGAAGTGGGGGAAGCAAATATGTGAGACACCGACAACTGCTCTGGAGCACAGAGAGAAACTGCTCCAAATCCCGTGACTGTTCTCCACGGAGGGGGCAGCGTGATATACCAAACGCACCCGCGGAAACCCGCTTGAAAGTTGTTCCCGCACCGCAAACAGAAGAAGCCATTGTGACCGGCACGTTTGGGTTATTCACCAACCCTCATGGACCACATGCTAACGCTTTGGGCTACCTGGGCCTCCTGCGGACTTTGAAAAACTTCCACAGCCCGGCGGAAAGACTGTGTGCTCGACATGGGTCGAAGGACTGTTACCGGAGGAGGCGTTAAAGGCAGAGGAACGCTCAAGCTAACACGGGGCCAGAGGACGGCAGAGGCGGGCACGGAGGAAACACGAGCGACTGACCAAACCTGGGTTCACATTCGTCACCAAAGCGACCGCTCATGTAAGTTGAACAACAACAAATTGCAATTGGCACTTTTTAGAGATAATTCATGCCCGTAATATACGCTAACAACCTGTGGTGTACAAGTTAAAATTCTGGATGACTCCGGGGCAACAAATTCTGTGCTAAAAGTGACAGCCTTTCTGTCTCCCCTAAAATGAGCGGCCGCTTCATATTCTAATTAGCAGCGTCGGAGAGACGACTAAAGAGCAATTTACGTCACCGCTAACGTGTTTTGATTCTCAGGGCAACCAGCTTAAACATTCTTTTCTATATTCCCCATTGTGCCCGGTTAATCTACTAGGCCGAGACCTTATGTGCAGACTCAATTAAAAATAGATAAATAAAAGGAGGCACCGGTCCCAAAAGTTAACTACCACTGGAAATTGACACCAAACCCTGAGATTGCTAAGTTATTAGCCACAACAAGTGAATAGTGACGCCCGCACAAAATTTGGAGGTCAACCACGCGAACGACCTAAGCTGCTCTCTCCGGTCGTTCCCAGACAATAACTTGGAGTTTGAAAATTCATGCAGTGTAGGGAAGATAGGCACCACTATCTGTGCTACTTAATGAGCAACAAAAACATTTTTATCGTGAAACAAAGGTGAAGTATTAAAGTTTGAGACTAATTTACATTTTTAATGAATCCGACCTGGCTTTATTGAAAAAGAAAAAAAAAAATAAGGAAAATAAACATTTTTTAGGTGACAAGAGCTCATTAGAGATATAGGGGACACAATCTGTGATAAGCCCGAAATACAGACCACGTGGTAAACACTAAAGTTGGAAATGGATCCTTTTAGGAAAACTCTTTTAAAGCTCTGCAGGCTCTGAAAGTTGCAACAATAAGAAATAGCTCATGAGACAATTGGAATTGGACATGGAAAAAATATAACAAAGTTAAAAGTACAGGCCTTCTGTGTGTGTTACATGTTTGTGTGTTATATGTTTTGTGTATGTTATATGTTTGTGTGTCATGTCAAAGTACACTACGCTGACCTTAACAAACTCTGGACCAATACTAACGTGGGGAATCGGCCTGTGATGTGACTGTGATGTGACTGTGATGTGACTGTGATGTGAGTGTGGAGTGAAATGAGGAATGCTGAACGGAATCATGGAATAACAAATGTGTCTGTAATGTTTTAATGTGATCATGGAATAATTCTTTTTTGTCAACAGCATACGGTGTAAGTACTAGAGATTCAAAGATAACGACCTTTATTGAACAGGTGTAAAAGTGAGAGTACTCTGGGATGAGTACTCTGAGAAAAGTACTCTGCGGAAAGTACTCGGAGATGAAATACCTCGCTGAAGATATTGGGAGTTCCTCACTCTGCTGTTTGCCCTGACAGTGATTCGGTCCAACCGCAGTGAGCGGTCATTGGGCGGAGGACAACTTTGGTTCGTAAACTCACATTTAGGGGAGTATAAAATTAGTAACATACATTTTGTTGTTCTGTATCTGGCTACAGCCTCCGCCATGATGCCACACACCGTCTGTCAATGCAGTTATGTTTTGCCCAATTGGGAAAAAGATTGACAAGCGAAAGTGGGCATTTTTTGTGTTTTTTTTTGTGTTCTGATATTTCTTTTTCAGATGAGAGATAAACTACCCCTGCTCCAGGGATGACAGTAGTATGGATCAGGAGGAAATGAGCCTCCACTTTGGCACAAAAGCCCACAATATGAATTGAGGACGATCCGGGAGAAAAGCAACTGGAGATGAACGGAACAGTCGGTACTTTTGCAGCCTCACTGAGGGCCACTGAGACCCACTGCTTACTTCTCAGCAAAACTCGATCCCGTGGCAGCAGGGTTGCCTCGCTGCCTGCGGGCTGTGGCTGCTGCTGAGAAAGCGGCCCTAGCATCACGTGACCTTGTGGGATACACTGAACTAACCTTGCTTGTGCCCCATGCTGTTTCCCTGATCCTGTTAGAGCAGAGGGCCTCTCGCCTTTCTGCGGCTCGTTGGCTGGGGTACAACACGGTGCTCTTTGAACTACGGTGAAGGGATGCACACAGCTGAACCCCTCCTCGCTGCTGCCCACGCCAGAGGAAGGGGAGGCACACTGCTGTATCGCCACAATAGAACAGATATGCACTCCCAGGCCAGACCTGAAAGAGGTGCCTCTGACTAATCCTGACTTGATTTTTTTTATATACAGACGGAGCCGCGTCACGTGACAACACTGGGAAGAACCGAGTCGGCTATGCTGTGTGTTCTGATTTTGATACTATAGACTCTGGTAGTTTGCCCCACTACCATTCAGCACAAACCGCTGAACTGTGTCGCGCCCACCGGGGCTGGCAGCGGGCAAAACGGTTAACATATTCTGTGATACGCGTTATGGTTTCTCTGTGGTGCACGACTGGGAAGCACTGTGGAAACACCGCAATTTTATGAAATCTGATGGTAAACCAATTCTTAATTCCACACAGGTTGAACGTCTGCTGAGAGCTGTAATGTTGCCCTTAGAGATCGCTGTATGCAAATGCCAGGCCCACACTAATGCCACTGATCCCATCTCTGCAGGGAATCGGCGTGCGGACAAGGCAGCGGCATACGCACCTCTACACACACACACACACTACCTCACTCAAGACGTTGATATTTTCTACTCCAGCAGAGACGCTGCTGTGGGAGGGGAATGGGGCTCAACGACGGCATGGTGTGTGTGGCTGGGACCAGACAGCAAACCGTGCCTACCACGGCATTTCTTCAGACAGTTTGCAATTTTAGCACATGGTCGAGACCATGCCTCAAAAGGAGGGATGATGTGTGATTTAATCACACAAAATTGGTATACAAAGGGGTTTACGGCATTTGCACAGAGATTCAGCCAAACATGCGCTATATGCCCCGCGCACAACCCAGGTAAGTCCCAAAAGTATCCAACAGGCTGCTCATCCTCCGCCCCTGCGCCCATTTCAACATGTTCAAAGGGACTTTGTTGAACTCACACCATGCCAAGGTAAGTAATACTGTCTGGGTCTGGCGGATCTCTGGTCCAAATGGACTGAAGTATTTGCAGGCATACACGCCACGAGCAACGCGGTGGTGAGTCACTTTGTAGCAAAAGTCATTGAGGAAGTGGGTGAATTTCTGGGCATTGATATACGTAAACACTGCAGTTACGCCCCCTGGTCCGGAGGCACGTGCGAGCGAGAGAATGGCACTCAAAGCTCTGCCGCTAGCCCCACGTTGGGCGCGGGACCCCCGAACAGAGATCTGCCAAGCACCTCTTTGTGTGATGACGACATGCTGTCCTATTGTAAGGAAATTAATGCACTTTTGTCCTCTATTTCTGCCCAGGTCAGGAGCGCCCTGCCACAGGCTGCGCAGGCGACTGGGTCCTGATGAAGGAAACGAGACGAAAGCATTGGCGGTCCAAGCGCTGGCTCGGCCCATTCCTCGCCCTCCTGGTGACGGACACTGCCGTTAAGGTCGCGGAGAGGACAACTTGGATCCACGCCAACCACTGTCGTGCGGTGCTGCCACTGAGGGCCATAGACGAGGACACCGAGGGCGCGGACGGACCAGGCCCATCCGCGGCTCCCTACGCTGAAGAGGTTGGCCGGCGTGCGGCCACCATCGGTGAAGCAGGCCAACAACAACACCCAGAGGATCCCAGCGTTGCCGAGGCAACCCCCCTTTGCCCAACTCCCCAGCCCCCGGACCCCAAGGCCACACCCCAAATCCCGAGCACTCTGCCCAACCGAGTGCTGAGGCCAAGGCTTCAACGCAAATAGAGTCTTTCCGCTCCAAGACCAAACATCGCCATGACCACTAACGCTCCACACACGCTCATAGGGAGCGGTGCCACTGACTGCAAGGCGGCACTGTTCGACCGGCTGGTCCTGGACCACCTGACCGCGTCTGTGGGAGGCGTATGCACGATCATCGGGTCGTCCTGCTGTACATATATTCCGGCCAACGATGAGGACGGAGGTCTTATCCAACAGGGCATAGCCAATCTGACTAGACTCCGGGACGCCATGCAAGCGGACAATGTCACGGACACTCCTCACGGTCTGGACTGGCTCCTGTCCTCCTGGCGAAGTGTGCTCATTAATCTTGGTTTAGCCCTATTGACCGTTATGATTTTATTTTCATGTGTATTACCCATGGTGTTTCGGGCCGTTGGTAAAATGATATCCACTCACTTTGTGTCCATTCAACACAGAGACCCTGAGGCGGACCTGGCCGCGGTCCCACTGAACTCCGATCCTGATTATATCAGCGATTCGGACGACGACTTTGTCTAACGTTTTTCTTTCTTGTTTACTTTGTTTTTATTTTTCCACTTGTTCCGCCCACAATTTAGGGGGAGGGTATCACAGCGAAGAGCTTTGACCACACCCCCGTAATACAAGAGGCTTGGGTGACGGCGGCGTAACCTGCCCATCAACAACTCTTCTTTTACTCAGGGGCCAAGGTCAATACTCGCACACCTGAATGTGATCTCTGTAAAACTGGGGTTTTTACATTATCACGGGAAAGGAGTGTGATGGCAAGCGACTAGTATTCATGCAACCCTGCCTGTGTCTATTCATATGTCATATGTCCCTGTTCCAGGAAGGAGCCGGGCCCCCCCCCCCCCCGACACCTACAGACAATGGCGCAAATCACTGTCCTCCCTTTCGCCTCTTGCATATCTATCGGTCTGTATGTGTGCATCTTCTACATCCTGCTGCCTGTCACACCCTTGTGCCTTTCGCCTCTTGCATATCTATCGGTCTGTATGTGTGCATCTTCTACGTCCTGCTGTCTGTCACACCCTTGTGTCTTCCGTGTCTTGCATCTGTATGACCTGCATTTAGACCATTGTCTGTCTGTTCGCACCTCGTTCCCAGACGGCGCCAAACGCTCCCCATGCGCCTCCTCACGGGTGGCCCCCTCCCATCTGTTGTGGGCGGGACTGGCTTTCGTGTGTGTCTTGTATACAGGAAGCTCGGGGCTCTGGCCCCCAGAGCTAGTACATGCTGCCTTGTGTATGTGCTGACTCTCCGTACGTATGTTAACAATAAACTTACGCTTTTGATCAGACAAAGACCTTTGAGTTTTCTCCTTCATTGGGTAGAAACTTCCTTAACACTCTCCAATCAGTGATGAAGAGCCGGCCTGACAATTGGTCTGTGTCAGAAATGCATGAAACATCTGTAAACCCGAAGAGTGTTTTGTGCCCTCAAAGAAAGCAGAGAAGGCGTGGGCAAAAAAAGGGAGAAAAAATTGATTTTAGGATGATTTAGAGGATTTTTCTCACTCAGAAACAGACTCTCAGTCAGACTTGGTCCAGTTAAAGTGAACCAGACCAACAAGAGTGAATCTATCCAAGTTTCTACCAAATCCACTTTCACTCCAGTTCCTTAAAACGCTAATGAAACGCAGTAGAACAATGTGAAAAGGCCTGATTCTCCAAGACCGAGATGCCACCGTTATGTCTAACGTATGTGAGAGACCAACATTGATTATTTCATATGTAACAAATTGGACACAAGGATTTGGGCTGTAGACTCAAGGACATGATACTTGGTCATTTCTGAATATTTATGCGTCAAGGCAAAGTTAAGATTCCGCAGGCCAAGCCTCAGGGAACGATCTCTCAATCTACTGCAAGGATGCAGATAGTGCTGGGTCTGGGGTCACACATTCACATTCTGGATCATCTGCAGAACCTGAGACTGAGAGTAGACGTCAAAGGAATCTTTTTATAAATTCCTCTTTGTAATTTCTCCAGTTTACTGTCGTGTCGTATTCAGACCAAACATCATGAGGGAGAATCAAAAAGATGATTGTCCTTTTAAAAGAGACAATATATTCTTCCTTTAGCTTTTAAACATGTTGCAACATTGTTTCCTCAAACAAAAAGGCGTTTTTAGCTCCATCCAAAAGTACATATATTCCCCATCCCTTCTGTCCAAATGCTCCCTTTAAAGTCCAGTCCACGAAGATGGCTCTCGTACACCAATAAGTTCTTGATGCAAATGTAGAAGAAAAAAAATAAAAATAATAATGAAGGCATTGAACACTCTTCAATGCCTGAGATATGTTTAATATAAGAAAATTTTAGGACTACTTGTTAAATTGTGTTTGGAGAAAAGTCAAATTACTTAGCTAACATAACGCGCAGCAACAAAACGTGTCCTGCTGTTGTTTGCTGAGGTAGAGGTGGGGGTTGCAGGGCAGCAGTGCATTTATCATGGGGGTTGTGGGCAAAAAACTTTGGGAACCCCTGGTTTAGACTGTTTGAGGGTCTAACAAAAAGGACTGTGATGATCCAGGACACTCAACAAGAACACATTTAATTTAGCTCTGTGTGTGTAATATGCAGATCTGGAAACATTATTGCACTCGCAGCTTTGGACCAGAATTTTTTTGGTTAACGACAAACAAGACATGTGCAAAGACATAATGTTATATTGATTCATCAAGTTCCCCCCAAAAAGACAATGATTTAGAAAATGATTAGAATAGTAAAAAAAAACCTCAAAGACAAAGCTATGAAGAGAGCGACAGAGGACAACAGCAGAGGAGAGCGACAGAGGACAACAGCAGAGGAGAGCGACAGAGGAGAGCGACAGAGAGCCATCACATAGACGTGTGTTGTTGCCACAGTGGTATACGAAGGGAGGCTTGCCTGAATGTGCTGCAGTTCTACCTATCCGGATGCTCATCTCCTCAGACAGCTGCAGGTCGCTCTCTTTGTGGAGTTTGAAGTCGGAGGGAAGAGCCAGAGCCGTGTGAGGGTCTGAGCCGACGCCCTGGAAGCGAAACATCCCAGCGTTATTCGATGCCACCATTCACCGCTTTTAGTGATCCGCCAAAGCACTTTCATGATTAACTGACTTTGTTGATTGATTTCATAGTGATGATTGTTGTGTGGTTCTGATGTGGTTTTACTGCAGATGGGAAATAAACTGAATATCAACTTTCATTATTGTTATATTAGTTTGTTAAAATGTCAAGGAGCATTAGAAATAGCATCAAAAAACCTTTCATTTGTACTGAATGTATCAGTTAGTGAGTGAGTGAGAGAAGGTTAGAGAGTGAGAGTGAGTGAGACAGAGAGAGAGAGAGAGAGAGAGAGAGAGAGTGAGTGTGTGTGTGAGAGAGAGGAGGAAACAATGTTGACACATTGTTGTGACATACTGACAGAAGAGAGGCAACCATTTATGCTTTACTCATTTGTTCAATAACTACTCATTTATGCAAACAGCCACTGGTCCAGAAATTAGCTTTGTGTGTTCATTTCAGGGTTCATAGCTTTTAACATAACTCATTTTGTCAATAATAACACATGAAAGCTATGGAGGTGGAATGGAACCCAGGACCTTCTTGCTGTGAGGCACAGGCGCCTTTTAGTGCCAGGGACTCGTGTCATGAATTGTTACAGAATTCTTTTTTTTGCTGTTTGAAATGTAGGCATCACACATTAAAAGATAAATACAGAATTGTGTTTAATTATGTCTGATCCAATGGGGAAAATGCATTTCCGTGTTTGGTGCATGCAACAGAATCACAGGGTTTACAGGAAAATATATTGTATTATTGTCAGCAACAGCAGCTGGAGCAAAAACATGAATCATTTATGTGCAGCATTTGTGCTCAGAATGTTCAAACAACTGGCAGCAGAAACATCAAATACTTCTATTGTATCACTGCTACAGCTCCGTCCAACCAGGTAAAGCCCAGGCCCAATAGAAATAAATGTGGAACCAAAATCACTCCACTCCAATTAAATCTAAAATCCTTAAAGTGATAGTCTGTAACTCTAAATGAATTACAAATTTTAGGAAATGTGTTAAATTGACCTCCTGGCCTTAAATGTTGATATAAAATAAGTCATTTTATTAATTCTAATATTACAGGTAAGTTCCGCCTTCCCTGCTCTTAGCTATAGCTCAGAATCCACGGTGCCGTCGAGGTTAACCAATCAAGTCATGCCAAGGGCTGTCAATCATCGGCGCTCATGCTCGCAGCTGCGCGTATGCTCAGTTGTTTGTTTTCACGGAGCCTCCGAATCAAGCCTCCATTAGGCTCTGGAACTACATGAAAACTGAACAAAGAATTCTGAACATCCGCACTGAGTTACTCATTTATATACTGAACCTTTATCCATAATCATTTATATACTGAACCTTTATCCATAATCATTTATATACTGAACCTATATCCATAATCATTTATATACTGAACCTATATCCATAATCATTTATATACTGAACCTATATCCATAATCATTTATATACTGAACCTATATCCATAATCAGATCCTCTGCAGATGTGTCCTATAATGTGCAATTCATGAAAATAGCTTCTTCCGGGTTTACCGCGATCGCTTTTTTTGTGCATTAAAACATTATTTTTTCATGAAAACGTTAACAAATAATTCTGAAAACCTCTGTGCATGTGTATTAATAATGTACTGTATGTGTTCTCTCATTAACATTTAAATACATTACATTACAATACATTAACTTTACGGAAACGTAGGCGTAGACCAATCAGAAAGGAAGGGGGAGGGAGCTTGCGTCTTTTTTTTCTCAAATCAAGTACCTCTCTCTCTCTTTCTGACAAACTCCAGACAATCACTTTAATATAAAAGCATAAATGGTATGGCTCGTCCTACATCCAAGACACATTAGTGTCATACCAACCAAACTCTCTCACTGTGCTCACAAGTGCCTCTCTCCAAGATCCAGGACTTTTAAAATGATTAGGAGCCAAATGTAACACATGCTGTAAGGTTCTGGTTACAAATATTGGATTGTAATAGTTCAAAATCGCAGTATTGCAATATTGAATTGAATAACAATCTTTTTCACTTTAGTGTTTTCTCCGAGTTTCCTCTGGTCATTTCCATTTGAGGTTTAAGTTCCTCATGTCCGTTTCTATGATGTCTGTTTGTCATGACTCTATGATGTCTGCTTGTCATGACTCTATGATGTCCGTTTGTCATGACTCTATGATGTCAGTTTGTCGTGACTCTATGATGTCCGTTTGTCGTGACTCTATGATGTCCGTTTGTTGTGACTCTATGATGTCTGTTTGTCATGACTCTATGATGTCCGTTTGTCATGACTCTATGATGTCTGCTTGTCATGACTCTATGATGTCTGCTTGTCATGACTCTATGTCTGCTTGTCATGACTCTATGATGTCTGCTTGTCATGACTCTATGATGTCTGCTTGTCATGACTCTATGATGTCTGCTTGTCATGACTCTATGATGTCTGCTTGTCATGACTCTATGATGTCTGTTTGTTGTGACTCTATGATGTTTGTTTGTCATGACTCTATGATGTCTGCTTGTCATGACTCTATGATGTCTGTTTGTTGTGACTCTATGATGTTTGTTTGTCATGACTCTATGATGTCTGCTTGTCATGACTCTATGATGTCTTGTCTGTAATAAGGTCCTGCGTTCTGAATGTTCAAGGATACATTTCTTTGTCTATGCTCTTCAGTGTTTGCTTCAGTTCATGAACAGACCATAATAAATGTGACAGAGGATAAGAGGTATTTTCCTTAATGTTTGCAAAGTCTTTGAATAATATGAGGGACATGACACAAAATATATCACAGAATCGAATCACAATACTTGATACAATACAATGAAGCGTGACCCAGATATCGCAGTATTGCCTCACATTGTTGCAATTTCCCACCTCTAACTGTATTGACAAGGACATTTTACATACAGTACTTTAATTGTTCTTCTCATCATGTGCTAGATAAATAAACATATTGAAATCCTGTATTGTCTTTATGAACCTTCCAGTGAAATTACATGAATTTAATTAGTTACAAACAGCACGCCCCCGACCCTTCTGAAAGCACTTAATTGTGAATGTTGACAACAACATGAGGCAGCTGCAGATGTTTAACAGAAAGTGCATTAGCGTTAGCCGCTGTAATCAGAACATGGTTCTTCCACTTCCTGGTTTTGACACGTCCTCAGAACCGTAATGCAAGCTCTGCTTTGTGCCGAGGTGTTTTGGACAGCATCAACGAGCGCAAAGGCTTTTCCTCACAAAACGTTAGAATAAATGATGTACAGCCCATCATCAAAATGGTCAAAGACAGTGATTCAGGTCACAATGAAACTAACAAAAGTATTAGAGTGAGTGTTCTGACTTGTCTATTTATCTTTGTCATAGTTTGCTGGTTTAGAGCACTGGCCCTTTAAGAAAAGGCGCCTGTTGCTGCCACCTTGTTGCCATGGAAATTTACGCTTGCCAGTGCCAGTTGAAAGTGTGCTGGGAAAGACGTGTTTTTTCAGTTGAGTTCTTAAAAGGCATTCCCTGTAAGTATGTATGGGTTAAGTTGATTAAGTTAGGTCAATTAATTAAGATGTGTGTTTTAAAAGTTATAGGAGGCACAAAAATGAACTATTTACAGTTTAATTAGGCCATGTTTGTTTAGTAGCATTTGAGGTAATGTTAGCTACAAAGCGTGCTGCTCTTTATTTTACATTTTGTACTCATGTACATTGTATTTTGTGTTTACAGTTTCACACCTGCCATATAAAGGAAAGGTCAAACCCATCCTGGCGTCAGTGACTTATTGTGTGGAGGTGTTTAACTCCTGGATAGTAGATAAGGGTTCTACGAGGCCAGTATAGTGAAAAGGGATTCCATATTATGAACTCCTGGCTGCTGCATTGTTACACGCTGCATCCAGGCCAGCACAACAGTCGCAGTATCTCCAAGTCAGTGTTGAAGCACATCAAATCAGCGCAACGATGAAGAATGATGAAATGTATGAAGTCAGATCTTCAGCATCAAAGAAATCAAGCCGTTCTTCTGTGGCAAGCGTGATATTAGCAGCTGCTAATGCACGTGCTCGAGCAGAAGGTGCCCAAAAGAGAGCAGAATTTGCAAAGAGAGAAGTTGAAATCAAATTGCAGAAAGCCAGATTAGAAGTAGAACTTGATGTTTTAAATAAAGAAGGTGAAGCTGTAGCTGCAGCCGCAGAAGCAGCAGTACTGGAGTCTGCAGCAGCGGGTTTGGACACAGATGGAGGACATCTAACCCCACAACAAGAGCCAGAAAGTTCCCATGATCGAACTGCAGATTATGTAAGAAGACAGCAGGCATTCATCGATTCAAGTAAATCAAATGACATAAAAACAGGAATAAACAGAAATCTAACCCAAGACAACCCATTTGAAGTAACACAAGATGAGCTGCCTGCACCGCCAAGGCATTCCCATGCATCCAGACCTCCAGAACAAAGGCAGGATTCACATGAACAAAGAGAACCACTATACAACACTAATTATAAAGTTCAGGAGTCTCCAGCGTATATGTCGCCCTTTCGTGGACGTGCCCGGAATCACACTCATGCTACAAACAACTCAAGTGAAACAAATGAACTTGCCAAATATTTAGTGAGGAGTCAGTTACTAACATCTGAACTCACAAAGTTTGACGACAAGCCGGAAAACTATTTGTCTTGGAAATCATCCTTCTCTAATGCTATTGAGACCCTGGAGCTTAAGGCATCGGAAGAAATAGACCTCCTGGTAAAGTCACTTGGTCCAGAGTCCACTAAACATGCACAACGCATTAAAGCTGTCAACATAAACAAACCAGTAGCAGCATTAGATCTCATTTGGGAAAGGCTAGAAGAGGTCTACGGGTCACCAGAGGCCATAGAGGGTGCTCTTTTCGCAAAACTTGACCAGTTCCCCAAAATAGGACCTAGAGACAATATAAAACTCAGAGAACTCAGTGATTTACTACAGGAGATTGAGTCTGCAAAACAAGAAGGATATTTGCATGGTTTATCTTATCTTGACACTGCACGAGGCATTGCTCCTATTGTAGATAAATTGCCATTTGGGCTACAAGACAAGTGGATGATGGAAGGTTCCCACTTCAAACAGCGATATCATGTGACCTTTCCTCCATTTGCTTTCTTTTTGCAGTTCATACAGACACAAGCAAAGGCCCGTAATGACCCAAGCTTCAATCTACAGCTACCACACCCTTCCGGAGGTAGAAAGGAATGGAACAGGTATGGAGAGAGTCAAAGCAACACTCGCAAAACAGTTTCAGTGCATAAGACCGATGTCACAGGCCCACCCATTGAAGGACCCGATAAGTATTGTCCTATACACAACAAACCGCATGCATTACTACAATGTAGAAGCTTCAGAGAAAAACCACTTCAAGAACGAAAGATCATAATAAAGCAACACAATATATGTTTCAAGTGCTGTGCATCTAATGAACACGTAGCCCGTAACTGTAAAGCAGAAGTTAAATGTTCTGAGTGTGACAGTGATAGGCATCCAACAGCAATGCATCAAGATGCTCCGTACTTCCCCAAAACTCTTCCACCGCCAGCAGAGCATGGCGGGGAGAAACGAGAATTTCAGGAGAAAGTAGTTGTTTCAAATTGCACTGAAGTATGCGGTGAGGGTTTCTCTGGGAAGTCATGTTCAAAAATATGCCTTGTTAATGTTTTCCCTGTCAATGATTCCAGCAAACGTCAAAGAATGTACGCCATGCTGGATGACCAGAGTAACGTATCGCTAGCACGCTCTGAGTTTTTTGATAAGTTCAAAGTTAAAGGAAACGCAGCTCCTTACACCCTCCAGACATGCAGTGGTATAGGCCAAGCTTCAGGTAGAAGGGCCCTTGGCTACATGATAGAGGCCATTGACGGCTCTCTCACAATGCCCCTGCCTATGCTAATTGAGTGCAATGAGATACCCAATAAAAGAGACGAAATACCCACACCAGCCGTCGCTCACGCTCATCGTCACCTTGAAAGCATAGCACACAAAATACCACCTTTGGACAATGGTTCAGATATTTTGCTACTGCTTGGGAGAGATATTCTGAGGGTCCATAAAGTGCGCAGTCAAATCAATGGGCCCCACGATGCACCTTATGCGCAGAGACTTGATTTAGGCTGGGTGATAGTTGGAGATGTATGCCTTGGCAACACTCATAAGCCCTCACAAGTCACCACTCTCAAGACACACATCCTGGCGAATGGCAGACCGACCCATTTCCCGCCATGTGAAAATCACTTCACTGTCAAGCAAGACACCAGTCTTACAAAGGAGAAAATGACAACATATAGCTCAAGCATGAGAGTCAACCCACAATATGAAAGTGTTAGAGAGAACGTGTTCTGCCAGACCAAAAATGACAATAAGCTCGCACCTTCAATGGAGGATCTGCAGTTCCTCAAACTAATGGACAGCGAGTGCTTTCAAGACGAATCACAAAGCTGGGTAGCTCCGCTGCCATTTCGTCAGCCAAGACCACGATTACCAAACAATCGCCACTACGCTATCAGCCGTCTCAGGTCACTTCAACGAACTCTCAGTAAAAACTCTGAAATGAAAGAACACCTGTTGGACTTTATGCAAAAAATGTTAGACAATGGGCATGCAGAGCTTGCACCCCCAGTACAAGAAGGCAAGGAGTATTGGTACCTGCCCTATTTCGGAGTATACCATCCACAGAAGCCATCACAAATTCGCGTGGTATTTGACTCCAGCGCGCAGTTCGAAGGTATGTCACTCAATACTGTGCTCCTCTCAGGACCTAATCTGAACAATGGCCTATTAGGCGTGCTTATTAGATTCCGAAAACATCCAGTCGCAGTCACAGCAGACATCCAACAAATGTTTTATTGCTTCCTGGTGCGCGAGGACTGCAGAGACGTTCTCAGATTTGTCTGGCACAAAGATAATGACCCACAAAAAGAACTTGTGGACTACAGAATGTGCGTGCATGTATTCGGCAACAGCCCCTCACCCGCGGTAGCAACTTATGGCCTGAGAAGAGCTGCACAACAAGGAAAAGCTGAATATGGGTCAGACATCTGCAACTTCATAGAACGTGACTTTTATGTGGATGATGCCTTAAGATCTGTCCCCACCGAGCACCAAGCAATAGACATGCTAAAGCAAACACAGCAGATGCTCGCTGCCTCAAACCTCCGCCTTCTCAAGATAGCATCAAACAAGGTTGAGGTGATGGATGCATTCCCGTCTCAAGACCGAGCGAAGGACCTGCAGGATCTGGACCTTTTCAAGGATGAACTCCCGGATCAGCGCAGTCTTGGAGTTAAGTGGAATATAATGGAGGACTATTTCACTTTTCACATCCCACACACAGACAAACCCTACACAAGAAGAGGGGTTCTTTCGACTGTGAACAGTGTGTTCGACCCTCTCGGGTTTCTGTCCCCAGTCATCATTCAAGGACGATTGCTTCTGAGAGAACTATCGCTTCAGACAACAGAGTGGGATTCTCCTCTACCGGAGGATCTAAAAGGCCAGTGGATGAAATGGCAACTGTCGCTCCAATGCCTCAGTGGCGTCCATGTCCCACGCACATACACAAAAATGTCACTTTTGCAAGCTAAATCTGTAGAACTTTGTCTCTTTTCAGATGCATCCATGAAAGCAATATGTGCAGTCTCCTATCTCAAGGTTACGGCTGAAGATGGCACAACAGAGGTTGGGTTTGTCCTAGGTAAGGCACGGCTCGCTCCTCAGCCCGAGCTCACGGTCCCTAGACTCGAACTCTGCGCCGCGGTGATGGCGGTTGAAATGGCAGAGCACATAATTGAAGAGATGGACCTTCCCATAGACAAAGCCAGATTCTACACAGATAGCAAGGTGGTCCTAGGTTATATCCACAACCAGTCCAGGCGTTTTTATGTGTATGTGAATAACCGTGTGCGTCGTATTAGAGAGTCAACAAATCCAGAGCAATGGCATTTTGTTACCACAGACCAGAACCCTGCTGACCATGGCTCACGCTCTGTTCCAGCCGCTGACATACAAAATACCACATGGTTCACAGGTCCATCCTTCCTGCAGCACTCCTCAGAGATCCAAGAGCAGCCTGTGCTTGAACTGCAGGACCCAGACAATGACACAGATGTGCGTCCTGAGGTAAAGACACTTTGCACTAGCATCTCAAAGGGCTCAGAACGCTGGGAACGCTTCTCCTCATGGTCCTCCCTTCGCAGAGCTATTTCCAATTTGATTCACATCGCGCAATGCTTCTCTCAACCTCAAACGGAATGTAAGGGATGGCACATTTGTAAAAAAGCTGTTACCATTGAACTGTTAGAACATGCAGAGAATATCATAATAAGAAATATTCAGCGTGAGACATATGCAAACGAAATTAAATGCATCACTGAAAAACAGAATCTCCCAAAAAACAGCCCGCTAGTGAAGCTCAATCCCATCCTAGGAGAAGACGAGCTGCTCAGAGTCGGAGGTCGTATTAGTCGGTCAGGGCTGGGAGTAAAGGAAACAACCCCCATTATCCTACCAGGAAGTCACTACATCACGACCCTCCTTGTGCGTCACCATCATGAAAGTGTGAATCATCAGGAACGACATTTTACAGAGGGCGCTGTCCGGGAAAGTGGCCTGTGGGTTGTGGGAGCAAAAAGATGCATTGGCAAAGTCATAAATAAATGTGTAACATGCAAAAAATTGAGAGGAAAGTTTGAAGAGCAAATTATGAGTGAGCTGCCTGTGGACAGACTCCAAGCAGAGCCTCCTTTTTCTTATGTGGGCATGGACATGTTTGGCCCATGGGAGGTAACCACCAGGCGAACGAGAGGGGGACAAGCAAATAGTAAACGTTGGGCAATATTGTTCACATGCTTATGCACAAGAGCCGTCCACATTGAAGTAGTGGAGGAAATTAGTTCTTCAAGTTTCATAAATGCACTGAGACGTTTCTTTGCTGTGCGGGGTCCTGCAAAACAGTTGCGCTCAGATTGCGGAACCAACTTCATCGGAGCTCACAATGAAATAAACGAACACGCACCGGAGAAGGACAAAGTGCAAAAACTTCCTGCAGAATCAGAAGTGCACCTGGGTCTTCAACCCACCCCATTCATCCCACATGGGGGGAGTATGGGAGCGGATGATCGGTTTGGCGCGCCGGATACTCGACAACATGCTGCTGCAAGCTGGTCGTATACAACTCAGTCACGAAATCCTTACCACATTTCTTGCAGAAGTCATGGCCATAATAAATGCACGTCCTCTTTTACCAGTATCGTCAGACCCAGAGCATCCCTACATTCTATCGCCTGCTATGCTCCTGACACAAAAAACACAAGCTGTGTACCCTATCTGTGACTCTATCGATCCAAAAGAAATGCTCAAGAGCCACTGGAGACGTGTGCAGTTCCTTGCGGACACATTCTGGAGCAGATGGCGCAAGGAGTATCTCCACGGCCTCCAAATCCGTCAAAAGTGGCATCGCAAGAACAAGGACATCAAAGACGGAGACGTTGTGTTACTTAAGGACAAACAAACAAGAAGAAACGAGTGGCCAATGGGTGTAATAACAAAAACTGTTCCAAGCGAAGATGGGGTCATTAGGAAGGCTGAGGTTAGAGTAGCCTCCCAAGGGACTGTGAAAAATCTACTACCGACCTATTTCAGAGATGGTTTTCTTATTATCTAGTGATGTTTAAGTTGTGGTATCCTAAGATACCAGACGGGGAGTGTTCTGACTTGTCTATTTATCTTTGTCATAGTTTGCTGGTTTAGAGCACTGGCCCTTTAAGAAAAGGCGCCTGTTGCTGCCACCTTGTTGCCATGGAAATTTACGCTTGCCAGTGCCAGTTGAAAGTGTGCTGGGAAAGACGTGTTTTTTCAGTTGAGTTCTTAAAAGGCATTCCCTGTAAGTATGTATGGGTTAAGTTGATTAAGTTAGGTCAATTAATTAAGATGTGTGTTTTAAAAGTTATAGGAGGCACAAAAATGAACTATTTACAGTTTAATTAGGCCATGTTTGTTTAGTAGCATTTGAGGTAATGTTAGCTACAAAGCGTGCTGCTCTTTATTTTACACATTTTGTACTCATGTACATTGTATTTTGTGTTTACAGTTTCACACCTGCCATATAAAGGAAAGGTCAAACCCATCCTGGCGTCAGTGACTTATTGTGTGGAGGTGTTTAACTCCTGGATAGTAGATTTAACAGCATCAGTATTAGAATCACTTGTGTCAATATAGTCAACTATAACTCTTTTGAAAGCTTAATCCCACCTCGAAAACCGTATTTATGTTCATAATCAACATTAAATAAAACCCAAAATTAAGAATAAGTATCTAACTGTATAAATATTTAAAATATATATAGTCCTTTCTTACCTTGTCACGCTAAAACTGGGGCAAATCACGTCCTAATCCACACATGTGTGCATCGTTTTGTTCTTTAAGGGTCTAGAGATTATTATTTCCAGTTGATTTTTTCTCAAAGTCATCCTTATATAGGATATCCATTGAGAACAACCTATTTTAGTATTGAACAGTTGCCCAAACAAAAATAAAACCTGTTCTGCGAATGTATGAAGGAGGACATTTTACTGTTTACCTAGACACTGGTATGTCGTCTTCCCCTAAGCCTCCCCTTACAAAACACGCCATTCCCGTCTATTCAGTGCTATGTTTTTGGAAGTAGAGTAAGTTGAGTAAAACAAGCGCACCTAGCTTTAGCGCTCCATTCACATAGATATAATGTGCGTCACACCAGCATGTCTTGACCTACCAATGGCTCGATTTGATGTCAATCAAATCAACTTGTCTAGCCAATAATTTTCCCCCCCTCAGGTTTCAGCGATGAGTGGGACATCTAGTTCCCCCCTGTTTTCCCGTCATATTTGAATGCGTAAAGGAAGGAATACTGAGTCCCTTTTCACTGAGAACACGCGCTATAACTAAATATAATAATAGCTTTTCTGCAAACCTTTCAATAACTGGAAAAATGCTATTTAATAGCTAGAGTAAAGCCAAAAAATTTTTGATGTAAAAACATTGATAATTTGCATTAAAACACTTTGCACATTTGCAACAAAAATGGACCACTAGTGCGAATGTGCCCATTAATACGAAAAAAGCCCCCACATCAAAAAATTCCACCTAAAGGTCTAAAATTTCATATAGGTGGTTTCCCACTCCACAAATCATCTGCGCTGGTGAGTTTGAACACAACATAAGTCTGTCATGCAGGAGAAACCTTTGGAAATTGCCTTTTATTTTCTTTTGACAAAAAATACTAACTTTTGACTCATGTTTGAGAAGATGGAATGCAGACTGAGTCCTTCCTAACAAACTGTACATACATTTTCAGAAACTCAGAAGGCTTTACCTTTCAAATGAGGCCTCATAACACAAATCAGACACAAGATGTCCACACAATAGCAATTTCCATTGGGTATCATAATTCGAGAAGGAGCAGGCGAAATTAGGTGATCCTTATTAAAATTTATTATTTCCATTATCACATTCATCCAGTTGTAAAGCTGTAAGGTGGCCCACAGGAAGCTTCATCAGCCTACGTCAGCACCCGCGGACTGCTCTCTATAACATTAGCATAGTGGTTTCATAGGCGAAGTTGACTAGCTTTGAAAAAAAAAAAAATACTATACTTTACACGAAACATTGACTCTTAAAACCCACATGTGCCAACAGGGAACCGTCAACAAATCGCCTCAAATTGCTTAAAATTGACATTCGGTCCTTAATTTGTTTCGTGTTTTAACTATAAAGCAATTCTCAGGACTTTCTGTCCCCATCTGGTTTGTTTCGGCTGCGTGAACGCGCCTGCGCAGGTTTGCATACATCATTAACAGCAGAGGCATTACATCAGCGTCACACTCGGCAAGCGCACAACTCGCAGAACACCGGCTCAAAAGTGGCCAAAATGACATGCGCAAAATGACATGCTGGAATACCACCCGGGCCAATGGGGTGGACCCGGAACTAAAAATTTGCCAATGCTAACATATAGCAATATAATATATAATATATTTATATATATATATATATATAGTATACATCTTGGGGCGGGACCACTCCGCGGCCATTTTGTATAGCTCCAGTAGAGCACATTGTTTGGCCCATTTGTTTGAAACGCGGAGATAGGGCGTGCTACGTCTCGTTAATAAATACAGTCTTATGGTGGCATCTCTGGCCACCCCCTGCCCAGAAACGGATTAAGGGTAGACAATGGATGGATGGATGGCCCTGCCTGTCTATGCACTCTGCTCAGACCATCCTCCTCAACAGGATGAAGTGAGAAGATTGATGATTACCATGTTCCTCCTCGATCTGTGCAACATGTTAGGACTCTCAGAAAGTTGTAATAGATAAACATCGGTATACTAAACTCTATGTTTCAGGATTGTCAGTCAGCTCCAACTTTCAAGTAAACTATTTTGACGTAAGATTCGCTATAGGTTTTCCTTAACCCATGTATATGTAAGGGTCAATTTGAACCCATTCAGTTTTTTGAGTTGATAACAGTACTGGTTATCCTCTTTTTTCTACTGAAATTTGGTGGACTGTTCCTCATTTAGGGTCATGAACTGGTGTGGTACAATCTGGACACTTTGATGTGAAGCGGAATGTCTGTCAGAAGTTTTTGTATACAAAGATGATGTTGGCGGTCATTTTGACCCCAACGCTTTTAATGTGGGTAAATAGTTTGTGTTCAGATCCAAAAAACATGTCTCCATTGACATGTATTTTGATTGCCTCTGAGACCCAGAGCCAGGGTGTGTAAGAGAGGGAACTTTCTTAACTTTCCTGTCAATGTTCTCATGTCACTCCTTTTGCCTAGCTACACGACTGGCAACTGATTTATACTGAATCTGTCGACTATGAGTTTGCTGCCACAGCACACCATCGACAATCTGCTAAAACGGGCAACTCCTATAGCAGGCCAGTCTCGGAATAACAGCGCTACATTGGACAGCAACTGGCCTCAACTACGGTGTGATTTTCTGACATAAACTGTAGAGGGGCGCAATACACACATGTTGTTGGAGCGCGCACAACGGTGAATATCTCGATCTGAAGGACAACTAGTTGCCGAAAAGTATAACACGGCATCTGACTGGAATCCGATATCGACCTGTTTATCTCCATTTGTAAGAGCGCTCACATCGACCGCTTTCATCTGATCATCTCCGTCATCCTCCTCTCAGTTGCCACAAGCCACCTTGCAACTAGTTGTCTCAGTTACTCTGTCCCGTTGTGCGCTAGGCCTTTATACAAACTCACCAAACAATGAGCTCCAAAGGATACATCTGAGGAGGCTTTCTCACAGATTTTTAACTGGATAATGATGGAGAGGAAGAGATTTCAGAAGACAGAGGATTTTCAGAGAACAGAGGACAATGTTATTGCTGATCCAATTGTCAATTATTCTACGATAAGGAGGATTCAGAGGACGAATCTGTTGGTCAATGAAAAAGGAAGGAGGAAGGAAGGGAAGGTTAGGAAGGAAAGACGGAAGAGAAAAGAAGGGACATAGATTAGGATGAACAGAGAGAAGGAAAACAGGGAAAAAAAAATGGAAAGAACAAGGCATGCAGGAGGAAAGAATTGGTCATTTTTGACCCGAGAGGAGGACAATAGGATAGATACTAATATTTCTAAATATAGCGTTAGAATTAAAAATTTATTGTATGTACACTATTTCTAAATATATATATAACCTAAAATAAAGTTTGTTAATGGTTTAACCTGTTTTCTTGCTGTTTTTGAGAGTGTTTTTACACAGTACGGGTCAAAATGAACCCGCAACACATCAATGTCAATTTTTTTTCAACATATACAAGGGTTAAGGAACATAGCAGTAATGGCACCCTTGCTTGATTTTTTTCTTTGCAGTAAGCTACACCCAGATTCACTGGTGTTGACAGACTCCCCAATAAACCAATTTACTAACTTTAATTCCATAAGATGCAGATTTCTGAACAGTTAAAAAGTACTTTATATGCACTTCAACTATGCAAAGAAGCTAGCCACTCATCTATTGACTGTCCTTTAGAGCCCCTAATTATATTGAAGTCATAAGCAGTGTTTTACTACTAAAAAGGCTGTACGATTTGGGATAATGGATTTTCTCATTAGCACAAAGTGAGTGGGGCACCGCAGAGATATGGAAAGGGAATCTTGACATTCCCGATTACATTCATTTCCGTCGTCCCATTGTCAGCCTTTGAGTTCAGCATAGCGACATAATTCACTCCACTTGAATGCAAGAGTTATAATTGAGCCTGCTCGAGCAGGAAAGGACACCTATACTGTACATTCTGTCCAAAAATCAGTCTATACTACTAAGTTTTGCAAAACAAAGATACCCTTTCTGTTGGAAAGTAAAACAGGGTGAAAATCCAAATGCACTCTGATAAAAAGATATTTTAATTAGGAAGGGACTACTATGTTTTTATTTGATATCATCTTGCAGCGCTATCAATATCAATCATATCAAAAGGTAAAAAAAAAAAAATACATATCTACCTCACCCAACCCTCACACAGAGACATACAATTTTGAACAAAAATAGAAAAATACAAAATCAAATATAAATGCTGAATCCAAGAATGTACTATAAATACAGAAGAGTATGTCAGAAGGTAGCTGACATTCCTTTTTCAAAAAAGAAACCCTTCTAGTTCTGGACTCAGCAAATCTCTGTCCCGGGTTTATGTGGCCCTGTACTGAATACGCCCAATATGAAAAATATTTCATTTTCAGCAAGTATAATAATTCTGTTTATCCCCACTCGAAAATCTTAACAGTGCTGCCTTTAACCTTGGCAAAGAAATATATATAATCAGTTTACTTTCAATTGGGGAAAGAAGTGACACTTACTGGTATAAAAAAAAGTATAATTAGTTATAATTTTTGCCCGGGAAAGACCCCACGACCCACCCCCAGCGCCTCAGTATAGAACTTTTAATAAAGGCCTTTACTGTACTCTCCTCGGATCTTCTTTCTACACCCAGGTTAACGTAAACCGCTCATAGCATCAATGAGCACCTGACACACACACCCACTCCACTTCTGTTTGCAGTCACTTCTTTATTAATTATTCATCCATTCTGTTTTTCCGCTATCCGTTGCCGTCGCGGGTGCAGCATCTAAGCAAGACGCCCAGACTTCCCTATCCCACACACCCTTCCTCCCACTCGTGCCCCGGGGGGACCCCAAGGCATTCCCAGGCCACTGAGAGACATAGTCCCTCCAGCGGTCCTGGGTCTTCCCGGGGCTCTTACCGGAAAATTTAATTCATTTCCCTAGAATTTTTCACATGCGACACACAACAACATACACACACATTGCAGAACTAGATCCCGTTTGTATGCCTCCATATGTGCAAGAGCTTTCAACAGCTATGGAAAATATACAAACATAGTGTACCAGCATAGATATACACCGCTATGTTTATGGGTGAGGACTGACCAAGCGCTGTCATCTGAATCTACACATAATATCATGCAAACGCCACGATCATAGAAAGTACGGTTTTTTTTAAGCACACATGGAGAGAGATCTCTCTCAACAACAACAACGGAGGAGGAGGAAAAGAGAGAGATCTCTCAAAGCGGAAAAAAAAGAATGGATGAATAAATTAAATAAAGAAGAGTTTCAGGCAACTTCCGCTAATCTTTCAGCCCCCATGCCGTCACAAAGCGCCACTGAGCACAACCATTCATTTGAATAGGGCGCCATCTTGGATCGCCGGGGCTTGCTTGACGCTCAAAGGTAAATATGTTGAATGGTCGAAATCCTTTGGGAGCTACTGATCGCTCCTAATCAAACCCTAACTAGGGTCTGAATGACCCCTGCTTCAGACGCTAACTTGGGTCTGAATGACCCCTGCTTCAGACTCTATGCCTGGCCTTAGCCATCCGTACACTCCGCTCAATCGTCATTTCCCTGCATGTTACGAAATCTAATTTGTACTATATTGTGGTACGACCAGGCTAGACTCTAACTAGTGTCTAACAGACTGTTGTCTTTGTTCACACTGAACACTGCTCAGCAAAGAGGCTTGGTTCAAAGTTGAGTGACAGCTGAGTCACAGTGTGGATGGAAAAACTTTTGGTTAAAACCTTTATAATTGCATCAAATATGCCTCAGAAAACCTTTTAATGACAGGTTGGTGTCAGCCACATTATCTCCTCCTCAGATGATTATAGTCATCACACACAGCAGGAGCCCAAGCTCTAACTGCTGCTGTGACATCAGAGGTTCAAGACCCCGCACAGTGTGTGATGTCTGTGGGCGCCTCCTGCTCTCTGTGTCTCAGAGGAAGTCTGCGAGGAAATATGAGCAAAAGATGATTCTCAAGCAGCAATAAATCCATCAAACTGGAGCCTGGATCAGGACCTGATGGATCACATGCACCAGCAGAATCAGGTGGATCAGAACCAGGTGGATCACATGCACCAGCAGAATCAGGTGGATCAGAACCAGGTGGATCACATGCACCAGCAGAATCAGGTGGAGTCAGAACTAAACATGGGGAGGCAGCTTTTCAGATTCATGCTGCTAAAATCTGGAACAGTCTTCCTGAAGATGTGAGACAGGCCTCCTCTCTGACAATGTTTAAAACCAGGTTAAAGACAGTTCTGTTTGGCTGTGCATACAACTGAGGGATTTTATATCGCACTTTTTTATCTCTGTGTTATGCATCACAGACTTCGTTATCACAGATGGCGACAGTGGCTCAGTTGGCCTCTGAGCCTCAAGGTTGTGGGTTTGATCCCACCACGAGACCTTCTCCCCCTGATGTCTGCTGTCATTGTGTCCTTGGGCAAGACACGTAACCCCACTTTGCCTGGCGCCCCCACTGAAAGATCAAGGCTTTACTGTCACTGACAGAGCTACTGGGAAGAAAATGGATGGATTAATATTTGTTGTTGCTGTTGACGCAGGTCACATGATCTGCTGCTGTGTTCTGTGCATCTGCGTGTAATGTGTGATCACACTGTATCATTGTTTCTAAACAAAGCTACGTAAAAAGAGACTTTCATTTTAAAATAATAGAATTCCTGCTCTTCCCGGCACCACAGCGTCTAGTTTCAGTAAAACTGTAGAAATCTACATTGAAAGTCTGCTCTCAGCAGAAAAGAGCCTCAAACGAGATCAGAGTCTGCATTACTATAGAGCAGTGACTTCCTTTACTTTATTGTTTTGAGATGTTATTGAAAGAATGGAATCACTCCCGACGTCACACATCTGAAAGCGAACTTTTTATACAAGCGTACCTAACTTTTGTTCTTTTCCATTTTGTTTTAGATACATTTGAAAACGGAGACGTGTACCAAAGAAAGAGAGGCTCTCACTCGACCAGTGCAGAAGCAGCAGAAGCAGGAAGTAAACAGCAGGAAGCATCAGAACGAGCGAGCAGCAGCTGGAGGCGCGTTCTTCTCCTCATCCTCGCCATCACCATCCACAACATCCCAGGTCAGGAGGCACATTTATTTGTATAGCACAGTAAATAAATAATCACAGTAGTAAAGAGCAAAGATAAAATCCCTTAGTTGTTGCAGCGAAACAGAACTGTTTTGAACATTGTCAGAGTAGAAGCCTGTCTCACATTTTTAGGAAGACTGGAATATATCGTTCAGCTAACTTCAGCTCATGCAAAGTCAACCTTTTGATCAGGAGTACTTTTTTTGATCTATCCATGCAAGTATCAGGAACTTCCTTCCCTTCTGTCTTACCTTTGTGTATCAGATAAAAAATAGATAGATACTTTATTGATCCTCATAGGAGGAATTCAGGTGTCCAGTAGCAGCAAAAACACATCCATCCACTCAAACAAAACAAATGAATTGATTATTCTAAAATTCTTACAATAGTAAGAATAAATGGTCACAGTGGGCGACAGTGGCTCCAATGGTAGAGCATTGGTCTTTGGACCTGGTTGTGGTTTCGATCCCATCACGACCCATGTCACTTGCTCCCACTGCTGTTGATGTGTCCCTGGGCAAGACACTTAATCCCACTTTGCCTGAAGTCCCCGTTGAAAGATCAAGGCCTTATCTGCGTTGAAGGAGCAGCCATCTTCCTGTGGACCCACCACCTGCAGGAGGATCAGCGAGGGACTGGTGCTTTGTGATTTGGGTGCAGCTCTGATTGCCACCCCCGGAGCCAGAAATAGATAAGGTCACAGCAGCAGAGGTGCAGTAGCAGTTTGGTTCAGACCATTTTCTCTGCTCAGTTTCAAAGTAAAATCCTAAAAGCTTCATTAGCATTTCTCAAAAAGTTAGCATTTTCTCCAGTGGATTTTTGCCTGATCCGCTTGGTTTGGACCATGAATCATCTCTGCTCCGGTCTGGACCAGTGCAAAACCATGAGCACATTCCTGCAGCAACATCTCAGGCAAAAAAAAAGCAAGAAAAATTAAAAAATTAAAACACAAAACAACTGTTTCAGAGCTACTTAGGACTTGCTGCAGTTTCCAGCACTTTCTAAAGTTAAAACATGATATCACTATGACATCACACTCAGAGAAGCTCTCTGCCTTATGATAATAAGTTTTGAATTTCAGAAAAAAATAGGGTATTATTTAAAATTCTAAATTGTACAATATAATTACAATACAATACAATTTATTCTTGTATAGCCCTTAATCACAACAGAAGTCATCTCAGAGGACTTAACAAAACCATTGAAATCACCAACACAGATCAGAGAATCCACAATAAAGACATAAAGAATATAGAACACATGTTGATAAATGATGTCCATACATGTTGTAGAATGTTAGAGTGTCCTGGATCATCACCACATCGTTTTAGTTGGACTCTTAAGTGTCCAACAGACCCTCCTGCATCGGCAAGGAAAAACTCACAAAAACCCAGTGGGAAAAAAGTGAGAAACCTCGGGGAGACCCACATATTGAGAAAGGGATCCGCTCCACACGGACGGACAGGCTAGATAGATCCAAGACCTAAGCTACAGAACGTGGACCAGTGGCCGCTGAACGTGGACAGGTCCGGTGCAGGACTGAAGCACTCCCAGGCAGGTCGGGCAGGGCAGTCCGCAGGTGTAGATGAGGAGGCCAGGTTCAGAGGTCCCGTCGTTGTACCATGAAACAGACAATGGGAAACGGGCGAATAACAATGAAATCCTTATAATTCTAAACAGATAAAGTAGGAAGGAGGAGAGGATAGTGCTCAGGTTGCCATACTTCTCCCAGCAAACTAACTCCCTATGCAGCTTGACTGACAGTCTAAAGGTGCTTTCACACCGCCGACGTTGGAACGCTGACGCCTCGCACACCAGACGCTCTCTAATTCTCAGACGCATGGGTCTTCACACCAGAAGTCCTGGCCAGCGGTGGCACGCGCCTGAAGTGGCGGAAGTAGCAGGCGGACTTTGATGCTAATGGAGTTAAGCTAGCGGCTTTTTGTGTAAAGTTCTTTTCCAATAATGCAGCTCCGCAGCGTCTCTGTGTCCAGAGACCTTCCAGAGACTTTATATAACAGCAGTATGTGTTCATGGAGGTGCGCCATACGTTTATTTTATTATTAAACTGTACTTCCGCATCGGCGAACACACTCGAAGCAGTTGCATAAAGTCACGGAAGCATGAAAACGCATATGTTCACAAGCACTAAAACATTGTCAACCCTGGTTTAGTCCTGGTGTAGCTCCTGTTTTGGCTGTTTACGAGTATGAGCGGAAAATTGACGCATGCAGGTGATACATTTTGCTGAGCGTTTCCTCGGAACGCTCGTGCAGCGACCAATCAGAGAGCTGCAAATTGGTCACGGGGACATTAGTGGTCTGAGCGAGCAGACTGAACATACTATAAACAGCCAAAACAGGAGCTACACCAGGACTAAACCAGGGTTGACAATGGGGGACATAGTGCTTGTGAATATATGCGTTTTCATGCTCCCGTAACTTTATGCAACTGCTTTGAGCGTGTTCGCAGATGCGGAAGTACCATTTTAATAATAAAATAAACGTATGGCGCACCTCCGTGAACACATACTGCTGTTATATAAAGTCTCTGTAAGGTCTCTGGAAGGTCTCTGGACACAGAGACGCTGCAGAGCTCCATTATTGGAGAAGAACTTAAAACAAAAAGCCGCTAGCTTAACTCTGTTAGCATCAAAGTCCGCCTGCTACTTCCGCTACTTCCGCCACTTCCGGTGGGCGCCACCGCTGGCCAGGACTTCTGGTGTGAAGACCCATGCGTCTGAAAATTAAAGAATGTGCGTCTGGTGCGCAAAGGCATCAGCTTTCTAGCGTCGGCGGTGTGAAAGCACCTTATGTCTAGCCTAGAACGTAGGGTTGAAGATCCAGCGGACCAGGTTCCATATACGCAGACTTGAAGACCGGAGGAGACCTGACCGGACAAACAACCTAACCAAATGCTAAATTGTTGAAGAGTGTTTTAAGCCTGGCCTTAAATGCAGAGACCGTGTCTGCTTCCTTAACATGGGTGGTGAAGCTGATTCCACAGTAAAGGAGCTTGGTATCTAAATGCTCTGCCACTGACAGTGCTCTGTGAAAAGTGAAAAGTCTCATTCTGATTTCCAATGGCCCAAAACAATTCATTATATGTATAATACATACGGGGACAGAGCACAGAGAAATACGGCAGGACCTCATAGTGGTGCACTGACTCCCTTTGATGTCATTGTTTTAGCTCAATATACAAATTTCCAATGTCCTAACTGTACAGTATAATATTGTCCACAGGTGTCCAGGAACTTTCTATGTCCTCTTTCCGTGGCAGAATATGAAGATTGTTTGAGTCCGCAGAGAGACGAATAGGAGAGTGATTAGTTTATAGATCTACTTCCAAATTGACTGCTATAAATTCCTGCCTCCATCTCGTTATTTAACTGTGTTTTTATGGGACCTGGCTGTAAACTAGTCTTAGCCTGAGGATTTATGGTTCTGCGGTAACGAACCAGAGACAGACCAATAATCAATAATCATCTAAATCAGTATCTGCTGAATCACAAATATCAATACTGAAAAATAAATAAATAAAATATATGATGTATTATTTGGCAATGTTACACTCTGGCTTTACAACATAAATGAAAACGGGCAGCTAAAAGTTATGAAGTTTAATTACAACACAAAAGTCTTGGGAATTAACACAAAGAAAGCCAAAAGGGGAAGGCAGGTGTGGTGGTGAACAGGGCTGCTGCTGTCAGGACAGAGAGAGAGAGAGATGGGAGTCAAGGTGTGTCTTACAGGCTCTCAGCAGGAAACCTGAAGCAGGAAATCCTGGAAGTGGAGCCTGGAACTGGAACAGGTCTGAGTGGCAGCTCCACATAACGGGCAATTAAAATGAAAATGATCTTGGCCATTCCTGCAAAGCTAGGTCCCTCAGTACTAACCAGGCCCTGCCCTGCTTAAGCCTGGTTCACACGAGACGATTTTAAAATTGTCGGCCGGATTTTTCTCCGTGTTAGACCCCACACGGGGAGATTAAAAATCCTGCGTCTAACCACTTTGGTCGTGCAGTGTGTGGTGCGTAGCCACACGGCAAGATCACGCAAGCCACAAACATCACACACGAACCGACACCCCCCCCCCCCAGATCTCTCGAGATCAAGCGTGACTTCAGAGTAAACAGTCATGGCGGACGAAGAGGATGCAGTGGCGATAGTGTGCAGTTTGTTGTTAACAGAGAAGACACGTAATCCAAAGAAAAGGCAATGGTCAAAGCCATGCTGCTGTGTTTTGGTTTTTTTCCGGTGTTTCCTCACCGGCTTGTCACCTCGTCTTCTTATTGGCTACACGCCGTAGTCATGGCAACGCGCTCGCTTGTCCTCGGAGGACACCACACACGACAAGAAATCGGGCCAAAACAATCCAACATGTTGGATATCCCCGATTTGAGATCGGGAGCAGTCCCGATGTCCTTCCGAGCGACGAGTGCAGTCTTAACACACCACACACGGCAGGATAATCTGTAAGATTTTGTTACGGAAATCGGAGCGTTTCTTAAGATTGTCGTAAGGGGTAAATCGGGTCTAAATCGGCCTAAATATCCTGCCGTGTGAACCAGGCTTTAGCTTCAGAGGTCTATGATGGGAGACCTCTGGGAGCTCCAGGTGCCACAGTGGGGCGGCTGCGGCTGTAAAGTGCCAAACTGCTGTTGTGTCCCTAGGCAAGACACTTCACCCCCATTAGAATGAGTCTGATGTGTGTGTGAATGGTTGGTGGTGGTGGTGGGAGGGACCAGTGGCAGATACTGGTTGCCTCGTTTCTGTCAGTGTGCCCTAGGGCAGCTGTGGTTTATCACCACTGTGTTTGGAGTGAACGTATAATGACATGTGAATCGTACGAAGTACGAAGATGTCGGTATTTCCTTAGTTTTGTGAAGTACAGGATGTGTTAATATTCAGAGTATGTGCCCCGCCCTGTTGAACAAACACTGATGTACAGTAACAAGATTCTGCCTTTCTCTGTTTGGCCAAGATTGAATCCTCCTCCTGCTCCAGTAGCACAAAGTCAACACAGTGTATCACACATAACTCTAATATTTATACAAAGATTCTCTATATTCCTTGCACTAGAGAACACAATCTTTTACTTTGCTTCTCATTAAGCTAAAGAAATAGATGTTATTTATTGATTTCTAAGTTGCTGTGTGCTTAGTATTCATTTATCTTGTGCTGCGTGTTCCTCGTTCTACTGTTCTGTAACTTCTGATGCAGCACTGGCATTTCCCCGCTGTGGGACTAATCAAGCATCTCTTCGTCTTAAACTTAGATTTTCAAATGTATTCGCGCTGCAAATGCTTTTAAAAATACAGATTATTATGTGAGAGACTTTCTTTCAGCCACAAGCGACAGATAATGAGTCTGTAGCTTATGATGCAGAGTGTGGATAATGGATCCTGTGCTGCTCTCTGTGACACCTGTATCTGAAGTCAATAGTCTTCCTTCTCAGTAATGACTCCTGCCTCCATCGCTGCTTTTCATGTCCATGTCGGGGAATAACCTGGATCAGACTGGCCTCTGCCTGCCTCTCCAATCTAAAACGTAAAACTGTGGAGAAATGAGAGGAAAACTCTGGTTTTATCGACAGCAGACATCACTGGACCAGGGGGCGTGGCAAAAGCTCAAATAGATTACAGTTACAGTATATATAACATATAGTACATTTATTATACGGCTCCTCACAGCAGCAGCAGAACGCTCCATTGATTTGAATGTAATTTCAAAACGTTCTACCGGTCATTATTTCTTATAACGGACCTCTCAAATAGGGGTGGGAACCTAAGGGTACCTCACGATACGATACACGATACAAAGCTCACGATAACGATAATATCACAATGACGATAATATCACGATAACGATAATATCACGATAACGATTTTATCACGATAACAATTTTATCACGATACGACGATTATTGATATATTGGTCAGAAATATACAATATGCCAATTTATGGCATAAATAAAAAAAAATACTCTTTATTTCATGATAAATAGAATGGAGAAGCGTAATGTAGCCATATATTAAGTATTGATACCAATTCAAAAAAAAAAATTGTAAAAAAAAAATTCTAATTTTTTTTCTTTTTTTTCAAAATTGATATCGATACTTGGCAAATGCATATCGATAATCGAATCCCGGGAGAAAGTATCGCGATATATCAAAAAATCAATATATCGAAAAATCAATATATCGTCACACCTCTACTCTCAAAACAATAATGACCGCTGCCCTTTGGCAACGCACTCTCTGCTTGTAATTCATCTGTGTAGATTGCTCCGCAAGTAGTTCCGGCCACTCCGGAGCTAGCCACGCTCAATAAACGCAAATGCCAATCAATCAACGCAATTAAATGTTCATCGGAGAATACACTAGACATATACATTCTTAATACACATGCATGGAGGATTTCAGAATTTTCTGTTAAGCTTTATGTTTAGGTCACTCACCGCTGATGTTCAGAATTTTTTGTTCAGTTTTCATGCAGTTCCAGAGAGTTCTAGTTTGGGAGTTGCTAGCCTAACTTTTACTAGCATAACCACGGGAAAGCCGGGAACTATTTATTTTCTGTCATTAAATAAACCTTTTGGCATTCCTAAGAGTGGACTCTTAGGAAGTTTATTTTGTGTGTTCTGTTGGTACAAAGCCGTATAATAAGCGGGATAATATATAGCAATGTCCGCTTCGCCCTGTTGGTACTTATTTTCTGATTATGACCTGTGTACTATACATTATCCCTTACATAAAACAAAGTATAAATAACATATATATACTATATGTTAATATATACTATAACACATATAGTACATATGTTGGGGGCGTGGCCTGAGCTTACATTAAACACTAGTACAGGTGAAACTACAGGTGAACAGGTGTCTCTGGAGAACACAGACCTATAATGGTGTTCCGTACATTCAGTGCAGGAGACCAGTCAAATCCAATCCAATCCAGTTTATTTATAAAGCACTAATAAAAACAACAAGGTTGACCAAAGTGAGGTACATAGAAATACATACACAAATATACAATTACAAAATACAAAAAAGTGGCAAAAAATACTATTTACAGCAAAAAAAATCAATTGAAAATCAATTAAAAGCCAATGAGAACAAGTCTTAAGACGAGACTTAAAAACAGGAAGTGACTCAGACAGTCTCACACACAGGGGCAGCTCATTCCATAATTTAGGACCAACAACCGGAAAAGCTCGATCTCCTCTGAGTTTTGTTTAGTCTGAGGAACCCAGAGCAGTCCCAGACCAATCCCTGTGCTCCTCAGAGTACAGCAGGAGGCCAGTCCCTGTGCTCCTCAGAGTCCCAGCAGGAGACTAGATACATCCCGGCTGTGAAAGCAGTGGGCTTTATGCTTGTACCTTTGATCACACAAACAGGACACAGCTGTGAAGCGTTCTGTCGTTGGTTCTGGTTTTTATTGTGAGTAAAAGCAGAACGCTGAATATGAAGTGTTGTTGTGTTGCAGAGGGGCTGGCAGTGGGAGTGGGATTTGGAGCCATAGGAAAAACCTCCGGAGCCACGTTTGAGAGCGCCAGGTGAGCTCTGCTTTAACAGCACTCTACCGCCCCCAGTGGACTGGAACGGTAATGTATGTGGAGACTGCAGCTAAAGACTAATGGGATTTTTAATGTGTTTTATATTTTTATATCTAGAATTTGATACTAAGAAGTTATAATAACATTTAGAGAGAATGAAACAAATTTTATGTATTGCACATACAACATTAGTGATTGATTTTATTCATTTGAGCAGAAATAAAACATAAGTCCTACATACTAAATAAAACATAAGTATTTACAATATATAATATATAAACTTTTGTACATATATGTATGAATATGTGTATATATATGTGTAAGTATATGTATACAGTGCCTTGCGTTGAGTATTCGGCCCCCTTGAACCTTTCAACATTTCGCCACATTTCAGGCTTCAAACATAAAGATATAACATTTAAATTTTTTGTCATGAATCAACAAGTGGGACAAAATCGTGAAGTGGAACGAAATTTATTGGATAATTTAAACTTCTTTAACAAATAAAAAACTGAAAAGTGGGGCGTGCAATATTATTTGGCCCCTTTACTTTCAGTGCAGCAAACTCAGTCCAGAAGTTCAGTGAGGATCTTTGAATGATCCAATGTTGTCCTAAATGACTGATGATGATAAATAGAATGCACCTGTGTGTAATCAAGTCTCCGTATAAATGCACCTGCTCTTTGATAGTCTCAGGGTTCTGTTTAAAGCACAGAGAGAACCATGAAGACAAAGGAACACACCAGGCAGGTCCGAGATGCTGTTGTGGAGAAGTTTAAAGCCGGATTTGGATACAAAAAGATTTCCCAAGCTTTAAACATCTCAAGGAGCACTGTGCAAGCAATTATATTGAAATGGAAGGAGTATCAGACCACTGCAAATCTACCAAGACCCGGCCGTCCCTCCAAACTTTCATCTCAAACAAGGAGAAGACTGATCAGAGATGCAGCCAAGAGGCCCATGATCACTCTGGATGAACTGCAGATAACTACAGCTGAGGTGGGAGAGTCTGTCCATAGGACAACAATCAGTCGTGCACTGCACAAATCGGGCCTTTATGGAAGAGTGGCAAGAAGAAAGCCATTTCTCAAAGATATCCATAAAAAGTCTCGTTTTAAAGTTTGCCACAAGCCACCTGGGAGACACACCAAACATGTGGAAGAAGGTGCTCTGGTCAGATGAAACCAAAATCTAACTTTTTGGCCATAATGCAAAACAATATGTTTGGCGTAAAAGCAACACAGCTCATCACCCTGAACACACCATCCCCACTGTCAAACATGGTGGCGGCAGCATCATGGTTTGGGCCTGCTTTTCTTCAGCAGGGACAGGGAAGATGGCTAAAATTGATGGGAAGATGGATGGAGCCAAATACAGGACCATTCTGGAAGAAAACCTGTTGGAGTCTGCAAAAGACCTGAGACTGGGACGGAGATTTATCTTCCAACAGGACAATGATCCAAAACATAAAGCCAAATCTACAATGGAATGGTTCACAAATAGACGGATCCAGGTGTTAGAATGGCCAAGTCAAAGTCCAGACCTGAATCCAATCGAGAATCTGTGGAAAGAGCTGAAGACTGCTGTTCACAAACGCTCTCAATCCAACCTCACTGAGCTCGAGCTGTTTTGCAATTTTTAATTTTTATATCTTTTTATATCTTAATTTTATATTTTTAATTTTTATATCTTTATGTTTGAAGCCTGAAATGTGGCGAAATGTTGAAAGGTTCAAGGGGGCCGAATACTTTTGCAAGGCACTGTATATATATATATATATATATATTAGGGCTGTCAAAATTATCGTGTTAATTCACGTTAATTAACGTTTTCATTAACGCGTTAAAAAAAATAGCTAACGCATTAACTGCCATTGACGTGTTAACACGTCAATTGCGTTTCTGCTATTTTCACGTTCCCAGATGTCTATTGTATCAAATATATAAGGCTTGAGGCAATATTTTATCAAGCCAGCAGATGGCAGCATTGCTCTAAGAATGGTTTGGAAACATGTGCCTCTATTTTCTCAGCTTTCTGGTGATTTCAATAAAACTTACCTCTACTCAACTGGGGATTACATGGGAACGAAACAAGCTAGAAACAAAATTATTTTTGCTGATGAACGTAGAATATGGTTTCAGAATATGGTTTTGGATTTCAGATAGTCATAGTACACAATATTCTGTGGGTCTAGAAAATAGTAAAATCATCAGAAACGGCTGGCAATATGGGAGTACCTGTTCTGAAATAGGCTGGCAGTCAATCACATGTCCGAATGACCCGCCCATTTATATAATATCACTCAGAATGCCACGGACACGTGCGTGTGTGTGATGGTGACAGCAGTAACGTGGTCATATAATACACGCATATATATACACGCACAGGGGCCATTCTCTGATGTTGTGTGACACACGGAGGAGAGGAGGAGACACGCTGAAATGCAACCAAACTCGCAAAATTAAAGCTGGGGTACCTACATTTTCCCTTTCATTAACAGCTCTTGTTGGTTGTACCCAAAAGTAGAAGGTTGTGAGCAAGTGAAACAGATTGAAGTACATTTGGTATGAATAACAATGTGTCATTACATTTGAAAATCTCATTTAACTTCAATTGGAGTGGATTTGAAATAGAATGTTAAAAATGCGATTAATCGTGAGTTAACTCACCATTACTGTGCGATTAATCAACTAAAAAAATTAATCGTTTGACAGCCCTAATATATATATATATATATATATGTGTGTATGTATGTAAGTATATATATGTATATGCTATGTGTGTGTGTATATATATTTATATATGTATATGTGTATATACATAGTATATATATAATATACTATGTATATATATATTATATATATATATATATATATATATATACACACACTTTTTTTTTTTTTTCAGTACTATATACACATACAAATAACACTCTCTTCCTCTATCGCCAACGTTGGGGTACACCTGTGGGTTAGGGTTGGGGTACACCTGTGTCCCCAAACCCACAAGTAGTCGTAGAATAAGGACTAATGAGTACTTAATAAATACCAATTATTAACCATAACTTATACACTTCTTAGTACTTAATTATCTGTTGGTTAGTGAGGCGGGCTGAACTAAGATGTGACGCAGTATTCTAACTGCTCCCATTGTGTTTGCAGAAATCTGGCCATAGGAATCGGGATCCAGAACTTCCCAGAGGGGTTAGCGGTCAGCCTCCCTCTGCGGGGGTCCGGAGTGTCCACCTGGAAGGCCTTCTGGTGAGAGAGGACTCCTTCATAGTTGAATGAATGAAGTTTATTGTGATGCTAAGGGGAAGTAGAAACGGCAGAAAGAAATACGAAAAGGCTGAAGCTAGAGCTCAGTGTTCAGTATCATGTGTACAATAGGATTTACATAAACAACTGTATAAACAGCATGAGTTCATGAAGCCGTCCAGACTTCTCGCTAAGTGGAAAAGTCAATTACATGATGTAAGTTCCTCTGTGCATCCATTCCAGAGGTCCACCCTCTCACAGAAAAACAGCATCTCATGACTTTGGTTTTATTTTGTTGCTTTACAAACTCGTCTGTTCCTCTCCACAATCAGAGACCGTCAATATGAGCAGAGGTTTTGACACGAGGTCAGTCTTTATCTTAAACATTAAAACCAAACTGTAAAGATCGACTATGTCATAGAATTTTAATGTTTGGAGATTGTTTAATCTGTCTTATTCTTTGTCATTTTAAAATGTATAATAATAATATATTGTAAGGCGTCCTTGGGTGTCTTGAAAGGCGCCATGAAAAAAACAAGTTATTGTACAGTTCTCATGAGTGAAGTCGTTTGGGATGTTTTCTCTCCTTTTAAGCACATTATTGATCACTTTCCTTGTTCACCTGATTAAAAACTTTTTGTATTTAATTTCAGATTTTGTTCAAAGTGAAACAAACTTTTTATATACATATTTTTCTTTTTGCATGTGTTTCCCAGCCCTCTAGATCCAAGGCTTTTTACTCAAATGTAGATTATACTTTACCTTTTGAAGCGTGCAGTTTGGATTGTATATTTTGGTGAAATTGGATAAGGACTGGTATGGAGTTAAACATCAACTATGAGAAAAAATGAGCCAAAAATCACTGTTTTTTAAAGAATCTATTATGGTGAAAATAAGTACTTAGTCCATAGACATGTTTGAAGTGTTTGATTCTCTGATCTGTGTTGGTCTGACCTCAGGTACGGTCAGCTCAGTGGGATGGTGGAACCGGTGGCAGGGGTCCTGGGCGCCGTGGCGGTGGTTCTGGCGGAGCCTCTGCTGCCGTACGCTCTGGCCTTCGCTGCAGGAGCCATGGTCTACGTGGTGGTGGACGACATCATCCCTGAGGCTCAAGTCAGGTCAGAGCAGATCTGCACATCAACTGTTTATGGATGATCAGTGTTGGACGGTGACTTTGAAAACATAATACATGATGCTACTGTTATTTCAAAGTAACGTGTTGCTACAATATTACTGAAATGTAAAGCATGACACTGCTACTGCATTACTTTGAAGTTACTTTCCCCAAATCTATAAATACAAACTAAATGTAGCTTATGATGATATTGCTTGAGGTTGATAGAGCTTTTGGTTTGAACATAAACTTAACTGTGGGTGTCTCCTCAGTGGGAATGGGAAGCTGGCCTCGTGGACCTCCATCTTTGGCTTCGTGGTGATGATGTCACTGGACGTCGGTCTGGGTTAGAGCCAGATGCGGCTGATGCGGCTGATGCAGCGTTTACATAGGAACTGGGACTGTGGAAATCTGATCTGGGACGTGATTGTAAAAGGGGGGTTTCATACTAATCATATTTAATAATGGACCATGTTGGCAGCTTTAATCGAATTAAATTGTTGTTTTCAGATATTTTCCCAATTGCTTTTTTTATTGGCAAACACCTTAAAACAAGTCATGTGTCAATTCAAATATAGATTTTTACTTAATAAGTAAGTAAGTAAGCTTTATTTATATACCGCCTTTCACAGACCAGAGTCACAAAGCGGTTTACAATTGTTATTTTTTTTGGCTTATGAAAGACACACAACATAAATTAAATATGTGAGAAAGATGTAACTCACACAATGGACACACATTTGTGAGATTTTAAACACAGTTTTTACCAGTGAAACATGTGATAGAAGCAGCACCGTAAACAGAGATGTGGAATCACTGAATGGGCAGCAGTCTGAGCAGAAACACACCTCCTCCAGCTCATCTGGGGGAATCCTGAGGCGTTCCCAGCTCAGAGACAGACCCTCTGTGTCCTGGGTCTTCACCTGGTCTCCTTCCGGTGGGTCATGCCCAGAATACCTCCTCCCTCCACTGGCTCCTCTTCAAGTGGAGGAGCAGCGGCTCTCCCCCGAGCTCCTCCAGTGTGACTGAGCTCCTCGGTCTCTAAAGAAGCTCCTTTCTGAAGGAAACGTGTCGCTTTTATCCACAATCTCATCCTTTTGGTCGTTACCTAAAGCTCAGGACCAAAGGGAGAGGACAGAGCTCTGACTGCAGACGTAGCTCTCTCGTGAAGAAGACCTGAGAGACTTGAGGAAGGACGGTGGTGCAGAGGTAAAGGCTAATCAAGAATGGAACATCATACTTTGGTTTCGATTATTTTTTTTTTTTTTTTACTTGCTTCAACAGCAGTTCTGTAAAACGTCACGTTTTACAGTGTGACAACACTGCCACCTGGACCTGCTTTTCAGAACTGCAGCTGTTTCCTGTTAGTGTCAAGTCCCAGAGTCCAACTGACAGGTCCCAGTCTGAGGCCCCTGGTTGAGGGGCATCTGTTATGACACTTTTTTTTTTTTTCACTCACGTCTCAACTGCTGTGCTTAAACCTTTACACAGGTTTCATGTTTCAGATGTTTTTGGAATATTTCTTAAAGAACACAAAAAAGACTGAGGCGAAAGCAAAAGGAATCTTGATTTTCTTTTATAAGAATAAAATAAATCAGAGTTAGCAGCTTCTCTGATATTGCTCTCAGTAATGTGTTCACAAATTGTGTGTTCACAAATTAACTCATTCCAGTCAAAGAATCCATCTGACCTAAGTGGTTAAAATACTCATCATTTTTGGTTGACAAAAAAAATCATTGGGATTTTAAAACTGAATTCAGAAAAAGTTTTTAAAACTTGAAATATTTGTTTGGCCCATAATACATTTCCTTTACTCTGCAGCAGGCGGCCATCTTGAATATTTAGTCTGTCTGTCACTCCATATAATAACATTATTTTGGTTATTTTCATAAATGCATCTGCCTAAAAATAATTTTGGAACAAAACACAAATGAAGTTTGTTTTATTTAGTGTTTTCACACTTTCCAGTTTTGCAGCAGTTACACGTGAGGAATGACAAGCATTTCAAGTTTCACAAGTCTCCAACACGTATGTTACATACATACACAAATATGTACATGTCACGTACATACACACACACATATGTACATATTACAAACATGAGAACAGTCAAACTGATTCCAGTTCAGACGCTTAAGCAAGTACTGATTCAGTACAGCACATAGTAGATACGCACGTGCATGCTCACGTGCATACGCACACACAGAGCCACATGCAGAACAGCCTTGAGAACCTGCAGTCTCTGTATACACACGATTTCTTTAAACATGATAGGTTTTCTTTCAGTAGAAAAATAATGAAGCACTTTGCAGCAACAACAACAGCACAGTACAGTATAAAAATATATACTGCCATTTACCACCACAGGTCCGCACCGGAGCACGAGGGACACACCAGAAAGACTGCTATCTACATAGTATCTACAGGAATGAGTCAGACACCAGTGACAAACTCCAGCCCATTGTCCATGAAGAGTGCACCTCAGTCTCCACACGTTTGGTCACAGGTCACTGCACTTGAAGCTCGTCACTCGTACTCCAGGAACTGTTTGTGGTAGAAAAGCAGGTACCTGCACAGAGGTCAGAGGTCAGAGTCTACACACAGAGGTCAGGGAGTCTACACACAGAGGTCAGAAAGTCTAAACACAGAGGTCAGAGGCTCACCCCTCACTGTCCAGCACGTCCTTGATGCTGGCTTTGGTGATGATGGCGTCGTCACATTTAAACCACTGGTCCTTGTGTTGTCTGATGAAGGTGGTGTAGTGGCCGCTCTCTAGCGTCCCCTGGTGGTTTACCACTGCAAACAGACTGTACCTGAGGACAGAGACCAGTGAGAGAAGGACAGAGACCAGTGAGAGGAGGACAGAGACCAGTGAGAGGAGGACAGAGACAAGTGTGAAATGGACAGCCTTTTGCGCTCCCACAGGTGAAAACACAAAGACGAAAAAATTATTTTGGCACATTTTGGTTTTTAACAATCTCTAACAGTTAGTTTCACTCTGTCGCTGCATCAGCTGAGGAAGGAAACGTCCTGAGTCATTGGACACACGTGATGGGGACGATTCATCAAACAGTCATGTTTGAGGCGTGTTGTGAGGTGTTGAGGACTGTAGTGGTGTGTTGGAGGCGTGTACACACTTGTTGTCGTTGTTGAAAGGGTCGAGCGTCTGATACTGGCCGTTCATCCTGCTCTCCTTACTGCAACAAAGAGCATTTATAAATGTAAAACGTTTAGAAGTTTCTTTTAATAAAACAAAGTAAAACTTTCTGCTGAATTTCAAACATGTCTCAGTGAGAGGCCACAGCTGCCCTGAGACCGTTTCTAACCTAGAGCATTGATGTCACAGTCTACACACACACACACACACACACACACACACACCTGGAGGCCATGAAGGGCGTCATGTCCAGCTCCAGGGGGAAGGACACGTATGTGGTGATCTTCCGCCGCAGTTTGGCCGAGTGTTCAAACCTCTGCACAAGATACACACACATGAGACACACACAGTTAGAATTCTCTGCAGATGCAGCAGCAGGAGGAGGAGGCAGTGGATCTAATCTAATCCAGCTAGTCAGACTGGTGTTTCATTGGTCGCTGCTGCTGCATTTCTACAGCTCTGAGGATTAATTGAAGGCCTCAGTATCTCCTGTATCCTCCACATACTTTGAGGTGGAAACAGGCCACGATGGGCAGCTTCTTCATGGTCAGCTGCTTGGTGGACTCCTGGTAACTATGGCAACCGCTGCACTTGATCTTAGCGCTGCTGCCGAGGTGCTCTGGCCGAGTGAACCTGGACACATGACATGCTGGGTCAATGAGAGAGAGTGAGTGAGTGTGAGGAGGGAGTCTCCTCAGGAGGTCATCTACAAAGATTCAACACAGATCAGAGATCAACACTTCAAACACAGGAAATTCAAAAGGTAACTAACACATACAAACATTGGTCCATCAGGGGCAGAGACCATAAATGTTGATAGATGTCATTGAATGAGCACATTTCTGGACATGGGTCTGTCCCTGATGGACTCATGTCTCCACGTGTTTGTCTAAAGAAGAACATCTCTTTTCTTCACTGTTATTCTCCAAATGTCCTGCACATGTATGTTTTAAAATTAAGCAAACTATTGCTTAAATTATTGCATTTAACCTGCATGATTTAATAAAAAATAACAAAAATAACACTATAGATGAATGCAGGTGTCAAACTCTGATTGGGTTATGTTATGGATACACTTATAAAGTATCCGGACATTTCCTTTACACAGACAGTCTGAGTGTGTGTTGTATGAGTGTGTGTGTGTGTGTGTGTGTATGTGTATGTGTGTTGCACCTGCGCAGACAGTCTGTGAGGGTGGTGGCCCCCCCAGTGTGGCTCTCCCCGTTCAAAGCAGCTCCATCTCCAGGACTCAGGGGCCAGAAGGGGGTGGAGGAACCAGGCAGGTCCAGACTGATGTCCCAGAACGGGTCTATGGTTGTGGACACGCCACTGCAACACAAAACACACAAGAGACAGAATCACACACACAATAGACACAACCACGAGATACAAATCCCCAGTCCAGCCTCGGTCCCGCCTCCAGGACTCTGAGTGTGAGGTGAGTGTGAGGTCAGTGTGAGGTCATTGTGATTGTGAGGTCATTGTGATTGTGAGGTCAGTGTGAGTGTGGGGTCAGTGTGAGGTCAGTGAGTGTGAGGAGAGTGTGAGGTCAGTGTGAGGACAGTGTGAGTGTGAGGTCAGTGAGTGTGAGGACAGTGTGAGTGTGAGGACAGTGTGAGTGTGAGGTCAGTGAGTGTGAGGACAGTGTGAGTGTGAGGACAGTGAGGTCAGTGTGAGGACAGTGTGAGTGTGAGGTCAGTGTGAGGTCATTGTGATTGTGAGGTCATTGTGATTGTGAGGTCAGTGTGAGTGTGAGGTCAGTGAGTGTGAGGAGAGTGTGAGGTCAGTGTGAGGACAGTGTGAGTGTGAGGTCAGTGAGTGTGAGGACAGTGTGAGGACAGTGAGGACAGTGTGAGTGTGAGGTCAGTGAGTGTGAGGACAGTGTGAGTGTGAGGACAGTGAGGTCAGTGTGAGGACAGTGTGAGGTCAGGGTGAGGTGAGTGTGAGGACAGTGTGAGGGTGAGGACAGTGTGAGGACAGTGTGAGTGTGGGGTCAGTGTGAGGTCAGTGTGAGGTCATTGTGATTGTGAGGTCATTGTGATTGTGGGGTCAGTGTGAGGTCAGTGAGTGTGAGGAGAGTGTGAGGTCAGTGTGAGGACAGTGTGAGTGTGAGGTCAGTGAGTGTGAGGACAGTGTGAGTGTGAGGTCAGTGAGTGTGAGGACAGTGTGAGTGTGAGGACAGTGAGGTCAGTGTGAGGACAGTGTGAGGTGAGGTGAGTGTGAGGACAGTGTGAGGGTGAGGACAGTGTGAGGACAGTGTGAGGACAGTGTGAGTGTGGGGTCAGTGTGAGGTCAGTGTGAGGGTGAGGACAGTGTGGGGTCAGTGTGAGTGTGGGGTCAGTGTGGGGTCAGTGTGAGGTCAGGGTGAGGACAGTGTGAGGACAGTGTGAGGTCAGTGTGAGTGTGGGGTCAGTGTGAGGTCAGGGTGAGGACAGTGTGAGGACAGTGTGAGGACAGTGTGAGGACAGTGTGAGGTCAGTGTGAGTGTGGGGTCAGTGTGAGGTCAGGGTGAGGACAGTGTGAGGTCAGTGTGAGGTCAGTGTGAGGTCAGGGTGAGGGCTTACTGGCAGACTTGGCAGGTGACGTCCGACTGCAGACCTCCAGTGAAGATCTGGTCAATGATGCAGTTACAGTGGTTTGGGTTGTTGCCTTTTTTACCGTTGTCATCTGCAGAACACACAAACACTATGATACTATCGAACTTGAACTGTTTAATTCTCTGATCTGTGTGGGAAAATTGACATTGTGATCACTACTGTTGTGATTTAGGCAAAAAAATGATAAATTGCGGTGCGTTGTGTGTGTGACCTGTGCAGAGGCCGTTTTTGTTTTATTCAGATCGCCATTAGCAACTGAAATATTCAGTAGCTATTCTTCCTGGGGTCTACACACTCCTCAATGTCACAAAAATGAATGTACAAACAAAAAATATGCTTAAACAAATTTACAAAGTAACCATCTACACACACACACACACATTGATAGGACCAGCAAAGATAAAAAAAATAATCTCAATGTAAACATTTAACCATCCAAATAATGTAAGAACAACTCATAAAATACCACTCACTAAATACAAACAAATCAATTAAAACTCTCAATCTTTTGTGAAAATTGAGTCAAAGGAGCGCTTCATTCATCCCAATTATATGAAACTGGGGTTTATAGAGACCCGAGTAGGGACCCTTCAGCCCCTGTAGGAGACCAGTGGGGGCGAGTCCCGGCTCAAAAGTGTCCAGATGACATGCTGGCCCACCCCGGGCCAGTGGGGGTGGAGCCGGAAAAAGAATTAGCCAATGCTAATGTACGTATCTTCTTACCTCTCAAAAACGTCTTTACAGGATGGTCTAAAAGTTGGCTCTTGGCCCAACGCTACGTTCCACATGTGTGTCAATGCTGAGGGGAGTGAATTTTTGGACCAGTCTAGTTTAGACGCTGTGAAATTTTGAAGGCACTCGTCAAATTAATTGTGCGGCCATTTTGAAGCTGCCCATAGACGGCGAAAGTGATGGCACATTAGTAAAAACGGCGGAGATAGGCGGGACTACGTCCGTTAATATTTACAGTCTATAGTAGAGACCCGTGTCACCCGACCTTTGCAGTGTCGGTGCAGAACGTCCAGGGCCGCGATCAGAAACTCGTGAGCGTCCTGTTGTTCGTATCCTGCCAGGTGGCGAGCGTGAGTCCACACCAGGTGCAGCAGTCGGAACGGGATGTGAGGCGAGCGGTGGCCTGAGTAGAACTGACACAGCAGGGTTAGCTAGCAAACATTTAGCATCACAGCAGGTTCAGGCTACATGCTACATTTGGTTCCATCGTATCAAAGTTTCTGAAGCATTTGGAATTTCTCACATTTCTGCAGAAAATCACCATCGAGTGAATAGTCACAAACACTGCTTCAGATACTTTTTCATTCCCCTGTCATATATATATATATATATATATATATATATATAGCACAGAGCGGGACAGAGCGGGACAGGAGTAGACTGAACAAGCTGGTCCAGGAGGGCCAGCTCCACTCTGGGCTGCCCCCTGGACTCTGGAGGAGGTGAGGGACAGGAGGGTGCTATAGTCAAAGTCACCTCCATCATGAACACCACGTCCCACCCACTGCACAGGACTGTAGAGGAGCTGAGGAGCTCCTTCAGTGGAAGACTGAGACACCCTCAGTGTAGGAAGGAGCGCTACCGCAGGGCCTTTATCCCCACCGCTGTCAGACTGTACAATAAGTCACTGCACTATGACTGAAAAGAAACCTGCACTACTACTGACACTTCTTTCTAATCGCCACTTTTGTGTACATAATATATCCTGCATTAACATGCTGCACATTTCTTACTTTTGCACAATTCTTGAGTGTTCCTGTCCTTGCCAATGTGACATGTACATTTCTCCTGTGTGAGATTAATAAAGTCTTATCTTATCACAGGTTACGCAAAGACACGGACACAACAAGCAGAGAATAGTTCTGTGTCTATGGTCCTGTGCGTGTAAGGTCTTGGATATGACGTTACAGCGGCGCCGTTCACCGTGTTGTTGAAAAAGCAGCTCACAGCCGCTGGAGGTGGGAACCGCCACGGCCGCAGCTGCCCTGGGTCAAAACACTGCGACAAACAACAGCAAGTGCCTCGCGGTCACACGCATATTCTTTTTAAACTTGAATTCTCAGAGGACCTACCTGCTCTGTCATCACATGCATGTGTCCACTGAATTCTGAGTGTTATTATGGGATGCATGGGCATTCAGTACATGCGTCAAATGCGTTAATTTTCTTAAACGGGATTAATGAAAAGATGTAATTAACGTTCGTTAATGCGATAATTCTGACAGCCCTAATATATCACATATATTTCAGACTTTCACCTGAGTGAATCTAAAGTGTTGCATTTGATCGGACTTCATCTAAAATACTACACTATGTAGAATTAAATATAAATAATAAAGCTACTCTTGTTACTGGGTCTAATTGTGTGTTACCTCCTGAAACAGCTGGCACATCTCGCAGACGAGGCAGGAGTTGCTTTGATTCTCGCACTTGTGTCGATCCGAGAGAAAGAAGTCTCTGAGCAGCGGAGTGTGTGTCAGCGCCTGAACGATACAGTTCATGAAACACGTGTTTCCCAGGTTTATGAGTCCACGGAGCCCTGAGGAGCACAGGTACAAAGGTTTCAGAGTCTGAGGAGCACAGGTACTCAATGACTGTCACAATAACTCATATTGACCCATGAAATATATTTTAAATCATCATTATTAATAATAATAATAAAAATAATATAGGAAACTATTGCAATAAACAGTCATATAAAAACTACTTCAAACGACTATTGTGAGTTAAATAAAAGTTTAATCCTAGCAAATATATTTTCATGCTCTGAAATACAGCCGCAGTATCAATAGTTACAGTATCACTGCTACAGCAGGAGCCATTGACACATTGATCTACGGCTGTAAATATTGAAAACAAAAAGATAACACTTATAGGTACAGTGAGATGTGCCTCTGACCTATGGTACAGTTGGAGGTGATTCTCCTCCTCTTGGGGTTGTGTCGCAGCAGATCCAGTTCTCTCTTCGTGGGCTCCCAGATGGAGAATTTCTCTCCGATTCCTGCAACAAAAGCATGAGTGAAAATTGACTGATCCAGGATCTGTTTGGTCTTAGTTCACAGCTGTAGACTAATGGTGCTTTCAGACCGGATCATGCGTTGCGTCGGCTTTCAATGCAAAGTCTATGGAGACGAGCGTTTGAACGTCAAAACACACGAACATCTCAGGACGCACAAACGGACTGTTCAGTAGAGACGCACGGACTGCGCGGGAAAGTCAAACGGGAGGAGCAGTAGCGGAAAATGGACGCCCACAGGAAATAAACTTTGCTCAACCTTTCCTCAGGACGTTCGTGCAGCGACCAATCAGAGAGCCACAAAGTGGTCACGGGGACATTGGTGGTCTGAGCGAGCAGACTGAACATACTTTAAAGAGCCAAAACAGGAGCTTAAAACCAGGGTTGACAATGGGGGACTGCGTGCTTGTGAATATATGCGTTGTCAAGCTCCCGTCACTTTATGCAACTGCTTCGAGTGTGTTCGCCGATGCGGAAGTACCGTTTAATAATAAAATAAACTTATTGCACACCTCCGTGAACACATTCTACCGTTATAAAAAGTCCAAGGAAGGTCTATGAACACAAACACGCTGCAAAATTTGAGAAGATCTTTACTCGAGAAGCCGCTAGCATAACTGTTAGCATCAGAGCCGGGCGGCTACTTCCGCCACTTCTGGCGCTGGCCAGGACGTTCTGGTGTGAAGACCCCTGCGTCTGAAAACTAGAGAATGCGCGTCTGGTGGGCGAGGCTTCAGCGTTTGAGCGTTTGTGGTCTGAAAGCACCATAAGACTGAGACCTCGCATCAGATCCATACCTTGCATCTTCCAGGCTTTGCGCTGCTCTTCTTTGGCGATCTGTTCCATGTCTTTGTCGTAGATGTAATCTTGGCAAATAAAGCAGTAGATACCCCCGAACAGCAGGTCCACAGCTGCGGACACACACACTGCATCAGAAACACACACACTGTATCAGTTCTACTGTTGCAGATGCTGCATCAGCCTCAATGCTTTGAGGATGTAAACAGAAGTGAGCAGCTCTGATCAGAGTTTTTATTATATTCCAAAGGAATGTGTTTTGGATTGAGTTGCAAACCAGTTCTAAGAGTAAAAAAAGGTAAAGGCATAAAAACTTAAATCTAAAATGACTGCTACAAACAAGTGCAGGTAAAGTGGCAGCTCTCCACAGACGGATCATATTCATATTTCTCTGATACAAATGTTGAGCGATTGAACCGTCTAAAATCACAGACAGAAAAAGACAAGTTAGCTTAGCTTCAGTTTGGCACTTTACAGTCGCTTCTCAATCTCCAGTGACTGTAAACAAGTGCTGCTAACGTGTTAGCCAACATTAATGTATTTATTTAGGTTTAAAACAAATCAACAATTATTGAAATCGACCGATATGAAACACTTATATTGTGATATAGTTTCCAGCCCTTCTTTTTGGTACATTTTGACAAAGCCTTTTGAAATAAATTAATTTAAATCACAGTTGAGGTCAGGTCCTTTGAGACGTATGACGGATTACTTTCCCCTGTGTTTCTCTGTTTCTGTGAAAAACAGTGTCTGAAGTCACACATCTCGCTCTTCTTTCACTTCTGAACCTGTTGGCTGTTGCCATAACAACTGCCCGTAGGTTTGGAGACTTTACACCAGAGGAAAACTCTATAAACTCCACTTTTGTAAAAGTGTCTGAAGAACGAGTCTGATTCTTTACACGTTTGGATCAACACTGTGTCAACATCAGGAGGACATGGAAGTGGCACAGTCAGTATCTGATATGTTTTCACTACAGGCGCCTCCTACAGTTGAAACATTGTGGTGGTCACAGTGTGTGCAGTATTTTAAAAAGGAGCTGCAGACTCAAACCGTTTTGGTTTCTGCAGGGAGCTCGTAGCTAGCGCGAGTCTCCGCTGCTCTATTGGCTCTTTTTAATAATGTTTTTCTGTGTCTGCGCCATGGCCTAATATTTAGATAAGATTTATTTTATTTCAAACCTGCAAAGCCTAGACCCCTCAAAACTACCTCTATCCTTCAGAGCGGTAGGAGGCGAGCAGCTTTGATCACTCACACAACACCTCCACAAACCTTTATGACATTTGGAACAATAACTACTACGGAACTATTTATATATAGACATGAACTAGTGGCATACCGCTACACTCTCATTGGGAATATGTACAGAATATACAATATTTACAGTCTCTTTTGTAATTTTTCATTCAATATCATTCACAATTGCGCCGTATCACTGTCTCTGTTGTATTTCAAACACCGCTCTCTCGTGAGCCACACGTATCTTCTGGTCCAAGCCCAAAACTTAGATTAAATAATTATAATATAAGCATGCTATTCATGCTACAGTTTGCTAGTTCCCATAAACACCCCAAAAATAAAAAGTATGTTGACACGGACTGCTCCATCTCTGTTTATGTTTGTGCCTGTGCGTGTGTGACAGAACATGCCTGCCTTCTGCACCACCTCCAATAAAATCAAGTGTTTGAATCGACAGCGGCCAACTACATGAAACAAGCTAAAGTCCATGGGCCAGACGTGATTGCTCCAGAAAAGTTATTCCTACGATTATCTTGTTTGCCTTTAAAAACTACGTGGAGACCACAAAGAAACAAATCGCGGTCAAAAAGACTCGAAAGGACTCAAAAGTCAAACCGTAGGACTCAGGACTTGAGGGCAATGAACTGAGACGAAATTGCGACTTGCCAAACACTGACTCTGCAATGTACTGACAATAATGATGTCTTTAGGGGATTTATGACATATTTCTGGAAACTGCAGTTTGGAGAAATGTAGGAGAAAATGAAAAGCCGAGAGAACGTTTTTCCAGGTCAAAACTTGGAAAACCGCTAAATACTGTGATTCTGTTAAGTATTGCAATAATACAGTTAATGAAATGTCGCTTTTAGTTGCTTATTTTTGAGAACGTAGTTTTAAATCCATCTCATGTGACCATATTTGGCCTGTATGCATTATGTTTCATTGCTGCTTTGCTCACAGGGCCAAGTGGTCTGGCGGGATCGGTCATCGGCAGATGTGTCTTTAAGCGTTTGTCTGTTAAAATCTAATCTTACTTGACAAAATAAACTCACCAAATATGAAAATGTAATGCTTTTTCAATCTTTGGAGAAACAAGAATAACAGTTCAAAAACAAGTGATTCTAAAATTCTATCAGAATATTTAAAGCTAAAGCAAAGAAGCTAAAAGAAACTTAAAGTTTAACTGAAACAAAATTACACCCAAAAATACTCAACAGGGGAACAATAAATCTATAAGGTCTAAAAGGGGAAAGACACTTTGAAATTGACAGACTGTCTTTCATATTGTCTTAATGATAATCCATAATCAAGAATAGCTAATTCACTTAAGTTTGGATTTTGAAACGTATTAACCAATGTGCTCTTTGGCTTGTTTGAGAAACAACACCTCACTCCATTTTGCGCCAGGTAAAAGTTCATGTCCTGTGGAGAACCCACCTCCAATCCACCTCCAACCCGAGCTGCAGAGCAGCCACGGGCCAAGACACAACACAGAACAAAGATGCAGATCAGGAGGAGCTGTTGGAGTTCTGGAGACTGGGCACTTGTGAAAGTCATCAAATACAAGTCCTGGTCCAGTCCATGTTGGGAGCTTCCAGAGCTTCTGATGACACCCACTGCGGTAAAAATGGCAGGTCCATTTGATTTAATCTCTTCCACAAGTTGAAGGTGATGTACTAGAGACCTCTCCCCTCAAGTATATCTGAGATCTGGAGGTTTCCAGTTAATGTTTGTCTGTTCTGGAGTTTCTGCTTTCTGCAGCCTGGTTCTGAAGTGTGCAGAGAGTGGTTCTGTGATATCAAAGAACATTGCTGGACATTGCTGATGACAGCAGGGTGTCAAATATGGACTTTGGGGGTTTTGGGCGTGCAAGTTTGGTGTTGGGATTGTTAATTAAGGTTATGTCTAACTCTAAATATACAGTGAGACACATTAGGATTAGTAAAACATTTCATGTAAATCCATTTCAAAGTGAATACATTTGGGACATATGCACAGATTTTGAGCCATAAGAAATGTCTCAACAGAGGGAATGTGGTTTACGAGAAAACAATCTTACGAATGTTGAGGACATTGAGTTTTAAATCCAATTCATATGAACATACAGTGCCTTGCGAAAGTATTGAACCTTTCAACATTTCGCCACATTTCAGGCTTCAAACATTAAGATATGAAATTTTAATTTTTTGTCATGAATCAACAACAAGTGGGACACAATCGTGAAGTGGAACGAAATTTATTGGATCATTTAAACTTTAAAAAATAAACTGAAAAGTGGGGCGTGCAATATTATTCGGCCCCTTTACTTTCAGTGCAGCAAACTCACTCCAGAAGTTCAGTGAGGATCTTTGAATGATCCAATGTTGTCCTCAATGACTGATGATGATAAATAGAATGTACCTGTGTGTAATCAAGTCTCCGTATAAATGCACCTGCTCTTTGATAGTCTCAGGGTTCTGTTTAAAGCGCAGAGAGAACCATGAAGACAAAGGAACACACCAGGCAGGTCCGAGATACTGTTGTGGAGAAGTTTAAAGCCGGATTTGGTTACAAAAAGATTTCCCAAGCTTTAAACATCTCAAGGAGCACTGTGCAAGCAATTATATTGAAATGGAAGGAGTATCAGACCACTGCAAATATACCAAGACCCGGCCGTCCCTCCAAACTTTCATCTCAAACAAGGAGAAGACTGATCAGAGATGCAGCCAAGAGGCCCATGATCACTCTGGATGAACTGCAGATAACTACAGCTGAGGTGGGAGAGTCTGTCCATAGGACGACAATCAGTCGTGCACTGCACAAATCTGGCCTTTATGGAAGAGTGGCAAGAAGAAAGCCATTTCTCAAAGATATCCATAAAAAGTCTTGTTTAAAGTTTGCCACAAGCCACCTGGGAGACACACCAAACATGTGGAAGAAGGTGCTCTGGTCAGATGAAAACAAAATGGAACTTTTTGGCCACAATGCAAAACGATATGTTTGGCGTAAAAGCAACACAGCTCATCACCCTGAACACACCATCCCCACTGTCAAACATGGTGGTGGCAGCATCATGGTTTGGGCCTGCTTTTCTTCAGCAGGGACAGGGAAGATGGCTAAAATTGATGGGAAGATGGATGGAGCAAAATACAGGACCATTCTGGAAGAAAACCTGTTGGAGTCTGCAAAAGACCTGAGACTGGGACTGAGATTTATCTTCCAACAGGACAATGATCCAAAACATAAAGCCAAATCTACAATGGAATGGTTCACAAATAGACGTATCCAGGTGTTAGAATGGCCAAGTCAAAGTCCAGACCTGAATCCAATCGAGAATCTGTGGAAAGAGCTGAAGACTGCTGTTCACAAACGCTCTCAATCCAACCTCAGAGGTCGAGCTGTTTTGCAAGGAAGAATGGGCAAGAATTCCAGTCTCTCGATGTGCAAAACTGATAGAGACATACCCCAAGCGACTTGCAGCTGTAATTGCAGCAAAAGGTGGCGCTACAAAGTATTAGCGCAAGGGGGCCGAATAATATTGCACGCCCCACTTTTCTATTTTTATTTGTTAAAAAAGTTTAAATTATTCAATAAATTTTGTCCCACTTCACGATTGTGTCCCACTTGTTGTTGATTCTTGACAAAAAATAATAATTTTTGTATCTTTATGTTTGAAGCCTGAAATGTGGCGAAAACTTTCGCAAGGCACTGTATATAGGCCCAAATAGGCATTGTGTTTCATTGCTGGTTCGCTCACAGGGCCAAGAGGTCTGGCTGGAGGGATCATATGCAGATGTGGGGCATGTCTGTCTGCACCATTTTACGGACGTATTGTGAACTTATGTGACATCACTTCCCCTCATGCCATCTTTTTAAAAATGGCCAAATGCAGCTCCTCCTGCAGGAAAATGTGAAAAAAACCACCCTGAGGCTTCAGTTGTTTCTACTCCACAGGAAAAAAATGTGATTCTATTTGGAGGAATCCATTTCATCACCCCTTCACTCCCTCACCTACCCAAGTGATGTCTCTTGCTCTTGGCGTGTTCGTGGATGTGTTTTTTGGTGAAGCAGGCGAAGAACACGCAGTAGAGACAGGAGTGAAGTCTGCTGAGGTGAGCGCCGCACATGTGACACACACACGACTTGGCCTGAAACATAGCACACAAGAAACACACAACATCAGAAACAAATAAGCGCACACTAATAATCAATTTGTGAAGGGAGACTTCTGAAGCCAAGCAGGGCAGGGCATGGTTAGTACTGTGATGGGAAACCTCTGGGAACACCAGGTGCCACAGTGGGGCGGCTGTGGCTGTAAAATGTCAAACTGGTGGTGTCCTTAGGCAAGACACTTCACCCACATTAGATTCAGTCTGGTGTGTGTGAATGGTTGGTGGTGGTGGTGAGAGGGGCCGAAGGCACAGACTGTTTTTTTCTTTCTTCTGTCAGTGTGCCCCAGAGCAGCTGTGGCTACAGTAGAGATTCACCACTACCGTGTTGAGGGAAAAAATTACTGAAAATTATGATTTGAAGCATAGTGTCCAGAAAGGTGCTGTATAAAACCGATGCATTATCATCATTATTATAGGTCATTTACATTACAGCCCTACTGTGAGCACATTTGTTTATTTTGGTGTCGCCAAATACAATCAGTTTTGTGAATGTTATTATTTTATTAAGTGCTTATTAATGCACAATTTAAGAATAAGCAAAGACGCCTCGTTTCATCCGCAGTTTTGTGACGGATGTCAACCTCAAGAAAAGATAGTGACAGGGACTTCCAGTGTCAGACTCCTGCAGCAGTGATGTTGACAATGTGACAGCTAAAGGAACACACACACGTGTTGGATCTGCCTCCAGTGCGACTCACTACGGGTCTGAGCTCTGAGAGAGAGCCAGACAGTGGGCTGTGGTACCGTGGGATGCTGCTGTGGTGGAAAGGAGGTGGTGATGCTTCCACGACCACACACACTAAATCACACACTAAAACACACACACACACACACACACTATTCATACCTTGCGTTTTCTGCTCTCGGCCGACCCGCTCCACACGAAGCACTGGTAGATGACCCGCAGGTTCTGCTTCCAGTTGTCCACCTTGAAGCCGCTGACATGGGGGCAGCCCGCAGGACTCATGGTCGTCTCAGCATCCGGCTCCGGCACCTCTTCAGGCGGACACACCAGCTCCGATGCCCACAGGACACGCCAGGTTCTCCGCCGACAGTTAACTGGGCATTATCCGAAGCTGGCTTGGTGCTTTTCATACACAATGTCCCAGAATAACGCAATTGCAAGTCATTTCAAAGTCGTGAATAATGTGATCCCCGGTGTGTCAAAGCGGCCGCTGTTACATGTTAGCAGCAGGTTAGCATCCTGGCTAAAGTTGGTTAGCATTGGAATTTCAACCTAACCCAAGTCCCGCCCATCTCTCGTGAATCTAACCAATGGCAAGAATAAGATGTGGATGATTGACAGTTGGTGCATCCAGTCCTGCCTCCTCGGAGGGTGTGATCAGCCTTTATTGGTTCGTCTCCCACGGACAACATCCGCCTCTGCATCAATCAGAGGGAGCGGTGAGAGATGCAGAGGTTGTGGGTTCGAATCCGGCTGTCTGAGTCAGGCATCACAGATTTGATGGTGCGACGCCAGGCAGAGTAATCACCATGAGCAGATTCCACATGTCGTTAAGCAAGACACACCAGCAGTAGACAAACAGAAGCAGTAGTTCACAGAGGTCCAATTAGTGTTGTAAGATTTGTCAATCAAGCAGATTAAATGAAGTCCTTAGTTATAATACCTTTGTGTCAATATCTCAATAGTTTGTTGGTTCCTTGTACAGACATGCAAGTGAAAAAGAGTACCAGTAGAAGTTTCTCCGTACCTTTCTCCTTCAAGATGGACTATACTATATAGCTTACTATACTAAGCTGGACTATTAAGAACAGCGGTCGGTGACTCACTTCTCACTCCATTTACTCACAGTAAGACATGATGATCGTTTTTTAGCTACATTTTTCAATATTACAATGTACAGGTGCAGCCTGTATGAGTAAAAGAAATCAATTTATCTCTATAAAAATTAGAGCCTGCGGCTAATAGTCTGGAAAATACGGTTTGTAAATTTTATCTGAAAAAGTGACACAGCTTTGGGCAACCTGAATGTCGTCCTTCGTCAAACCCAAATTGATTGTACAGTGCCTTGCGAAAATATTCGGCCCCTTTGAACCTTTCAACATTTTGCCACATTTCAGGCATCAAACATAAAGATATAACATTTTAATTTTTTGCCATGAAACAACAACAAGTGGGACACAATCGTGAAGTGGAACGAAATGTATTGGATGATTTAAACTTTTTTAACAAATAAACTAAAGTGGGGCGTGCAATATTATTCGGCCCCTTTACTTTCAGTGCAGCAAACTCACTCCAGAAGTTCAGTGAGGATCTTTGAATGATCCAATGTTGTCCTAAATGACTGATGATAAATAGAATGCACCTGTGTGTAATCAAGTCTCCGTATAAATGCACCTGCTCTTTGATAGTCTCAGGGTTCTGTTTAAAGCGCAGAGAGAACCATGAAGACAAAGGAACACACCAGGCAGGTCCGAGATACTGTTGGAGAAGTTTAAAGCCGGATTTGGATACAAAAAGATTTCCCAAGCTTTAAACATCTCAAGGAGCACTGTGCAAGCAATTATACTGAAATGGAAGGAGTATCAGACCACTGCAAATCTACCAAGACCCGGCCGTCCCTCCAAACTTTCATCTCAAACAAGGAAAAGACTGATCAGAGATGTAGCCAAGAGGCCCATGATCACTCTGGATGAACTGCAGATAACTACAGCTGAGGTGGGAGAGTCTGTCCATAGGACAACAATCAGTCGTGCACTGCACAAATCTGGCCTTTATGGAAGAGTGGCAAGAAGAAAGCCATTTCTCAAAGATATCCATAAAAAGTCTCGTTTAAAGTTTGCCACAAGCCACCTGGGAGACACACTAAACATGTGGAAGAAGGTGCTCTGGTCAGATGAAACCAAAATGGAACTTTTTGGCCACAATGCAAAACGATATGTTTGGCGTAAAAGCAACACAGCTCATCACCCTGAACACACCATCCCCACTGTCAAACATGGTGGTGGCAGCATCATGGTTTGGGCCTGCTTTTCTTCAGCAGGGACAGGGAAGATGGCTAAAATTGATGGGAAGATGGATGGAGCAAAATACAGGACCATTCTGGAAGAAAACCTGTTGGAGTCTGCAAAAGACCTGAGACTGGGACGGAGATTTATCTTCCAACAGGACAATGATCCAAAACATAAAGCCAAATCTACAATGGAATGGTTCACAAATAGACGTATCCAGGTGTTAGAATGGCCAAGTCAAAGTCCAGACCTGAATCCAATCGAGAATCTGTGGAAAGAGCTGAAGACTGCTGTTCACAAACGCTCTCCATCCAACCTCACTGAGCTCGAGCTGTTTTGCAAAGAAGAATGGGCAAGAATTCCAGTCTCTCGATGTGCAAAACTGAGAGACATACCCCAAGCGACTTGCAGCTGTAATTGCAGCAAAAGGTGGCGCTACAAAGTATTAGCGCAAGGGGCCGAATAATATTGCACGCCCCACTTTTCAGTTTATTTGTTAAAAAAGTTTAAATTATCCAATAAATTTTGTTCCACTTCACGATTGTATCCCACTTGTTGATTCTTGACAAAAAAAATATTTTTTATATCTTTATGTTTGAAGCCTGAAATGCGGCAAAATGTTGAAAGGTTCAAGTGGGCCGAATATTTTCACAAGGCACTGTAGGTGGGACAGAACCCAGCAGGGCATCTCTGGGTGCACATGTGTGTTAGATAATTCACTGTGTGTATTTATACAAGATTAAGAAAGTAATTCTTATGTTCATATTGTCATATACCTTCACATATTCTGAAGCGTCGTACGCACCACACATTAAAAACCAAGTGGTTACTTTTGCCTTCAATTAATTTCCTTCAGCAGTAAAAGATTAGTACTTTTTCTGTGTTTTCAGATAACAGTATCTTGATTTAAAATATGAATATTTAATGCAGGCATTACATTTTACATTTGTAAAGTATTCTTCACCGAGTAACAAGGACTTTTCCACCGGCCCAATGCACTCAGCACCACAGCGTTCTCACCCTTTACACGTGGAGAAGCACTATCACAGATAAAATAGTTGTAATAAACTGATAAAAAAAATGATAGTTACACATAAAAATCATTATTTTTCAAATCTCAAAGAAAACATGGTTTCTTTCTTTAACAATTTATTATATAACAGATCCACGGCACAAGCTGTTTCACAAACCTGTCAAAACGCTTCCTGTACAGCGCCCTCTAGTGGATCTGTCCTAAAAAAAACAACAACCGAGAAAACCCAGAACATGACAGTGCAGCAGATCCAGAACCTTGCATGTGTGTGTGACGTAGCGTGCAGAACAGGACTGGTGTGGGATAAAGATTCTTGAATGTTTTAGTCATAATGTCCTGATCTCTTCATGACAATGTTCCCAAGTGGAAATATTCCCAAGTGGAAATATCCCTAAATGATAAGTGCGTTTGGGAACCACACTGATGTGTGTTGTGTACGTGTAGACCAGATAAATATGAAAAAGAAAAAGGCTGAAGAAACAACCAACTCAACATCATTCCACAGACTTCAGATCTTTGTCCAACGTCCGTTATGCAATAGAATGTTTTTTTTTCCTCTTTTAAAAAAACGCAGACTATTCCGACGACGGAAGAACGTGTTGGACATGACTCTCCGTCCCAAGTCCTTCAAGAGTAACTTGATGTTTTGCTTCCAACGTCGTCTTCCTGCGACCCCATACTCTGCACAGGAACAAGTTTAGACCATTTCAGTTTAAAGCATTTAAATATAAACCATTTCAGTTTAAAGCATTTAAATATAAACCATTTCAGTTTAAAGCATTTAAATATAAACCATTTCAGTTTAAAGCATTTAAATATAAACCATTTCAGTTTAAAGCATTTAAATATAAACCATTTCAGTTTAAAGCATTTAAATATAAACCATTTCAGTTTTAAAGCATTTAAATATAAACCATTTCAGTTTAAAGCATTTAAATATAAACCATTTCAGTTTAAAGCATTTAAATATAAACCATTTCAGTTTAAAGCATTTAAATATAAACCATTTCAGTTTAAAGCATGCGTGTGAATTCATAAAGCCGTCTTACCTTTTGCACAAATTGTGGATTTACTGTAATTTCTTGATCCATAGATTTTAACTTCTCATCCAATTCTATACATTTTAACATCTGGAATGAGAGCAGACGCTGAAAATTAAATTTTTAAATTGAAAGTTCAAAATAATAATGTGACATTATGCAAAATGTAGGGTTTTAAGAGACGCTCATTTACACACTGAAAAAATTACTATTAGTATCATTATTCACACGTGTTACAATTTTTGATTTTGTTATACGTTTAGATGAATAAAGTCCTTCAAACACCTCATCCACCAAATACTAGGTATTCATTTTTGATGGCAAATGTTCCAAAAACGCTGAATATGGCTTTACTTTTCTGCATCACTTCTCTAAGATGCATTTTTTGCAAAGTACACAACGCTGACTTAAGACTATAATGATACTCAAACATAACAGACCTGTCACTGTGTGAATGAGGAGGCTCTTAAAGTCTTTACATATTGCATAAGGGGAGAAGCCTGAAACCAGGAAGCACCTCTTGGTCGATTTTGTGAAGCATGGCGGGGTTGTTGTATTTCTCGGGGTTATCGTGGAAGCACACCATGCCATCCTTTTGGTTTATGCTAGCGTAGATTTCACCGTCTTCAATCTGCAAAGTTTTTAGAGACAGTGAATGAGCTGTCACACCTCACATGGCCACATGAGGGCAGCACATACCATGTGTAAGACGTATTTCTCCGCTTCCTGAGGACCGGACAGCTGCACCCTGCTGGCCATATCTTGCAACGACAACGTGAGGAAGGTCTGAGGAGAGTATCATCGTTAACATGTCATAATCATCATGTAATTATGTTTGTGGGAACTGGATGGAACTGCTCTTTCAAAGGGTCAGACTAGGAAAAGATTAGTTTTTAAAATTAAAGTCCTGGATCTACAGCCTCAGTCCCGAGATTCAGTCCCGAGCTTCAGTCCCGCATCTACAGCCTCAGAAGGATAGACCTTGGTTAGTGGAGCAGAGTGTGTCTGTAGTATGATAGTACTGGTCAGAAGGACAGACCTTGGTTAGTGGAGCAGAGTGTGTCTGTAGTATGATAGTACTGGTCAGAAGGACAGACCTTGGTTAGCCTCTGGATGTTCTTCTTGTAGAGGGAGGACAGACACTGCTTCACCAGCCCAGTGTTGTTGTCTCTGGTGAAGGTCTCTCCGTGCTTGGTGACCAGGTTCTGCAGCTCCGCCGGGTTGTTGGTGTTGTAGATCTGTGCAAGCTCATGGTATGCGTTGCTCAAAGGCTGAAGAGGCACAGGGAGAGGTCATCATTTCTGTTCAGTAGTAAGTGGTTCCACTTGTGCTTCATAAAGGGATTCCATAGACAGGTGGTTCTCTCCACTTTGTAATGTATGTTATAAAGTGCAATGAAACAAATAAAAGCCCATTTTGTTATTAGTAAAATACAATGTTATGTACATCATTTTTGAGTCCTCTAGTGCAGTATTCCTGATCTGTGGGAGCAGCTTAGTACTCACAATACTAACATTTCTACTCAAATGATACCAATAATGATTCAAAACTGCATCCTTACCTTGATAAACCTGCCCACTATCTGTGAGGTGTACTTGGGCAGCTGCTGGACTTTTCCGTGGAGAATGAGCGACACCAGGATGTACTTCTTATAGGCCTCCAGCATGATGTGACTGACCGCCATGGCAGGAGTGGTGATGGCCTGGGACCACAGCAGAAGACGTTACAGTCCATACAGAAACAATACTCTACAATACGATTTATTCTTGTATAGCCCTAAATCACAACAGAAGTCATCTCAGAGGACTTAACAAAACCATTGAAATCACCAACACAAATCAGAGAATCAACAGTCAAAAAACATAAAGACGCATGATGAAAAATGTCCATACATGTCGTAGAATGTTAAAGTGTCCTCTACCTCAGAGACGCTTCAGGGGAAGACACATAGTACTTTTCTGGACTCTCAAAGACGCTCCACATATCATAATTCATTCACTACAAACACAGTGGTGATAAACTATTACTTCAGCCACGGCTGCCCTGGGGCACACCGACAGAAGCAAGGCAAAAGGTTTGTACCATCAGCCCCTCTCACCTCCACCAACCATTCACACACACAAAAACACACACCAGACTCATTCTGATTTGGGGGAAGTGTCTTGCCTGAGGGCCTGAGGACACAACCACACATTGGTACTTTACGGCCACAGCCGCCCAACTGTGGCACCTGGTGTTCCTTGAGGTCTCCCATCACAGTACTAACCAGGCCAGGCCAGGCCCTGCTTAGCTTCAGAGGTCTGACAGGATGGCTTTCCCCTGCAGTATACGATCTTACAAGAGTCTGTTATAGAAGAAGCAAAAACCTGTTCGTAGAAGTATAGCGCTCGTTCGAAGTTCTTGAGGCCGGTGTAGATCATACCGCCGTAATAATAGTAACAGAGAAAGTGCTTTGCGTCGTAGGCTCCGTTCTCTTTGCAGATGTCCATCATGTCCAGCTCCAGGAACGGCAGTGCGGGCTTGAAACACTTTGCAAGCAAGCACAACTGCGCACACAAACAGCGGACTAAGACATAGGAGAAATGACACATCTTAAAGAGGTTAACAATACTAGTTGTCCAAGGAAAATACTCTAACAGTACAAGCATCACCCTCACAGACTGTCCCCATACTTTAATCACAATCACTGCATTTACATCAAAGCGACTTCACACACTCCATGTAAAGCCCTGGGTTTAGATCTTATAGGTTTTTTTATTAACACACTTTAATGAAAAATGAGCAACGGGCTGGATTAATTTACTTGGGAGCCTATTTTGCCCAGGTCTGTTGTAGTGTTGTCACCACTAGTGTAGTGTGGTCCTGTACCTGGCAGAGGTCGGCGTGCACAGACGTGAGTTGGTTGGTGTTCATCTGCATTTTGTCAATGGCCTGTTTGAGGACCACCACACCCCTCAGAGGCTGTGGACAGAGACAGGGGTTAGAACACTGCTCAGTTATGTTCTGCCAGGTCCCTAAGGTAGAAGGACAACACTCCCCCCTCTTTAAATCTTTAGATCGGCTCAGAAAATCCACTTGCAGTCCAAAAAGTCAAATAATGACTAACAGGGCTCTGAAAAGGAAAACTAAACACCTGTGCCCAGTCCACCCATATGAACATTTGAAAATGATCTCTAAAAAGGGCGTTGCCTGGACGACCAGGGGACAAGAAGGGGGGCTTAGAATTGTGCGTGGTCTGTGATTGACAGCTTGCTTGTCAATCACAGCCCACACAACAACAACAAAAATCAGACTGTTGTCATTGCTGGCTTAAAGCAAAAGTTTGTGTGTTGTGATTGGCTCCCCTGTGAGCTGTGTTGTGATTGGCTCACCTGTTTCCGCTCCACCAGGGCGTTTGTTAACTGGTGACACAGACCGGCAACTGGGGGACACAGAGACAAGGATCAGGACCATGTGACACCAGGCTGGACCATGTGAGGACCATGCGAGGACCATGTGCGCTCACATGTGTCGGTGGCGTAGCGGACGTGTTCCCCGTTGCAGGTGCTGATGAAGAGCTGCACTTGGGAGAAGAGCGTCTCAAAGTCTGGGACATTCGGCATCGAGAACTTCACAAACCTGAACACACACAATACAACACAACTGTCAACACAGCATACACAAACTGGAACACAACACAATTGTCAACACACACAACTGTGGTGTTGTGTTGTTATGGATGTAGTTCATGGATCTATTATAATATCTAGATTATTAGTATTAGTAGTGTAACTAGCTTATAGCCGCCCCACCCAGACCATGGGCTACCCATGAACCTCAGCTGACCAACCTACAGCTTTCATGAAGGTCAGATGTTGTGGGGAATTCAGTGTTCCTTGTCATCCTGAACTGTTTTCTTGTTAAATTCATTGGTTTTCTTTAAATCTACACATTAATGCAACAATTAATCAGCAATTGTGATCAGCAGCTTCGATTGGTCAGAGCGCGGCCGAGTCCCTCTGTGCACGTGCATGAGAGCCACACACGCTTATTTGGTGCAAAGCATCATGGGAGCTCGTCCACTGCACAGAACCGGGAGGACCAGACGATGCCCAAATATTGGTGAGTTCAGCTAATCTTTTGGTTTCTATGTCTGTCCCATGCGCAACTGAGCACAAGACATTGATTTGAATATGGCGCCATCTTGAATCACCGGGGTTTGATGTAGTTGCGTTGTTATGGAAGTAGTTTGCGGAATGGCTGTGGTTGTGTTGTTATGAATGTGGTTCATCAGACTCACAGAACTGCCAGGACTCCCAGAGAGTGCTCCTGGATGTCCAGAGCTCCCAGGACAGTGTCCAGGTGCGACAGGTTCTTGGCCAGAAGCTCCCCACTCTTATTGATCAGCTCACACAGCTGAGTCATCTGGCCTGAACACACAAACACACACAGCTGAGTTGTAGCAACCGAGGCAACAGGGAGAAAGAACTGTTAAATACCTTTTAAAATATTCATTGTATTATTGATCAGGGCGTGGTTCTGTTGATCCCAGAGTAACAGACTCCACTGTTGTCACTATAACAGGCGCTTAATCCTCCTCATTGTTGAAAGAAATTGACTCATTCAAACTGTACACGGCATTAGCTGCATTGAAAATAGTTTTCACTCAAAATAAGAGTGCATTTTCCCGCACTTACGGATCTAACCATCTGTAAACTCCAAACAATTATTATTACCCTACGACGAAATGAAGTGTGCGATGGTGTGGTAAGACCAGGCTAATTCTAACTCATAGGAAAAAAATTATGTTGCCATGAATACTGGCATGCTTTATAAATGGTAAAAGTTGTTTACAAATATTTTATGGTAGCTTGGTATTTGGAAAAAAAAACATTGTAAAAAGGAGGAAAGAATTCAGTTTGTACAAACTTATCTTATATATTTTTTTAAACACATTCATATTGGAAAATATTGGACATCGGCCATAACGGAAATAATAAACGTCAGATATTGCCTAAAATTTTCATATTGGTGCATCTGTCAAAAGACATTTTAATAAAAACAGTCAACGAATACATTTGGTTGACTAAGAAACCATTGACACACTCACTGTGTGAAAGGATTAAATATGTTCTCTATAAAGGTGCTTACATACTGTCGCTATTGGGCAAATACAGAGCGGCATTGGGACAAGAAGAAAGAGCAATTGTCTATTTGAGTTTCAGGAATCAAGCTTAAATCAATCAATCCTCTTTATTTACAAAACTTCAAGTTATACACATGCCATTTTCTAACGTTAAGAAGTGCTTTGGTAAAGGGAACTCTCAGGAAGCTGCCTACATGCGACATAATAAATTATATAATTTATGTTACAGTAAAAGGCAATAATGCATCTCAAGATTGCGTGACTATTTTTTGGCATTAATAACAATAATAAGAATGGGCACACTTTTGAGCCAAGTTAAGGAGGCAAACGGTTCATTCATTCAACTCAAGAGGCTTTAATAAGTGGATCACATTTATCACGGCTGAAGCACGTGCGTAATGCCATAGAATGAGGTCGATTCGTCGCTACATTAGTCGTAAGCGCAGCGGTCAAGGCCTCAAAACAGTGGAACGATCAGCGCAAATGCAACCAATCGGATCAACGCATTGACTTTTTCAGCCAATCGCGTGAGATCAAGGCGGGATTTCCGCCAGCCAGACCTCAGAAAATATTTTCCAGCTAAAATAATGTTAGTTTGAAGCATTTTTACGCTAAACATGAGTTATTGCGTAATTGTATGCTAATTGTTACTGTAAAGAGTCTTCTAGCGGAACTTTGCACCGTTCCTGAGGTCAAACAACGTCCTTTCAGGCGTGTGTTTACATGATAAGGCAAAAGATGGCTCAGTTCGGTCTTCAAATCTGTGTGAGGGACTAGAGGGAGCACTGGGGTTGTGCATGTGATGGTTGAGGCGGACATCTTTTGTGTTCATAAACAAAACTAAATTGACATAAATGCAAATAGTATGTGTGTGACCTAACCTAATTACACGGACCAGGCAACTGGGGATTATTCTATTATTTTCCCTACTTGTCTAAAACGTTCTGAATAAATGTATTATTATTATATTGTTCCACCATTTAACAATTGCTTATATCGTATCAAAAGGCAAAAGCCATTTAGTTCAAACAACATTTCCAATAACATAAACAATATGGTTTTGGTAAAATGTTATTCTGTATTAAGTATTGGTTTAGTAAAGCCTGCAAAGCAAGTGAGTGAAAACATGGACTTTTTGGCAAAGTACATATGGATGAGGTTTGGACTTTTGAATCCACCTCCAGGCCTTTCTGTGAGGAGTTTGCATGTTCTCCCTGTGTATGTATAGGTTTCCTCCTGGTGCTCCAGTTTCTTCAAACAAACAAAAAATGTACAATAGTCCCCCAAAACACCTTCCTGACACGCCCAGTTCTCTCAGTGTGACTTTCCTTATGATATGGAACCAATAATAGTAAAATAATGTGTAATTCAAATCTTCAGTAGAATGTTGTGTCAAGCTTTGGTCTTTTACTCGATTAATTGGCCAAGAGGCTAGAATGGTTTAAGTATATTTCAGTTGAAGGGCAGGTGCCATTAGAACTCTACGGAATTAGACACAATTCTTGATGAAAATGTTGAAATATGATTAATAGTTATCACAAACCTTTAAACTAGCAAACATCATGCATTACTTATGCAATAGGGGCATAATATTTTAGATAAATATTAGATCATAGATTAGAACATTAATGTTTTATGAGATTTGGCCCAGGAATTACGAGTTGAAATGTTCAAAGGTATTCCAACATGGCGCAGGTCTCATGGCGCTGCTATCTCTAGTCCCTCACAGAATAGGATGCTAGCATTGGTTAGCGTTAGCATCAGCTAGCTTCCGGGCTAACATGAACCGTACAAGTACACGTTTAGAGCGTTACCTTGTGCCGAGAGCTGCCGCACGTTGTTCACGAATTGCTCCAAGGCTGACGCCATTATCTCCGGGGTTTGAGGCTCCGAGCTCCTCTGTTCATTCACACGCAGCAAACGGCTCCGAGCTGGACTAAGACCGGGGCCACACAGCCGCCACCAAGACCGGAAAAACCGCGAGAACTCATAGAGGGACGAGATCTTCACACAGGGGTCACATGCATTTACAAGCATATCAATGTTATTCTACATATTATATGTTTCTTATGTGATTGGATTGAATTTGCATATCATTGTATTTATTTTTTACTTTTTATAAATATTGTATTTCATAAGATGATTCTGTCTTTGTTTTGGTCTATGTGAGAGGTGTTATGCGATAATACTATGGATAATACATAAAACAATAACAAAATCAATTATTTTTTTCTCTCAACGCAGTTCTGCCATTACCGAGTTGGCTAAGCTACCAACTTTGATGCTTAGCCTTTACTTTAATTGACATAATGCGATCCTAAACATATTTACAGCCTATGACCTAAACACGATGTAGATTTTAAAAGATGAATGAACCGCATCCTCTGGTGCGTGTGAATGTGGTGTAGGAAGACGACATACTGTGGGAGGACCGACTGTAAAGGGAGGACCAAAGGTATCACTGCGTTGGAGCAGTACATACTGATACACTGTATTTGTATTCGTTGATGCATAAATCTTAAAGCGTGTGACCGGTCTAAAGGGTCGTTTTAAAAACAGTGAGAAAAAGAAAAGGGGAAGGAAGTGAGGGAACTGATGGCTCAACAAAGATCCTCTATGAGAGAACAGAACCTTCGCTCAACAAGGCTTGAGGCACACTACAAAAACGTGACATGTTTCTTTGGTAATTTTCATTGTATTTGAGTCTTCTTGTCCTATTATGGTTCTATCCCTGCCCACTTTTCTACAATTTGTATCTATAACAAGTCAATACACCAAGCCACGTGATAATACTGCAAATCTAGAACTAAATTTGAAGTCATTATGTAATTTTAAGATCGCACTTAAAGCATAATCCCTGGGACCCCCTGGTGCTGGGCCCGGTCCTGTTAATCGTTGTGGACACAACGTCTTCTTTTATACTGAAGACTTTTAAATGAATTTAGAAAATAAATAAGTCTTTCTGCAGTGTAATGTTATGAAATGTTGACTTTTGATCAATAATATTTGGTTGTGCTATGACTTTGAAGTTATAACTAGCCAATGTACATTACAATCAGTTCAATTTATTTTTGTATTGCCCTAAATTACAACAGTAGGACTTTATAAAACGGGAAAGGGACTCAGTTGGTAGAGCATTGGTCTTTGGTCCTAATGGTCATGGGTTCGATCCCCCCTCGACCCATGTCATCTGCTTCCACTGTTGTCTGCGGTTGTTGTGACTCTGGGCAAGACACTTAACCCCACTTTGCCTGAAGCCCCTGCGGAAACACCAAGGCTGTATCTTTGTTGAAGGAACAACGAGGGGGCTGGTCCATGGTGAGTTGGGTGGCAGTTCTGATTGCCACCCAATCACTTCATGAAATGACTTTATAAAGCTGTCAATTCTCCAACATAGATCAGAGAAACAATTCAAACCATAGACTGTTAGAATATCAACGGACGTAGTCGCACCTATACCCGCCATTGAAACTAATGTGCCACCACATTTGCCCTCTGTGGGCAGTTTCAACATGTAGAAAAAAAAACGCATTTGCGCATGTGTTAGCCGGCATGAGCCCCATTAATTTGACAAGTGCATTGTAAAGTCCATGGAGGCTGTCCTCCTGCATCAAAGAAACAACGCTAAAACACAGTGTAAAAAAGTGAGAAACCTCGGAGGCCTACATTGAGGGATTGATCTGCTCCCACACAGATGGACTGTCAATCCAAGACTGAAGGAGCGTAAAATGTTTGTACATAAATAGCCAATGTACAAGTTTATTGACTTTTCTCAGACTAAATGTTAATGACATATCAGTGAGTTTCTGTGCGAGTTTGGCTTCTACTCCTTTATGATCATTTACACCAGTGGTCTCCAACCTGTAGTTTGAGAGCCACCAGTAGCTCACCACCCTCCTTTCAGGAATTAAACAAATGCTATTTCAAAGTTGAAACATTTCAAATATACATAAATATTTCTTATGTTCACAAATGCAAGGATAAATAACTTAATTGTATATGTTTCTTGGTTGTGTACTACATTTTCATCACAGCCACTCAAGGGAGTAGCTCTCTGTCCTTTCTGTCTTGTAAGAGTAGCTCTCCAGTCGGACAAGATTGGAGACCCCTGACCTACGTTATTACTCAATTATCACACAGTATTGTGACACCTCCTCATCCACACACGATCTTCGCGCTGCTGTGGCACAGAGTGTTCTCTCGCTGGTGCTGTTATCTTTGCTGTTGCTGAAGCGGCATTTACATGGATCTGTATCTGTTTGTTTGGAAGCTGTTGCATTCACACGCACGCACACGCACGCTCCAGAGTCTCAGAATACAAACACACAGGCAGGACAACCGCTCTCCCCCCGGACACGTGGCCTCCTGTCGCTGCTAAAGTGCTAAAGTTAGCCCCGGTCTGCTAGCTCCTCTCCAAAACAAACCCAAGCTGCTATAACCCAAGCTAACACCGTGCATAAACTTTTGGCACAGTTTGGAGTGCCTGTCCACTCGCGCTAACGGGGTTCCGTATTTACGCGCGTCCGCCTCCTTCCCGTTTACGTGCGCGCTGCTGTGATGCTTCCCTCACGCCTCCTCCGAAGTCTGCACCATCCTCTGCGAAGGATCTGCGGCGTAAACATGTCGAGCTCCGGGGAGAAGCGGCTCAGGGTGCTGGTGGACATGGACGGAGTCCTGGCGGATTTCGAAGGCGGGTTCTTGAGGAAGTTCCGCGCCCGGTTCCCGCAGGAACCGTTCATCAGTCTGGAGGAGCGCAGGGGATTCTGGGTGTCTGCGCAGTACGGGGAGCTCCGCGAGGACCTGTGCGTAAGTGCGAGAATGAGCCACACCTGCACCTTGCGCACGGAAGTAGAATGAACCCAAACCGGTCTGATCATAAATACTACTGTTGCGTTTCATATTACAGTGCGATTGTGACACATGTGCCACTGATAAGATAAGAAGATAAACTATCCTATGAACTTTTACAACAACCTGATCAGTGTTGGGCAAGTTGCTTTAAGATAAGACAAGATAAACTTTATTGATCTCACAGAGGAGAAATGTATCTGTCACATTCAGCATGGGAGATAATATCGCAAAAGATATGGAGATATTGGCTCTCACTTTCGCCGCTTTGCCTCTTTGGATTCTCCTTGCTGCGCTCGCCCACTCCTCCTTTTGAAAAGGCGATATGTTTAATTTCTGTAAAAACAGGAAACAAACTTGACAGAAAACCTTTGTTCCAACTTAAACTGACTCAGTTTTGAGGTTCAATTAAAAAAACGACTTTGGATTTGTATTTGCAGTTGTTTTTGGTGGGTTATTTGTCCTATAAAATTATCGTGTTTTTTTTTGTATATTGAGATATCAAAACTCTAAACTCGCTAAATTAAATCTGGGGAACCTGATTTCCCTTGCACTACCAGTTCATGTTGGTGTTGCCCAAAAGTAGAATGTTGTGAGCAAATCAAACAGATTGAATGACATTCTGCATTTCAGACTGTTTTGAAATGTCCCTCATCTGTAACAAACAACAGTCTAGACAGAAAGACAGAATGTTAATTCAATCTGAAGAGGCCAAGACAGAAACTTTAAAGCATGAAAAAGATTTATTTGATTGGCGCATTGACCCCGGCAGTGACACTTGCAGAGGGGAGATCGTCTGCTGCTGTAGATGATCTCAGACCCCCCGGGGTCAAGCACTGGTGGTGGCTAGAAGCATGGTGTGAATGGGGCGCAGCCAGAGCTGGAGCCAGAGCAGGACCCAGAGCTGGAGCCAGAGCTGGAGCCAGAGCAGGACCCAGAGCTGGAGCCAGAGCAGGACCCAGAGCTGGACCCAGAGCTGGAGCCAGAGCAGGAGCCAGAGCTGGAGCCAGAGCTGGAGCCAGAGCTGGACCCAGAGCGGAAACCCGAGTAGGAACCAGGAGCCGAGGAGGTGCTGGGGAGGTGGTGGGTGTTAAGAGCTTCAGAAGGGCCGTTTATCGTGGAGTGACTGCTTTTAAACTGCCCGCTTTGCTGCCAGTGGGTTGACAAGAGGCTGGCAGCGCTGTGTGATTGGCAGGCCCTGGACGGGTGAGAGCCGTGGCCGGTCTTTCAGTCTGAATTTGCGCCTCAGCTTCATTAATGTTAATATATTTTATGTGGATTTATTGTTGTTGTGATAATCAAATACAGTACATATACTGTATACACTATGTTGTCATTTATCTTTCCATTCAAACAACAATTTTCAGAAAAATATGGCATAATTTTAAATTTTTCGAAACGCAATTTATTACTTTTCATTAATTTTTAACCTGTAATTCACTTGATTAAAAATGTGAATCGTTTTACAGCCCTATTACAAACACATACTGTAAATAGGTGTGTCTGTGTGCAGGACAAAGCCATCAGTATCTGGGAGTCTAAGGACTTCTTCCTGGAGCTGGAGCCTCTTCCTGGGGCAGTGGAGGTGGTGAAGCAGATGTCTCAGATGGAGAAGTGAGTTTTCTTTAAGCTTCTTCTATGTAATGATGGAGAAACAAACACAGCTTTATGTTGCGTCTGTTCCTTATGATTGAGAGTCTGGAGGACAGGTTTGTTCGCTGACCAGTCCTTGAAATTATTCAAAAACAAATACATTATTTTCCTTTTTTGTGATTTAGACTATTTATCAGCAGAATCTTTGTTGTTAAAAGAAACAAAAACCTCAAAGTTATTTTCCAAATGTGGCAATAGATGGTTTTCCATCACATGCTTATTACCCATAATGCTTTGCGCGAACGCCATGTTGTTTGTCTGGCTTATATATGCACGGATAATTTGTCATGGATAATTTAAAGCCACAAATTCGGCCGACGCTGACCGCGTTAAGTATATTGATACACTGGAGTAATCTGTGAGGCAAGATCCTTGGAGAAATTGAGAGTAATCGTAGATTTGGATCCGTATGAAATGCAGCGAGACCAGGGGACTTCGCCAGAAATGGCTTAGTCCACTGTATATGATGCAATATTTCTTTCAATCAATAATTTATTTTGAACGAAGCAGTTTTTATCACAGGCCGTAAATCACTTCTGTCTACCACCCTTCCCCCCTCCTCCTCCTCCCCCTCTCATTCATTTAGAGGGAATCGCTTGAGGTCCATATATGCATGGTATCACAGTCAAATCGCTGCTCTGAATAAAACCACACATGCACAGATTTAGCTCTTACCTGTTAAGAAATGGTCAGAACAGACCTTATAGTGCCGTTTTTCAGGGGGTTAGGGTTGAATCCCTCTCGCCAACTAAAGGGTTCTTTTCTCCGTCGAGAGTTGCTCGCCTGGCTCGTAATAACCTTCGGAATGTCCCCACAATCTGCACGGTTACTGCACCCCCAAACAATGCAGGTAGTCGGCATGTTTTAGCGCATAAAAAGTGATTTGAGCGTGATTTTAGTGCGTGAAGTCAATCTATATGGAGCAGACATTTTAAACCAACAACGCCAGGGCATATGATACCCAAACATTTTCCTAATTTGTTCCTAATTAGGCACACAGACTAGACAGTGGCAAAAGTTTGACGATAGATGTTACACTTTACAAATGGAATACTTCAATGTTATAGACGCAGCACAAGTCCAAAGGTAAAATGTGAAGTTAAAGTTTTTGCAGTGAAAATATAGACATGTGTGTTTGTCCCTGCAGCACTGACGTCTTCATCTGCACTAGTCCCATCAAACGGTACCAGCACTGCCCCCAAGAGAAGGTACCAGCGGAACAAGGATCCCTGTCTGTAATCACTTTAACTCTGGTGTCACTTTCTAAAAAATGAAACTCCAAACTCTCAATGGGACAAAACAAAGGCCAACACTGCATCGTAAATGCTCTGTCAGATAAAAGTCAAACAGACACAGGATCATTAGCATGTATTTGCTCAGATGTCTTCTGTCCTGAGCAAGGGTCATTAGCATTAGCATGTGTAGCTCCCATGTCTTCTTCCTGTGGCAGGATCATTAGCATATGTTAGCCAAGGCAAGTTTATTTATATAGCACAATTCATACACAAGGCAACAAAGATAGAGGATAGAGGAAGATAGAAACAATCACACAGTCATTAAAATCCTAAATAATCACAGTACAAAGATGAAAAGCTAAAATCCCTCAGTTAAACAGCTGGCATCCTGGCAATGTATTTATGTGTTAGCTCTGATGTCTTGTGTCCTGTAGTATGCGTGGGTGGAGAAGCATCTGGGCCATGACTTCCTGGACCAGGTGATCCTGACCCGCGACAAGACGCTGGTCAGCGGAGACATCCTCATTGACGACAAACCTGACATTCTGGGTGAGAGCAGGGGCCACAGATGGGGGGGCGGAGGACCACTGCACCTTCTTCTTCTTCTACTGTACCATTTGCTGGGATAAGAAACTCCAATCCTCCCATGAGTCCCATCTTCCAATTATAACGCAGAACATTATAATCCTAACATTAAACACATGTATGTGTTCCTGTAGGGGTGGCGACCAGCATGTGTATAATATACATGTATTGTTTTATATAGTATATGTATATATATATATATATATATATATATATATAATTAGTTCCTGTAGGGCTGGCGACCAGCCTTTACTGTATATTGCATATATACAGTAACATATATATATATATATATGTTTCTGTAGGGGTGGAGAGCAGTCCGTCCTGGGAGCACATCCTGTTCTCCGCCTGCCACAACCTGCACCAGAACTGTCCTCAGAGACGTCTGACCTCCTGGGCTGACGACTGGAGGAGTCTGCTGGACAGCAAACGGACCCCTGACCTCTGACCCTGATGACTTCTGATCCCTGAGTCCAGATGAACACAGACCTCAGATCTTGGTTTAGACTCATCCTGAACAGAACAGTTCCTTATTATCTGTTTAACACTAACAGCAAAGATCTGATTCAAAGTCATGCTATAATTAAAAAACTATATTTTTAACGTTTCAAAACAACAGGAATGAGGTAAATTACTACTAAGATTTCTCCAAGAACCAGACGTTTACTGAGTTTAAAACACTGAGATGTTTTTGTTCATTTTCATCTGAGAGTTTCTTTCTCAAACACAGCTTTACTTTAGTCTCTTATTACTCACAATTCAAGTCATATTAATTATCATTAAGTAGTAATAACTTTTAATTTAAACAAAACAAAAGTTTTAAATGATAAATTATAATTGTTTTGATTTCAATTACTTGGAATATTTCTGAGGAATGTGGAAAAAATATGTATTTATTTAATATTTTTGTTAAAATAAAAGCAAACTCAATAATAATCATATGGTTCAGATTTTCATTATCTTTCAGCTGTCGCTGTAACTCCTGCTGTCATTGTGTCTTCACTTTTTAGAGATCAGAATCAAAGGCTTAGAAGATTCAGATTAAGAGATCCTTTATTCGTCCCACTGTGGGAAAATTTCAGAAGGTTTTTTTTTTTTTAAATGAAAAACACTAACAAAATGAGTTAAATGGCTGCTGTGCTCATGTTGACCACCACGGGGCAGTATTAGATCATGGTGCAGGAGTTAAAGTAGCCCTATGTAAGATTTTCATGTCAAGTCCTCATTAAATGGCCCTAATGTGTCAAAGGCATTAATAAACCATGCTCTTTTTGAATACGTCTCTAACTGATAACAGTTGTTCAGCCAAGATATTTGGATTTCAAAATTAGTTTTACAGCCCCTAAATCTTGTCATTGTTTTCACATCGATTTCCCGCCCTCCACCGATTCACCAATCAAAAAGTCAATGATCCGGGTTGTCAGGACTCACTGGTAAAGAAACATGTGGCCGCAGAACTAAACTGCCCTCTTTTAGTATAGTTATATAGATTCTCAAATCATCAATAACAAAACAGGAATAAGGGAGAAAGAGGTATTTCTGTTGGGGCCTTTGTGAAAAAGGTGTTGGTTGTAGATTTGTTGTGGAACTCTTGTCTATTCAGATATTATTTTCCCAGCTAGATTTTTTTACATACAGTGCCTTGCGAAAGTATTCGCCCCCCTTGAACCTTTCAACATTTCGCCACATTTCAGGCTTCAAACATAAAGATATAAAATTTTAATTTTTTGCCATGAATCAACAACAAGTGGGACACAATCGTGAAGTGGAACGAAATGTATTGGATAATTTAAACTTTTTTAACAAATAAAAAACTAAAAAGTGGGGCGTGCAATATTATTTGGCCCCTTTACTTTCAGTGCAGCAAACTCAGTCCAGAAGTTCAGTGAGGATCTTTGAATGATCCAATGTTGTCCTAAATGACTGATGATGATAAATAGAATGTACCTGTGTGTAATCAAGTCTCCGTATAAATGCACCTGCTCTTTGATAGTCTCAGGGTTCTGTTTAAAGCACAGAGAGAACCATGAAGACAAAGGAACACACCAGGCAGGTCCGAGATACTGTTGTGGAGAAGTTTAAAGCCGGATTTGGATACAAAAAGATTTCCCAAGCTTTAAACATCTCAAGGAGCACTGTGCAAGCAATTATATTGAAATGGAAGGAGTATCAGACCACTGCAAATCTACCAAGACCCGGCCGTCCCTCCAAACTTTCATCTCAAACAAGGAGAAGACTGATCAGAGATGCAGCCAAGAGGCCCATGATCACTCTGGATGAACTGCAGATAATTACAGCTGAGGTGGGAGAGTCTGTCCATAGGACAACAATCAGTCGTGCACTGCACAAATCTGGCCTTTATGGAAGAGTGGCAAGAAGAAAGCCATTTCTCAAAGATATCCATAAAAAGTCTCGTTTAAAGTTTGCCACAAGCCACCTGGGAGACACACCAAACATGTGGAAGAAGGTGCTCTGGTCAGATGAAACCAAAATGGAACCTTTTGGCCACAATGCAAAACGATATGTTTGGCGTAAAAGCAACACAGCTCATCACCCTGAACACACCATCCCCACTGTCAAACATGGTGGTGGCAGCATCATGGTTTGGGCCTGCTTTTCTTCAGCAGGGACAGGGAAGATGGCTAAAATTGATGGGAAGATGGATGGAGCCAAATACAGGACCATTCTGGAAGAAAACCTGTTGGAGTCTGCAAAAGACCTGAGACTGGGACGGAGATTTATCTTCCAACAGGACAATGATCCAAAACATAAAGCCAAATCTACAATGGAATGGTTCACAAATAGACGGATCCAGGTGTTAGAATGGCCAAGTCAAAGTCCAGACCTGAATCCAATCGAGAATCTGTGGAAAGAGCTGAAGACTGCTGTTCACAAACGCTCTCCATCCAACCTCACTGAGTTTGAGCTGTTTTGCAAGGAAGAATGGGCAAGAATTCCAGTCTCTCGATGTGCAAAACTGATAGAGACATCAGTCACCTCCAGGAGGTGATTGACAAGAGAGAGAAACCAAAACAGCTAATCAGTGCACAGCATTTGCCAGCAAGTGTTCGCTAAGCAGCAGTATGTTTACATCTGTACATTAGCAGCAGTATGTTTACATCTGTACATTAGCAGCAGTATGTTTACATCTGTACATTAGCAGCAGTATGTTTACATATGTACATTAGCAGCAGTATGTTTACATCTGTACATTAGCAGCAGTATGTTTACATCTGTACATTAGCAGCAGTATGTTTACATCTGTACATTAGCAGCAGTCAAGGTCAAGGTCAAGTTTATTTATATAGCACATTTTAAAAACAGACAGGACTGTCACAAAGTGCTTACCAGACATTGTAAAAATACAAGACACAAATAACATTCAGCATAAAATAAAATGCAGGACACCATCATAAATGTTTCAACATTGCTTGTGTTAAAAAGCCAAAGCAAAGAAATGTGTCTTTAGCTGCTATTTAAAACTCTCTACAGAGGGGGCAGCTCTGATGGAGTAAGGGAGAGCGTTCCAGAGTTTAGGCCCTGCCACAGCAAAGGCTCGGTCTCCTCTGGTTTTTAATCTAGACCTGGGACAGTGCAGAAGAAGCTGGTCAGAGGACCTCAGTGCTCTTCCCGGGGTGTGCAAAGTAAGCAAGTCAGTCAGATATGACGGAGCCAGGTCATGCAGAGATTTAAATACTAACAATAACATTTTAAACTTAATTCTAAAAGCGACAGGAAGCCAATGTAGAGACAACAGCACAGGAGTGATGTGCTCGTGTCGTCTGGTGCCAGTCAGCATCCGAGCTGCTGCATTCTGACCAGCTGCAGTCTGTGGACTGAGGACTGGTCAAGGCCATAGTATAAAGAGTTACAATAGTCCAGCCGTGTGGATATGAGGGCGTGGACAACCTTCTCAAGGTCATTTGGTGGAAGATAGCCTTTAACTTTGGTCAACAGTCTCAGCTGGAAGAAGCTGGCTTTGACAACTGAACTTATTTGTTTGTCCATTTTAAAAGCACCATCAAAATACACACCAAGGTTTTTTGCAAGTGGGCGGCAGTAGGAAGACAGGCTAGACACACCGTTGAAAACAGACGGATCAGGTTCACCAAACAGTACAATTTCTGTTTTTGTGTGATTCAGGTTTAAAAAATTGATTGACATCCATCGTCAAGACATTTCTGCAGTGCTTGGACAGAATCGGAATTCACATTCAAAGGCAAATAGATTTGAACATCATCAGCAAAGCAGTGAAATGAAATGTTATGCTTTTTGAATATCGAGCCTAAGGGCAACATGTACAGTGAAAATAAAACTGGTCCTAAAACGGAACCCTGCGGTACACCACTGTCAAGGGAGGCTTTCTTTGAGCTGCAAGAGCCGAGATTTACAGAAAACACCCGATCGGACAGGTACGAGTGGAACCACTTGAGTGCTGTGCCTTTAATTCCAGCACAGGACTCAAGGCGGGAGATAAGAATGTTATGATCGACAGTGTCGAATGCTGCTGTCAGATCTAGAAGCACTAACACCGAGGGGCTTCCGGAGTCAGAGATTAAAAGATGCAGTATGTTTACATCTGTACATTAGCAGCATGAGGCTCTGGGACACAGTGACTCAGTAAAGTGACAGTGACACAAGTGGTTCTATATTGCACATTCTGACATTAGTTGGCAACACGGTGGCTGAGTGGATAGCACTCTCGCCTCTCAGCAAGAGTTCGAATCCCAGTTGGAACACAGCCTTTCTGAGTGGAGTTTGCATGTTCTCCCCATGTCTGCGTAGGTTTAAGTCTTAGTGGCATCAGGATGGGTCAAATGCAGAGGACAAATTTCCCCTACGGGGACAATAAAGTGCACATTTAGGGATATTGCACCGACGCATGACAGGTGAGATCAGCAGTGTTCGTTAGTTCTCGTTGTGTGTTGGAGTGAAAGAATTATGATGAGCTCTATATATAACTGATGCATTATATTATTATTCCTATAATCCTCAAGGGGGCAGTGTCCTCCAGCAGAAAGTAATATACTACAAACAAAACCAACTCTCAGCTTCACCCACAAGCAGAGGTGTTTGATAAGATCCACACTCACTGCAGCTGTGGGCTTTATCTCATGCTCCTTGTCGTGTGCTCCTTCCGTCCCTGTTTGCACCAGGTCGTCTCTGACTCATCATCTCTCTCTCTTCACCATCTGCTGTTCTGATGTTATGAACGGAGGTCAAACAGTGACATTATGGTCTTTATTGTTTCCCATGTTCCACTTCCTATTTCTTACTTAATCTTTAACTGAGTGTGTTTACGTGTTTCCATGACAGCACTGTCCTGCACTGTCACCTCTGTCTGTAAACAGACTCAGGGCGAGTGTGACTCATGTCTTAGTGATGAGTAATCCTTATTGTGCTAATACTTTTATTAACACAAAGTACACGGTGCTTTGTTGACTATAGTGTGATGAAAACAGCCCAGAGGATGGTACAATAATGAGGACAGAAATAACAAATAATGAAATAAAAACAAATAGTAGCGCTAACAGAACGAGCATATTTCAAGGAAACATTTACAGTTATTCATTTATTATTAATTATATGACACATGGGCAGACGAGACACGACATAGATGAAAGTCCAAGCAACAACAATCAGCTCTAAACTCAATGTTCCCAACATGAACGCTGAGATTTGTTTTATGAATACAGTATTGAAGCTTTCTTCATCATTTGTTGTTCTATGACTTGAACAAATGAAATCTTTGTCTGTACCTCAGTGTTTATCCTACTGTAAGCCCAGGTCAGAGCCCTGGATTTGGGGGCCCCAGGTCTACAGAACGCCAGCATCAGGACAGAAAGATCCAGAGGTCAAATGTTCCTCCAACTGGAACTTTTGTAGTCCTGATAGAACCTGATGGAACATGAAACCTTCTGAACCCTTAGGGTTAGGTTAGCCTTAACTGCAAATTCCAAACTGAGCTAATGTTTTTGTCAACTGTTTTCGGGTTTTATGTGAAGCCTCTTGGACGTCTGGTGAAGAGACCTCTGAACCTTAAAGGGATTTTACAGGTTAAATAAAATGAAACTGTACATTTTAATAATGATACACTAAAAGCCTTAGACACACTTTGACCATATCCATATTAACCACGTTCGTAGGAGCGTTCCATCTTCGCAGAAACCATCAGGGCATTATTGCTGTAACATATTCACTGTGATGGTCTTTAATCCTGTTCGAAATGCAGCAGCTCTAACGCATAATAAAATCCACTGTTTCCACTCGGCTTCCCTTGAAGCCGCCACGCGTGACTGACATAACACGACTCACATTGAGATTCCAAGAACAAATACATTTCAAAAGATGTTGTTTGAGACTTCAAAGAAATGTCTGATGGAGAAATCCTTTATTATGAGGTCAAACACATAGAAATGTATAAAGATAATAATGAGACTCTTTGCTCTGTCATTTCTTTCTTTAGAATGTGAAATAGAATATGGTGAAACCAGGATTATCAATGGTGAATAATATTTTCAACCCTGTCCCTACGCCAGAGGGTGGGATAGAATGTTTTTTCCCCCAAATTTCAAATCGCAGATTGCAAACAAAGACATGTGAACGAAAGAGCTTAATTTCAGTTTAAAAATTGCTAAAACTAATTAATGCTTAAACCTCTTGTTTTTTCCAAACAGTTCCAAGGAGGCAGTCCCAGAGTTACTCCTAGTAACACCTGGTGTAATGCTCCGTTCTAAGTTGGTGATGAATCCGCCATTTTTTTAATATTGTGGCTTATTCTATGCTGGAGGCGGCAGAAGCTAACGCACAATTAATAATAACAATAATGCACTAGTTATATATAGCACTTTCCTGGACAGTCAAAGACTCTTCACATGTGATTATTATTTCACTCCAAACACAGTGGTGATAAACAAATCCTGTTGTCACAGCTGCCATGGGGCACACTGACAGAAGCGAGGCAACCAGAATGTGCCATTGGCCGTTTCCGCCACCACCAACCATTGACAGACACACCAGACTCATTTGAGGCAATGTGGGTGACGTGTCTTGCCTAAGAACACAACCACAGTTTGGCACTTTACAGACACAGCCGCCCCACTGTGGTATCTGGTATTCCCAGAAGTCTCCCATCACAGTACTAACCAGGCCCTGCCCTGCTTAGCTTAGAAATGGGCACACTTGCTGCAGAAGCTAAAGCACACTTGTTGCAGACACAGTAAGAAGCTGTTTCTGTTTTTGTTCTGTGAAAGGAAACTGTTAATTACAATCTGCCAATAGAAGTACAGACCAGAAAACTGTTGTATTTTTACACAAAGACAGAAGAGAAGGACACATGTCAACATCCCAGATCGAGAATTTGTGTGTGTATGTGCGTGTGTGCGAAGTGTGTGCACGTGTGCGTGTGCGTGCTAAGTGTGAAGATATAAATAAAAGCTGACACTGCTCTATAAACCAAAACTATGAACAACGAGATTGAAATAGTTGTTTATGAACAGAGATGAGTCACAATGGTGTGTGTCGGAATGTGTGCATGCAAATGTTCATTTGCATTGAAATGGTTGTGATAAACACATTTGTGCATGTATTCCAATGTGGTTTTATTGAAAATAAACTGAATATGAAATGTTACAGTCACACACACATACAGGAAATTATGCAAATATTAATTACTTTTACAGTTTCTGTCACAATGAAAATCACTATTTTTCTTTTTTATATCAAATAAAATTCCCTCTCACTCTTTGAATTCTCTTCTGTTAAACATAAATGAGTATCTCCAGAGCAACACACCTTCGTCCAGACTTTTGTGGCGATGTCACACTTTACCAGAATAAAAACATAGTTCTCCAGGACACCACTCTGAAAACTTCATCACGTTCCACATCAGAGCCTCCTCCTCCTGCTCTCCACGGTTCATCTTCAGTTTCCACCCCATGCTTCACAGGTGATGTTCCTGAGATTCAGCATCCATCGCTAAAGCTCTAGGACTAACTTTAACATTTAACTAATGTGGTAATATAGATTTTAAGGATTCAGGTCACCTCCCTCGAACCATTCAACAAGTAAAAGTACAGTATACAGTATGTTCAACTCTTCCGTTACCTCAGGTTTAACCCTTCACCATTAGACACAGTACTTCTATCAACTGAATACACCACAACTAACTCTTCCATTGAGCGTCTGGAGGATCCAAATAAGGCAGAGGTCTTATCTGGATCCTCCAGACAGGTCATAAAACTTTGGTAAAAGCTCAAAAGCGTCTGTGGATCGGGAAGAAGGCATCCAAAAAACTGCAAGGTCCCCCTGGAAGAAGAGACGATTCATCTCAAAGGGCAACCCCAATAAGTGAAGTACGCTGTAGCTGAAAGTGTTGTTGAGGGTTGCAGCCTTCTCACCTGTACGTGATTTAAAGTCACACTGGTGTAACTTAGGTCTTGATTTCTTGATCCAAGACTCTCCACATTCACATTTATTCGACTTTATGAACATTTATGGACTTTGGTCACTGTGTCATTGTGAGGATTATTTTTAGCTACATTTATTTTGACTTCAGTTCCCCTGTTGTCTGCCTTTTCAAGAGTGTCTCCATTTATGCAGTATGTACCTGTGTCTCTGTTTATGCAGTATGTACCTGTGTCTCCGTTTATGCAGTATGTACCTGTGTCTCCGTTTATGCAGTATGTACCTGAGTCTCTGTTTGTTCAGTATGTACCTGTGTCTCTGTTTGTTCAGTACGTACCTGTGTCTCTGTTTGTTCAGTACGTACCTGCGTCTCTCTGGTTACATGTACCTCTGCTCCTCCTCATGTGTCAAGGGTCATGTCTATGTTCCTGGTTCCTTTAGGCTTCGCTATTGCATATCTCTCTGAAGCACTGCTTCACACTCTGAGGAGATCATACGACCAACCACTCCAATCATCTTGACGTCCTGGCCAGTCCCCTAAAAAAGGGGCCTGCACTGCGGCTTTTCTCAATAGAGGATAGGAAGGAAGAGATAGGAGGAAGGAGGAAGAGAGGGTAGGCCTGCTGGGCACAAAGCTAAAGGGCTTCCATATTCATATAACCTTAGTAACATTAGGCAACAGGGCTTTCTATTTAATATGTTAATATGCAGGTTGGGGATGTAAGGCAGGAAAGAGGAAGAACCAAACCTGTCCAAGCCGCTTTAATCCCCAGGTCAGTAAACAAACCTCACAGCAGAAGTGTCCAGGCCACCCCCTCCCAAGAGCACCAAACACACACCGACAGTCCATTCCGACAGACCGGTCAGGAGGAATTAGGGCTGTCGGGCCGTCAGTATAGGAACCATTTAGGGCCATCGGGCTCACCGGTGTAGCAGGCCAGTTTAACCCCCCGCCAGAATATACCCGGGTATAAAGTAGCCTAGGCCAGATTATACCCCGGGGTTAAAATAGCCTAGGCCAGAATATACCCCGGGGTATAAACTGGCCAGGGGCTATAAACGGCCTGTTACACCGGGCAATGCTCATATTTGGGCCGGTCTGCCTGCCTCATATGGTGCTTTTTCATTGTCATGGTACGGCACAGCACGACACGGAAAGTGTTTTTTTTTTTTACTTTACTTTATACTTTACATTTCCTTCATCTGGACCGCGACTGCGGACTACCTCCTGGACTGATTTATTTTATAACATTGTTTTAAATAAATCTAAACGTTTACATGTATATGTCCACACAATGTTCATAGAATCTGCTTTCCAAGAATTCATGACTGTGGAAACTCATCATTAACATTGTTACGTCGCCAAGAACAATGGATAAAGACTGAATTGTTTGGAGAGCACTTCAGAACTCTTCCTAGTATTCTGACTGACGCTTTCAAAGTCTCAACACAGTGTAAATAATTCAATAATGTATAGAGAGATTTTTTGGTTCATCAGTTCCCTCCCCTTTCTCAAAACACTCCCTGCTGATGATCTGATATACTTCTATCTTTTCAAATGTCAGGACATGAGATCTCTGTTTTCAAGCAGATCTCATGTCCTGAGACTTGACAGCGGGTTTTAGTCATCCAATAATGACAGACAGACATGCGCCATTGTTATAAATCCTTAGATTAGCCTCTAACGGCTCAGAGAGGACCACCCTAGCTCAGCTCTCAGCCCAAAGAGTCAAAGTATCAAAGGGTTAGACAAATTACATGTTTCCACATAGCTGGTTTTGCAATAAAACATGTTGTATCTTTTTTTTATCTTTTCTTCAACACGTGTGCTCATTGACATCAAGTCTTCTCAGCACTAACTTCTGATTTCCATGTCTTGGTCCTGGTCCTGGTTCTGGGTCCAGCTGGTAGTGCTGACACAGGTCTTCATCTCAGCTCACATCACTGAGCACTGACCTGTAGCTCTACGGTCAGACTCAGAACACGGACCCAAGAAAAACATGTTTACATGGTTCTGTCACTGTCATGGTTCTGTCACTCATGGTTCTGTCATATATAAATATATAATAAACTATAATTATTCTTTAACAGTCTGTGCCTCAGACATAAACCTTTGTTAAAGTAGTGTCTACTTTCATTGTACAGTGACTCTGCTCCACAGCTGACGTCTGGGATGAAGTCTTTCTGAACAAATGAATGTTTTGATAATTGCATTCGTTTTTCCTAATGCTGGGTCAGGTCACATGATCAGAGGACGTGAACAAGTCACATGACCAGAAGACGTCCGCTCTGCAGTGTGCGAAGGGTAATGTTAAACTCAGTTATATATTAGCCTAAATGTGTGGAGCAGAAAGAACAGTGTGTGTTCTAACAACCATTAACTTCCAAACAAACAAGATCTTTATTTTCTGAATAGAAGCAGTCACCTCCATTCTCCAAAAACTACAGATCAGGTCAGACAGGAGGGTCAGATCAGGAGGGTCAGATCAGGAAGCCCGCAGAGGCAGATGGAGGGGGCCGGGTTCAGGGGTCCCACTGTCGTGCCATGATAGCGAAGCAGTTACAGTCAAAATCCTAACAATGCAGACAGATAAAGTAGGAAGGAGTGAATCCATTACGATATATCTGAGTGATATAAGTCGATGGAGGTCGATCTCTGACCTCACACTCTGTTACACTTCAGTCTTTGTCTCTTCTCCACAGTTTCTCCACAGTCACAGTGTTGTGTCCCAGATAAACTCAGTTTCAGTTCATTCATTATTTATTACAACAGACGACAGCAGGTGAAGCACAGCAGATAATTACTAACAATCTCCACCTTTCAAACATACATCATGTTTGTGTAATTCTACTGAGCAGCGTAAAAGCAATGTATATATTTAGAGCTGTAGCCCAAAAGGAACATTAGAATATAGAACGATAGCTATCTAGCTAGAGCTACACTAGTGTAGAGCTATAGCAGACTCACAATCATCCTCTGCTCCTGTCTCTGGAGACGAGAGACTCACAATCTTTACAGACATTGCCTTGAACCAAAGGAAACACTATAATGTGTTATTACACACACAAACACACTACAACACACACACATGAACACACAAACAAAAACACAACACACACAAACTCATACACACACACACGAACACACTAACATAACACACAGACACAAACACATTTTCACACAACACACACACTAACACAGACAGAGGTGAAACGTACAAATACACACACTCAGGACACAAAGTTAGAGTCAGAACCAGACATCAGCTCTGCTACTCCACAGGGCTCTCCTTCCTGCTGCTCTCAGACTGTACAACAAACAATGAGGATTAACAAACACTGACCTCACAGGTCGTGCATCTGTGCAATAATCTCTGAATAATGTCAGAATGTGCAATACACATGTGTTACTGTCACTGCTAATGTACACATTTAAATGCAACTATATACAGTGGAGCAAAAACCAATTGTGCAAGTTCTCCCACTTAAAAAAGATAAGGGAGGTTGTTGTAGATATGAAATACAGCACACGTCGAAACTATATTTAATCATGAAATTGTATATTTTGATTTTATATATATATATACAAAGGGCAGAAGAAAGCCGTGGTGGTGGACGTGGCCATTCCAAGCGATGGTAACATCAGGAAAAAAGAACATGAAAAGCTTGAGAAATACCAAGGGCTCAGAGAGGAGCTGGAGAGGGCCTGGAGGGTAAAGGTGACAGTTGTGCCCGTGGTGATCGGTGCACTCGGGGCAGTGACCCCGAAGCTAGAGGAGTGGTTTTAGCGGATCCCTGGAACAACCTTGGACATCTCGGTCCAGAAATGTGCAGCAATAAGAACAGCAAAGATACTGCGCAGAACCCTCAAGCTCCCATATATATAAAATTGTCCACTCACCTTTGGCCCTCCGCGGGCGGTTATCCCTCTCTAAGCTTGGGTCCTCTACCAGAGGCCTGGGAGCTTGAGGGTTCTGCGCAGTATCTTTGCTACTGTCACCTTTACCCTCCAGGCCCTCTCCAGCTCCTCTCTGAGACCTTGGTATTTCTCAAGCTTTTCTCAAGCTTTTCATGTTCTTTTTTCCGGATGTTACCATCGCTTGGAATTTCCACGTCCACCACCACGGCTGTCCTCTGCCCTTTGTCCACCACCACGATGTCAGGTTGGTTCGCCATTACCATTCGGCCGGTCTGTATCTGGAAGTCCCACAGGATCTTCGCACGCTCATTCTCCACCACCTTTGGAGGAGTTTCCCACTTAGACCTTGGGGTTTCCAGCCCATACTCTGCACAGATGTTTCTGTACACTATGCCAGCCACTTGGTTATGGCGTTCCATGTAGGCCTTCCCTGCCAGCATCTTGCACCCTGCAGTTATGTGTTGGATCGTCTCAGGTCCCTCTTTGCACAACCGACACCTTGGGTCTTGTCTGGTGTGGTATATCTGGGCCTCTATCGCTCTGGTGCTCAGTGCCTGTTCCTGTGCAGCCATGATGAGTGCCTCTGTGCTGTCCTGTAGGCCAGCCCTTTCTAGCCATTGGTAGGACTTCTTGAGATCAGCCACTTCTGTTATGCTCCGGTGGTACATGCCGTGTAGGAGCTTGTTCTCCCATGATGGGCTCTCCTCCAGCACCTCCTCATCTCGCTACTGCCTGAGACATTCACTGAGTACGTCATCCGTTTTGGCCTTCTCCATGATGTAGTTATGGAGTTTGGATGTTTCGTCCTGGACAGTGGCTCTCACACTCACTAGTCCTCGGCCTCCTTCTTTACGGCTTACGTACAGTCTCAGGGTGCTGGATTTGGGATGGAACCCGCCATGCATGGTAAGGAGCTTTCGAGTTTTAACATCCGTGGTCTGAATCTCTTCCTTTGGCCACCTGATTATTCCTGCAGGGTATCTGATCACTGGCAGGGCGTAGCTGTTAATTGCCCGGGCTTTGTTCTTGCCATTGAGCCGGCTTCTTAGGACCTGCCTTACTCGCTGGAGGTATTTGGCAGTTGCCGCTTTCCTCGCCACCTGTTCGAGGTTGCCATTTGCCTGTGGTATACCGAGATACTTGTAACTGTCCTCAACGTCTGCTATTGTTCCCTCTGGGAGTGAGATCCCTTCTGTGTGGACTACCTTGCCTCTCCGAGTCACCATCCTGCTACATTTCTCGAGCCCGAATGACATCCCGATGTCATGGCTGTAGATCCTGGTTGTTTGGATCAGAGTCGATGTCTCTCTTGCTCTTGGCGTACAGCTTGATGTCATCCATGTAGAGGAGGTGACTGATCTTTGCTCCGTTCCTGAGGCGGTATCCATATATATATGTATATATATATATATATATATTATTGTCCACTCACCTTTGGCCCTCCGCAGGCGGTTATCCCTCTCTAAGCTGTGTGTGTGTGTGTGTGTGTGTCATGGTGTGGGTTTTATTTTTATATTTGAGTTTTATTTTGACATTGTTCTCTGTGGTTTGGTTTTAGTTGTACTTCCTGTCCTGTTTGCCCCTGTGTTGATTGTCTGCCCCGCCCTGATGTGTTTCACCTGTGTCTGTGTCTATATGTACCCTGTGCTCCTCTCCCCATGTGGCTGGTCCATTGTATTGTCTTGTTCATGTCCTTGTCCGTTCTGTTTTGTTCCGTTCCTGGTTCCCTGTGGTTTTGGATTTTTGAGTATGTTTTCATCTACCCTTTTGTTTTTTCATCATTAAATTATTTTTATTTTGGCATTTCCTGCATTTTGAGTCCTTCATTCGCCTCCCCCCATGACAGTGTGTAAGTGTTTTCATATGTGTTTTCCTGAGGTCAATGAGTGTATAGCAAAACAATAGACAATAGATAGCCTTGGAAATGGTCTTCTCAGAAAGGGAGTCTTCCTTATCTCACTGGACAGGAGATGAGGCCGGACTTGACCAGACCCAGACCAGACTCTCAGTCGGTCTTACTACATATGGACCAAAAGATGACATTTTACTTATGCGATGTGTGATGATGTGTTATTTAGTCTGAGCCAGGAACAGAGAGGTTTGACAGAGCGCCTGCCGACCTCTATAGTTTAGGCCCGTAGGGACAGTTGATTTTGGCTAAGCTCATAAGGTTACATAGTGAAATATAAGAGCTCAGAGTTTTGAATTAATGTTTAATTGTTATGAGAATTAAATATTGTTTATTGAACTCTTGAATATTCTTGGTCTTCTTTTCTGGTCAAATTCTGAATCACGTCCTTTTTTTGAGATAAAGGTATACCTCAACTCTGAGAAACACAATGAGAAAAGACATTAAGAAAATCAGTCGGATTTTTAAAGAATTTATTTGTAAAATTATGGTGAAAAATAAGTATTTGGTCACCGACAGACGAGCATGATTGTCTGGCCCTCACAGACCTGAAACTCCTTCTTTAAGAGGCTCTGTCCTCCACTTGTTACCTGTATTAATGTCTCATGTTTGAACTCGTTATCAGTCTGAAAGACACCTGTCCACAACCTCAAACAGTCACACTCCACTATGGCCAAGACCAAACAGCTGTAAAAGGACACAATAAATTAAATTGTAGGCCTGCACCAGGCTGGGAAGACTGGAAGACGGGAAGAAATCGACTATGGGAGCAATTATTAGAAAATGGAAGACATACCAGACCACTGATAATCTCCCTCGATCTGGGGCTCCACGCAAGATCTCACTGGTGAGGTTAAAATGATCACAAGAACAATGAGCAAAAATCCCAGAACCTCACGGGGGGATCTAGTGAATGACCTGCAGAGAGCTGGGACCAAAGTAACAAAGGCTATCAATAGTAACACGCTACGCCGTTAGGGACTCAAATCCTGCAGTGCCAGACGGACTGCAGACGGTTTAAGCTAGTTGTAGAATGTTGAAGTGTCCTGGATCATCACCACAGTCCCTTTTGTTGGACAGTAACTGTCCAACAGACCCTCCTGAATCGGCAAGAAAAAAGCTCTGTCATTGCCAACAACGGATAATTAATAGTTACTTATGTAACTTAAGTTCTACGAATAGGTGCGTAGTCCCTTAGGACTTCGCTAGTGGGATATCACTCGTGACCCCCAGGTCACACGCCAGAGAGATCAAAATAATTTGCTCCAATCACCAGCCACCTTCCTCTATAAATGCCCCTGCACAAGGCCGCACCCCCTCTTGAACTCTGCCAAGCCGGGCTGGCCTGATGGGCTCGTAGCTAAGGGACTACGCACCTATTCGTAGAACTTAAGTTACATAAGTAACTATTAATTCTACGTCATGGTGCTACGTCCCTTAGGACTTCGCTAGTGGGACACAACGCGGAGGCCGTAGGAAAATGTACTCCCAGCAGGCCAGCGAAGGGTGATTGGAGCTCCGCCCGAGCAAGACCCTCACAACGTGAGAGGACTCAGGGCAGAAGAACAAGCGTGTTACGGGGCCACTCCTACCAAGGATACCCCCACGTAACACAAGCCGTAGGTCATCCGTAGTCACAGGACGCCTCTCCCAAGAGCTCCTGACGTGGACTACCAGGCCGACCACACACACAAAATGTACCGCACCTGTAGGATGCCTCTCCCAAGAGCTCCTGCACCAGGGCGGAAAATAGACCGAAGGATATGGGTACGGCCTGGCGCCCCTCAGGGGAGGGACCCAACGGTCTAACTCAGTCCGCTGCACTCAGCATGGAATGGGCCACCGACCGGTCCGACACAGCCGAAAGATAAGACCGGACGAAAGAAGAGGACGACGCCCAAGAAGCCGCACGGCAAACGTCCTCGACCGACGCCCCCCTGAGAAGGGCCGTAGAGGCCGCCATCCCACGCGTGGAATGCAACCTGAAACCCACCGGGGGGGCCAGACCCTGCATCTGATACGCCCGCCGCACCGCCGTGGCGACCCAATGCGCCAGCCGCTGAGCCGACAGCGGGGCGCCCCTGTTCTTGGGGCCCAGACACACAAACAGCTGATCACCCGACCTGAATGACGACGTCATGGCCAGGTAATGCCTCAGCATTCTGATAGGACACAGAAGGTGCTGCCGCTCCTCCTCGGGGGAGGCATGCGGCGGCGGGTGGAAAGCCCTAATCCTGATGACTCTCGACCTAAAGGCCGACGTGATGACCTTGGGGAGAAAAGCCGGATTGGGCCACAATACCACCATGCCGTCGTCCTCTCCAAAGGACAGACACGACGCATGGACGGAGAGCGCACACAAATCGCCCGCCCTCTTAGCAGACACCAACGCCAGTAAGAGGGCCGTCTTAAAGGCGATACACTCGGGACTCGCCTCCGCCGCCGGTTCAAAAGGCGGACCCGACAGCCCCCTAAGGACCACCCTGAGGTCCCAAACCGGAGGCGTTCTCTGGAGCGGGGGCCTCCTCCTGCGCGCCCCCCGCAGAAAACGTTTAACCAACGGGTGAGAACGGGCTGTGAACCCCCCGAATCCGTCGTGACCCGAAGTAATGGCTGCCGCGAACACCGCCAAGGTAGCGACAGCCCTCCCCTTGTCGAAGAGCTCCTGTAGGAATCCCAGGACCCCCTCCAGCGGGCAACACCTGGGATCCCAGGAACGGGAATCGCACCAGACACTGACTGAATAGCCTCCACCTCGTGGCGTAGGCCCTCACGGTGGACGGCGCCCTCGCTCCCTGAATGGTCTCCACCACCGCAGGGGGAAGACCCAGATCTACGAGGCTCCGCCTCTCAACCTCCAAACCCAGAGCCTGCGGCCGATTATCGGACGTGAAAACAGGGCTCCTGCCCCCTGGACTAGAGCCCCCGGCTCGTCCGGGAGGGCCCAGGGCTCCATCACCGCCATGCCCCTCAGGAAGGGGAACCACCGGGCATGCGGACTGTCCGGAGCCACCAGGATCACCGATCTCCTCTCCTGTTCGATCCTCCGCAGCAGGACCGGCAGGAGACGCACTGGTGGGAAAGCGTACAACAGGCCGCCTGGCCATGGGTAATGAGCCAGAGCGTCCACGCCTAAAGGCGGCTCGTCCGCGGCCCTTAAGGCGAACCAGGACGGGCACTGTGCGTTCTCTGCACTGGCGAAAAGGTCGACCACTGGACGGCCGAACCTCCGCCAGATCTCCGCAGCTACCCGTGGGGCCAGGCCCCACTCGTCCTGGAGTGGGCCCCCCCTGGACATCCTGTCGGCTCCCACGTTCCGGACCCCCGGGACGTGGCGCGCCCTGAGAGACAAGAGGTGAAGCGCCGCCCAAAGCAGCGTCACCGTCGCCATGCGATGGAGAGCTGGGGACCTGGTGCCCCCCTGCCTGTTCAGATAGGAGACCACTGTGGTGTTGTCTGAGCGCACCATCACGTGTCTCCCCTGCAGCTGAGGGGCAAAGTGCAGCAGTACTCTGTGCACTGCCTCCATCTCCAGCAGGTTGATGTGACGGGCTGAGTCCGACCAGCAGCCTCCTACAGAGCTCTGGCCGAGGACCCCGCCCCATCCTTCGAGCGACGCGTCCGTGAACACCTCGACGTGAGACACGGCGCAGGCCAGAGTCACTCCGTCCCGCAATAGACCCGGAGTGAGCCAGAACCTGATGTCCGATGCTGCCCCTTGGGGAACCCAGATCAGCCTCCCCCCGTCCCGGGAGGGGTGAAGCCTGAGGCGCGAGAACCACCTCTGAAAATTTCTCATGTGGAGCAGGCCTAGCCGCACCACAGCATGAGCCGCTGCCATCATTCCCAGCAGGGACCTGAGGCGCCGAGCGGGGACTCTGGGGCCCGCCAGAACCTCCCGGGCCAGACGGGTAATATTCATCCGTCTGTCCACGGACAATGCAGCACGGAATATCACAGAGTCAAGCTGCAGACCGAGATAAACCATGCGTTGGGCTGGCTGCAGCTTGCTCTTCTCCCTGTTTACCACAAAGCCCAGACGCTGTATGTGGGACAGGACCCAGTGCGTGTGGCTCACGGCCACTTCCCTGGATGGGGCCAGTATTAACCAATCGTCTATATAGGTTAATATTCTTACCCCCGCACGTCTGATCGGCTCCAGAGCTGCTTCCACACATTTGGAAAAAGTCCGAGGCGCGAGTGCGTACCAGAAGGGTAGACGGCAGTACTCGTAATTCCTCTCTCCCACTGCGAAGCGCAGAAACCTCCTGTGTTCTGGCACTATGGGCACGTGGAAGTACGCATCTGTCAGGTCTATGGAAGTCATCCAGTCTCCTTCCCTGACACACTCGAGGAGCTGCCTTGTGGACAGCATCCGAAACTGCCGTTTGGAAATGCACTCGTTTAACACGCGCAGATCCAGAATGGGACGCACCCCGCCTGATTTCTTTGGCACTAAGAAGTAAGGGGAGTACAGCCCCCTGGTGGCGTCCTGCGGGTCTACCTCCACTGCTGCGCCTCGACTCAGCAGAGAGGAGACCTCCGTTTGTAGTGCCTCTGTCGATCCCCGTACCTGAGAGCGTACTGCCCGTACGCCTCGGAATGGTGGTGGCTTTCGGAAAAATTGCAGCGCGTAACCTCTGCGCAGAGTTTTCTCCAGCCAAATATCTGTCAGTAGGCCTTGCTCCCTCCAGATGCTGTAGAAATCTGTGAGGGGCGGAACGGGAGTTGGAACACGAGACGTCACGGCCCCGCCCTCCCCTGGTGTTCCTAGCAGGGAGGGGGGCCCCTGCGTCACACCGTGAGCGCCGAGGGCGGTCACGTGTTCTGCAGGCCCGACGTCATAAGTACGAGACTGCTCACCACACGTGACTCGGCTGCTGTGCCCCCCCCCTGGCTCTTGCCTCATGAAGGGGGGGGCGAGCCCCTGGAGAGGGAAACCCCGTGTTAGCCTTGTAGCTCTGCTCACCACACGTGACACGGCTGCTGTGCCCCCCCCTGGCTCTTGCCTCATGAAGGGGGGGGCGAGCCCCTGGAGTGGGAAACCCCGTGTTAGCCTTGTAGCTCAGAGATGCTAACACGCGTTCGGCCGGAGCACACACATTATCACTCACCAGATCCCTCCGCCTGCCCTCTCTCCGGGAGGGCAAAACATGAACCCAAGAATCGGAGCTCGTGGCCCGCGTAGCACGCTGCACGCCCTTCTCTGGGGGCTGCAGGCCTAGCCGAGCCACGTTATATGCTCGAGAAGTAACACAATCAGAAATCAGATCATTTGACATGTTACATACCCCCAAATGAGACTCAGACAGCGAGTACTGATGAAATGCCGGACGGCTTTTATTGAAAGCATTCTTCCCACCCCGACCTCCTCTGCCATAGGGAGGTCGTCGGTGGGTGTGTTGGTCCCGCGAGCCTCCCGTGTGCCTGTCTGGGCCCGGGGGTCTCGTCGCTGGGGAACGATGAACCACGGAGCGTGGATATGGTCCGGGGCGCCTGCCGGGCGAGCGCTCCCTGCCTCTGTCTCAGCTCCGCGCTGGTGGGCGGGCCTCGCGTCTCGCAGCTAGATGCTGGGCTAGGCTAGCAGAGTCCTTAGCTGCGGTGTCCAGCCTCGTCATCAGCGTCTGCATCTCCGGACCGAAGAGTGACGTTTGGGAGATGGGCAGGTCCAGCAGCTGCCTCTTCTCCGCCTCTCTGAGGTTCACCGGCCCCAGCCAGAGGTGTCTGGCCCCAACTTGTGCTGCTGCCATCGTGCGGCCGCCATCGACAGCTAGCGCCTGGCACATGCGCAGGATCGCCGCTGAAGTGGTCTTCGCCTGGGATAAGGTGTCTCCACTGAGCGCCTGGCCAGAAGAGAGAGACCTATCCAGGGCCCCGGTGATGAAGGCCATGTTGTTAGCCACCGCGACGACCTGAGCCGCATTGGCGTAACATCTATCGTGCATCGCCAAAGACATCTTATCCCGCTCGGAGGGAAGGAGAGGTCTGGTGCCGGGCCACACGGATGCGGAGGGGTGCAGGGCCGCTCGAACCGAGTCCTCGATGTCCGGGACCCCGCCGGTCCAGGACCAGTCCTGCACGTTACAATACATGCCGTACCCCAAAGCGGGCCTCTTGGCCGCTAGGGGCTTTGGCCACTCATGTGTCGCGTAATGGACGATCGGGTCCATCCGCGGGCACAACGTGGGCTGCGCTCTCCTCCTCCCTCGAGTGGTGGCGTAACCAGAGGTGAAGTCCTCCACCCTCTGGTTCGGTTGCGGTGGCAGGGGGGCATCCATGATGGCCGCCGCCGTGGAGTAGAGCCCAGGCATGTGGTCCAGCGGGAAGCGGTCCGGCTCCGGGTTGGACACCACCTCGTCCAGCGTGAGGAGAGAGCCGACCTCCGACACCTCTCCGTCCTCGCAGTCACCCCACTCCGCGGGCACGGGTGGAAGGTTGAGGGGGGCCCAGTCAATCACAGACTCCTCGTCCTGAGAGGAGTCCGGACGGGGCGCTGTAGCGGCGAAGAACGCGCGCCTGCGTTCACTCTCCTCCCTGGGGAGAGCGAGACACGAGGCGCAGGTGGCGCTCAACGCCGCATGGCCCGAACCCAGGCACACGAAGCAGCTGGAGTGCTGGTCCTTGCGCTGGAGCTTGACCCGACAAGTCGAGCAACGACGACGTCCGACGCCGGATGGCGAAGGGGAACTCGGACAAGCATCAGAAGACATCTTTCCTCAGGTAATTGAAATGTAGATCTCAATCGGCGCCAGAGTGAAAGAGGGGGTGCGGCCTTGTGCAGGGGCATTTATAGAGGAAGGTGGCTGGTGATTGGAGCAAATTATTTTGATCTCTCTGGCGTGTGACTTGGGGGTCACGAGTGATATCCCACTAGCGAAGTCCTAAGGGACGTAGCACCATGACGTAGAACAAAGTGTTGATGATATACAAAATACTTATTTTCCGCCATAATGCTGCTCACTTGTGAACATGCTTGCACAATTGGTGGATGACTAATTAAGTAAGTAAGTAATGTTTACAATTGTGGCCATTTGTCTCTCACTCCACAAAGAGAAGGGCGTGAGGTATTTAGTAATACCTAAGAAATACTTTTCGTAATAAAATGATTTAGACTAGATATATATTTTATTATATAAAAGAACCATGGAGGACCACAGTTATGTAAAAGAACAATCCAAACAACAATCTTTTAGAAAAAATAATTATGCAGAAGTCCAGCGGAGTCCATAGCAGCAAAGTGTCAACATCGGTCGCAAACCACACGCACAAAGACAGCGCTGTGGCTAACTCTAATGCTAACATGAGCTTTTAGCCATGTCCTGCTGCTGCTGTGTATATGTCCTGCTTCTTTGATCGCCGTTGTTTTAAGCTCCCACAGACGTTATTCCTCCATGCGTCTCTTCTCTTCACACCACGTTTGTAAAACTATATATTATAATAGATCCATGGTAAAACTCAGTAGAGCCTCTGTGCAGGCTGCTGCGTCAGAACGCGGCCTTGTTTACATCCACTCCTCCACACAACTTTGTCAAGTGTCCAAGACGTTTGGAGTGATCCGGTCATTTATCAAACTAAAGTATTCTTTCCTTGGCAGTCTGTGAATGACTGAGAGTGGAGGAGCACTGTTAAAGACTCAGGCTTCCCCAGTACCTTGGACTGTAATATAAGATCTCAACGCTTGATAGTACTAAAAATTACACAGTGTACCTTTAAAGTTGCAGCTGTAACTTGGCTAGAGCATGTTCCCTGTTGTGCTCTGTAAGAACTTTGCCAAACTCATCATAGAGTTTGGCCTCAGTATCGTAGAAAAGCCTTGGTGCCTTGATTTATTATGTATATTTTTTGCAGATGTGAGATCGCAACCAGAGAGTATTGCTCGTTCATGCAAAGGAACTTTCACGAAGATGCCACTCTCTACTCCAGGTAAACACACTATTTTTTTTTTTTTTTTTTTTTTTTTACAACATACAATTTAACAAAGTATTGATATACACTTTTGTTATTGACCAAATACTTATTTTTCACCATAATTTGCAAATAAATTAGACATGTGATTTTTATTTCACATTCTGTCTCTCATAGTTGAGATATACCTTAAAATTGCAGGCATCCCTCATCTTTTTAAGGGAGAACCTGCACAATTGGTGGCTGACTAAATATTTTTTGCCCAATTGTATGTCTGCAATGGAACATACAGAATTCATACATCCTTCTTTATTATGCTAAAGTGAAAGATTTTCTACATGCTTCTTTATCATGCTAAAGTTAGAGATTGTATTGTATTTTAGTATGGCCATTTTTTTGTGCTGTGTGCTCCTCATTCCTAGTGTTCTGTAACTTAAATACCCTGGTTGTGTTGTGCCCAGTAAACATTTTTCCTCAAACTAAACACATTTTTATTAAATCTCCAACACTGAAGTTTTATGTGAACCAGCCATGAGTCCATCTGACCCAGATCCAGCCTGTGATGTCACAGGAGGCTGACCTTCGATGGGACGATTGTAGGTCAGTGGGACCAGCTGTTTACTCCATCTTCCCAACAGGTGCATTCGGCCCTTTGTCCGGAGCCCTGTGGTACAGTATTGTAATAGAATATAGGCGTTTATTACTACTGGAAGGTCACAGCACACATGTAACCCACTCACTGGTGTTTTATAATGTGATGTTCACTGGATTACATAGAGACTTAAGGTAATAAGGCTTCTCAGAGTTTGGACTAGACCTGTCAAACTCATGTTGGTCAGGGGCCGAATAAAAAGAATAGCAACTGGTCGAGGAATGATAGAATAGATGGGATTTTCTTTTCTTGTATATTATGAACGTGTTTGACTTTTATGTGACATCAGTTTCACTATTATTTTCTGGTAGTTTTATATGAAAACAAAATGTATTTAAGGTGTAGGTTTACCCAAAATTGACAATAATAGATTTCTGTTTCGGAATCACCAATCCTACTGTGATACATTCAAAAAGTTCTTCAATGGCAAGAGTCTTTTTTATCAATCTATAAAGCTACACCTCCTCCTTTCTTATTCTGTCTATTTGTGCAAAACATTTCATAACCATTCATTTTAAAAATCAACACCTTTTGACCCTGTTTAGACGGAGGCGCTGCGCAGACTTTGCATCGTAATGAACAGAAACAACCAAGCTCCTTAGACAAATTTCACAGCGTTCATACGAGGATGAAAATTGATGTAGTTCTAGCGCCCGGCCTGTAGTGGGCAGAGGAACTTGCCCACTACGACCCCCAGCAGTATACTTACTTCCTCAACAACATAAGCAAGTAAGTAAGTAATCTTTATTTATATACCACCTTTCACAGACCAGAGTCACAAAGCGGTTTACAATTGTTATTATTTTTGGGCACTTGTCTCTCACTCCACACAGAGATGGGAGCGGGGTCGCCGAACAGGAGGCGCATGCCAGACCTATTGTACATATTTTTAGTGGTAGGGGAAACCGGTGCACCCGGAGGAAACCTATGCAGACACGGGGAGAACATGCAAACTCCACTCAGAAAGGCCCTGGTCCGACCGGGATTCGAACCCAGGACCTTCTTGCTGAGAGGCGAGAGTGCTATCCACTCAGCCACCGTGCTGCCCTTCAACATCCTTCCTTGCCATCACGTGAAAGAATGCACCAACATCATTCTGCAACTAGAGCTTCACATGGTTTTGTTTGGACTGATGAAGGAGTAGAATCCTCCTCCGTGTAGCGCTCGAAGCACATGAAGTAGTTAGTGTACCCTCTGCCATTGTTGTCTACATTTGTTCTCGGCTACTGCGCATGTCCAAATGTGCGTGCGGGGAGCAGTGGGGAGGTGGGGGTCAGAGCAGCTGAGAATTCACCTTTTTCTTGACCAGGGTGTGAAAGAGCGCCCCGCTGAGCAGCGTATCTGAGCCGTCCCACTCTGTAGCTGGATCTGAACTTTTACGTTTTCAGCCCCCTGGAACAGTCTCCATGTGGACGGGAGGTAGCAACCGACATCCAACAATCCTGTTTTACTGCCGCAGCGTCTCTGTCTTAACAAGGCCTTAATATCCTTCATCCTTGTTTCTGAAACTGCCACAACATTACACAGTGATTTGAATAGATTCAGATTGTCTTTGATGCAATCAAAATTTGAATATAAACTCCTGCTATTGAAATGCACTAGCAAAATGGTTGTATCTTTTGTAGATTCTTTGTCAAATAATATCCATTCATTAATTTTCTTTCCCTTAATCAATTTCTGCGTCGGGGGGTGGCAGTCAGAGCTGCACCCAGTACACGTAGCACCAGCCCCTCACTGATCCTCCTGCAGGTTTAGATTATTCAGCAGGGGCTTCAGGCAAAGTGGGATTAAGTGTCTTTCCCAAGAGGGAGAGTCATGAAGCAGGTCTCATGGTGGGCTCGAACCCACAACCTTCAGGCCCAAAGGCCAGTACTCTACCAACTGAGCCACTTTCACCCTCAGGCTTTGGCTATCTGGATCAATTTCATCCATACTGCTTTGTGTTTTGTGATTAACTATTATACTCAAGTCATAGTCCTCAAATTCTGAGGAGGCATCTCTGTCAAAGTCATTCCTGCAAATCTGTAAATTATCAAGGACAGGACTAAATCAGCTGTTGTGTCTGTTCTGTTCCTCATGCACGCCCTTCTCATCAAGGCTGCAGTTACACGTCTGGCCGGAGGGGGCAATCACGAGCACATAAATGGCAAACTCTCAAGCCCCGGTTATCCAAGATGGCCCCACATTCAAATGAATGACTTGCCCATTGATGGGACAGCTACAAGCAAACCCCACATAGCTCCTTTAACATGGACATTATGTTCATGCAAAATGGGTTGTGGGTTTTAATAAGGTTTTATTTATGTTTTTATGCATGTTGTGTGTGTTTTTGACATTGTTTTTAACTTGCACCACCCGAAGCACCCCGGCTCCCCACGTGATTACAATTAGAACACCTGTGCCTTGCGTACCAATGGAGATGGGGAGGGGGCAGAGGAGGAAGCTGCATGAGACGTGGGCCAGCCGTCAGACACGGCGAGGGGAGAGCTCCGTGGTCTGGCGGCCCTGGCCGTGGCCCGAAGTATTTTTAGCCTGTTTAGTCCGTGTTTTTTTAACATAGGGTTTTATTGCTTTTTATTCTTATACTTGTATGTAATATTTTATAATAAATCGTTTTTAATTAGCTTTTAATCCAGTGGTCATCTTTTAAATCTGGGTCCAAAGAACCTGCTCTTCCACTTGTGTCATGTATCTTTGCGTAACCTGTGCATGCCATAAATACAACAGAGATGGACTATGGAGCCTCAGAAAGTGGTTGTGCCCAAAATTAAAATGCCGTGAACAAATCAAACAGATTTAATGACAGCCATTGGCTGACATTCTGCATTTCAGACTTGTTTGAAATGTCCTATTCTCATCCCTGTAACAAACAATAGTTTTGGTCTGTGGCCATCTCCCTCAGTAGTGACATGTTTATTACTCTCTTGTAACGTAGACTATTGCACTTTATATTGATTGTTGAAGCTACATACATCCTCTACAGTATGTGCTTCCGCACAAATAACCGTGAAGATAAAAAGAATGGGGCTGTTTTAAGGTCTCAGTCTGCCGCGCCGCCGACTGAACTTAAGATAAGAGATGTACTTTATTAATCTCACACAGGAGAAATTTACGTGTCACATTGGCAAGGACAGGGACACTCAAGAATTGTGCAAAAAGTAAGAAATGTGCAACATGTTAATGCAGGACATATTATGTTAAAAAAGTGGCAATTAGAAAGTGGCAATCAAGAAAGAAGTGTCAATAGTAGTTCAACTTTTGGACTCTTTGTGAGCGCAGGAACATTTTGCAGGAACATTTTGTGAGCGCAGGGAGTTTGGTTGATATGGTGCAAACATATCTTTTTATTGTTTTTATTCCTATAATGTTTTATTGTTTGCCAATGTTCCTTCTTTGCCTGCTAAGCACCCAGGGTTGGTCCTGTATAAATGGTGCTCTATAAATAAATCTGCCTTTCCTTTTATGATTAGGAGGCAGGAAGCCAGGGGAGTGATTTTTAACACTGGAGTTTTGTGCTCCCTTCTTTTGGAGCCTTTTAAGATCCTCGCTGCTGTATTTTGGACGAGCTGGAAGCTCTTTATAGAGGAACTAAAGAGTGATTCGATAATCTTGTCAAATAGAAATATAAAACTGTGTGGTTTGCAGAACTTGTCTGAAGAAGCCCTGAAAAGACTTACTCTCATGAATAACACTATAAATGTGTCTCCATTGACCTTCATATGTAAGATTCTGTACACAACACAAAACACACACACACACACACACAGAGACCTCTGTCAGATTCTGAAGGTTTTTCTGAATAATAATAATAATAATAATGCATCGGTTTTATATAGCGCTTTTTTGGACACTCAAAGACGCTTCACATGTGTCATTATTCATTCACTCCATACACGGTGGTGATAAACTACTACTGTAGCCACAGCTGCCCTGGGGCACACTGACAGAAGCGAGGCAACCAGTATGCGCCATCGGCCCCCTCCGACCACCACCAACCATTCATACACACACCAGACTCATTCTAGAGTCCTGGTCCATCCTGTTCATTCTGAATGAACAGGAGCTCGGCACAGAACAGGAAATAAGTTTCAGAATGTACCATCATAGTATCAGCCGACTACAACCGCTGATACTGAAACTTTGAAACTTGCTACGCTTAATGTCAGATCTCTTTGTAAGTCTTTTTTAATCAATAATTGTATTTGTTCATAGCTGAAACTTGGCTTGACCAAAATTCAGGAAATGCAGTTTTAATAGAAGCATCACCACCAAATTTCAAATTTGAATCTGAAATATGGGAAAACAAAAAAGGAGGAGGCTTAGCTGCCATTTTCAGAGACCACTTTATCTCCCATAGAATGTCTCTTGGGAAGTTTTCGTCATTTGAATATGTGTCTTTTAAAATACAACAAAAACAATCTCCTCCAATACTCTTCATAGTCCTATACAAGCCACCGCAGTCATGTCACAGTTTTATTGATAATTTTACCGAGTTGCTTTCAGTTGTATGCACAGATTTTGATAGTTTGGTTATTACAGGTGATTTTAATATTCATGTGGATAATGTTAATGACAGAAATGCAAAAGAGCTGAGTTCTGTACTTGAATCCTTTGGTCTCACTCAGCACGTGAGTGGCCCCACCCACAGCAGAGGGCACACTCTAGATCTGTTAGTTACTAAGGGGGTGAATATTTCAAATGTAAACGTGGTCGATGTTGCTCTTTCGGATCATTTCTGTGTTTTTTTGACATGTGTTTCACTAACAAACCACCAGTGGACTCTGCAACTGTTCGAAGAAGGCGCATAAATGAAAATACGAGTGATCTATTTATGGGGATGATAAACTTTGAGAATGCATCGTGTTCTACTGTAGATGAACTGTTTAACTCTGTCACCTCTAGTGTTTTGAATGTTCTGAATACCGTTGCCCCTGTGAAGGTTTAAATAGTGAAAAATAAGCAGAAGGCGCCGTGGGCTAAAGCAGACTCGGTCAGGGCACAAAGGAGAAAGTGCCGGAGGGCCGAGCGGAAGTGGCGCAAGTCCAACCTCCAGGTTGATTACGAGATCTTCAAAGATAAGTTGTGCGAGTTTAACCGGGTGCTACGTAGTACGAGAGAAAGGTATTTTTCTGAAATGAGTGAAGGCTGCAGCAACAATCTGCGTGTTCTGTTTTCAACAGTTAATAGATTAACAAACCCCCCTGTTCAAATGCCATTAGAGCTTACTTCCAAACGTAAATGCAATGAGTTTGCTATTTTTTTCAATGACAAGGTTCAAGGCATCAAAAACGCCATTGTCTCCAATCCACAGATAACCATCCAACAGCCAGAAAGGAATCTCTGAGCTAACTCACTTTGCACCTGTAAATGATCAAACTGTCCAAGAGATAATCTCCAGTTTGAGCTCCTCCACATGCAGCTTGGATGTACTACCCACTAGATTTCTGAAGTCTGTTCTGAGCAGTCTGTTACTTTCACTCACACAGATAGTAAACATGTCCCTTCATTCTGGAATATTCCCAAAGGCAGTCATCAGGCCCCTGGTAAAATAGAGCAGTCTGGATGCCACTGTACTTAACAAGTATCGTCCCATCTCAAATCTGCCATTTATGGGGAAAGTCCTTGAGAAAGTTGTCTACCTACAGCTTACTAGATTTCTTATAATCAACAACTCATTTGATATGTTTCAGTCCGGCTTTAGACCCCACCACAGCACTGAGACTGCTCTCGTTAAGGTTACAAATGATATCCGGCTGAACACTGACGCAGGCAAAGTCTCAATCTTAATCCTGTTAGATCTGAGTGCTGCCTTTGACACTGTCGACCATGATATCCTCTTACAGAGATTAGAGGACTGGGTTGGCGTCGCTGGCACCGCCCTAAGTTGGTTTAGGTCTTACCTTGAAGACAGGAAGTACTTTGTGGAGATTGGAAACTGTGTCTCAGATCATATGGCCCTGACCTGTGGAGTACCACAGGGGTCGATCCTGGGACCTTTTCTGTTCAATCTCTACATGCTGCCGTTAGGTCAGTTAATACGCAGAAACGAAGTGTCCTATCACAACTATGCAGACGACACTCAGATCTATGTCTCACTGACTGCAGGAGAACATGGACCAGTGGACTCACTCCTTCACTGTATCCAACAGATCAGTGAGTGGATGCAAAATAACTTCCTTCAGCTAAACGCAGACAAAACTGAAATGATTGTCTTTGGTCCCCAGAAACAAAGAGAGAGCGTCATCTGTCACCTACAGTCTCTCTCCCTAAAACCTTCAAACAAGGTCAGAAATCTAGGGGTAATACTGGACTCAGACTTAGATTTTAATAGCCACATCAAATCAGTAACATCAGCAGCTTTTTACCATCTAAAAAACATTGCCAGGATCAAAAACATAGTGTCTAAAGCAGACTTGGAGATTCTTATCCATGCATTTGTCTCCAGTAGGTTAGACTACTGCAATGGCCTGCTCACAGGTCTGTCCAAACAGGCTGTAAAACAGCTGCAGTACATTCAAAATGCAGCAGCTCGAGTCCTGACTAGAACCAGGAAGTACGACCACATTAGTCCAGTTCTCAGGTCTCTGCACTGGCTTCCTGTGGCTCAGAGAATAGACTTTAAAACAGCTCTGCTTGTGTACAAGTCTCTCCATGGCCTCGCACCAAACTATATTAGTGACATGTTAGTCCCATATGAACCAGCCCGGACTCTGAGGAGCACAGGGACTGGACTCCTGTTAGTGCCCAGAGTCAGGGCTAAACATGGGGAGGCTGCTTTTCAGATTCATGCTGCTAAAATCTGGAACAGTCTTCCTGAAGATGTGAGACAGGCCTCCTCAATGACAGTGTTTAAAACCAGGTTAAAGACAGTCCTGTTTAGCTGTGCATACAACTGAGGGATTTTATATTTTTTGCTTTCTTTTTAATGTTCTGTGATTATTTATGATTTTAATGCTTTCTTATTTTGTTCAGCACTTTGAATTGCCTTGTGTATGAATTGTGCTATATAAATAAACTTGCCTTGCCTTGCCTTTACCATCATAGACTGTTCCATCACAGACTGTTCCATCACAGACTGTTCCATCACAGAATGAACCATCACAGACTGTACCATCACAGACTGTTCCATCACAGAATGTACCATCACATCTTAGATGCTGTAATAATGTATATGTCTATATGATTCCAAGGTATCCTGGATTATTCAAAATCGTCAGGAACAATATGTGTTCCACTAGAGGGGAATCTTAATTGTTAGATGGAATCATGTTTCCACATGTTGATTTTATCATTGAAAAGAAAATCAGAAAAAAAAAAAAAATGAGCAGAGAGACCAGACAGAGCAGAGAGAAACCAGACAGAGAGAGACCATACAGAAACCAGGGCGAAACCAGAAAGAGCAAAGAGAGACCAGACAGAGCAGAGAGAGACCAGAGAGAGACCAGAAAGAGCAAAGAGGACAGATTAGTTGTTTTGAGTGTTCACAAAAAATACATCAAAGCCTGAATGAGGATGACTCATGAGTATTTCACAAATTACTAAATAAACTCTCTTATGTGCTTCTAGTGTATTTTTGAACATGGAACATTTTAAAGAAGAATAATAAAACGTAGCCACATAGTTTCATAAGCATCAGCCCTCACTGCTGCTGATGTCATCATTGTCTCAGGAATAAGACGCATGATAATAATAAAATGTGAGTCATACTTTGGGTTGACAAGCGCCTGGTGTGTTGGCGTGCTCATGTGCCTGGCGTGTCAGCGTGCTCATGTGCCTGGTTCAAATCCCATCCGGGAGCACAATAGATAATACTTTATTGATTCCAAAGGAAATTGTGTATTGGTCCCTTGCTCGCAATAACACCAACATCCAGTGTGGGTCATTGGGCAAGACCCTTTATGCTAACGCCTAACTCATAACCATGAAGGTACAAATAAGCAATGAGATGCCAAACAAGGTCTGCGTCAGGTGCTGGGGAACCAGAGCACCTTGATGAGAAGTGGTCTACTGGAACAAGGCGAAAGTGGGCGAGATGCGAGAACAGGGCTCAGATTCAAATTCAGAAAACTTTATTGATCCCAAAGGGCGATTCCTTTGCTGTATATTCTCAAAGCAGAACACACAGACTCTCCACAAACACACAGTGAGTCTCACAGTTCACACAGCAGCAGGTTACAATACAAGTGAAAAACAACAATGTCAGACACCTCTACCAGAGTTAGACCGTTTTAGGGCACAAAAGTATTGGAAAAATGGTTTGTTTTCCACACAGGGGCATAAAAACGACCCCCTGAAGGCATCTTTACAAAGTCAGCGATCCTACATTGACTGATTATAGGGCAAGTTCTCACAACACTCTCACTGTAACTTGCTTCTGTCCTTCAGTGTCAGGCTTTGGAACCAACAGATAAAAGAAAAGTTGAGAAGACTTTCAATAAAAGAACAATAAAAATATTATGAATGTTTCTGTTTTACATTAAAGAGTTCTGTTGTTCTGTTGGTTGTGTTGGAATGCTACTACTCAAGTAACTCCGGCCAAAGAGGTTACATGCAGAGAATGAAGCTCATGTCAGGGATCATTGCGGCTAAGATGAGTGGGCACATAGAACAATTCATGAGCACAGCAGGAGGAGAGCCCACCATGGGAGGACAAGCTCCTACACAGAGCATAGAAGAAGTGGCTGATCTCAAAACGTTCTAACAATGGCTAGAAAGGGCTGGCCTACAGGACAGCACAGAGGCACTCATCATGGCTGCACAGGAGCAGGCCAGAGCACCAGAGCGATAGAGGCCGGGGCCCAGAAATACCACACCAGACAAGACCCAAGGTGTCGGTTGTGCAAAAGAGGACCTGAGACGATCCAACACATAACTGCACGGATGCTGGCAGCGAAGGCCTACATGGAACGCCATAACCATCCAACCATTCACTTCCCCTTAATCCATTTCTGGGCCGTGGGGGTGGCAGTCCACCGTGGGGGTGGCAGTTTAGGCGGCACGGTGGCTGAGTGGATAGCACTCTCGCCTCTCAGCAAGAAGGTCCTGGGTTCGAATCCCGGTCGGACCAGGGCCTTTCTGAGTGGAGTTTGCATGTTCTCCCCGTGTCTGCGTAGGTTTCCTCCGGGTACTCCGGTTTCCCCTACCACTAAAAATATGTCCAATAGTTCTAGCATGCACCTCTTGTACTGGCGACCCCGCTCCCATCTCTGAGAGACAAATGCCCAAAAATTAACAATTGTAAACTGCTTTGAGACTCAGATCTGCAGTGAAAAGGCGGTATATTACTAAAGATTACTTACTTACAGTCGACAGGAGCCTTGATCTTCCAGCAGGGGCTTCAGGCAAAGTGGGGTTAAGTGTCTTGCCCAAGGACACAACGATAGCAGACATCAGTGGGAGTCGTGAAGTAGGTCTCATGGTGGACTCAAACCCACGACCTTCAGGCTCAAAGGCCAATGCTCTACCAACTAAGCCACTGGAACGCCATAACCAATTAATAAAGAAATATAAAATATATATGTGCATTTGTTTGCAAATTAAGTAAACATTACAATTCATTGATATACATGATATTGATATACATAATTATTTAGCCAGTTTTGTTCCTCTTTACAGAGAAGCTTAGTGCTTTAGTGGAGCACAAGTGGAGCAGTGTAGTGCTTTAGCGGAGCACAGGTACCAGAGCAGTGTAGTGCTTTAGCGGAGCACAGGTACCAGAGCAGTGTGCATTAGACGAGATGTTCCTGTGAAGACAGACCGGTGATTGGAGACAGCGAGGTTCACGTCACAGGGGGAACAAGACGCTGTGCAAAGGTGGAGATTAGCGGCTGCTCTGAATAACACACACACACATAACACTCACAGAACATGTTCTGTCTGTGCTTGGACACGAGGTGATGCAATGTTTTGGCTAGCTCAGGGAAATTAGTTGTGTGGTGTGTGATTTGTTGTGTGATGTGTAGCAGTGGCCACTGATGAATATATTATGTTCTATGAGGAACAAAATGAATTATATGAGAAGTATGTGTGTCAGGAAAAACACTGCAGTCAAAATGCATTCAAAATCACATATTTATTTTAACAACAATAAATATACATTCACGTTAAAAAACAGTTTCAAAGACATTCAAGTGTAACCGACCAATGAAAGTCCATGAACAAAAATGTAAACAGCTTGTTTTCCTCTTCACAGTTTCCGTTTTTCCTTCTGTCTCTTTTGCTCTCGTTCAGCGTCAACACAACGTCTACACGTCATCAACACAACGTCAATACGTCGTCAACACGTCGTCAACACGTCCTGAACACGTCCTGAACACGTCCTCAACACGTCCTCAACACGTCCTCAACACGTCAGCACCACTCACGATCTAGAACCCACAAGGGTTGAGCTCTGAGGCTCAGAGTCTGAGGCGTCAGAGTCTGGACTGAGCTGGTTTCTTTGTGTGTTTTGTTAAAGCCAGTGTTCTTCACCGACGCTACAGGCGTCAGGAAACACGCTTCATTGGAGTCAGCGCCCCCCGCTGACCGTGTGCTGTAACCACATGTATCTGACTGTGCTTTAGCTGATCACACACCTCTCCTTGCCCTGCCCGCCCCCTACGGCCTTCTCTTTGATGTACATGAGGTCACTGTGCACGCTGGGGCGGCGTGCGCTCGGCGTGACCACGCCGTAGGCCTCGCCGATGTCTTTAAGCTTCTTGTTCTTCAGAGACTTCCGGTGCAGCATGTCGCAGTACTGCGCCGACACCTTTCGGTGCAGGTCTGGGCTCATCTCATTTGGCAGCTTCGCCAACGTGAACAGAGTCTGAAACATCTGGTCCACGTTCTCGTTTCGTTTGGCCGAGATCTCAAAGTACGCGCATTGGGCATCACCCGCCACCAGCTGCTGGATCTCCTCCGGCTGGACCTCGCGGTTGAACTGCCGGTCGCCCTTGTTGCCGCAGATGACCAGCGGGATATCAATGTTCTCCTTTATTTTGTTCTTGAGGCAGGACTTTGTCTCATAGATCTGACGCTTCAGACGCTGCACCTCCTGGAACGAGTCTCTGTTGTCCAGACTGAAGACCAGGATGAACACGTCACCTGCAGGAGACCAGGACAGACACGGTCAGTGGTCAGTGCGGTTCAAGAGGGTTACACATAATAATACAACTGAAGGCTACAGATAATACTGTAAATGTATCCTAGTAATTATCCAACTATTCTATTCTATTCTGTCAGATCTGCTTTGAGTTATCTCTGTCAAACCATTTGTACAAATTGTGCTATACAAATAAACTTCAATTGGCTGAATAATTACTGAATGGAAAATTGACAATCTTCATGTCCTTGTTTTGTATAGTTTAGCCTCATGTCACTCGCATTAGACTATTGCCATTGATGTTACCATGGTTACAATCTTCATTTTTTTAGATGACTAAGCATGACACAAAACAACAGACTATAAGTTTAATCTATGTTTACTATAGGAAACATTAACAATTAGTTGTTACATAACACTTTTATATTATACTTTAATATTATGTTATGAGCAGTGGGATAACAACAAGTGTCATAATGAAGGTAAAAAAAAGACAATAAAAAAGTAACTTTAATCCTTAAAGTCAGTCACACTGTAGCCTCCGCCGGAGACACTTGGAAACATTTCTTTACAATTATTGAAAACTTTTCCCATTCTTCATCCCGTGAGTTTAGGTTATTGATGATGCATGACTTTAAACCTACTTCACTACAAGACAACGGAAACACAAACACACAGAGGTTGCACTACACACTACACACCTGTGAGGATGGACAGTCTCCTCATGGCGGGAAACGGGTGGTTCCCAGATGTGTCCAGAATGTCCAGCTGATACACATGTCCTCTGATGCTGTACAGTTTCCGGTGGAAGTCCTCGATGGTCGGTGTGTACTGCTCCTCGAACCTCCCGTTCAAGAACCGGGACACGATCGCGGTTTTCCCGACTTTAGTGGAGCCCAGGATCACCATCCGGTAGCAGTTCTTAGGAGGAATGTCAAAGTCACTCTCAGAGGGGGACATCTTCTTAATCATTCTGAAGCAATGAGGAACAAAGTAACACAAGGATCAAAGTAACTGGAGCGAAGTTACCGATGTTATAAAGATTGTAGCTGTCTCTGTTTCTCTGAGCGGTTCTGTCTGAAAAGAAGAGAGCGCGTACTTTATATCCCCGAGAGGACGGCCCCTCCTCCGGCTTACGTCACGACATATGTGCAGAAGATACAGATTCTCTCACACACACACACACACACACGTCAGTCCAGTTTCTCATGAACGCTCCTGGACTGACCCGGTGCGTCCAGAGCAGGGCACACTTCCACAGAATCATTAATCACTGTGTCCAGTTCAGCGCAGTTAAACTTTACACAAAAACAACACAAAAGGAAATGAGTGGTGTGTGTAGCGGGTGAATGTTTCCCAACGCGCTTCCTAAAAACTAACAGAGTGGAACAGCTGCTGCATCGTTGTGTAAAGTAAAAGTGCAGAAAGAGATTCAGGGACAGGAGAGAGGGTGCAGTACTGACGGGCGCCTGTAGAGGGCGGCGCGTGTCAGAGCCTGGCCTGGCGAGTGCCACGCCAGGCTCTGACATTATTACCAGCATTTATTATCTGACTCCTTACAAGAAGTACATGTGTCTGATGTAACAATAGAATGAAGTATGCTGCAGTCTAAACCCAGAGTTCTGTTTTTATTCTAACGTTTTTTGACTTAATAATATAAGATAAAAGATCCTTTATTTGTCCCACAGTGGGGAAATTTCAATGTTGCAGCGCACAAACAGGACAGCAGTAAGAACACACAGGGAGCACACAAAATATATAACAAAGTAGTAGCTATGTTTCTTAGCTAGCTGTAAATGCTTCAATACCAGTTTATATATATACCAGTTTAAATAAATATATATAATATATATATATATATATATATATATATATATATATATATATATATATATATTATATATGTGCGTGGAGTTATATATTATAAATAGAGGATAATAAGTAGAAAAAGAAAAGTGACACTGTTCAGTGGACTTTCTGAAGTTTCAGTTTTGCACATTGCACATGGTTTTAGTATTTACTTATTTACAGATGAACGACATTAACAGGCTCAACAGTTGATATGTCTCAGATTATGTGACTGATTTTAACATCATAATATATAATAATATATGATAATTTAAAGAGATAAAAACATAAATGACTCACCAATTTTGCACGATTCTCAAGGGAAAATGATCCCTTTTAGATCATTGTCTATAAGAACCAAAGGATCAAATATATAGACTTATAGATCAAACTTATTTATAATAATACAAAATAATATATAATGGTTCGAGCCCACCTCAAGACTCAAGGGTCCTTGGGCAAGGCACTTGCCTGAAGCCCCCGCCAAAAAATCAATCCTCCTGTGGACTCATCACATGCAGGAGGATCAGTGAGGGTCTGGTGCTCAACCCAGAAATGGTTTGTACACCTTACAGATACATGTACAGGATTAGCGTTTGTGTCCTGGGTTCGATTCCCAGAGTGTGTGGCCCAGATGTGGGTTGGTCAAACTGGACAATCTCTCATATCAGAGTGATGACAGATATTTCAGATCAGATTCTAATAATATATTATTATATTTATATATTAGTTTATATAATAAAATATAATATTAATCTAATTATCTATCTATTATTATTATCTATATAATCTATTATCTAATTATTGTGCAACGTTTTTGGTTCAACACAAAATAATAAAGCCTTATTATTTTCTGCCTGCATTTATTTCCTTCTTCATTCAAAGGTTAGGATTAAAAAATAACTGCAGCTTTTTACCCAAAGAAAACACATACAGTGCCTTGCGAAAGTATTCGGCCCCCTTGAACCTTTCAACATTTTGCCAGATTTCAGGCTTCAAACGTAAAGATATAACAGTTTAATTTTTTGTCATGAATCAACAACAAGTGGAACACAATCGTGAAGTGGAACAACATTTATTGGATAATTTAAAAAATGTTAAATAAAAAACTGAAAAGTGTGGCGTGCAATATTATTCGGCCCCTTTACTTTCAGTGCAGCAAACTCACTCCAGAAGTTCAGTGAGGATCTTTGAATGATCCAATGTTGTCCTAAATGACTGATGATGATAAATAGAATGCACCTGTGTGTAATCAAGTCTCCGTATAAATGCACCTGCTCTTTGATAGTCTCAGGGTTCTGTTTAAAGCGCAGAGAGAACCATGAAGACAAAGGAACACACCAGGCAGGTCCAAGATACTGTTGTGGAGAAGTTTAAAGCCGGATTTGGATACAAAAAGATTTCCCAAGCTTTAAACATCTCAAGGAGCACTGTGCAAGCAATTATACTGAAATGGAAGGAGTATCAGACCACTGCAAATATACCAAGACCCGGCCGTCCCTCCAAACTTTCATCTCAAACAAGGAGAAGACTGATCAGAGATGCAGCCCAGAGGCCCATGATCACTCTGGATGAACTGCAGATAACTACAGCTGAGGTGGGAGAGTCTGTCCATAGGACAACAATCAGTCGTGCACTGCACAAATCTGGTCTTTATGGAAGAGTGGCAAGAAGAAAGCCATTTCTCAAAGATATCCATAAAAAGTCTCGTTTAAAGTTTGCCACAAACCACCTGGGAGACACACCAAACATGTGGAAGAAGGTGCTCTGGTCAGATGAAACCAAAATCGAACTTTTTGGCCACAATGCAAAACGATATGTTTGGCGTAAAAGCAACACAGCTCATCACCCTGAACACACCATCCCCACTGTCAAACATGGTGGTGGCAGCATCATGCTTTGGGCCTGCTTTTCTTCAGCAGGGACAGGGAAGATGGCTAAAATTGATGGGAAGATGGATGGAGCCAAATACAGGACCATTCTGGAAGAAAACCTGTTGGAGTCTGCAAAAGACCTGAGACTGGGACGGAGATTTATCTTCCAACAGGACAATGATCCAAAACATAAAGCCAAATCTACAATGGAAGGGTTCACAAATAGACGGATCCAGGTGTTAGAATGGCCAAGTCAAAGTCCAGACCTGAATCCAATTGAGAATCTGTGGAAAGAGCTGAAGACTGCTGTTCACCAACGCTCTCCATCCAACCTCACTGAGCTCGAGCTGTTTTGCAAGGAAGAATGGGCAAGAATTCCAGTCTCTCGATGTGCAAAACTGATAGAAACATACCCCAAGCAACTTGCAGCTGTAATTGCAGCAAAATGTGGCGCTACAAAGTATTAGCGCAAGGGGGCCGAATAATATTGCACGCCCCACTTTTCTATTTTTATTTGTTAAAAAAGTTTAAATTATACAATAAATTTTGTTCCACTTCACGATTGTGTCCCACTTGTTGTTGATTCTTGACAAAATTTTTAATTTTTATATCTTTATGTTTGAGGCCTGAAATGTGGCGAAATGTTCAAAGGTTCATACTTTCGCAAGGCACTGTAATGTCAAAAATGACAGTGTAAACGTAACCACAGACACACATGCGCACAAACACACAACAGTGTTCTATTGCACCAGATTAATCTCTGGTTTCACGGTCTGGTCAACCCATGGATCTATTACATCTCCTCCATAGACTGTAGCAGCCCAGGAAGGGCCGTCACTGTGGTCAGACCTCCTCACAAGTCATCAAAGATGATATATATCAAAGAAGAATTGAAATGATAATGATCTTGCAGAAATAAGGTTTTGTTGAGTTAAGTTCAAAGCCTAACTGTAGAATCTGATGATAACAACTTCAAACCAACCCCCAGTGATCCAAGATGGCTGCCTGTTCAGATCATTGGCGCCCCACCAAGGGCATCGAAAGATTAGCAGAACTCGCCCATATTTGGGCATCCTCTGGTTCTCCCGGTTCTGCGCAGTGGACAAGTTCCCATGATGATTTGCTAAAAAATACTAACAAGCACACACGTGTGGCTCTCATGCACGTGCACAGAGGGGCAGTGTTCAGCTCTTTTGTTTGTTCTGAGTTCTATGGGACATTTTTCCGGATAACATGAATTTAGTCTGCAGTGTCACGGGCGCCCCCCGCGCCGGTGGGTGGGACAGCTTTAATATAGTAACACTCGATCAACAAAATTACTGTTGAATAAAACTTTATACAAAAACACAGCAACAAAACATTTATGAAGTAGGAAGTTATGGACACATGAGTTATGAACACAGTCTGTCGTATGTGTGTATAACAGTTTATTACTGTTTGATTGAAATGAACAGAATTATTCCACAGTATCATTTCTCGGTGTTGTTTCTCCACTGTCACAGGAAGCTTCCTGAGCAGTCATTCTGACTGTGTCTAGAACGAGGCTATTACTGCTGTTTGTTTCGCCGACTTCTGTCCTGATAGATGTGCTCTGTGAATGCTCTGTAAACACAGAGAACAAACAGGACACGCATCATTAATCAGAGAAGAGTCGTACCACTCAGTACCAGTACTCACACACATACGCTCAGTGAAGCGTCTGTCTCTGTCTCTGCCTCTATCTCAGTGTTCATAACTATGTCTCTGTCTCAGTGTTCATAACTCTGTCTCTGCCTCTGTCTGTCTCTGTCTCTGTGTTCATAACTCTGTCTCTGCCTCTGTCTGTCTCTGTCTCAGGGTTCATAACTCTGTCTCTGCCTCTGTCTGTCTCTGTCTCAGGGTTCATAACTCTGTCTCTGCCTCTGTCTCAGGGTTCATAACTCTGTTTCTGCCTCTGTCTGTCTCTGTCTCAGGGTTCATAACTCTGTTTCTGCCTCTGTCTGTCTCTGTCTCAGGGTTCATAACTCTGTCTCTGCCTCTGTCTGTCTCTGTCTCAGGGTTCATAACTCTGTTTCTGCCTCTGTCTGTCTCTGTCTCAGGGTTCATAGCTCTGTCTCTGCCTCTGTCTGTCTCTGCCTCTGCCAATTCTGTCTGTCTCCATCTGCCTCTGTCTCGGTCTGCCTCAGTCTGTGTGTGTTCAACTAAACAGTATCTAGGTCAAACATAAACTACTTTACAGAATTCACATTAAAGCAGGACTCAGAGATCTTAAACTCTCCTCAGATCTGTCTGATGACGTCTCAGTTGCTACAATAAGTACAACATAAAACACATTTCCTCAGGACAATAAACTCATTAAAACCTGCTTACAAAAACAATGATTAAAATCTCATTACAAACATAAGATTAACCCCTTGTTATAATCATAATGATTAAAACCTGGTTATATACATTAGAAAAGTACGTACCCTTCATAGTGTATAGCCACCTTGTAGGTCAGAGCCACAGCAGCCGTCAGGACCAGACCCACAGGACTGGAACCTCTGCCAAAAACACATAAAGTTAGAAACTCATTCAAGATTTTCAAGATTTCAAGATTTTTATTTGTCAAACCAAGTGAATGGTTTGAAATTATATTTCTCTCATCCTTGATTGTGGCGCGGGGGGGGGGGAAGAGGGGTGGGGGAAGGGGGGTGGGGGAAGGGGGGTGGGGGAAGAGGGGTGGGAGGGAGGGGTGGGGGAAGAGGGGTGGGTGGGGGAAGAGGGGTGGGAGGGAGGGGTGGGGGAAGAGGGGTGGGGGGGAAGAGGGGTGGGAGGGAGGGGTGGGGGAAGAGGGGTGGGAGGGAGGGGTGGGGGAAGAGGGGTGGGTGGGGGAAGAGGGGTGGGAGGGAGGGGTGGGGGAAGAGGGGGGGGGAAGAGGGGTGGGGGAAGAGGGGTGGGTGGGGGAAGAGGGGTGGGAGGGAGGGCAGGGAGTTCAGCTTCCTGATGGCCTTGTGAATGAAACTCTTTTTAAGTCGACTGGAACTGTTCCGTAAATTCTGCAGTCGCCTCCCTGAAGGCATTACCCTGAAGAGCCTGTGTGATGGGTGCGTAGGGTCCCTGATGATTCTGACGGCTTTGCGGGTGAGACGGATGGAGTACATGTCCTTAATGGTGGGGAGAGGGGCTCCACAGATCTTCTCTGCTGCTCTCACGATGCGCTGGAGGCTCCTTCGGCAGGAGGCAGTGCTGGTCAGGATGCTCTCTACAGTCCCTCTGTAGAAGTTGCACACAACGGAGGCCGGGACTCCTGTAGCGCCTCTTGTGACGCCTCCACTGTGCTGCAGATGCGTGGGGCCCTCGGTGACCTGTCAGCGCTTCAGAAGATGATAGCTCTGGATTTGTAGGTCTTAAATACTGCTCAAAAAGCCTTTAGCTCAGATGCTAACTGTGTGTTTACTTTTAAAAACACATCCTCTGTTCATTGCTAGCAAAGAGCTTGGGCAGTAAAAAATCCGCTGAACTCCACAAAAACATGGCAAAGATGTACAACAACATCTTGCAAAACAATGCGGATCACAAAAACTGCAAATGCAGTTTGCAGAAAAGAGTAGAAACGTCACCTTGTCAAGAGAGAGAGAAGCCGCAGCATGTTCATGCGCCGCCATGGTAACAAGGTAAATTCACCGTCAATACAAAGTTTAAACTGATTATTGACTTATTGGACTCATTATTAAAACTAGGACCTGAACAAACACTTCCAGAATAATGTTCAGATTTAACAGAGAGCATTTTTTATATTTCTGAAATAATGAATAAGATTTCTTTAATCATAGAGAAAAAAATCATAGATCCTGGTCCCAGTCCCAGTCATGGAAATAACAATCAAAAATAACTTTTTTAACTTAATGACTAGATGAAAATTAGATTCTGTGTTAGACAGATTTCTCAGCCTCCTTTAGATTTTGTTAAAATAATCTTTGATTTGAGACCTTTGATATTTTAAAAACTGCTTTTGCCGCAGTTACTAAAACCATAGACTACACACAAAAACTCCATTGTTTCTCTAAAGTGAAGACTGTCACTGTCAGATGTGTTTGTGTCAGATGCTACACAGATGCTGCGCAGGTGCGACACAGATGCTACACAGATGCTGTACAGGTGCGACACAGTCGCCGGCGCCGCACTGTGCATGTTCTGGTGTGTATTGTTCCTCTCCTCCTTATTTGATCGATCAGTCTATCTGTCTACACAGATGCTACACGGACGCTACATATAATGTACACTCAGACAGTTTTATAGTTGAACTTACATATCCTTTACATTTAGACATTATTTAAGTTAAAGGTACACTTTGTATTTTTTAGTGCCATTTTAGTGCCGAGATGAGATCTTATATTGCAGTCCAATAAAGTACGGAAGCCTTTGAGTTGAGGAGAACTGTCTTTGACAACTCTGTCATTCACAGACTGCCAAGGAAAGAATACTTTAGTTTGATAAATGACTGGATCTCTCCAAACGTCTCAGGCACTTGACAGTCGCGTGGAGCCGACTTGTAAACAAGACCGCGTTCAGGCACGGCACCCTGAACAGAGACTCTACTGAGTTTTACCATGGATCTATTATAATATAATGCTCCCGTGACTTTATGCAACTGCTTTTAGCGTGTTCGCCGATTCGGAAGTACCGTTTAATAATAAAATAAACGTATGGCGGACCTCTGTGAACACATACTACTGTTATATAAAGTCTCTGGAAGGTCTCTGGACACAGAGACGCTGCAGAGCTGCATTATTGGAGAAGATCCGCAAGCTTGACTCCGTTAGCATCAAAGTCTGCCCGCTACTTCCGCCACTTCTGGCGCGCGCCACCGCGAGCCAGGACTCATGGTCTGAAGACCCCTGCGTCGGGAAATTAGAGAATGTGCGTCTGGTGCGCGAGGCGTCAGCGTTCCAGCGTTGGCGGTGTGAAAGCACCTTAATACTGCCATGTTACTTAAGCAGTGAAATTAGCTCCCCGTAGTGAGTTCTGGCAATCCGAATCACAGACTTTATTATTGATAAAATGGTGGAGGGCGGGACATCGAAATGAAAACAAAAACAAGATTTACAGGCTGTGAAAATAATTTTGAAATTCAAATATCTTGGCTGAACTGCTGTTATCAGACGTATTCCAAAAGAGCATGGTTTATTAATACCTTTTGACATATTAGGCCATTTAAAGATGACTTGACATGAAAATCTTACATATTACTACTTTAAATATAAATTTACTTATAATTCTGACATGATTTAAGTTAAACCTAAACTTACATCAGCGCTAACCCGAGGTAGTTGGCCGTGCTGCCCCAATACATGGGGTTTTCCATCAGGTTAAAGGGGAAACATGTGACTTTCTCCTCCATCAGGATCCCAAAGTAATCACCTGAGGAACACACACACTGATGAGGGACACACACACTGATGAGGAACAAGCACACACTGATGAGGAACAGACACACACTGACCATACAGCTTCCACAAAACACTATTAATACAGTGTAACTCAAACCCACATGTGTCAGTTATTCATTCATTCATTCATTTTTAACCCCTTTATTAGTCCATTTCTGGGTTGGGGGGGTGGCCATTAGAGCTGCCACCCAATGCTCATATCATTGGTCCCCCGCTGATCCTCCTGTAGGTGGTGGGTTCATGGGAAGATGGCTTCTTGACGCAGCCTTTTTCTTTCAGCAGTGGCTTCAGGCAACGTGGGGTTAAGTGTCTTGCCCAAGGACACAGACCAGAGAGAGACTTGAGAAAGAGACCAGAGAGATACCAGACAGAGACCAGATAGACCACAGAAAGAGACCAGAGAGAGAGACCAGAGAGAGACAATAGAGAGAGACCAGACAGAGACAATAGAGAGAGACCAGACAGAGACCAGAGAGAGACCAGATAGAGACCACAGAGAGAGACCAGACAGAGACCAGAGAGAGACCAGATAGAGACCACAGAGAGAGACCAGACAGAGACCAGAGAGAGACCAGATAGAGACCACAGAGAGAGACCAGACAGTGATATCAGAGAGAGATGCTCCGCTCTGAAAGAGGACTATGAGCTGTCTGTTCTGGAGATCCTTTATGAATCCAAACTCTTAAAACAGGCGGACAGTAGCTCAGTTGGTAGAGCATTGGCCTTTGAGCCAGAGGGTCGTGGGTTCAAGCCCGACTTTCACCATCGACTCCCACTATCTGCTGTTGTTGTGTCCTTGGCAAGACACTTATCCTCTGGGAACACCAGCCACAGTGGGGTGGTTGCGGCTGTAAAGTGCCAAACTGCCGTTGTATCATTAGGCAAGACACTTCACCCCCATTGCCTAGAATGAGTCTGTGTGTGTGTATGGTTGGTGGTGGTCGGAAGGGCCGATGGCACATACTGGTTGCCTCGCTTCTGTCAGTGTGCCCCAGGGCAGCTGTGGCTACAGTAGTAGTTTATCACCACCGTGTATGGAGTGTATTTGAGTGTATTTGAGTGTCCAAAAAAGCGCTATATAAAACCAATGTATTATTATTATTAAAATAATCAATTACTCTTCTGGCCTCTGGAAAAGCCATGTTCCAGCTTCTTCCCTTTGGCAAAAGACATCGGAAGATAGCTTCAGGACACTTGGATATGCTAGGAGGCTAACAGCTTCTTTCAGCTCTTATCGGTCTGAACAAAGCACTTGATCTTGTATTGAAGCTGTTTGTGTTCACACAGATGATTGTTTCTGTACTTTTCAGCTTGTTTCACAGCTTGATTTACAAACTGCATCTGGATCTGAATCTGAATAACGGTGACTGGATTTTCCTTCCCATTTCATGACATAGAGTTACCCAAACTCAGTGATGAATGTAGATTTAACCGTTGAGAAAAAGGTGACGGTGAAGTGAACTAGATGAAAGCTTATGTGAGACTGTTGTTTTTGATGACGTTTGTGTCCAAACATACGTAATTTGACCCATTTTAGGTTTAAAGCAGAACAGGAAATGGACATTCAAATGTTATGCACCCCTTCCCAGTGGGACGCTCCTTTTCACATGTGGAGCAGACAGCCCTGGTTTCATTGTCGACATTTGTGTTTTTTTCAAAACAATTTGACATAACTTTGTATTACGACAGTTCTTGTAAAGCTGACCTTGAAACGAGGGCAGCCCATTTATATTCAAAAGAAGAGTGTACTATGCCGTGTTATCTTCTGGGATTATCGTTCAGTGTTTAGTAGTTATGTAGGTACATATTTTTGATGCATTCAATCCACAGAGACATTCTCTCATTATTAGACTTAGCATGGAGCGGCTGCGGAGAACATGGAAGAGGCACTTGGAGTAGATTTCTTCATGCTTTGAAGGGGACCGAAGAAAAAGCAGTTTGGGCTCATGGTTCAGAGCCTGATATACGGGGAGGCTGTGGACGAGCATCTGGAACAGGGTTAGGGTTATAAACTGTATTATTCTCATTATTATTCTTTTACACTGTTCCTGCACCTGTCTTTGTTTGAATCTGCACTTGTTTCTTATCGTGAGTGTTGCATTCATCCTGCACTTGTAAATAGTTCATGTTTGGTCCCAGACATTTAACACTTATTGTTTTGCTGTTTGTGCACAAATTCACTTTAATAACTATGTTTCCAACAATAACTGTGTCTTTATTCACAGCATCACAGTTGAAAATAGTTATGAAACAATGGGACTGTCACATAAACCTACGCCTGAGCTCAAGCAGCTTGGTTTGACATTGTTTTTGTTCTAAAGTAACTAGCATAACTTTTTAATGAGACCCTTTGGTGTCCCAGGCAACTCCTGTGAGATCATGTGGATCGGTGTGGGGGTTCAACATTCTCTTCACAACTATGCACCGGGGCACGCTCGAGTGGTCAAACTGTGGCCGCGTAATGAACCACGGGTTCAGCCCAAACTCCAATGCAACCAGTGACGCCCAAGTATACACAGGCCTTATGTCATACACAACACTAAATCATTATATCACTCTATTATATTGGACTAAATTCATTCCTACTTTTCTCTTCTAACATTGATCCTTTATTGAGGTGAAGGTGTCTTTCAGAATAGGTTCAGTGTCCTGTATTCATGGCATTTATTTTTGGGTGGATAAAGCTTCAGAAGACACGTACTCCACTGCTTGAAGCCCACCCCCCAACCCGGACCACCAGCTACAGCAAACCATAATGACTAAAGGAACCTTCTGTGTGTGGGACTGACCGAGGAAGGTTCCAGTGAAGCCCAGAGCTAAGAAACTGGAGACTACCAGCACAGTGCCCCCCACCATGAGGACCACCCCTGTGTAGTAGACCTCCGGCCGCTCCAGGGCCTCACAGCGGGGTTGGCTCTTCATGGCCACCGTCATGCTGCAAATAGAGACAGTACTGTATGTTAGAACAGGGGCCACCAACCTGCAGCCAGGAGCTACAGGAGCTACCAGGACCTCACCACACCCTATAGCTCCTCAAAGGAGCTATAAAAAGAACATAAAAATACAGAATATTCCAAAATATATGAATCACCTTTTCATTCCCACCTCTACTGTACATACTGTAACAAATAATAAATAATGCTGATCGAAGCATTCAAAGACACAGATTAAGGCTGGGTGATATGGCTGAAAACTATATGACATAAGTGTTTCATATCGGCCAATATCCATAATTATTTATTTGTTTTTTAAAACTAAATAAATATATTAGTCGTGTCGGCGAACATGTTAGCAGCAACTGTTCACAGTCACAACAGCATGAGAACCTGCATTCACGAGCACGATGTCCACCATAGTCCGTCCTGGTTTAATTCCGGTTTAGTCCTGGTTTAGCTCCTGTTTTGGCTGTTTTCCAGTGTCTTCCGTCTTTTTTGTGTGCAATTCCTCACACGGACCTGCATCTTCATTGACGATGTTTCGCCCAGCCCAAACACAGATCCAGATCAGTTTTCAGAATCAGAATCAGAATCAGAATCATTTTTATTGCCACGTAAGTAACAGGAGGTCACAGACTAGGAAATTGCTTTGGCTCAGTGCAACAGTCAAAAAGAGATAATAAAAATAAGAATAAAAAAACACTTCTACAGAATAAATTTAAATTTAAAATAGAGTTACAGTTACTATTTACAATATACAAGTGCACATGGTGCACACAATGTAAGGTGACAGCAGTACAGTGAAGTAAAGTGACGTATGATGGGCAGTAAAGTGACTTTATAAAGGGCGGGGGGACAGGTTAAGAAGTGTTCAAGAGTCCAACAGCAGAGGGGAAGAAACTGTTCATGTGGCGGGAGGTTCTAGTCCTGATGGACCGCAGCCTCCTGCCTGAGGGGAGTGGATGGAATAGTCCATGTGCAGGGTGAGAGGGGTCGGCTGTGATACGACCTCGAGCTCGGGCAACGTACAGGTCCTGCAGCGATGGAAGGCTGCGGCCGATCACTTCCTCTGCAGAGCGCACAATGCGCTGTAGTCTCTGTTTGTCCCTGACTGTGGCTCCAGCGAACCACACGGTGACGGAGGAGGTGAGGATGGACTCGATGATGGCCGTGTAGAACTGCACCAACATCTGTGCAGGCAGCTTGGCTTTCCTGAGCTGCCGCAGGAAGTACATCCTCTGCTGGGCCTTCTAGATGAGGGAGCTGATGGTCGGCTCCCACTTGAGGTCCTGGGTGATGGTGGTGCCCAGGAAACGAAAGGACTCCACAGAGGTGATGGGGGAGTCCATCACGGAGGGTGGGGGCGGGGGGACAGTGCTCTTCCTGAAGTCCACAATCATCTCCACTGTCTTCTGGGCGTTCAGCTCCAGGTTGTTACCACTGCACCAGGACACCAGCCGGTCCACCTCCCTCCTGTAGGCGGACTCATCGTTGTTGGAGATGAGTCCAATGAGGGTGGTGTCGTCCGCGAACTTGATCAGCTTCACAGAGTCGTGGCTGGAGGTGCAGTGGTTGGTGTACAGGGAGAAGAGCAGGGGAGAAAGAACACAGCCCTGTGGGGCTCCTGTATTTATAAACCGAGAGTCCGAGACATTCTTCCCCAGACGCACTCGCTGCTTCCTGTCCGTCAGGAAGTCAGTGATCCACCTGCAGGTGGGATCGGGCACGTTGAGCTGGGAGAGCTTGTCCTGGAGCAGGGATGGCAGGATTGTGTTGAAGGCAGAGCTGAAGTCCACGAACAGGACCCTGGCGTAGGTCCCCGGGGAGTCCAGGTGCTGTAGGATGTGGTGGAGGGCCAGGTTAATGGCGTCGTCTACAGATCTGTTGGCTCTGTAGGCGAACTGCAGGGGGTCCAGGAGGGGGGAGGTGAGGGACTTGAGATGGGAGAGAACCAGGCGTTCAAATGACTTCATGACGACAGACGTAAGTGCCACAGGTCTGTAGTCATTGAGTCCTGTGATCCTGGGCTTCTTTGGGACGGGGACAATGATGGAGGATTTGAAGCAGGCCGGGACATGGCAGGACTGCAGAGAGGTGTTGAAAATGTCCGTACTGCTGTGTTTGAATGTGTGTGAATAAAGGTCTAAATATTTCTTCTCTCAAAAAAATGGAAAAGGAGTACAATCTGTAACAGGGCTGTGTGCTCGAGCCATACACACTGTAGGCCATAAAAACCATCCGCAAGTCTGTAACAAGTCTCTGCATGGCCGGATTCTAAGAAGCACAGGAACTGGCCTACTGCTGGGACTCTGAGGAGACCAGGGACTGGCCTCCTGCTGGTCCCAGAAGCAGGACTAAAGATGCTTAAGTTTATATAGTCGCAGAATCTAAACATAATATGGCATCATAAACATATCAGAGCTCATTAGGACCACACAGGTCCCATATGTAGCACAGCAGAATGACAGTAACAGTAGCGTTAGCATTAGCTGGTGCAGTCGGTCTCACCTGTGGCTGCGACACACGTTTAGCAGGAGGATGGTGAAGCCCAGACTGTAACAGGCCACATACGGACTTCCACACAGAGCAGAGAGGCGGCGTGTGCGGTGCTCCCATCGTGCTGCCTGCAACAACATCCACAATCATCTACACATCAGTCTGAATCCTCTGAACCCTCTGTCATTTGTGGTTTGGTGAGACTGAAGCATTCTACAGACTGAGCCGCTCCACAGAGAGCAGAAGAACATAATCTGCTTGTGGCAATTTTTACGTTATTTGACTTCACAGTTTTTTTTAAAAATACTTTATTGTGTCTTTATTTTGCACTGTGAATGTACAAACTTTGTAAACAAAGAACAATATTATTATTTTTTTTTTTACATATGTATGGTTCAGTTGAGCATATACACATATACATTTTTAGAGCACCCATGTGAAATATGTTGTTAGTTACAACAAAAAATATATATATATATATATATATATATATATATATATATATATATATATATATATATATATATATATATATATATACATATATATACACATACAGTGCCTTGCGAAAGTATTCGGCCCCCTTGAACCTTTCAACATTTCGCCACATTTCAGGCTTCAAACATAAAGATATAAAATTGTAATTTTTTGTCATGAATCAACAACAAGTGGGACACAATCGTGGAACGAAAATGTATTGGCTAATTTAAACTTTTTTAACCAATAAAAAACTGAAAAGTGGGGCGTGCAATATTATTCGGCCCCTTTATTTTCAGTGCAGCAAACTCACTCCAGAAGTTCAGTGAGGATCTTTGAATGATCCAATGTTGTCCTAAATGACTGATGATGATAAATAGAATGCACCTGTGTGTAATCAAGTCTCCGTATAAATGCACCTGCTCTTTGATAGTCTCATGGTTCTGTTTAAAGCGCAGAGAGAACCATGACGTCTGGTGGTTCCTAAGGTCTCAAAAATCACTGTTGGTGGCAGAGCATTTAGCTACCAAGCTCCTTTACTGTGGAATCAGCTTCCCATTTATGTTAAGGAAGCAGATACGGTCTCCACATTCAAGGCCAGGCTTAAAGCACTCTACTTTAATTTAGCATATAATTAGGTAATATATAATATATGGTGTATATATTATATATATATGCTGTATTATGTTATATATTATGTTATGTATTGTGTTATGTTGTATATGTATAATATATAATTAGGTTTGCTTGGATCGATTTGCACACCTGGTGTGCAATCCATGAATCTTGGTGCTGTAACCTAGGCTAGCCTAGCCGTGGCTGCTGCTGTCTCGCCTCCTTTCAGATACGCTCTCTTTATTCAAGGCTAGGTTTAAAACAGTCCTCTTTAGTTTAGCATATGATTAGGAAGGTAAGACTCAGGGAAGGCTAAACTCCTCAGACTGTCAGTCAAGCTGCATAGGGAGTCAGTTTGCTGGGAGAAGTATGGTAACTTGAGCACTATCCTCTCCTCCTTCCTACTTTATCTACTTTATCTGTTTAGCACTTTTAGGATTCTGACTGTAGTTTGTTCATTGCTATTCACCCGTTGTCCCATAGTCTGTTTCATGGTACGATGACGGGATCTCTGAGCCTGGCCTCCTCCATCTACACCTGCGGACTGCCCCGCCCGACCCGCCTGTGAGTGCTTCAGTCCTGCACCGGACCTGTCCACGTTCAGCGGCCACTGGTCCACGTTCTGTAGCTAGCTTAGGTCCTAGATCATTAGCCTGTCCGTCCGGAGGAGCGGATCCCTTCCTCATATGGGTCTCCCTCCCTGTGGGTTTCCCTAGTTCTCCCCAAGGTTTCTCACTTTTTCCCACTGGGTTTTTTAAGAGTTTTTCCTTTTCGATGCAGGAGGGTCTTGTTGGACAGTTAGTGTCCAACAGAAAGGATTGGTGATGATCAGGACACTTTAGCATTCTACAACATGTATGGACATTTTCTTCTGTGTGTGCTTTATATTCTTCATGTGTTTTAATTGTTGATTCTCTGACCTGTGTTGGTGATTTCAATGGTTTTGTTAAGTCCTCTGAGATGACTTTTGTTGTGACCTATAGGGCTATACAAGAATAAATTGTATTGTATTGTATTGTATGAAGACAAAGGAACACACACAGGCAGGTCCGAGATGCTGTTGTGGAGAAGTTTAAAGCCGGATTTGGATACAAAAAGATTTCCCAAGCTTTAAACATCTCAAGGACGCTGTGCAAGCAATTATTGAAATGGAAGGAGTATCAGACCACTGCAAATCTACCAAGACCCAGCCGTCCCTCCAAACTTTCATCTCAAACAAGGAGAAGACTGATCAGAGATGCAGCCAAGAGGCCCATGATCACTCTGGATGAACTGCAGATAACTACAGCTGTGGTGGGAATCACAAATCTGGCCTTTATGGAAGAGTGGCAAGAAGAAAGCCATTTCTCAACGATATCCATAAAAAGTCTTGTTTAAAGTTTGCCACAAGCCACCTGGGAGACACACCAAACATGTGGAAGAAGGTGCTCTGGTCAGATGAAACCAAAATCGAACTTTTTGGCCACAATGCAAAACGATATGTTTGGCGTAAAAGCAACACAGCTCATCCCCCTGAACACACCATCCCCACTGTCAAACATGGTGGTGGCAGCATCATGGTTTGGGCCTGCTTTTCTTCAGCAGGGACAGGGAAGATGGCTAAAATTGATGGGAAGATGGATGGAGCAAAACACAGGACCATTCTGGAAGAAAACCTGTTGGAGTCTGCAAAAGACCTGAGACTGGGACGGAGATTTATCTTCCAACAGGACAATGATCCAAAACATAAAGCCAAATCTACAATGGAAGGGTTCACAAATAGACGGATCCAGGTGTTAGAATGGCCAAGTCAAAGTCCAGACCTGAATCCAATCGAGAATCTGTGGAAAGAGCTGAAGACTGCTGTTCACAAACGCTCTCCATCCAACCTCACTGAGCTCGAGCTGTTTTTTGCAAGGAAGAATGGGCAAGAATTCCAGTCTCTCGATATGCAAAACTGATAGAGACTTACCCCAAGCGACTTGCAGCTGTAATTGCTGCAAAAGGTGGCGCTACAAAGTATTAGCGCAAGGGGGCCGAATAATATTGCACGCCCCACTTTTCAGTTTTATTTGTTAAAAAAGTTTAAATTATCCAATACATTTTGTTCCACTTCACGATTGTGTCCCACTTGTTGTTGATTCTTGACAGAAAAAATAATTTTTATATCTTTATGTTTGAAGCCTGAAATGTGGCGAAATGTTGAAAGGTTCAAGGGGGCCGAATACTTTCGCAAGGCACTGTATATATATATATATATATATATATATATATATATATATATATATATATGGGGGCGACAGTAGCTCAGTTGGTAGAGCATTGGCCTTCAGGCCTGAAGGTCGTGGGTTCAATTCCTACCTCTGCACCTTCTCCACCGACTCCCACTGATGACTGCTGTCGTTGTGTCCTTGGGCAAGACACTTAACCCCACTTTGCCCAAAGCCCCCACTGAACGATCAAGGCTATGCTCACACTCAGAGAGCAGCCGTCCTCCTGTGGACTCACCACCTGCAGAGGGTCAGTGAGGGGCTGGTGCTATGAGACCTGGGTGGCATCTCTGATTGCCACCCCCCTGACCCAGAAATGGATTAAAGGGTAGAAAATGGATGGATGGATATATATATATATATATATATACACATACATACATGCATACACACATACATACACATACATACATATACACATATACATAAATACACATATCCAAATATCCAAATAGTTAAGTCTAGTGTCATATTTATTATATAATATTTGATTCTTTATTCATCATTTTATCCTATTTGTCATGTTCTCGTTTTTATTTTTGTTGGAATTTATTTATATATGATATTCATATGTCCTTAGATGACTACATTTCTTTTTTTCCATGTTGTATATTTGCATAATGAGTTCATGCCAAGTCGCTATAGTGGGAATTTCAGTTTTCTTCCAATATCTTGTTAATTGTTTGATGGCTGTTATTCTTAGGGTAAAAAAGATGTAGTGGTGTTTTTCCTCCAGACCGTTTGGCTGGATACCAAGCAAGAGGTGTTTTGGTTTCATGCAAACATTTTGTCCACAGGTATGTTTGATCATTTGTATGACCTGATTCCAGTAGGTCTGAATTTTTGGGCATGTGTACAGTATATGCACATGGTCTGCCTGTGTTTCACCACAGTCTCTCCAGCAGAATTGTTCAAGATTGGTGACTTCACAGTTTTTAAGGTGTTAAGGTTTATGTTTTGGGCAGAAAACAAGCTCAGATTTAACCAGCATTCTTCCTCTAGAACAGAACTCACCTTGACCTGTGACTGTTTTACAATCTGAGGCAGTGGGTTGAGGAAAGTGCTTATGTAAATGTTGCCATGGAAACTACATCCACCAAAAGAGTAAGAACCTGAGCGATAGAAAGGACACAGGGGAGACAGCGGAGACATGAGGGGACTGAGGGGGAGGAGACAGAAGAGACAGAGGAGACTGAGAAGACTGAAGAAGAGGACATAGAAGAGACAGAGGAGACTGAGGAGACCGAGGAAGAGGAAATATAGAGACAGAGGACACAAAGGGAGAGGAGACTGAGGAGACAGAGGAGACAGAGGAGACAGAGGAGACTGAGGAGACAGAGGAGACAGAGGAGACTGGGTAGACAGAGGAGACAGAGGAGACAGAGGAGACTGGGTAGACTGGGTAGACTGAGGAGACAGAGGAGACAGAGGAGACAGAGGAGACAGAGGAGACAGATCCTCACACAGGTCTAAATTAAACAAACAAAGTGAAGTCTGAAATTTCAAACAACATATAGCTTAGTTTGTTTTGGCAACATGAAAAGCTGTTGAAAGAATCACCGGACGCTTCACAAACAGAGGGCCGCGGCCTCGACAACGGTCTTTATCTATTGTCTTCAGAACATGACATCAGACATCCGAGACTCACAGGTACACATGAGCTTATACTGTTGTAGGTTACGCCCAAACAGACAAAGCCAATAACAAACTGAGCTGGTTGTCATGGAAACGTTCCTTAACTCTACTGTAGAAAGGCCGTGTGAAGAGTTAGAACATAAAGATGAATAGCTCCATCTAACGATTGATTTGATGATCGTAAAACAGCCTTATTCCTTTGATCAATGATGCAGAGGAAGCTTAGGACTGTACTGCATCAAACAACATACTGTACTCTCCTCCTCACTAGGGGTGGGAACCTACGGGTACCTCATGAAACGATATGATATGCGATACAAAGCTCATGATAACGATTATATCACGATATGACGATTATCGATATATTGGTCAGCAATATACCATATGCAAACATATGGCATACATAAAATTAAAAAAAATTGATTGAAAAAATACACTTTATTTCATGATAAATGGAATGGAGATGTGTAATGTAGCTACAGGTATATATGAATTATTGACACTAATTTAATTATTACTTTTTTCAAAATCGATACTTGGCAGAAAGTATCGCGATACATCAAAAAATCGATATATGTCACACTGCTACTACTCACTCCTCACTCCCTCTCCTCATTCCTCACCCCCTCTCCTCACTCCTCACCCCCCTCTCCTCACTCCTCACCCCCTCTCCTCATTCCTCACCCCCTCTCCTCACTCCTCCCCCCTCTCCTCACTCCTCACCCCCTCTCCTCACTCCTCACCCCCTCTCCTCACTCCTCACCCCCTCTCCTCACTCCTCACCCCCTCTCCTCATTCCTCACCCCCTCTCCTCACTCCTCACCCCCTCTCCTCACTCCTCACCCCCTCTCCTCACTCCTCACCCCCTCTCCTCACTCCTCACCCCCTCTCCTCACTCCTCACCCCCTCTCCTCATTCCTCACCCCCTCTCCTCACTCCTCACCCCCTCTCCTCACTCCTCACCCCCTCTCCTCACTCCTCACCCCCTCTCCTCACTCCTCACCCCCTCTCCTCATTCCTCACCCCCTCTCCTCACTCCTCACCCCCTCTCCTCACTCCTCACCCCCTCTCCTCATTCCTCACTCCCTCTCCTCATTCCTCACCCCTTCTCCTCACTCCTCACCCCCTCTCCTCACTCCTCACCCCCCTCTCCTCACTCCTCACCCCCTCTACTCACCCCCTCTCCTCACTCCTCACCCCCTCTCCTCACTCCTCACCCCCTCTCCTCATGCCTCACCCCCTCTCCTCACTCCTCACCCCCCTCTCCTCATTCCTCACACCCTCTCCTCACTCCTCACCCCCTCTCCTCATTCCTCACCCCCTCTCCTCACTCCTCACCCCCTCTCCTCACTCCTCACCCCCTCTCCTCATTCCTCACACCCTCTCCTCACTCCTCACCCCCTCTCCTCATTCATCACCCCCTCTCCTCACTCCTCACCACCCCCTCTCCTTATTCGACTCCTCTCCTCACTCCTCATTCCTCTCCCTCACTCTTCACCCCCTCTCCTCACTCCTCATTCCTCTCCTCACTCTTCACCCACTCTCCTCCTCACACCAATAACAACAGGAGGATTATTTATTTTGGTTTGTGGAACTTCTAAAACATGGAAGACATCCAAGAGAAACTGGGTCGTATGGGATCACTCAGTAATATAATCATCATAGTCATAATGTTATTGTAGCACAAAGGGACAAAGGGAGAGAAAGGGAGTGTGGTTGAGTATTTTAGCACAAAGGGACGAAGGGAGAGAAAGGGAGTGTGGTTGAGTATTTTAGCACAAAGGGACGAAGGGAGAGAAAGGGAGTGTGGTTGAGTATTTTAGCACAAAGGGACGAAGGGAGAGAAAGGGAGTGTGGTTGAGTATTTTAGCACAAAGGGACGAAGGGAGAGAAAGGGAGTGTGGTTGAGTATTTTAGCACAAAGGGACGAAGGGAGAGAAAGGGAGTGTGGTTGAGTATTTTAGCACAAAGGGACGAAGGGAGAGAAAGGGAGTGTGGTTGAGTATTTTAGCACAAAAAGTCGCCCAAAAGATGCCACTTTGGGGTTTGTCAAAAAGGTTTTGTGCAATGAAGATTAAATATATGTGATTGATGTTATTAAACAATCGTGAAGCTACTTATTGCACATAACAATTTTTTTTATTGTGTTAATAAAAAAGTGTTTATAATTCACAGAGTCCCAACAAGCAGACATTATGTGACATGAGTGAGTGAGGGAAATATTTTAGTAGAAGTTGGGGAACTGTATTTTTGATTGGTATTAAATTAAATGTTTTGTGAATGATATTATTTAAAGTCTATATGTAAGACACGGTCATGTATGTATCTATCGCCATTAGAATCTGTTTAAATGAATATAACATCAGCATGCCCAGGGACGACAGGTGGAAATTAGCATATTTGCTATGACCTGGCACAATACATCTCTCCTTTGTGTTAATGTTTAATTGTACACTGTCCCTGCTCAAATAAAGTACATACCATACCATACCATACCATACCATATCATATAGCTAACATGCTAACAGCTGCTTTCAGCTGTTCAATCTGAACAGAGCACTTTAATGATCTTGCCATTGTAGGGCTGGGCGATATGGCAAAAAAGTAAAATCTCGATTTTATTTCCTGCTTTGGATGATGATTTTAAATCGATTTTCATTAAAGTCACTCAAGACAAACTTTGCCCTTAAAATATTTGTTATCTTCCCGCTCAATATTTAAGTTTCAAAACTATTTTTCATTTATTTCCCCCAATACATAATATTAAAGTGTAGTACAGACTGTGTTGATATCGCAAGTATAATTGATGTGCTGCTGGAACTCTCACAATATCCCTCATTCGATTTCACGATTTTCACATTTTTTACAAATTCGATTTTTTCAAAAGCCGATTAATTGCCAAAATTCGATTTATTGCCCAGCCCTACTTCATTGTATTGAAGCTGTTTTTGTTGATTGTATCAGTACTTTTCAGCTTGTTTTAATCCTGTCCTTGTCTGCTGCTCACTGGACTCTTGCACATGTTTCTAATGTGGTTTTATGATCTGAAGATAGTGTTTGGAGAGTTTGTGTCTGCAGCTACATTTTTCTCCACGTAACAACAGAGAAGCTGTGGATGTAGGTCAGTGGCGGAGCTGATAACTGATGCAGTGAGAGGATCTGGTGTTGTTTTATATTCCTCCAGTGGCACATATGGCCCTTTGGAAAATGCATAAAGTGAAACTCAACAGCTGGATCACAGTTCATTTAGTTCAGACCACAGTAAGATGTAATCAGAGGCTTTGATTCAATCCAGCTAATAATTATTGAACACTTCACCACAAATGTGCGTCACTCCATTAAATACAGCATTGAACTCCAGGAAGTGAAGCCAAAGGGTTTGACGGAGAGGACACAAAGAATTCATGGAGAACTCAAGGAGAAAGTGCTGCAATATCGCAAGACATCTTCCCAATTCAGCCCAATGCACCAACACAACCTGAGCTCAGAGTTACACAACTGTCTGCAAAGGTATCGACACATCTTTAATCCAGAGAACAGAGCCTTCTTTATCGTCAGATGTTCTAACCACAAACCTTTCGTTGCTAAATGGAGAAGATTTAAGACAGAGAGGATCCATCGTCTGTTATGTCACTGTGACCTTAAAACAAACCATTTCATTATAATGAAAGTAGCGACAGTAGCTCAGTTGGTAGAGCATTGGCCTTAAGGCCAGAAGGTCGTGGGTTCATTTCCCACCTCTGCACCTTCTCCATCGACTCCCACTGATGACTGCTGTCGTTGTGTCCTTGGGCAAGACACTTAACCCCACTTTGCCCAAAAGCGCCCGCTGAAAAAATCAAGGCTATGCTCACACTCAGAGAGCAGCCGCCCTCCTGTGGACTCACCACCTGCAGAGGGTCAGTGAGGGGCTGGTGCTATGAGACTTGGGTGGCATCTCTGATTGCCACCCCCCTGACCCAGAAATGGATTAAAGGGTAGAAAATGGATGGATGGATGGATTTCATTATAATAAAGTGCAGTCTTTTTCATTCAGGGAGTATTTACTTCTTCTCATCCAAAGTCACAATAAAAAAGTTTGGTAATACATTAGCCCTCACTAATTAACAGCTAATTAAGTGTTATTTATTATTATTATTATTATTTACTAATTTGTGTAACCCTTACCCACATGGGAAAGACTCATATGTGAAGTGTTTAATAAATTCGAATTAAGAGCTAATGACCCTAATTAATTTAATAATAAGCTGTTCATAAGTCGGGTCTGAACAAAAGAGTGTTGTCAGAGATGTTTATTTTGTGCAGGTTTGAAGTTTTACCAAAATCAATCAAATAAAGTCGACACAGCTGCATGTGCTTTGTGCTTCCACTGCGTCTGAGAGGTGATCAACATGTGGTCCGCGGTCCTCAGTGTCTCCTCAATGTTAGGTTTATACAGTACCTTGCGAAAGTATTCGGCCCCCTTGAACCTTTCAACATTTCGCCACATTTCACGCTTCAAACATAAAGATATAACATTTTAATTTTTTGGCATGAATCAACAACAAGTGGGACACAATCATGAAGTGGAATGAAATTTATTGGATAATTTAAACTTTTTTAACAAATAAAAAACTGAAAAGTGGGGCGTGCAATATTATTCGGCCCCTTTACTTTCAGTGCAGCAAACTCACTCCAGAAGTTCAGTGAGGATCTTTGAATGATCCAATGTTGTCCTAAATGACTGATGATGATAAATAGAATGCACCTGTGTGTAATCAAGTCTCCGTATAAATGCACCTGCTCTTTGATAGTCTCAGGGTTCTGTTTAAAGCGCAGAGAGAACCATGAAGACAAAGGAACACACCAGGCAGGTCCGAGATACTGTTGTGGAGAAGTTTAAAGCCGGATTTGGATACAAAAAGATTTCCCAAGCTTTAAACATATCAAGGAGCACTGTGCAAGCAATTATATTGAAATGGAACGAGTATCAGACCACTGCAAATCTACAAAGACCCGGCCGTCCCTCCAAACTTTCATCTCAAACAAGGAGAAGACTGATCAGAGATGCAGCCAAGAGGCCCATGATCGCTCTGGATGAACTGCAGATAACTACAGCTGAGGTGGGAGAGTCTGTCCATAGGACAACAATCAGTCGTGCACTGCACAAATCTGGCCTTTATGGAAGAGTGGCAAGAAGAAAGCCATTTCTCAAAGATATCCATAAAAGGTCTTGTTTAAAGTTTGCCACAAGCCACCTGGGAGACACACCAAACATGTGGAAGAAGGTGCTCTGGTCAGATGAAACCAAAATCGAACTTTTTGGCCACAATGCAAAACGATATGTTTGGCGTAAAAGCAATACAGCTCATCACCCTGAACACACCATCCCCACTGTCAAACATGGTGGTGGCAGCATCATGGTTTGGGCCTGCTTTTCTTCAGCAGGGACAGGGAAGATGGCTAAAATTGATGGAAAGATAGATGGAGCCAAATACAGGACCATTCTGGAAGAAAACCTGTTGGAGTCTGCAAAAGACCTGAGACTGGGACGGAGATTTATCTTCCAACAGGACAATGATCCAAAACATAAAGCCAAATCTACAATGGAATGGTTCACAAATAGACGTATCCAGGTGTTAGAATGGCCAAGTCAAAGTCCAGACCTGAATCCAATCGAGAATCTATGGAAAGAGCTGAAGACTGCTGTTCACAAACGCTCTCCATCCAACCTCACTGAGCTCGAGCTGTTTTGCAAGGAAGAATGGGAAAGAATTCCAGTCTGGTGGCGCTACAAAGTATTAGCGCAAGGGGGCCGAATAATATTGCACGCCCCACTTTTCAGTTGTTTATTTGTTAAAAAAGTTAAAATTATCCAATACATTTCGTTCCACTTCACGATTGTGTCCCACTTGTTGTTGATTCTTGACAAAAAAAAATATTTTTATATCTTTATGTTTGAAGCCTGAAATGTGGCGAAATGTTGAAAGGTTCAAGGGGGCCGAATACTTTCGCAAGGCACTGTATATCCATGACTCACAGGGGTGGACTGGTCGTCGGGCGTACCGGGCAGTGCCCAAAGGGCCAATGCCCATATTTGGGCCGGCCTGTGAGCCTCATACAAAAAGATATTTTTTAGAAATGTGTCAATCTGTTCTGAAATGTTCGAGGGGGGCATGACAGGATTCCACATCCTCCATGGCTGCAGCCTTTTGGAGCAGCTGCGGCCGCTTTGACAACAAGACGGCAGCGCGCAGCCGTAACGTGGCCATGTACCCGCCTAGACCATATACACCCACAGGACCATGAACCCTAGACCATATACACCCACAGGACCATGTACTCTAGACCATATACACCCACAGGACCATGAACCCTAGACCATATACATCCACAGGACCATGTACCCTAGACCATACACCCACAGGACCATGTACCCTAGACCATATACACCCACAGGACCATGAACCCTAGACCATATACACCCACAGGACCATGAACCCTAGACCATATACATCCACAGGACCATGTACCCTAGACCATATACACCCACAGGACCATGAACCCTAGACCATATACATCCACAGGACCACGTACCCTAGACCATACACCCACATGACCATGTACCCTAGACCATATACACCCACAGGACCATGAACCCTAGACCAGTGTTTTTCAACCACTGTGCCACGGCACACTAGTGTGCCGTATGATATTGTCTGGTGTGCCGTGAGAAATTCGTCTACTTTGTCTAAAAATAACTGCATTCGCTGTTGAGGAGCGGTGACTTGTTTTGAACTGTGGAGTAACCATGTAATACTTTTTCAAATCAGTAGATGGCAGCAGATAGCTAAGTACTTTGAAACTGAAAAATTGGATGCGACCACTGGCTGTAACAGGTCAGCATTGTGGCGAGAAAGGTAAAATTGGATGCGACCAACAAATGTGGGAGGGAGCGAGACAAGAGCTTTGTGGCGAGTGAGAAGTGAAAGTGATAGAGACGTTTTTGAAAATGAATTATGCCGTTTCTGAACAGGATTAACATCCTCCGCTCTGCCCCGGGGCAGCTGTGGCCGCGTTGTAGTGGTTTAACTATGAAATGTACAATTTTTGTACAACAGCTCTCGCGAACGCACTTCTGAACTGGGTACTGAGCGCAGACCATAGTCGAGTGGACAGAACCACAGACATGCGGACCGGACAGAACCATGGACTCGCGTTCAGGACCTCCCGTGTCCCTCATCCAAAACTCCTGAATTTAAAGCTCGGATACCTAAATTTTTCCCATGCACTAACAATGCATGTTCTTTGTGTGAGTTATTATTTGACTATTTGGGCAGAGAGTGGATTTTCTTAGTTTTTTTCCACACAGTTAGTGCCACTTTATTCCCAAACTCTTGTTAATTGTATCGAGAAATATTAAATAAAGCTTAATGTCAAGGCCTGGACTTAAGCATTTTGATGAGAATAACTGTATATTGTGAATATAGGCTACAGAGTATACTGTTTACATTATAAGATAAGATAAGATATACTTTATATATCACACAGAGTATGTACAGTATATATTTTTTTACATTAGTACTGTATACATTTTTACATTTTCTCCTGGAGGTGTGCCGCAAGATTTTTTCAGTGAAAAAAGTGTGCCTTGGCTCAAAAAAGGTTGAAAAACACTGCCCTAGACCATATACACCCACAGGACCATGTACCCTAGACCATATACACCCACAGGACCATGTACCCTAGACCATATACATCCACAGGACCATGTACCCTAGACCAGTGTCTCCCAAAGTGGGGTCCGCGGCCCCCTGGTGGGCCGCGAGGGTACTGCAGGGGGGCCGCGGGAGGTCATAAAAAAATAAAATAAAAAATATAATTATTTAATGTTAAATTTATAATGTTTTGTTTGTAATATTAAAATATTTGTGTTCATTATTTGACTTGAATAATCCACTGTAATCATTTTTGTATTACAATGTTTGTAGCAGAGGCTATTTCCCCAAAATAAAATAACTAGAAGAGCCTATTCTTAATGTTGTCTTCTTGGTTATTATTTTTGGGGGGCCACGCAGACCCGTCAGATTTTTAAGGGGGCCTCGGTGTTACTGAGTTTGGGAATGGCTGCCCTAGACCATATACACCCACACGACCATGTACCCTAGTCTTTGCGTAACCAGTTCACGCAATAAATACAGTGCTGCAAGAAACAGTCCGCGTCTTCCTTGTGTCTTTTCCAAAAGCGCAAATAAACTCGCTAAATTAAAGCTGGGGTACGTACATTTTCCTCTTGCATTAACAGTTTTTGTTGGTTGGGCCCAAATGTAAAATGTTGTGAACAAATCAAACAGATCTAATGACAGCCATTGGCTAACATTATACATTTCAGACTTCTTTTAAATGTCCCATTCTCATCCCTGTAACAAACAATATGGTGCAATGTCCGTCTCCCTCACTCTGTAGTGACATGTTTATTAATCTCAATGTAGATCATTGCACTTTAATATAATTATTGAAACTGCATATATCCTGAGGCTCTACAGTATGTGCTTCCGCATACTGTAAAAATAACTGTAAAGAAATAAAAAACATGAAAAGGAGGCAAAAATGCCCGGGCCCTTTTTTAGTCCCAGTACAGCCCTGAAGACTCACTTGGATGTTCCTCACAAAAGGACAGACACAAACCCAAGACCAGTCTCAGCGCTTCAGGAGGCATTGTCCACAAAAATAGTCATTACATTTACCACAGCTGCAGCTCTGATATCACACACACACACACACACACACACACACAAAGAGCAAAATATAGTGTCCATAGTTTTTTGGATCACGTGTCATGGAAGTCGTCAACAGGATATGTCACTGTGACATGTGGGAATAATAGTGTGTGTGTGTGTGTTTGTGTGTGTGTGTATGAGATATGATATAATGTGTAAAAGTAACCTCACATAATACGGTGCACGTGGAGCTCAGAGAGGAATCGAACCTCACACTCACAGATGAGACGCTATTCTGTATTTTTGAAATACTATTTGAAAAGAAGCTCCTTGTGCTTCCCAAAGTGTGGCCCTACAAAGGCTGTCCACAACCAGCATCTTATCTTAAGATGGATAACACAGTTTTAAATAATGGAGAACATATACAACTTTCATTTAAAACACAATATTAAATGGTTTTGGTTGTTTACTGCGGGTAAGGAGGGAAGGATTTTATCTCTATTCTTTTTAATGCACTGGTTATTTATTGTTGTAATTAATTATTTATTCTAATGTTGTTGATTTGTTGTTGCTGTTTTTGTTGTACAACACTTTGAAGACTGCTTGTTCATGAAATGTGCTAAATAAATAAAGTGGATTGGATTGGATTTGTGACTTGTGTGATGTGAACTTTGTGTTGCCCTATGTGTCTACACAACTTTGACATCAGGACATTTGAGCGAGAAACATTTGAAGATAATTTTTTCAAGCAAATGGATTATTGTATCACAGGTACTGCATTGTCCCTGTGGACGTGGTTCATTTCACACCAACGTCACGTATGGTCGACTCACAGGTACACAATACCACAGGTACCAAAATATCATCTCAACCATCGATGCACTGACACACCACAGGCTTCAGTTCGTTAGATTCAGAGTGGCAGATGACGCTGTGGAAATGTAGACCGTGGTCTGAGTCTGTTATGCTTGTTCTCCTTCCAGCTCCTTCAACTGTCGCACCTCCTCCTTCCTCACACTCTCTCTTCATTCGGCAACATTCACAGGTACCACAGCCACAATAGTTTTTACCTGTGAGTCAACCAGAGAGGGATGTTTATGTGGGATTGATGTGAAGCACTTTATGTTGCAATTCTGAAAATTGTAAAGCGCTTTGGGTGACCTTGGTCTGTAAAATGCGCTACATAAATAAACATGACTTACTTACTTGCATTTTCTGTATGAAATGGAATTTATACACAAAATGTGATCGATTGATTATTATTCTACTATTATGTGAAACCAACCAGCACCTGGGTCAGGCCTGTGTGGATTCAGGATAGGGGTTAGGGTCAGGCCCCTGGGTGCTCTGTGCAGGTGTGATGTCACAGAAAGACCCCCACAGACCCCTACGTAACACATCAGAGGGAGGTAAACAGCAGGCGTGGCCCCGTTTCAGAATCAGGTCAGTGTGCCACAGTCTGGAGCCAGAGCAACCCACTGAGGCTCCTGCTCCTGCTCCTCCTCCTGCTGAGGCTGGAAATGAACAGTACTGTGTTGCTTCTAAACATCACGTATTCTCTGAGCCCCCGCTTTCTGACTCACACCAAACACAACACGTCGCCGTAGACTCATTTCCACTGGTTTATTGTAGAAAACACTGAAATGAGTGCAAAACCATATGGGGCCCTCATTATACAAGCTGCACCTGTCCCATCTAGTTACATGGTTAGTTTGTCCCGCCCTCTTTACCTCTAGATAGATACATAGATACTTTATTGATCCCCGTAGCAGCAAAGATAAAACATGAAATTGATCATTCCAAAAAGCCCTTCAGGTCATAGCAACAGAGATGGCGTAGCCTCTGGGTGGAGCAGGACAGGTCACAAGGTGGAGTAGCCGTTTAGATTTGTACCACTTTCTCTGCTCTAGTCCAAAGTAAAAGGCTGAATGCTTCATCAGCATTTGTCCAAAAATTAGCATTGCTCCAGTGGATTTTTGCCTTATCCTGTACTGCAGAAACATCTCAGGAAGGACTTAGGACTTACTGCCGTTTCGAGCGAACTCAAAAGATAAAAAACAAAAACAAATAACATCTTAACAGATAATAACTTTAATCACTAAATAATGAATTACATTTCAGGATGTTTAAAATTATTATTATAAATGTTAGACTCTAAAGCATAAAAACAAGGACACAGTACTGTTCACCTACTTTCCGCTCTGTGTGTGTCTGCTTCTGTAAGCTACAAACCTCATAAAACATTTAAGACTTGAACAATGCTAGACTTGTTCATTGTTCTGAATCAGTTCCACACAATTCCACATCTTCCGACCTAAACATCGGCGCTTGATTTGAGCCAGAACATGATCCAGCACATCTACGCGTACGTGCAATCAAAAATATGTTGAAAGTTCCAAATGTACTGCGTCTAATCTGAAGCTCTGCTCCCAGCATTTTATTCCACAACAACATGTCTCTCTGTGGTAGGTTAAATACTCATTTTTTGGCATAGTCTTGAAAATAAATAAAATGGCCTATGATTAATTTAATCTAATGACTTTAATGAAAATGTTACACGATATTACATGTGAAACACAAGTATGTAAATTAAATTAGGGCTGTCAAAATGATCGCGTTAATTCACGTTAATTCACGTTTTCATTAACGCGTAAAAAAAATAATTAACCCGCTATTTTCACGTTCCCAGATGTCTATTGTATCAAATAGGTAAGGCTTGAGGCAATATTCTATCGAGCCAGCAGATGGCAGCATTGCTCTATGAATGGTTTGAAAACAGCTAGATGCACTTGTGCCTCTTTTTTCTCAGCTTTCTGGTGATTTCAATAAAACTTACCTCTACTCGACTGGGGATTACAGGGGAACGAAACAAGCTAGAAACAAAATATTTTTTGCTGATGAAAGTTGACAGTCCATTCTTTCAGAATCTGGTTTTGGATTTCAGATAGTCATAGTACACAATATTCTGTGGGTCTTGAAAATTCAGTAAAAATCATCAGAAACGGCTGGCAATATGGGAGTACCTGTTCTGAAATAGGCTGGCAGTCATTACGCATGTCCGAATGACCCGCCCATTTATAATGATATCACTCAGAATGCCACGGACACGTGCGTGTGTGTGATGGTGACAGCGGTAACGTGGTCATATAATACACGCATATATATACATGCACAGGGGCCATTCTTTGATGTTGTGTGACACACGGAGGAGAGGAGGAGACACGCTGAAATGCAACCAAACTCGCAAAATTAAAGCTGGGGTACCTACATTTTCCCTTTCATTAACAGCTCATGTTGGTTGTACCCAAAAGTAGAAGGTTGTGAGCAAGTCAAACAGATTTAAGTACATTTGGTATGAATAACAATGTGTCATTACATTTGAAAATCTAATTTAACTTCAATTGGAGTGGATTTGAAATAGAATGTTAAAAATGCGCTTAATCGTGAGTTAACTCACCATTACTATGCAATTAATCAACTAAAAAAATTATTTGTTTGACAGCCCTAAATTAAATACATTTCCTTTAATTATTGTTGAATAATTAAATGCATTCATTATTGTCTATATGTAAATCACAGCTGAATGAAAACAACACAACAGCCTGAGACAGAAGAACAAAAAAACAAGTTCAGCCACAAAATTGCAACTGTGCAAATGTTTCACAACCCATTTCTGTAGAACCTTGGAAAAAACAGGTAATATGCTTATTGTCTCTAAGTATATTGTCTATATGCTTTTCGTTATATAAAAGAGTCACGAAAAGCAGACATCATAGAGGAACAAAAACCTAGGATGGACACAGAGAAATCTCAGATCATTAATTAAATATCTTCGATCCACTGTATTGATTTTATTGCGTGGACAAAATATTGCGAAACTGAACAGAATTATTTTCCTCCACTGTCACACATTACTACAGACACAGGTTTAGGGTTATCATTATCTCAATGATAACCCTAAACCTTCGTCCTGTGGCCCCAACAGGCTGAAGCTTCTCCCACAGAGAACACAGAGACACAGCAAACACAGACACAGAGAAACCCACAGAGAACACAAGGAAACTCACAGAGAAGATTACAGAGAAAACAGACACAGAGAAGCTCACAGAGAACACAGAGAAGATTACAGAGACACAGAGAAGCCCACAGAAAAGATCACATTGATCCCCTGATAGCGCAGAAAAGCACAATATAAAACCAATACATTATTGTTATTGACTTCTCATTTTTCTGTTGACCTTTTGGTTTATAAAAAACAAGAGCAAACATAGTAAGACAGTCTTTGTAGTGACGCATCTTCAGCAGAAGCAGATCTGTGTCGCTGCGTCCTGCTCACTCTGACTTTAACCGTTTGGATCTTTGGGTCAGAACAACCATCTCCAGTTACTGCTGACAGGGCACAGTGCTCCTCACACACACAGATATACATCTATATATAAATCTGTTTCAAACACTCACATCTTTGTGTATTTCCTCAATGATAGGGTTAGGCCAAGAGCAGAGCACAGGGACACTGGCAGTAGAGCACAAGGACAAATTCCCTGGCCGCTTTGCATGACCTGCCCATGGGAGATTTCACCAGATCAAAACATTTGTATTATATAATTACATCACCAACCAGAAACTAGCATTCTAAAACCGGGCACAAAATAATCCTTGTCCCACATCCAGTAAATAAAGTCTAAATTTGTGTGTGTTTGTGTGTGTCTGCGTGTGTAAGTGTGTGTGTGTGTGTGTAAGTGTGTGTATGTGTGTGTGTGTGTGTATGTATCTAATAAAAAAATTGATTTTGGGTGGGTGTGCTGGGTGGTAGGGTGGAGGGGTCATGGGCATGTGCGATTGTCTTTAAGAAAACTGTAAAGCACTATGTGTTGCATATCTTGTATAAAAAGCGCTTTATCCATTCAATTTGATTTATTAATACACACACCCACACACACAAAAAAACACACACACACATCCATAACATGTATAACATGTAAAAGTTATAACTTTTGAATCTGCTGGAAACAACAGCAAGTCCTAAGTTGCTCTGAAACAGTTGCTGTTTTGTTTTGTTGTTTTTCTTGCTTTTTTTACTTGAGATGTGGCTGCAGTACATTGTTCATGGTTTTACCAAGCCCCAGCGATCCAAGATGGCGCCGTATTCTAATGAATGGCTTGTGCTCAGTAGCGCATGGGATTTCACGGAGACCGAAAGATTAGCGGAACTCGCCTATATTTGGGCATCGTCTGGTCCTCCCGGTTCTGAGTAGTGGACGAGCTCCCATGATGCGTTGCGCCAAATATGCGTGTGACTTTCATGCAGATCCACAGAGGGGTTCTGCCGCGCTTTGACCAATCAGAGCTGCTGATTAGAGCAGCAGTAGAGTGGAGCCAGAGCGGGAAGGAAACGAGCAGAGTTTGTGACTGACACCAAAATCCCCGCAAAATCCGATCTTTATGAAAGCTGTAGTTTCTCTGTCAGCTGAGGTCGAGCTGTCTTAATTTACATTGAGTTCTATGGGACTTTTTTCTGGATAGCCCACGTGAATTTAGTCTGCAGTACCACGGGCACCCCCTGTGCCCATAGATGACTAGATTCATGGGTTTCACACTGATCCAGACAGGTGCGGAGAGGATTCATGGTCCCAAAAAAGCGGATCAGGCAAAAATCCACTGGAGGAAGGCTAACTTTTTGAAAAATGCTAACAAAGCCTTTAGCAGAGCAGAGAAAATGATCCGAACCAAGTGGCTACACCTCTGCTGCTGTGCCCTGAAGGGCTGTTTCTAATTATTATTATTATTACTATTACTATCGTTAGCTTTTTAGAATGATCCATTTATTTCTTTTGTTTGTGTGGATGAATGTGTTTTTGCTGCTGCTGAACACCTGAATTTTTCCTGCAGGCATCAAAAAGTATCTATCTAAATATCTATCTATAAAACAGAGTCTATTATTTAAGATAATCGTAAATAATTGACTCTGTTTGATGTGTACAATCTGAGTGCTCTTATTTCCTTCTTTCTCTGCTGTAATGTGCGCAACAATGATGCTGGAATTTTCCCACTGTGGGAAAAATAAGGGAATATCTTAACTTATATTATGTAGTCCGCAAGCTATAGGAGTCATTAACAAATGTGTCAAACAGCGATCTTCAGCCCTGAGCCTTTCCTCTTAGAGCTCTTACATAAGCACACTCTGTTTAAGGCGAGTCCCTGAGTCTCAGGTAACATCGTTTGTTTGCACTTACCATATTCCAGAAGAGAGGGTTGAAGACGATGGCAGCAACAGCCACACAAAAGGTGGGTTCAGTGAAGTCCATTAGTCTGAAGAGTGTTTGCACTGGTGCCAGGTCCATCTGAAAGAAGAGCACCATGAGAGCATAGGTCCATCTGAAAGAACAAAACCATGCGAGCGCAGGTCCATCTGAAAGAGAGAGAACCATGAGAGCACAGGTATATCTGAGAGAGAACGGTACCATGAGAGCACAGGTCTATCTGAGAGAGAACGGTACCATGAGAGCACAGGTCTATCTGAGAGAGAACGGTACCATGAGAGTACAGGTCTATCTGATAAGAAAAATACCATGAGAGTACAGGTCTATCTGAGAGAGAACAGTACCATGAGAGTACAGGTCTATCTGAGAGAGAACGGTACCATGAGAGCACAGGTCTATCTGAGAGAGAACGGTACCATGAGAGTACAGGTCTATCTGAGAGAGAACAGTACCATGAGAGTACAGGTCTATCTGAGAGAGAACGGTACCATGAGAGCACAGGTCTATCTGAGAGAGAACGGTACCATGAGAGCACAGGTCTATCTGAGAGAGAACAGTACCATGAGAGTACAGGTCTATCTGAGAGAGAACAGTACCATGAGAGTACAGGTCTATCTGAGAGAGAACGGTACCATGAGAGCACAGGTCTATCTGAGAGAGAACAGTACCATGAGAGTACAGGTCTATCTGAGAGAGAACAGTACCATGAGAGTACAGGTCTATCTGAGAGAGAACGGTACCATGAGAGTACAGGTCTATCTGAGAGAGAACAGTACCATGAGAGTACAGGTCTATCTGAGAGAGAACGGTACCATGAGAGCACAGGTCTATCTGAGAGAGAACAGTACCATGAGAGTACAGGTCTATCTGAGAGAGAACAGTACCATGAGAGTACAGGTCTATCTGAGAGAGAACGGTACCATGAGAGTACAGGTCTATCTGAGAGAGAACGGTACCATGAGAGCACAGGTCTATCTGAGAGAGAACGGTACCATGAGAGTACAGGTCTATCTGAGAGAGAACGGTACCATGAGAGCACAGGTCTATCTGAGAGAGAACAGTACCATGAGAGTACAGGTCTATCTGAGAGAGAACGGTACCATGAGAGTACAGGTCTATCTGAGAGAGAACAGTACCATGAGAGCACAGGTCTATCTGAGAGAGAACAGTACCATGAGAGTACAGGTCTATCTGAGAGAGAACGGTACCATGAGAGCACAGGTCTATCTGAGAGAGAACAGTACCATGAGAGTACAGGTCTATCTGAGAGAGAACAGTACCATGAGAGTACAGGTCTATCTGAGAGAGAACGGTACCATGAGAGTACAGGTCTATCTGAGAGAGAACGGTACCATGAGAGCACAGGTCTATCTGAGAGAGAACGGTACCATGAGAGTACAGGTCTATCTGAGAGAGAACGGTACCATGAGAGCACAGGTCTATCTGAGAGAGAACGGTACCATGAGAGCAGACACAGCATCAGCAGGAAACCGCTCCAGTCTTTGTGTAACACTCGTAAGGATAGATCAGAGAAAGTGAGGTCTTTCATGTGGCTATTTTTGCACAGTCTCAGAGTTTAAAGCCAGTGAGAGAAAGAGGAAAAGCAATAGGAATATGTGAGTTCAAACCAAAGTAAGTATTTTGTATAGTTCATATGTAACCCATGTTTAACTTTGCACTCATCTGACCAATACCAGTTTAATATTAACTTTTCTGAGAGCGAGAGCTTCTGGCAGCAAAAGAGTCTAACAATGTTTCCTAATAATTTGTGTTGAGACGAGGTCTAACTAACATCTTTGATGACGTCACTGATTTTCAACACTTGCAGAATACTGTGTGCTATGACTATGAGAAATATGAGAAAGTCTGAAAGACTGGACTATCTGCTTTCAGCAGCAAAAATAAGTTTCTAGCTTGTTTCGTTCTCCTGTAATCTGCAGTGGAAAATAGGGAGTATGACAGAAATCACGAGTTTTTGACAAAAAGCTAAGAAAATGAGGTGTTCGTGAAAGAAAATTAAATATTGAAAGTAGAGCCCATGACAAACTATGCCAGAAAGAAAAGAAAAAAATCTCTATATAGAGCTTTGAGCTTATTCAAAGTACAGCAGCAAGGATCTTAACAGGCACCGAAAGGAGGGGGAACAAAATTCCAGTGTTAAAATCCCTCCACACCAGTATAGAATTAAACAAAACTGAGCACTGTGCTAACAAAACGCCAGCCGTCTTGTGGTTCCTAAAGTCTAAAAAAGATGTCGGCTGTCAGCTGTTGTCTGTTTCATTGTCTGTTTCATGGAGAGATGATGGAACCCCAACCTCTATCTGCACCGGTAGAGTGTTTTTCCCGACTCCCTCTTGCCTGGGAGCTGCCTCAGTCCTGGGTCTACAGCCTTAGTCCTGGGTCTACTCTACAGCCCTGGATCTACAGCCTCAGTCCTGGGTCTACAGCCTCAGTCCTGGGTCTACAGCCTTGGTCCTGCCTCTACAGCCTCAGTCCTGGTTCTACAGCCTCTATCCTGGATCTACAGCCTCTGTTCGTGGGAGCGGATCGCTCTCTCAATATTGGCCTCCCTGGGGGTCCTCATATTTTCATTGTTTTTCTTTTTTTTTAGTGGTTCCTCTCTGATGCAGGAGTGTCTGAGGACAGTGATGGTCAGGGACAGTTGTGAACATTGGTCATCCCGGTCCCTTTAGAGCAAAAACTCCATTGCATTTCCTGTGTTCTAACCATTTGATTTTTTGACTTTGTGAAGTCCTCTGAGACGACTATTGTTGTGATTTAGAGCAACACAACATATTCTGACTTGAATACATAGTTATTATAGCCGATTTTTTTCAGAGATTTGATGAGAAACAGAGAGTGAAGCCCTCACTTAAGATAGAGGACTAATATATATATTTATTCATTAAAAAACATGTAATACAACATGTCAGGAAAAGTTTGAGGGAAGTCATGGTGCAGTAGAGAAAGTGCCTGTGTCCGTGTCTTTGGTGCCTCAAAACTGTCTTAATATCGTTTAATTAATAAATGCACCAAACCTGGCTCACATACATTCAGTTCCTGCGAAATTAAAATGTAATACAACAGGTTTTTTCTGGTAAGATGTCACAGTTTTTAATTGTGGTAAGATTTCAGTTTAAAGCAAACACATTGATGACGAGACCGTTTTTTATTATGATCCTGCACTTCCGGTGTGAGCTAGCATCACAGCTCTGTTAGCTCCCACCGCGGCCGCTGCTGCCTCCTTCTTTACCTGAGACATGTCCACGTTCTCAAGGCCTCCACAGCACTCGGGCAATCGCGGGTTTGGGTTCACTCTGTCCCCGCAGGCGTGGTTCATAAGCCCCGGTCTCTCTCTCTCTCTCTCTCCTCCACACGCTCCTCCTACAGCGCTTTGCCCGGTCTCAGCCGGAGAGACACGGGGCGGGCACTGTTAAGACTTGTGTGCTGATCAGGTGCTGATGGAAAGATGAAAGCCACTGTAACGTGGAAAATCAGTGTGCAGTTTGTTTACCATCCATCTTCTTCTGCTGAAGCATCACATAAGGCTTAACTGCAGCAGGAGCACCTCCAGCGCCATCTACAGGCCACAGGCGGGAGTGCGGCTGCAGGGCCAAAACATAGGAAAGAAGCATTTTGTGAAAGAAATGTTAAAAAATAAATCGTTTCTCCTTGGTCTCAGACCGAAGTACATCTGTGACCTCCTGCTGGGACTCTGAGGAGCACAGACACTGGCCTCCTCCTCCTTAAAGCTGGAGTTGTTTACCTTCTTTTCACTATTTATTCTCTTGCCTTGTACAGACATTCCACAACATTTAGTGTGTCAACGAGAGGGAGTTATGTAAACCATAGTCAGGAACAATTTTTCTGCCGTCCACAAAACTAAAATCTGGTTCCAGCTCGATGTATATATTTTTTATTATTATGTAATAATATTGTCTCACAGCTGGTAGACTTGCATAATTTGTTGTGGTTTTAGTTTCTGTGAAGAATAAGTGTGCTATTTAAATTGGATTAAAGGGAATTAGATAAGATCAAACCAACTGGAATGTTTGAAAGGATGCTGCGTTCAAGGCAACTGTATTTCCCACTTGTGACCAGGGAGCAGTTATTGTCCCAATAGACATGAGTTCAACTGTGACATTTATCAAAGACTAAACACCATATACTTGAGAACGGACAATTAGAGACTGAGGTCTTCAGAAAGTCCACTCACACTGACCAGTACCTGGCCTTTGATTAAAACCATTTAACTATCTCACTATCTCTTTTTGTGTGTGAACTGTTTTTATTGTGTGGTGTGTGTTTATCTTGCTGTCGCTTATATTCTGTCTTTCAATGCATTTTTAGTGAGACTATGTACACCTGTCCATGCAGCAGACCCCTGTTGCACATCTGTCATGAGCTGATGCTGTTTACTTTTCCTGAATCACTGGTCACATGCCCCTGAGGTGGAAATACTGCTGTCAGCGACAACAGAGAAGATAAATGTTTTACCAAGACTCACCTCCATCTATTACAATATTTACATATTTACATTCTCAAGCAGCCCTGTGTCTGCCTTATGACACTTAACAGGACGACTCCCATTGTTGTAAAGCACTTTATAGAATCTTGTCTGCAGAACTTGTGTCAAACAATACGTAAAGATAAATGATGGCTAACATTTTCATGCCACATATCAGGTCGTGTCAACGGCTGCTGACACGTCCCACTGTCTCTACAAGTTGAACCAGTTCATATATTGATAGATTATAATACAAACTAACTGTAGCTTATGATGCTATATATACTGTAATTATATAATTATACGCTCAGCAGAGAAAACAGTCACTACATTACAGATACTACACTACAGCCACTACACTACAGTTACTACATTACAGTCACTACACTACAGTTACTACATTACTCCAATCACTGATACTCAGCTCTGTCTGGTTAAAACAATAACATAATCATAGTGTGTCACTGACGGCTGTGTACCTGCTGCTCATAAAAGAATGTCATGTAATTGCTCCAATTTACTTTCCGTGTTTGTGTGTTGTGTGACCTCATATAAAATGTTTTCATAGACGATGTTTACCTCCAGAGAACAGCGTGTGACAGTGTGTTACACTCGCGCTGTCTACACACACACACATACACACACACTCCGATCATAAGGATCCATCACAACTACGGGAATTACTAAAGAGTTTAGTTTAGGTCATTATTTTCAAATACACATTAGAGAGAGACAAGAGGGAAAGAGAGAAACCTGAGAAGGACATGTGGCCATTCTGACCAATCTGAGCACCGCTGATCAGAGTGGGATGAGTTTTTTTGCACCAAAGTGTGTATTTGTAGAAAAAAAAGACAAAGGTCAGGGATGAGACGTCTGTCTGGGAGGCACTAGAGGATGAGAAGGAGTTTCTACCATGAAGACATAAGACCGCTAAACCAGACCTCTCTCTGTCTCTGTTTCTGTGTAATTACTATTCTGTTGTTGTGTGAATACTGTACTGAACATCTGCTGGAGGTACATACGAATGTCACTGCATGTAATGTGTATGTGACATACAAACAAGCTAAACTAAACAAACTAAATGTAGCTTATGATGCTATTCCGTGAGGTTGATAGAGCTTTTGTCTCCAACAAACTCAAAATGATGTCAGTCTGTCCACCTGTATAATGTACTATTGCCCACGCAGTGCCTGCTCCTGCTTCAGCCTCAGCCGTCTTCTACCAGAAGATCTCGCGGTGCAGAGGATAACAACAAAACACAGTCACTACATTACTGCCACTTCATTACAGCCACTCTATTACAGTCACTACACTGTAGTCACTACACTAAAGTCACTACACTGTAGTCCCTACACTACAGTCGCTCCATTACAGTCACTACTTTACTCCAATCATGATACTCAGCTCTGTCTGGTTAAAACAATAACATAATCATAGTGTGTCACTGACGGCTGTGTACCTGCTGCTCATAAAAGAATGTCATGTAATTTCTCCAATTTACTTTCCGTGTTTGTGTGTTGTGTGACCTCATATAAGATGTTTTCATAGACGATGTTTACCTCCAGAGAACAGCGTGTGACAGTGTGTTACACTCATACTGTCTACTCACAGCGCACATGCACACACACACACACACACACATTCTGATCATAAGGATCTATCACCGCTACGGGTTATTATTGTCACATACACATTAGAGAGACCAAAGAGAGACCTGAAAAGGACATGTGGCCATTCTGACCAATCAGAGCCCCGCTGATCAGAGTGGGATAAGCTTTTTTGCACCAAAGTGTGTATTTGTAGTAAATAAAAGACAAAGGTCAGAGATCAGGTTTTTTGGAAGGTGACCACATGTCACTGCTGCTGGTCTGGATTGGGGGGGTCTGGACGGGTTCTGAATTAGGTCTGGATCGGGGTCCTCGTCATGTGCACACAGCACGTGTTGAGGATTTGAGGATGAGTGGCCTCTGTCTCCTAGCAACGCTTTGATTGTTTCACGTGGAGATGGTGCAGGTTTTGGCAGAGTCCACATGATCCATTGTTTGTGTTTTATTCCTCTGTTTGTGGAGGATGTGGACCTGGATCATCGACCTGGACATTCATAAGTACAATAAATATCACACACCAGCTTTTAGTTAGAAACCATCGATCAGACGTGTGTTTGATCTTTCTGCAGTGATGTCACACTGCTTAAACAGGACCTATTTTGCTTTAATCTATGACATTATTCATGTATGCATCAATCTTATATGAAATCTTAATATTGATTTTAGACTTTGAGGAAATCAAGATAATAGGTTTTTTTCAAACCTGAATTAATAGAAATTGTATTGATCCCAAAGAAAATTGTGCATTAGTCCCTTGTTCACATTTGCACAAACACAGGATAAAGTTAAAAGAAAAAAATGTCAATAAAAATAACAATACACACACAAGAGAAGTTATGTAAACCCTAACAAGTAAAGTTTACTTGAAAAAACCTTGGAAATAAATTGCGTATTAACTTCACTTGAATTACTCGAGTACATCCTTTACTTGATATTACCAAGTAAACTCGAGTGATTGCAATAAAGTTTAAATTTCTGCTTATGCTCCGACCGGGAATCGTACTCAGAACCCTGTAGTTGAGAGACAATGGTGCTACCCACTCAGCCACCAGGACACCCTGCCATTATCACACCTGCCTGAATTGAACAGAGAGAGTTCAATTCAAAGAAAACCCTGAGTGACATAGGCAAGCTTTAAATAAACTAACTATAAATGAGTAATATCTACTTACTGGGAAAAATCTTTTTAAAATAGCTTTGATATCTGAAGTACGATTGAAGTTTGTCTTGCAGTGCACTGCAAGACAATGTTCAAGACGTTTCCCTCTCTCCTCCCCCCTGCTCCTCCTCAGCTCCTACTGTTCTCCTCTCTTTCTGCTGTTCCCCCTCTTCTCCTCCTGCTCTGCTCCCTCTCTGCTCCTTCCTCTCTCAAAAACGTCCACAAGCATGTGCGCTGACATACTTGCAGTACCACACCGGGGCCGGTGGGGGTGGACCCAGAAAGAGAATTATTCAACGCTTGTGGTGTCTTCTTTTCTCTCAAAAACGGCTAAACAGGATGATCCAAAAATCTGCTCTAGACCCAAAGCTACGTTCCAGATCTGTGGCAATGCTGAGGGGAGCATATGTTTTTGGACCACTCTAGTTTAGCCTCTGAGGACTTCAGAAGGCACTCGTCAAATTAATGGAGCTGGTGCCGGCAAATGCATGCACAAATGTGTTTTTTCACATTTTCCTTCAGCCCGCGGCCATTTTGAAAAAGCACCATAGAAGGAAAAAGTGATGGCACTTAAGTTTCAATGGCAGAGATAGGCATGACTACGTTCTTTAATTATAAGTCTATGGTTCCAACCGGAGAACCCTCTTTCCTAACGGTTCAGCATCAGTGTCCCTCTTCCTCTGCCCAACACACAGTGAAGACAGAAGACTTTGGTGCATCAAAGCCCCCAATCAACACCATCCATTCACTCACTCACTCCATTCATAACTGTTGTACATGGTTTTAGTTGTAGGGGAAACTGGAGCACCCAGAGGAAACCTACACAGACACCGGAGAACAGGCAAACTCCACTGCTCAGACCAGGATTCGAACCCAGGACCTTCTTGCTGAAAAGCGCGAGTGCTATCCACTCAGCCACTGCGTCGCCCAGGAGGAAATCTACATCATTGACACTGACTCCTTCAGACACAGAACATCAGCTTCAGCATCAGAGACAAACTGCTTCATTAAATTGCTTTTTGGAGTGACAGCACCTGTGTCCTCTGCACCTGTGTCCTCTGCACCTGTGTCCTCTGCATCTGTGTCCTCTGCACCTGTGTCCTCTGCACCTGTGTCCTCTGCACCTGTGTCCTCTGCACCTGTGTCCTCTACACCTGTGTCCTCTGCACCTGTGTCCTCTGCACCTGTGTCCTCTACACCTGTGTCCTCTACACCTGTGTCATCTGCTCATGAACATCTGTTTCTTCGATAATAATCATGCCACTCAGAGGTCTTAAATGAGATCACACTCACATTCGCAGCTCGGAGGTTTAGACATGTCCTGTTGCCATGGCAAATTTCATTTTTTTGCCACATGCTGTTATTACTGGGATCAGTCTGTGTGCATCTATATATTCAGATTTGGTACCAACTTATTTGTTTCATTAATAATACCTGTTGTTTGTCCCAACAGAAAGATCCTTGTGAGAGTCCTGGGTTTACAGCCTCAGTCCTGGATCTACAGCCTCGGATCCCTCCCTCAGTGTGGTCCTCCCTGAGGTTTCTCACTTTTCCCCCTTTGGGTTTTTAGAGTTGTTCCTCTGATGCAGGAGGCTCTAAGGACAGTGATGATCCAGGACACTATACAGCACTTCTCAGGAAAAAAAGTCTCTTAACTTAATTGTTAATACTCCAGACACAGTGGTGATAAAAAAAATTACTGTAGCCACAGCTGCCCTGGGGCACACTGGCAGAATCGGGGCCACCTGTATGTGCCATTGGCCCCTCCCACTGCCAACAGCCATTCACACTCACCAGACTCATTCTAATGTGGGTGAAGTGTCTTGCCTAAGGACACAACCACACTTTGGCACTTTAGAGCCGCAACACAACAGTAAAGTGCATTTATGAGTCAGACGCCCTGTAGGCTCTGTGCTGCTCCCAGATCACGTCACAAACTCAGGTCTTTGTGTGGGATAAAGCTCAGGTCAGTGGTGTCAAGAAGCCCTGTGGGAGTGAGGAGGAAGTCAATCATTCTGTAACGTCTGGGGGAGAAGGTGGAGGGGCACGGTTGAAGTGGAAGAAGTCAGACTGAAGTACATCAGCAGAGACCAAAGGAATCAGACTGGAATAGTGAAAAAGTATATCCTTGGGGAATAACTAAACGTTTGCATTCCAACACCAAAGGGATTTTGGTGACACTGAGTAAAGTATGTTTTTTATACTGGTATTTTTTTAAAATGATAAAGTATGTTTTTATACTGATAAAGTATGCTTTTATACAGAGATCACAGCCGTTTGGGCTCAGGCTGTTAAATAGGTTCCTAATTAACTTTTTCGCTGATGGCAAAGAACAGAGATGCATGTGAAGTTTATAATGATGGTTTATGTGATTAAACGAAAATATAGGTCCACATTGACCCTGATCCTGACCCTCACCCACTGTTATCACCTGCAGCTGTTTTGTTAAAATAATTATGATTTTTCAAAGTGGGGCGACAATGGCTCAGTTGGTAGAGCATTGGCCTTTGAGCCTGAAGGTTGTGTGTTCAAGTCCACCATGAGACCTTCTCCACCAACTCCTACTGCTGTCTTTGTGTCCTTGGGCAAGACCCTTAACCCCACTTTGCCTGAAGCCCCCGCTAACAGACCATGGCTACGCCATAGAGCAGCCATCCTCCTTTGGACTCATCAGCTTCAGGAGGGATCAGAGAGGGACTGGTGCTATGAGTGGCATCTCTGGCCACCCCCCCAACCCAGAAATGGATTAAGGGGTAGAAAATGGATGGATGGATGGATTTTTCTAAGTGTGTGGAGCTCGTATCTCCACCTGAGTCATTGCTGGTGATAATGACAATGTTCTGACAGTGGTTCTGCAAGTCTGTCAGACTGTACAATGAGCACTAACCAACTGTCACTTTAGCCCATTTCACTGACATTTGGCCGAGTTCATCTTTGAATGTGGTGATGAAGTTTGCTTCGTTGCGGGTGCATTATTGTATCAGTTTAAGCATTTCCTGGTGTTTGCATATTCTCTCTCTTATCCGCCTCTTAAATGAGGTGTAACATGTCAATGTAGCGTATGAGCCTGGGAAGACCGCTGATACTGATACCTCACATAAAGCCTTAGAGCTCACCTCACAGTCACACTAAGAGAAATACTTTCATAGAAAAAAAGGCTATGAGTTTCTGTTTCAGTCTCAGCGTCAGTCTTTCGTGACTTTGTGAGGCTGTAATTACCAGTGCTGATGCTGATTGACAAATGGGACGTTGGTCCCTAGTTTTTCAGCAGTTTCTATAGCAACTGTCTATATTTATGTTTCAACTGGAAGCTATAGGTAAATTACCTCCACAGATGATCAGCGCAGCCAGAGTCACTAAGAAGATAAAACCTAATTCTATCTTTACATTTAAGACTTAATCACAATTCAAGCTCATTAAACATTCATCTCTTTCAAAAACAAACCTGGAAACTTTGCACCAGCAACTCCCCCCGCCACTTTTGTTCAATGGCTATTTTTTTCAACATGCAACAACTATGATGGAAATGGTCAGTGTTTCAAAACCGTTGTTATTTGGAATCAAGCAAATGCTGTGACTCACATTATACAGAGTGTGAGTGTGTGTGCGTGCGTGCGTGTGCGTCTCTTAGGTTTTAACCCAAGGGACTGGTTGAAACAGTGTTCCAGAACCAGTGGTACATTCTGCTCCATGAGTCATGTCCCGACAGACTGATGGTCTAAGTTTAACTTTAGCAGAGGGTATGTCTAAATTTCTCTGTTAGAACGTCAGTCCTGAGTCTGTTCTGATCTTTCACTCAAACTGATGGCTGCGAACAACAACAAAGATATAACGTGGATTTAGACTTTGGCTTAAACCAAAGGGACTGAAGCAAAGGGACTAAACCAAAGAGCTTGAACCAAAGAGCTTGAACCAAAGGGAGATACAATACTACAATATGAAATGTAACATTGCAACAGATGCAGAAAAGTCAGGAAAATACGAATTATTAATTTTTGCCTGATTAATTATTTTTGTTTTGGAGGTGAACAGTATCACCTCCAGTATAATGTCTGATGTCTGCTGTCGTTGGGCAAGACACTTAGCCCCACGTTGCCTGAATCCCCCGCTAAAAGACCAAGGCCATGTCTTCGATGACGGAGCAGCCGTCCTCCTGTGGACCCACCACCTGCAGGAGGATCAGCGAGGGACTAGTGCTATGAGACTTGGGTGGCAGCTCGGATTGCCACCCCCCGACCCAGAAATGGAATGATAAAGGGGATGAAAATGACATGACAGGACAGGTGAACAGTATCGCTGCAGAATAGAGGCCTGTGGTGAGAAGTGACTGATGCATCGGTAACATACTGAATAAAAAACATTAAGTCTTTTCTTGTTTTTGTGTTTTCACTGAAGCTTTGTTTGGTCACAGTCAGACATTTATGAAAAATAAGAAAAATTACCTGCACTCCTGAGTCACTGTAACCCAGAAACACACCTGCTACAGAGGAGGAGGAGCACAGGAGGAGGAGGTGGTGCGTCACTGTAACCCAGAAACACACCTGCTACAAAGGAGGAGCACAGGAGGAGGAGGAGGTGCGCAGGAGGAGGAGGTGCGTCACTGTAACCCAGAAACACACCTGCTACAGAGGAGGAGGAGCACAGGATGAGGAGGAGGTGCATCACTGTAACCCAGAAACACACCTGCTACAGAGGAGGAGCACAGGGGGAGGTGCGTCACTGTAACCCAGAAACACACCTGCTACAAAGGAGGAGCACAGAAGGAGGAGGAGGTGCGCAGGAGGAGGAGGTGCGTCACTGTAACCCAGAAACACACCTGCTACAAAGGAGGAGCACAGGAGGAGGAGGAGGTGCATCACTGTAACCCAGAAACACACCTGCTACAGAGGAGGAGCACAGGAGGAGGAGGAGGTGCGTCACTGTAACCCAGAAACACAGCTGCTACAATCTGAGAAGAGGAGGAGGAGCAGAGGAGGAGAGGAGGAGGTGCATCCCTGTAACGCAGAAACACAAGTGCTACCATCTGAGGAGAGGAGGAGGAGGTGCATCACTATAACCCCGAAACACACACCTGTTTACAGTCTGAGGAGGAACAGAGGAGGAGGTGCAGCAGCATAGGAGGAGGTGAGGAGGTCATTAGTAACAACAAACTGCTTTCGGGTCAAGGAGGAAGTGATCAGACAGCACCATGGACAGCGCTCAGGGGAAACAGGAGAGACCCAAAGGAGGAGTTCCTGAGGAGGAGACACAGGGGCCACAGAATCAGAGTTTGTGAGAGTGATGACAAGGATGACAATAATGAAATCTTTGGTTTGTCTGAAAGAAGAGAAAGATAGAACTTCCTCAGGACTCAGACTTCTGTAACTTTATCCAAAACGAGTGGAATTGATCGAGATGTTCTGATAATTCACATAAGCTTTAATGTGATCTCGCTGGTGGGTGTTCTAGTTAGTTAAACTTGTCAAAGCACAATTATTTTGGTCTTCAAACCCCACTGGCTGTTTATCATTTTAAAGCTTATTTTCTCATCAACATTAATATACAAGTGCAGACTACACTCAAAAGATAAAAAGCATAATATAGGCACGGTAATAATTCTCATCACATTTCTTACCTTTGGACTTGTGCTCTGTCTGTAATTTTGAAGTTATCTTTGTTTGCTCATTAATACCATAAATGTCCATGGAAAAGCAATATGCACTTTTGATTTCCGAACCATAGCCCAGCATGGATATATAATCCAAAAATGTGTTTTTCTTTAACAGGAAAAAAACGTCTTCAAAGACATTACAAGTTGTTTCTTTCCAATTGCTAAAACTACGATGGATTTGGCCCGAAAAAAATTCTCTGCTCGTGTTCTTCGTCTTCGCCAAACAATGAGACCTTGGTTAAGGAAATCCGTGCAGTAGTTTTTTTTTCTCTATAACCTATTTATAGCCACATTAGTTAACAAGTCTGCTGCCTCGAAGCTGGTTTAGCAGTAGCAGACTTTTGGGACTGAGGCCTTCATCAGACTTAGCATATCTTAAACATACATAATCTAAATGTGACATCGATGCTATAGTTGTTCCTTGACCTGGACTAAACATTAAGAGACTTATTTGCATGTACGCATCTGTATGTATCTCTACACTGTCCTCAGGTCAAAATGAGCCGCCAGTGATCAAAAGGAGAAGAGAAATAACTCAATCCGGGTCTAAAAGGGTCTCATTGACACAGGGTGAGGTTTGTTAAAATCTTCAACATTCAGCTCCAAAATGTATTAGGAGATTTTTTAATCACTGTGGCGGTCACTCCGACCCAAACACTGAGGGACGCAGACTAAACAATAAGAGCGTATTCAATTGTGCACTGGTGCCCTCTGCTGGCTTTGTCATGTACTGCAGCTCAACAGTCAAAAAGAGAAAACAGACCTGAACTCCACCTTCATGACTAAGCTGCATAAAGCTGAATTGTTACTAAAATCTGGAAGTCATCCCTAAAACGTGAGACAATGACTCTGACAATGTTCAAATCCAGGTTAAAACAGTTATGTTTCTGTAACAATTGAGGCACTTTATCTTTAAGGTGAAATGGCCACTATTATTAATCCCCATAGGGCAATTCATCTGCATTTGACCCATCCTGATGTGCTTATGATGCTTACGTCAGGAGCAGTAGTCTTCGTTGTACAGCGCCCAGGATCCCATCTCCAGATGTTGATGCTTGTCTTGGTCAGGACTACAGGAGCTGGAATTTTTTACCTATTGTGTATGTTTTTAGTGGTAAGGGAAACCGGAGCAACCGGAGGAAACCTATGTAGGTACAGGGAGAACATGCAAATTCCACTCAGAAAGACCCAGTTCCGACCGGGATTTTAACTCAGGACCTTCTTGTTGAGTAACGAGAGTGCTATCCACTCAGTCCATCAATTATTTTTATTCTTTTTTAATGTAATGTGATTATTTTAATGCCTTGTGATATTTCCATCCTGTTCAGCACTTTGTGTTGCCTTATGTATGAACTGTGCTTCACATTAAACTTGCCTTGCCTAAAGTAACGAGTTAATGTTGCATATTTCCTTTAGAAGTAACTTGAAGCATCATCACGGAAACAGTTACAAGTGCAACTAGTAGCAAGTCATTTGTGATATTGACAAAGAATCTAGATTGAAAGATTGAAAGATTTCAAGTATAATAATTTCCTGCAGATGGCAGCTTAGTTGTTTAGCAATGAGCTTTAAGGATTTTAGATATTGTCAACAAAGAAGAACGTGAATGAATCATGGAAACTAAGAACATTTACTTGTAAAATGTAGGTAGTGGTTTATAAATATAAATAGAAAGCCCAGAAAAGTGCTGTCATTCAAACCCATAATGCAACATAAATTGCAGAACTAGAGTTTTATTGAAAAGTAGAAAAATTACATTAAGTTTTAAATAATGATAGTAAAACACAAACAATGCAGACATAAACAAGTGGAAGAGTTCCTTCAGCGATGAAACACGTCGATGTCTTGTCAATGGGTTAAGACATTTCTACCTTTCAAGCCGGGAAAGTGGACACGTCTGTTTATCTTTTTTTGACCTATTCTCTTCATTGAACAATTCTTTTGACCAATGAAGTGCCTCAGGATATACAAGGGATGAGAATTTTCTGCGGATCAGCGAATTCCAACTTTTTCCTGCTAAAAATAGAGTTTCTGTGAAATGTGTGACTGCGAACTGTGACTACTCGAACGGGATTCACATCCTCCGTTCTTACCTTGGGGGCCGCTTTGTACCGACAGCCGCTTTGTACCGACAGCCGCTTGGTACCGACAGCCGCTTGGTACCGACAGCCGCTTGGTACCGACAGCCGCTTGGTACCGACAGCCGCTTGGTACCGACAGCCGCTTGTACCGACAGCCGCTTGTACCGACAGCCGCTTGTACCGAGCGCGGACCATGGACGCCCGTACAGAACCATAGGCGCCCGTACAGAACCATAGGCGCCCGTACAGAACCATAGGCGCCCGTACAGAACCATAGGCGCCCGTACAGAACCATTGGCGCCCGTACAGAACCATTGGCGCCCGTACAGAACCATTGGCGCCCGTACAGAACCATTGGCGCCCGTACAGAACCATAGGCGCCCGTACAGAACCATTGGCGCCCGTACAGAACCATTGGCGCCCGTACAGAACCATAGGCGCCCGTACAGAACCATAGACGCCCGTACAGAACCATAGACGCCCGTACAGAACCATAGACGCCCGTACAGAACCATAGGCGCCCGTACAGAACCATAGGCGCCCGTACAGAACCATAGACGCCCGTGCAGAACCATAGGCGCCTATGGATCAGGACAATCCCCAGCTTGTTGTATGTGGAGGTCTTGCCCGTCTCCCCCGTCTCTCCCGCACGTCTCCTCAGAATGCGCAGCCAAATCTCACTGAATTAAAGCTGAGGTGCCTACATTTTTGCTTACATTGACCATGCATGTTATTTGTGCACAAAAGTAAAATGTTGTTGCGAGTCATTATTTGATTTTACTCACATTATTTTTGGTTCCATTTTCCTTCCTGTGTGGAAGTTGTATATTTTCTGTATTATTCTACTGAAGGTTTATAATAATACACTGCATTCTTATTGACAGCCACAAGTGTCAGCTCTCTGCTACAGAGCCCGAGATATCAATCATTTCGTAGACGTTGATTTTCAGGAAAACTTCAGGGTTTAGAGGATGTTTCTAAAGTCGTCGATAGATTTTACAGTTCTGTTTTACCAGGTGTGTCGGGCCGTAAGTTTAACTCATATTTTGTATTAATTGTGTTTTGATTCCTTTCCTTTAAGCCTCTGTCTGCATGTTGTGGTTGTTTACAACAAGATTCTCAAACTTGCAACAATCACATTTTGAATTATATAAGACAACGTTGAAGTTGGCTGGATGACATGAGATTTAACATTAGAAAAGTACTTCTAATAAAAATCGTTTTTGGCATTGGTTGTAAATCAAAGGAAGGCTGCTCACCCATCATCTCTACTTCAGATAGTAGGTTTTCCCAACGTTTCATTCTTATCCAAAGAACTTTTTTGAGGGGATGAAAGCTCAGCAGCAAGTTGGAGATTTATAACCTGTGGATGTGGTTAGCCACCCCCTGATCCTGGGGTCAACTTCGAACTAGCAACAATTATGACAATTTTGGGGCGACAGTAGCTCAGTTGGCCTTTGAGCCAGAAGGTCGTGGGTTCAAGCCCACCTCAAGACTTTCTGCACCGACTCCCACTGTCTGCTGTCGTTGTGTCCTTGGCAAGACACTTGACCTCTGGAAACACCTGATGCCACAGTGGGGCGGCTGTGAAGTGCCAAACTGCTGTTGTGTCCTTAGGCAAGACACTTCACCCCCATTGCCTAGAATGAGTCTGGTGTAGAGCCCTGCACTTGACCCCCTGGCCCGAGGGCCCCGACAGCCCGAGGGCCGGGCTTCGGGCCGATGACCATATAATGACCTCGGACACGGGCCGGGCTCAGGCACTTTCAGAGCGGCAGATTACATTTACGAACGCACCCACTGAATATAGCATTCTATCACGCTGTAGTGTTTGTTGTTCTGTGTAGTGTTGTCATTGACGACACATAGCGTTACTTACAAGTGTGTTGCGGCATCTGTGTATCATACAGCTGCGTATCATACAGCTGCTACCATGTATAACTCCGCCCTCTAGCCAAGCCTGTGTTCATATCAGTGCGCGGCACTATATACTACGCTAAAACATTGTTATGGGAGGTAAAAAAACAAAACAAAAAGAAGTTGGGCTTGATGCAGGTTTTGGACCTGAAAATTCAGAAACCACATCGGGCCGGGCCGGGCTGGGGCGCCACCCCCTCAGGCCAGGGCCGGGCTTGGGCCCAGATAATAGGCCCGTGCAGGGCTCTAGTCTGGTGTGTGTGAATGGTTGGTGGTGATAGGAGGGGCCGATGGCACTTACTGGTTGCCTCGCTTCTGTTAGGTGCCCCAGGGCAGCTGTGGCTACAGCAGTAGCTTATCACCACCATGAATGAATAATGAAGGACGTCTTTGAGCGTCCAAAAAAGCGCTATATAAAACCAATGCATTATTATTATTTATCATTAACTCATTAGGGCTAACGATCCTAAATCATTAGCACATCACTGATATTGTCTGCTAACAATGCTCATTCCCTTGAAAAAGTTCTTTGGATAAGAACGAAAACCTACTAAGTGAAGTATAGATGATGGGTGAGCAAACGTCCTTTGTTTTAAATAATTCCTGTGTGACTGAGAGCTTACATAAACTTATTGGCTCCAAAATAAAACACTCAAATCAAGATAAAATGGTAACAAATTAAACAATGAGCAGATGTTTTTGGTCGTCTCTGGCAGCTAATCACAACAAAGTGCAAGAAAACAAGAACAGCTCACATGGACGCAGGGCCATGCCTAGCCCAAAGGGAGGGGCCCTTTCCTAGTTCCTCCCCTTGGGGACAAGGGGGTGGGGCCAGTTGCGGGACTGGAAGTAGCCCCGGAGTCCCTCCAGGTCCACAGGAGGAAAGTATGGCCCGATCCTCTTCCTGATCCACCACTGTCCTCGAGCGGCACTGGAGCTGCCAGGTTTGCTGAACCTGTAGATGTAGTGCTCTCCTCGAACCCATCTGGACCAGAACCAAGACAATGTTACTCTAGTAATAAATATATCTGACCAGAACAAAGACAATTTGCTTTTTTTCTAGCTTTTACAGCAGTACAGTGTTCATGGTTTTGCACTGGTCCAGACCGGAGCGGAGAGGACTCGTGGTCTGAACCAATCAATGCCATTAGCATCATAGCTATTACCATGCTCAACTGCGTCACCGATAGCTTAGCTTAAAATCCATTTATTAAGCATGTCTCCTCATAGAGGCAATTTTAAGATCCATTTGGCCATTAGACCAAATATAACAGTATTACTCCCTGAGGCGCCATTAAAATGTGTTTGTAGCTTTAGCGAGATATCTGAGAGATGTTTGTAGATTAAGCTGGAAACAGTCGGTGCACACAATCCCCGGAACGTGTTTTACCCGGACTATTCAAGTGGACGCACTTGCTCTTCAGTGTTTTTTTTTTTTTACAAGTTGAGTGAATAAAAGTGGTTTGGATGTGTGTACAATAAAGTGCATGAGCACAAATATTACAGTATTTGTGCCCAAAACTGCGTCTTGAGTTGTATGGCGCAATCAGATGCATGCGTCTCGTATTTGCTCTTCATTTATTTCCGAGTGAAGCCAGCTTCCGTGCCGGCTCGTACTTATACATTTTGGCATATAAATATATAGCTCGGTCTGTAAACACAGTCAGAAATTCATACATAGTGTGCACCAGATTATCAAGCCACTGTTAAAATTAGAGAAGATACGGTATTGTGGTGTATTGAGATGAGCTTATGTAGTGTAATACTTAAATGTAATTTACCACCATAATTTGCAAATAAATTCTCGAAAAATAAGACAACGTGATTTTATCATTCTGTCTCTCAGAGTTGAGGTATAACTATGATGTAAATTACAGAAGAACTTGCACAATTGGTGGCTGACAAAATACTATTTAACCCCACTGTAGTATATAGTATACAGTAGCAGAGGTTACCTGGGGGAGGCGCTGCCATGAAAAGGGTTGTGGTCGATCAGAGAGAGCACAGAGCTGTCGTTGGAGAGTAGACGGCCGGCGATGTGGATCACCCACTCACTCTGTTCATACGTCTGCAGTGAACAAGGTTTTTTTTAACATCACACTGAAAACACTGAACCTCAGACCACTGCAGTCCCTGAGAGAGAGGTGCTGCCCCCTCTAGTCAAAAACTGAACCTCAGACCACTGCTGTCACAAAGAGAGAGCTGCTGCTCCCTCTGGTCAGACTCAGAAGTAATCGGAAAGGAATAACCCTGGGATAAAAATCTCAGACTGGGGAAAGAGAGAAAGCTAATATTGCTTTGGACTTTTTATAATACACTAGGTCTCAATAGTATCTGAAATCTTTGGACTGGTGTACACTGCACTCTTCATGCTTTAACCAAGTCCTGAACAGAACATACATTATCTTACCCAAACTTTAATTTTTTGATCGGATGCTGTATATTAATGTTAACTTGTAAAACACGAATCCGCTAGAGTCAATTCAAAATAATGTAAAATCACATACTATTTAATATTGAAACTAGATATATAACTGACAAAACCTTTAGACCAGCACTCTCTAGCAGATTATTAAGTGCTAATTAGTGAACGCTTACTCTCCCCCACATGTTCGTTAGCAGTGAGTTAGATGTAAGGCCATGTAGAATAAGGACGAATAAGTGCTTAATAAATACAAATTAAGAGAAAGAGACACTTTATCACATTATCTGTTTATGTGTGATTATCTGTTAAAGTGTCCTGTCCCTGAGCACAGAGTTGTTCCCCTGATGCAGGAGGCTCTAAGGACAGAGATGATACAGAACATCTGCCCTTTATGGACCAATGGCTCTATGTGTTTGAACTGTTTGATTCTCGGTTCTTCGTTGGTGAATCAACTGTTTTGTAAAGTCCTCTGAGATAACTACTGTTGTGATTTGGGCGATACACAAATAAATTGAATGGAATACCTGGAACGCTGCGAACCACATGAGCCAGTCGAGGCGGAGGTGGTAGGGAGAAATGAAACAGGGGCGTCTGTACACGTCCCCAGGTTTACACAAGAACTGGTACTCCTCCCACACAGCGCTGGGGTCTTTGGGGTCTGCAGCTGACGTGCCCTGCAGGATCACCTCCGTGCGCTCCTTAGTGATGCTGGACGGAAACAACACATTGTTTTAAACTTGAAATCATACTGGTGCTATGTGTACTGGGTGGCATCTCTGGCCACTCCCTCAACCCAGAAATGGATTAAGGGGTAGAAAATGGATGGATGGATCATACTGGTTACATTTCTGCCATAAAAATGGAAAATAAATGTACAAGAGGATAAATGACACAGCACAGAATAAAAATTTTGAGGGCCTCCTGCTGGGACTCTGAGGAGCACACAGAGCGTACCTCTGTGAGTGTGTGTATGTACCTGTATGTACCTGTATGTACCTGTATGTACCTGCCAAAGGCCCCATATGTGTTGACGATGCGCAGTGGGTCGAAGGATGTGTTCATCACTTGTTTGGAGCTGAGCAGGTTCATCACCACGGGAACGCTCAGGCAGCCAATCAGGAGGCCCAGAGAGACATTAACCACTTTACGAATCTGCATCCCTGAGAGATACACATCTGCATTACACCCACAATCAGAAGGCCCATGCAGAGGTTAACCACTCTGCAAATCTACATCTCTGAGACACAAAAACTACAACACAACATCTGCATCTCACACACACTCAACAACATCTCTGGTACCTCTGCTGGTCTTTGGTGATAGTCCAGCTTCAGTCTCTTCTTGTATCTTCAGAACCTGGTCCTTGGCTCCGCCCTTGGAGCGGAACAGAAATTCCAGGGCTGCGTCGTCGAAACATGACAAACTGGGAACAATGGTGAGCCAGTTCAGGAAGCTCAGGTTCCCACTGAGTATCAGGACCAGCTGCAACACAACACAACCTCACAGAACCTGCAACATAACAGGACCTCACAGAACCACACAGACAACAGAACCTAACAGAATAGTACTCGAGTAAACACCTGGAACAGTATCTGTATGGCGCCGTGGACCATACACATGCGTCGGCCAATCACGGTGAAGAAAGGAACAATGAGCTCGATGATGTGATTGGACAGAGTCTCACAGCGATGAATCCACCAGGGCGAGCGATGAAGGAAATATGACAACGGGTTAGGGACCGGCTGGGTCTGATACACACACACAGACAGACACACAGACACACACACAGAGTTAGTAAGAGAGTAAGTAAGCTAAATGTCCCAAGTTTTAACAAAACATCAAGCGACAAGCATCAAATGTAAACACACAAAACAATCACCAGAATTTGACAGGACTATGGGCATCACACTGGACCGTGATCTTTGATGTGTGTGTTCATTGATATGTGTTTTCATTGATATGTGTGTCCTATGATGTGATACCTCATAGTGGTAGTCCATACAGGTGAGGTCCAGCCAACATTTGTCTCCTCGGATTTTAATAAGTCCCTGAAAAATAAACCGAACACCTTTACCAGGACCAGGTGTGTCAGAGAGGACCAGGTGTGTCAGGACTTTAACAAACTATCTTCGGAAAAGAAAATTATAACTAAATGATATCCATTCGCACCTGCAACACTGTACTTCAAAAGTATCTACTCTGAGGATTACTCTGAGGATTACTCAGAGGATAATTTAGAGTAAGAATAATTCGAGTAAGAGTACTGACCGCTCCCAACATGATGCGTGCGATGAGCCACCTGAAGGCCCACACACAGACGAGGGAAGGGCTCAAACAGCGAGGAACCATCGACAGAGACCAGAGAGGAACCAGGAACACGGCCAGGAACCCTGTCTCCAGCAGCTGACTCTCCCAACCTTAAAGTTAAGTTAGAGCTCACAACCTTAGAGTTAGGTTAACTGTGAGTGAGTCATGGAAGCTAATGGTGAATGAGTCATGGATGCTAACAGTTCAAACAGTGGTCTCTCTGCTACATTAAACACAGTTTGATAAAAGACTGAAAGAAACACTTACCAAATGAATACCTGGAAAGGTAAACAAACACATTTCAAACGCTGAGCCTGATGGGTTACAGTAAGCGTTAGGGTATCTTTAATTTGAGTGACACCTACCACAGCTGCCCCACACTGACCAGGGAGTGGTACAACAACCACAGCAGAACCATCAACACCATGTTCGCCATCCCAGAGACCAGCACAAACCCTGACAGAACCATCCCCAGGACTGCGATGGCGTCCAGGTTCCAGTCCATGTGGCTCCAGTCCAGGAACCAGAGGATGGTGGGTGTGTAGACCAAGGCATCCAGGCCAATCCTGCCCCCCACATATCGCTTCACACTGTTCAGATAATCCTTACATGGAAGAAGGCCGCGCTCTCCGATCAGAGCCTTGTTCTGGTTCAGGGCCACGCTGAAGGCCACAACTGAGACAGAGAGAGATATGTCACATGGTGTCTGCTGCTGGTCTCTGTTGTATTTGAGTATGTCCCCAGTCTAAATGTCTCTGTTTTCACCTCATTTATGTATTAATTCCATGATACTACTTTCTAAACCAGTGTCCTGCTCCACCCCCCTCCTCTACCACCTTCTCCACCACCACCACCTGCTCCCCCTCCTCCTCCACCACCTGCACCCCCTCCTCCACCACCTGCACCACCTCCTGCTACCCCTCCTCCTTCGCCTACTCCAACTGCTCCTCCTCCTCCACCACCACCTCCTTCCCCTTCACCTCCACAGCCCAGTGTTCTTACAGTAAATAAAGGCCACAGCTCGGAGCAGCACGATCCGCGTGAGCCAGTACGTCCCGGGCCTCAGACACCGGGGCGCCGGCTCCTCTGCCCTCTCTGTCCCCGTCGCAGCGCTGTCATCAGTCCCCTGTGTCCTCTGTGTCCCAGGGGAGGTACTGTCCTGTGTTTCTACTCTTCTCCTCCTCACGCTGCTGTCTCCGGCCGCCGCCATCTTGACTGTCACGTGGTTTGTCCCATGTGCGCAATGCCACGTGTTCTGTCCACGTGGGTTTTGTTTTGTTTCGTTGTTTACAATTCTACTTCCTGATTGTTAAGGCTATGATACTGTTATTTTTCTTTATCTCTCATTTTTGTCACTATTCCCTCATACAAATAAACTATTTAAACATCGGCACAATTTTTATGAATGTGCTTTTCGTTTTTTTTGCTATTTCCTTTTTAGGCTTTAGGGTTACACTGTAAACCCTAACTTCAATCCTACTTCAGATATCAAAGTTATTTTAAATAGATTTTTCCCAGTAAGTAGATATTACTCATTTATTGTTAGTTTATTTAAAGCTTGCCTATGTCACTCAGGGTTTTCTTTGAATTGAACTGTTTCTGTTCAAGTAAGCCTCACTTTTGACATTTTGACGTGTAGACTCTTTAATGAGGCAGGTGTGACAATGGCAGGGTGTCCTGGTGGCTGAGTGGGTATGGTGGCTGAGCACCATTACCTCTCAACTACAGGGTTCTGAGTACGTAGGTAGAAATTTAAACTTTATTGCAATCACTTGAGTTTACTTGGTAATATCAAGTAAAGGGTGTACTCGAGGAATTCAAGTGAAGTTAATACGCAATTTATTTCCATGTTTTTTTCAAGTAAACTTTACTTGTCAGGGTTTACAGTGTACGGAGAGGTCAGTATGTTTAACTTCCCTGCCACATGGTCACGTTTGTGGCAAAACTCTTAAATAAAAATAAATATTTGAACAACTTGATTGATAGAAAATATGAAAAAGAATAGTTGCTTTTTTTTATTCTCCAAACGTAATACAAATAATTCAATTCAATTATTTTTTGTAACGCCCTAAATCTCAAGACGACTTTAACTGTTGATTCGCCAACACAGATCAGAGAATCAAACAGTTCCAACTCAGGAAATACAATGAAAAAAACACATAAAAAATGTCCATATATGTTGATAAATAATGATTTCAGACGGGGACAGACATTTAAACACACATGTAATGAAGTCCATGTAACGAGTTCCTTGATCTCAAAACAGTTCCTTCTATCACTAGTTTTTAATTTGTCACAACTTTAGATCAAAGAGAGGACCAGCCTCACTCAGCTAATCACTTGTCTGCCCAAAGCGTCAGCTAGTGACCCTAAAGGGCTCCTTCTTAAAAGTCAAATTTTTCCGGAGATGAAAACTAACCATAGATCTATCATAATAACAAACCCACAGACAAAGTCAGCTGTCGTAAGTTACAAAAAGCATTTTTACACAAAGTCAATGTTTCGAATGTGAGAGACACGTGATAAATGTCTCTGCAAAGAAACGAAACAATGCCATATGTTTTATATTGTTTTAGATATTTTCTCTGTCCTCACAGCTGGGACTCTAACCCTAACTTTACTAACTCTAACTCTAATCCTAACACTAAACCTTACACCAACTCTAACTCTAACTTTACTAACCCTAACAGTCCTTATTGGAAGAACTATAGGCTGACCCTCAGCAGGAGCCACACTGTCCCCGTGTCCTTTGGCAAGACACTTCTGCCACATGAGAATGTGTGTGTCTGTGTGTGTGTGCATGTGTCTGTCTGTGTATGTGTGCTTGTGTGCGTGTGTGTATTGAATGCAAAAAAAGAATGCTTTTATCTTTCTTAATTTTATCCTGTGATTGTCAGATTTGTCTAGTTCTAACTAAAGTAATGTGAGATTTCATAACACTTTGAAGCAACTTTTGTTAAAGTTAAACTCATCATTCTATCAATGTGCAGAAGCCAGTACTTTTCCCTTGTTTTGTCTATCTGAAGGCCAAGCTACATGGCACTGTGGAAGCTGCTGATTGGAGGTCTCCATGCCTCCGCTCTGTATAATACACTTGCATTCTGTTGTATCTGTGTTCGTGTTGTTCGTGCTGTCTCTACCATCGACAATAAAACATGTCTTCTGTCTGAATTTAAGACGCGATCCCAGACTTTTTCATCTTCTTCAGTAATACAGCTCTAAAATGTCTTAGGTCGCACTATACATTCCACACACAATTACGATGAAACAAGAAACTAAGTGTTCTGTCAGTACATCATTACATCATCATCACATGACATCATTATAATATGACATCATCTTAAGCAGCAGTTATGAGAAAACATAGAAGCAGAACACTACAGTAACAGCTGATCTCTGAGATTAAAGACATAAAACACATTCAGACATAATCTGAGGCTCTGGGCAGTTTTCACTCAGGTCACAATACAGTCGTGACTAAAACTGTGACAATATTTGATATAATTTTTACCCAAATTAAGTTATTTTAGAGAAGTTGGATCCTTCTGAGTCCAGTGTTTAGTGGTTTCAGTTTAATCAGGTGTTGATGCAACATCTCAGATGTAGTTTTTAAGGTCAACCACGTCTTTATAATAAATATAATACGTAACATAATCATAAGAACCAAATCATAGTCATAGTATTATTTCAGTGAAAACTGTTTTGATGCTTCTGTAAAGAGAGTTTATAGAGAGTTTATTATATTTATCCAAAACCACAAACACATGTTTTGTCAGTGACATCAGTGGAAACTTGTTCAGACTTTGGTTTTTACATTTTTAAAGTGGTTCTTGGGTGAACTTCTCTGAGGGCTTTGCCTTTGATCTCAAACCTGACAAAGATTAGACAAAACTTTCAGTCTCTAGCAGATTTATGCCTTTAATACTACTACACAGAGAAAAAAAACTAAATGTTAATGTTTGTGGTTTAAATTGATGCACATTTGACGATTAACAGAACTATTAAGAGTTGGTTCTGAGCCGCAAGCTTCAAAAAACTGTAAACTGTACATTCAATAGACACAGCAGCAGAGACAGGACTCTAGAACACGCACTCTAGAACACGCACTCTAGAACACGCACTCTAGAACACACACTCTAGAACACACACTCTAGAATACACACTCTAGAACACGCACTCTAGAATACACACTCTAGAATACACACTTTAGAATACACACTCTTGAAAACAGCAGTACAGAGATGACAGAGGTTACAGAGATTACAGGAGGAAGTCTGAGTCTGAGAAGCTCCTCATGTTTGGAGTCAGTTCAGTTTGTTTCTTTGAGAAAGTGGCTCCAGAGTCAGGGCTTGTGCTTGAAATGAGCTTCAACTGCAAGAAACAGAGTTCAGTGAGATCAGAGATCAGTGAGAGATCACAGAGATCTGGAACACTTTTCTGACTTTGAAAAGATTCAGATTGCATCATGTGGAAACATACTCCTGAAATTGTTAACATTGTTATTGTCCCTGTGAGGTTCTGTTGTATCTACAGTATCTATTCTATAGTATCTATAAAATGTGCACTACCTACTCTATCTTCAGTATCTTCAGTATCTACACTATCTACACTATCTACAGTATCTACAGTATCTACAGTATCTACACTATCTACAGTATCTACAGTATCTACACTATCTACACTATCTACACTATCTACACTATCTATAGTATCTACACTATCTACAGTATCTACAGTATCTACACTATCTATAGTATCTACACTATCTACAGTATCTACACTATCTATAGTATCTACACTATCTACAGTATCTACACTATCTACACTATCTATAGTATCTACACTATCTACAGTATCTACACTATCTACAGTATCTGCAGTATCTACACTATCTACAGTATCTACACTATCTATAGTATCTACACTATCTACAGTATCTACACTATCTACACTATCTATAGTATCTACACTATCTACAGTATCTACACTATCTACAGTATCTGCAGTATCTACACTATCTACAGTATCTACAGTATCTACACTATCTATAGTATCTACAGTATCTACACTATCTACACTATCTATAGTATCTACACTATCTACAGTATCTACAGTATCTACACTATCTATAGTATCTACACTATCTACAGTATCTACAGTATCTACACTATCTACAGTATCTACACTATCTACACTATCTACAGTATCTACAGTATCTACACTATCTACAGTATCTACAGTATCTACACTATCTACAGTATCTACAGTATCTACAGTATCTACACTATCTACATTATCTACAGTATCTACACTATCTACAGTATCTACAGTATCTACACTATCTACAGTATCTACACTATATACAGTATCTACAGTATCTACACTATCTACAGTATCTACTGTACACTATCTACACTATCTACAGTATCTACACTATCTATAGTATCTACACTATCTACAGTATCTACAGTATCTACACTATCTAAAGTATCTACACTATCTAAAGTATCTACACTATCTATAGAGCATATATAGTATATATGTACGTATACCTGCGTACTCCTGCGGTCTCATTGGTCGGTTGATGACTCTCTGGAACGCTGAGATCCAATCCCGTTGCTCGGCTTCCGTCTCGCAGGCAAACAGGAAGTGGCGTTGAGGCGTGACGATGGTGATGCCGTGGGTAAAGTGGTGGCCCTGGGTGGATGGGGGCAGACCAGAGAGCACGGTGTAACTGTTCTCTTTACTGCCGATGAAGACCTCCCCACGCGCATACGCATCCTGCCACACAACCGTTTATTTGTACAGTTCATACACAATGAGAGTGACCGGTGATTGGTGTATTTTTGTATTTATGCACAAAGTGAAAGATGCAGTTGAAACATGTGTTAGGGATCCAATCCAATATATGAGGTATAATATGCATGGTCATAGAGGCCGAGGCAGAGACTGTAGAAGAGACTAAAAAAGAAACTGAGGCAGAGACTGAGGCAGAGACTGAAGTACAGACTGAGGCAGAGACCCAGGCAGAGACTGAAGAAGAGACTAAAAAAGAAACTGAGGCAGAGACTGAGGCCGAGGCAGAGACTGAAGCAGAGACTGAAGTAGAGACTGAGGCAGAGACTGAAGTAGAGACTGAAGTAGAGACTGAGGCAGAGACTGAGGCAGAGACTGAGGCAGAGACTGAAGCCTTCACTGGGCTCAGACTCAGAAGGCTTCACATGTTAATTAACATCATCATCAACACATTAAGAGAGCCCTCTGCACTTGGAGCTGGTCCTGTGGAGGTCTGCAGCAGCCTCAGTTCTCTGATGTAGGAGGGTAGGATCAGTGGTCTCTGCTGCTTATGGACCAATGGATCTAGGTGTTTATCATTGTTGCATTTTACAAAATTAGAAAAATAAAAGGAATGGATCTCACCAGAGGGTCTTTGAAGTACATGAGTCTCCTGTCGTCCATCGTGAACCACCGCTTCTTAAAGCCTTCTGTGTGCTGCAGGCGACATCAAACACTTTATTATACTTTTAGTACAGTTTTATTATAGTTTTATCACAGTTTTATTAAAGTTTAAGCCAGGCGTCTTGTTGACTCTGGATGACAGAAAAAATGTTCTCTAACTAAAGCTTGAAGGAATCAATGAAAAAACTACTCTGGGTAAATAGCGGAGATTATGTTTAAAGTAGAGAAAGGTCAAAAAGCGTCATATTGGGCCTTTAATCGGCTGATGTTCAAGTCTCCCCCCAAGTCACGGAGCAGCTGAAGGAGCAGCTGAGGGAGTAGCTGAGGGAGCAGCTGAAGGAGCAGTGACTCTGGAGTTACTCACTACAATGAATGCCTCTGCCACTTCTTTAGACCACCCTCACTCAGCTCTCAGCCAAAAGAGTCAAATTGTGACTCACAGGGATCCGTCTTCCACGTGTAAAAGAAGATGAAGGCACAACATCTTCTGTTGGGACAGATAGCTAAAGATAGCTTTAAACCTAGAGCTAGCATAGATGGCTTTAAACCAATAGTTTGCATAGACTGTATCTAGACCCACTTTAACCGGGCTTTAGGCTGTGCTTGCGACCGCAGCCTAAAGTGATTTAGAGCAGGGTCTCCAACCTGTAGCCTGCAACCCCTTTCCAGGTAGCTCACCAAAGATTTAGAAATGAACAAACCAAATAATATACTGCATATTTCAAAACATACTATTCATTATTATTCTTTATTATACTTTGTGCACAGGTAAGGAATGTGATGATAAATAACACAAGTTGACAGCCAAAAAATGGTCAGGGGTTTCTCAACTGATTTAGACTAATTTTGGTGTTCTGAGTCCGAATATTACATGCATTTTGCTCTATCATCAACTTTTTGAGATACAGCCATAGTGTTACGGATTATGTACGTCAACGTTATTATGAATTCTGCTTATCAAATTTGATGGAGTAAATAAAAACTGAATGACTTTGGATACGATTTAAAAAGATATTTCTGTTGTGAGATTTCATAACACTTTGAGGCAACTTTTGTTAAAGTTAAACTCATCATTCTATCAATGTGCAGAAGCCAGTACTTTTCCCTTGTTTTGTCTATCTGAAGGCCAAGCTACAAGCACATCGTGGAAGCTGCTGATTGGAGGTCTCCATGCCTCCGCTCTGTATAATACACTTGCATTCTGTTGTTCGTGTTGTTCGTGCTGTCTCTACCATCGACAATAAAACATGTCTTCTGTCTGATTGAAAGACACGATCCCAGACTATGTCATCTTCTTCACTGTAGCAAAAAATCCTGATCTGATTGGGCAAAACTCAACTTTTCGGACTCAGAGCATCAAAATTAGTCATATTCAGCTGGAAAACCCTGGACTATTTTCAAAAAAAAATGTTTTGTTACCCAGTGTAATGAGTGTTGATTAAATGACTACTTGCTATCAGGCTCACTGTCACCAATCTATCACATAATCCATCCATCCATCCATTTTCTTTTGCTTCATCTGTTGCCAAGTTGCAGGAGCAGCCAACTCAACAAATGGTGAACTTGACAATTACCTGGCAGGACAAACTGTCTATTGCTTTTCTACCCGCCTTTTGTGGATTTCTGTTTTTTTTTTTTTTTTTACTGAACTGAATCAAGCTTTGCAATTAGCAAGTGTTTTTATGTTTGGACAGTTTTGCCAACAGTCCAGACTTTGTAGTGGAACTGATTTAATTTTATACCTGCTGTCTTTGTAGTGTATTTGATTTATTTTGTGTGTAACAATAATTCATCCTCAGGCTTCTTGTTGATCCATCCTCTTCTGTTCATAATCCTACCCTAGTAGTAGCCACAAATAGCCACAAGTCAGATCTCGGTAGCCCAAGCTAACGTTACAAAGAGTTCTGTCTTGGAAAAGTTGCTCTCTGGGTGAAAAATTTGGAGACTCCTGCTTTAGAGATTTAGAGTTAGAGACAAACCTTTGGGCCCGTTTTCTCCATGAAGCCCTCCCTCATGAAGTTTCTGGTGAGTTTTGGCACCAGCTGAAAACACAACATAAACTATATAAACATATTACATATTATATATATATATTCATTTCTAACTGTCTTCAAATGCAATTAAACTTCTGTCTGCTACAGTTAAAGAAACGTATTAGACGCCTTTAGTTTCAGCTCCTGGTAACCATGGTTATCATGGTCAAATTCTAGTTCAGAGACCATTTCTCTGTCAGACAGTATTACATCTCTAACATTAACTTTGGTCTCAGTGTTTTTTTAGGAAAACAGTCTGTTCTGTTCTTTCTGTTTCTCTGGCACACATCACCTCTTCATCACTGGCTCCAGGGAACGCCACCTGCAGGTAGTGGAAGCGAGCGGCTCGGATGGCGTTGAACCAGTCAACCATTTCCTGCAAACAAAACAAAGCTGATCATTACAGACGGAAACAATATACATTAAACTTATACAAAGTCCTATATGAATCTAACTTTCTGGAGAAAACGTTGACTTTCAGGTAAAGTATGAGATTTTGACACATACAGTAGAAAATATGAAATAGATTTTTCTATATTCTCTTAGGTTCATATAGAATTCCTCTCTTTTCTGAGACATCAGCCTCGTGAAGTGTGATGTGATGTCACACTGAAGTCTCCACAGAGTCTCAGCGTGAACTCGGTGACCTGCTTCAGCTGCAGCACCCATACTCACCAGCAGAGGGAGCTCCAGCTGCAGACCCACATTCACCAGTGTTTTTTCTGTTATAACATTGTTCCTCATTTAAACCAGACCAGTGTTGTTTCAAGGGAGTTCTGGCAAAAACACGTCCCCCTTCCCCTTCTGTGCAAATCCTCTGTTTTGCCAAATTACAGGCAGATTACAAACCTTTGTTTTTTGACAAAGGCACAAACACAAGAGGACTATTAACACAGTACTGAGACTACTGACACATTACTCAGACTAGTGACACAGTACTCAGACTACTGACACAGTACTCAGACTAGTGACACCGTACTCAGACTACTGACACAGTACTCAGACTAGTGACACAGTACTCAGACTACTGACAGAGTACTCAGACTACTGACACAGTACTCAGACTACTGACACAGTACTCAGACTACTGACACAGTACTCAGACTACTGACACAGTACTGAGGAGCAAGGTTCTTAGCCACAGGCAGCAGGAGAAACCTATTCAAACATATTTCTACAACTGACATTTTCTTCTGCTTCATTCGTTGCCGGGTTGTAGCAGTCTAAGCAGAGATGCCCAGACTTCCTCCTCCAGCTCATCTGGGGGGACTCAAGGCCAGCTGAGAGACATATGTAGTCCCTCTGTGTCCTGGGTCTTCCCCAGGGTCTTGTCCCAATGGGACATGCCCAGAACCGCAGCACACATCTGCCTGTCAATGTCATGCTCCATCCTTCCCTCACTGAGAACAAGACCCCCACATACTTGAACTCTTCTACTTGAAGACAAACCTCTCCAACTGGAGAGGACCAGGACCTGGAGGGTTCAAGCCACCATGGTCTCAGATTTAGAGCTAATTCTCATCCCAGCTGTTTCCCGGCTGCAAACCTTCCCAGTGCATGTTGCAGGTCCTGGTTCGTTGGAGCCAACAAGACAACATAGTCCTCAATCCGCAGAGATTAAATCCTGGGGTCTCTGAACCGGGCCCTCTCCGGCCCCTGGCTGCGCCTAGAAATTCTGTACATAAAGACAGTAAACAGAACCGGTGACAAAGGGCAGCCTTGGCAGAGGCCAATGCACCGGGAGCAGGTCTGACTTACTGCAGATGCGAACGCAGCCCTGACGCTGGTCATACAGGGTCCTCAGCAGAAAAACCCCCAAAGGACACCAGGGGAACACTGTCGAACGCCTTCTCCAAATCCACAAAACACATGTGGACTGATATGACCCTTGAGTATCCGATGGAGAGTATACTGTACTATAGAGCTGGTCCACACTAAAACCACAATGCTCCTCCTGAGTCTCCTCTCCGGTACCTTGGAGAAGACCATACTTTACTACCTTCACTTTACACTTACTACTTTCACTTTATAATCTAATTCCTTCCGGAGACTTTTTATAATGCACTATTCTTATATATCACCATTTTATCAAATAAGTGATGCATGTCTTAATTGTTTGTAGCAACAACCAAAGCAAATAGTTTGTGACTTCATGTTACTTAGAATTGCAATGAGATCATTCTGATTCATTGCATTTCTTTAATCCTAGTTTTAAAGTGTCAACTGGATCCTCATCACACACAAACCTGGAACCTGAACCTGAATCTGTGCATAAAGGATGTGTGTGAGAATCTGGCCCACGGCAAGTCTAAAGTTTCTCACACACACCCAGACAAAGAACTGGTTTTACTGGACAGCACTGGTGCATGTGTGTGAGAGGTGACTAGGAACAGTCAACTTCAAACATTTATTTGCCTAAAGATCTGTGTAGATCTGTGTGTGTGTATGTGTGTGTATATCTGTGTGTGGGTCACCTTGGCCTCACTGTGATACACAAAGATGTTGCGTGTGCTGTTGTCCTTCAGGTGTGTGATCTGCAGACCACAGGGATTCCCGATCTTCGCCGGCTGAAAAGTGGCGTTTAGAGTCTCCACCTTCATCACTGCTTTAGGCTCTCTGGCCTGCAACACAACACACACAATGACACACACACACACAATGATACACAACAGAGACATACACACACACACACACTCACACACAACAGCCTCCACCTTCATCACTGCCTCAGGCTCTCTGGTCTGCAACACAACAGACACAATGACACAGACACACAATGATACACAACAGAGACACACACCCACACACACACTCACACACAACAGCCTCCACCTTCATCACTGCCTCAGGCTCTCTGGCCTGGAACGCAACACACACAATGACACACACACACAATGATACACAACAGAGACACACACCCACACACACACACACACACACACAACAGCCTCCACCTTCATCACTGCCTCAGGCTCTCTGGTCTGCAACACAACAGACACACAATAGAGATACCAACAGACACACAACATATATACACAACACATGCACACACATATCAATCAATCAATCAATCAATCTTTATTTGTAGGGCGCTTTTCCTGCACAGGGCAACACAAAGCGCCTCACAGTCCACACCACACAATGCACAAATCATCACCATTAAAATACAATTAAAAACACATATGTAATTAAAAAGCATTAAAATCACATAAGTAATTTAAAAACATAAGAATCACACAAGTAATTAAAAACAATAAAATAGTTAAAAACACAAAAAGTTACAACAATAAATAACAAGGTGTGTTAAAACGATAAAATTCTCTAGTTGTATGCACAGGAAAAAAGAAAAGTCTTTAACATGGATTTGAACATTGACAGAGAGGCAGCCAGTCTCACATCCTCAGGAAGACTGTTCCAGACTTTAGCTGCATAAATCTGAAAAGCAGCCTCCCCCTGTCTAGTCCTGACTCTGGGCACTAACAGGAGTCCCGTCCCTGCGCTCCTCAGAGTCCGGGCTGGTTCATATGGGACTAGCATATCATGGATGTACTTTGGTGCAAGGCCATGGAGAGACTTGTACACCAGGAGAGCTGCTTTAAAGTCTATCCTCTGGGCCACGGGAAGCCAGTGCAGAGACCTGAGGACCGGACTAATGTGGTCGTACTTCCTGGTTCTAGTCAGGACTCGGGCTGCAGCATTTTGAATATACTGCAGCTGTTTTACTGCATGTTTGGAGATACCTGTGAGCAGGCCATTGCAGTAATCCAGCCTACTGGAAACAAAAGAATGGATAAGAATCTCCAAGTCTGCCCTGGACACAATATTTTTAATTTTGGCAATATTTTTCAGATGATAAAAAGCTGCTGATGTTACCGATCCAATGTGGCTATTGAAGTTTAAGTCAGAGTCCATTATTACTCCCAGATTTCTGACCTTATTTAAAGGCCTTAGGGAGAGAGACTGAAGGTGACAAATGACGGTCTCTCTTTGTTTCTCGGGACCAAAGACAATCATTTCGGTTTTGTCCGCATTTAGCTGGAGAAAATTGCATTGCATCCACTCACTGATCCGCTGGATACAGCGAAGGAGTGAGTCCACCGGTCCATGCTCTCCTGCAGTCAGTGAGACATAGATCTGAGTGTCATCAGCGTAATTGTGGTAGGACACTTTTCATACTTTGAATTAACTGACCTAATGGCAGCATGTAAATATTGAACAGGAGAGGTCCCAGAATCGACCCCTGTGGCACTCCGCAGGTCAGGGCCATATTATCTGAGACATAGTCTCCTATCTCCACACAATACTTCCTTTCTTCTAGATAGGACCTAAACCAGCTTAGGGCGGTACCAGCAACACCAACCCAGTCCTCCAGTCTCTGCATGAGAATCTCATGGTCAACGGTGTCGAAAGCGGCACTCAGATCTAACATGACTAAAACAGAGACTTTTCCTGCATCAGTGTTAAGCCGAATATCATTTGTTACCTTGACTAGAGCGGTCTCAGTACTGTGGTGTGGTCTAAAGCCAGACTGAAACATGTCAAATGAGTCATTAGATATTAAAAATTCAGTAAGTTGTTGGTAGGCAACTTTTATATAGACAACACACAGATACACACACAGATCCACACAATGAGACAGACAAACAACACACAAATACACAACATACAGATACACACACATAGAGACACAACAGACAGACACACACAGAGATACACACACTGGCCCTCATTTATGAAACTTGTACAGAAAAGGGTGTATATTTTGGTGTATATTCTAAATATGCAAGACCCAACGCAGGATTTATGAACATGTGAGATCCGCTCAGATCTTAGCGTACGCACAGCGGCTGTTGATGAATGTGGCGGCTGAAAATGAACGTATTTATGAAAGTCAGGTCTAGAAATATGCAGCAACTGCCTGTTTGAGAGGAAACGGCCAAGAAAAAAAACTTCACGGAGCAGGAGTTGAGGCCATTAAAAAACTTACTTACTATTTGGAAACCTCAAAAGTGGCATCAAGGGGCTCGAAAAATAAATAATGGAAAGAGATGACGACATCTGTAAACAGCGTGGGGGCTGTAACACTCCTGAAGAGGTGAGTTTTTCATGTTTGAAGAAATATACTTGGGCCAATAGTTAGTATTAAGACATTTATGCTACAGGTGAAAAAAAAATGGAGCAACCTTAAAATGGTAACAAAAAGGCGTTTAGCAGCTCATAGAAGAAGTGCTCAGCAGCCCAGGGGGAGGACTGCCAGACCAAAGCATCCAAAAGAAAATATAAAGAAATAAAATAATCTCCAAATTGTGTATGTGATTATTATTTTAAAATGGTTGACTGAGAGTCTGTCTGAGCTGTACAGGCTGAAGGCGGTGCTGGCCATGGTCTCTCCTCCATGGGCGGCTCCACCAGCAGTGTTGGGCACGTTACTTTGAAAAAGTAATTAGTTATAGTTACTAGTTACTTCTCCCAAAAAGTAACTGAGTTACTAACAGAGTTACTCCGCTATAAAAGTAACTAGTTACCAGTAAAAGTAACTATTGCGTTACTTTTTCGTTTTGTTCTGGAACATAATGTGCACCCGACGTGCGCATTTTTACCTTTAACAGAGCCAATATTTCCATCTAGAAAAGGCTGTTTTGCTGCTGAAGTCCTGTTCACTCTTCATCTCTGTCTGTGCTGTAAGCACTAAACACCAACACGCTCCACTGTGAATGTGGAAACACCGGTGAAGCACTGACTTCAGTCCAATCAGATGAACATATACATCATATAAATCAAGTGGACAATTTGTTTGGCTACAGCAAAATATGTTTTATGCCCGCATTGTTTGTTCATAAAAAACGCAAAACTATGAGTTATGGGTCTTACCTTATAGCTATACCTTATAAATGACCTGCACAGGTCACTTCGGTTCAGACCAGTTCTTTGTTTAAATCCAGTGAATGGTTTGAGCATAGATATGTAATCCTCCATTTGGAAATGAGTCCAATGAGTTTTAAAAAGTAAAACAAAACGCGTGTGTCCTCCATAAACTCCTGTGTTTTGCGGCAGCCGAGTGCATCCAATTTCTAAAACCAACCGTCTTACACTTCACCTCTCTTTCTTATCATTCCTATAGTCATTGAAAAATTACCCTATGTGCATTTTAGATTATGTAAAAATGTGTTATATGTATGTTAGCCAAACCTGTTGCTGTCCTTAGCAGATAAACCAGGAAGAGAAAGGAGCTTATCGATGGAATTGTATGCAGCCTTCTGCGCTCACATGTGCTCCTCTGTGGCTGACCTCACGGTGATACAAGCCGTGGATGAGCGCGACTAAGACCCATATTTTTTTCAAAAACACAATTTATGACCATCCTCTCAACTGTAGACATGTGGATTGTAAAGGAAATATGTTTTACATCAGCCAATAATTGCTGAGAGGTTTTCTCATCCTCCCTTCTCTCATGACAACACGTTCATTGTGCGTCTTGAGTAACGCGCAGTAACGGGATGTTGGAAATGATAACGGCGTTATAGTTACTGTCAAAGTAATTAGTTAGATTACTCGTTACTGAAAAAAGTAACGGCGTTTGTAACGCCGTTACTAGTAACGCCGTTATTCCCATCACTGTCCACCAGTGCATCATGGCACACCATGGTCCTGTGCCTGCTGTGGAGAACCGAGCCAGGATCATATGACACACTTGTACCAGGAGGTACCAGAGCGTAGCCCCTGTATGTCCCAGAGCCATCTTCCTCTGATCAGACCTGGGCTGGCTCCACGCTGGCGTGCGTCTTTGCTTGGACCCGCATGAACCAATTGCCGATGCACACTGGTTGTAGGTGCATATAATCCACACATTTGTAGGAAACTTTTGAGTTTGACATCTTGCACGTTATTTAATAACACAAACTAGCCCTAACATAACTTCGTAAAATTGCATATTTGTAATGTGAGAGGTGTGCCTATAATCTTGCCAGAGTGAGAATTATGTTTATTGTTGTCCAAATCTTGAATTTTATGCGTGTTATCACGCCCACGTCCAGATTTATAAATGCCGAAAAAGTGTAAATATTTCATTTACACCCTGATTTGGCCGTACACAAGTTTCATACATGAGGGCCACTGTATTCCTTTGCTTTAAACGCACTCTTGACGACATAACACTTCTACTCACACACAATAGTACTAATAGTACTACTACTTCTACTCACACACAATAGTACAACTACTTCTATAGTACTTCAGTAGTACTTCCACTTCTACTCACGTCTTGTTTGTTAAAGTACTTGAGCGCCCCCTCTCTCTCAGACAGAATGAACTTGCGGCTGAAGAACTGACCGTTGTCTCTTCCTCGTTTCCATAGAAACCCTTCTCTGTATCCTGCAAGATATTAATACAACATACAATATATTACTACAGTATAACCACAATATTACAACAATAGTACAATAGATATAAATACAACTTTATTATAATATATTATTACAACGATATTACAATGTTATTACAATAACAGAGATAGACAAAAATAGACTGAAAAAGACAGTCTATTTTCTTCTTCCCCCCCCCCCCCTGCCTCCTCATCCTCTCCCTCCTCCTCTTCCGCATCCTCCACCACCACATCCCCCCCACCTCCTCATCCTCTCCCTCCTCCATGCTTTAGCACTGACTGCTCTACTAAGACATTAAGCAGTGGTCAAACTCCTCTTCTTCTTTGTGGATGAAGAGACCGAATATCCCAGTATGCACTGCCCCACGCTCTCAGTACCATGACTCATGAGGTACGGTAACAGAGAAGGGGTGAGGTCACCGATGGCCAATCACAGGTCTCCACTTGAACCCATTTGCTTTGTATGCTTTAAAACTCATCTTTATGTCGTCAATTAAATACTTGACAGAACGTACTTTAGTTTCTATAAACACCTCATGTTACAATGTAACAATGTTATTTCAATCTGAAGAGACCAAGACAGAAACATTAAAGCATGAAAAAGATTTATTTGATTGGCGCATTGACCCCGGCAGTGACACTTGCAGAGGGGAGATCGTCTGCTGCTGTAGATGATCTCAGACCCCCCGGGGTCAAGCACTGGTGGTGGCTAGAAGCATGGTGTGAATGGGGCGCAGCCAGAGCTGGAGCCAGAGCAGGACCCAGAGCTGGAGCCAGAGCTGGAGCCAGAGCAGGACCCAGAGCTGGAGCCAGAGCAGGAGCTCTGCTGTCAGTGGGTTCACAAGGGGCTGGCCAGGCTATGTGATTGGCAGAGGCTCGAGGTTGGCAGCGCTGTGCGATTGGCAGGCCCTGGACGGGTGAGGGCCGTGGCTGGTCTTTCAGTCTGAATCTGCACCTCAGCGTCATCAGGTGGTTCAACTCATCCTGATGTCATCAGGTGGTTCCTGATGTTTCTTGAATGGCCCATGACATCTGCAGAGGGCTGAACAGTAAACCTGGCGTCTCCTCCACAGCCTCATCTCTCCATCTAGGAGTGATCAACTGATGCTGATTCTGAATATCGTAAATGCTTCTTCAACCCCTTTTTCCCAGTGGACAGGTAACTATCACAAATGCCAATTGTGTTGCTGCAGACTAGAGAACTAGAGAAAACCTGATCCCTCACCGACTCGAAGAAAATTCAAGTGAGACCTTTGTAAAGAAAATCTTCTGGAGAAACTGCATGAAACTGAGCTGAGCAAGAGGGAAAAAGTTACAACATAAACAAATTATATTTACAAGAAGAGACACTTTTGAAATTAGCTTTGAAGTCTCAGCGCCTGCATGTAGACTGGACCGGTGTGGTCAGACTGGTTTTGGTCAGACTGACATCTACAGGACAGTTTTATGCTGCTCTACTTTGTTGATTATTATCTATGTTCTGTTTTGGGGAAAATGTTTCTGAAAGATATATGTTATAATTGCATTTCCTGTGTTTGAACCGTTTGATTCTCTGATCCACGTTGGCGAAAGATTTGTAAAGTCCTTCTAGATAACTACTGTTGTGATTTAGGGCGATAAATCAATAAATGTGCTTTTTAACAAATGGTAACTTAAACTAAAGCATCACAGCATTTGTCTCTGGAACGCAGCTCTAAACTCTCCATCTGCGCCTCCTCCTCCTGCTCTCTTCCAGTTTATCTTCTGCTCACCTCCTTCTCTCCTCCTTCTCTCCTCTTGCTCACCTCCTGCTCACCTGCAGAGTACGCCTCCTGTTTCTCCGTCGCCTCAAACTCGTTTCGCTCGTATTTGGCTCGTATCCACTGCTCTCTTAGCAACCTGACGGTAAACAGACACAGGTGAGGGAGGAGGAGGAGGAAGAGGAGGAGGGGGAGCAGGAGGACCAATGGAATGCTGGTATTGTCATGAATGGGTGGATCTTAGAGATGATAGAATTATTCAGGAACTTGCAGTTTTGATACAAAACTTGAACCATCGAGTCAAAGGTCAGATCCTTACACAGCCCTGAGACACACAGGTTGGTTATAAAACAAGAAATTCATTCCTCAGTGAACGAACGGTGACGAATGGTCAGGACCAGATGTAGACTGTAGAGTGTTAGTAGTCTTTGAGGGTACTCAGGTACTTTGAGGGTACTCTGAAGGTACTCTGAAGGTTCTCAAGTACTTTAAGGGTACTCTGAAGGTACTCTGAAGGTTCTCAGGTACTCTGAGGGTACTCTGAAGGTACTCTGAAGGTACTCTGAAGGTTCTCAGGTACTCTGAGGGTACTCTGAAGGTACTCTGAAGGTTCTCAGGTACTCTGAGGGTACTCTGATGGTACTCTGAAGGTTCTCAGGTACTCACTTGCAGTCGCTGTGCGTGGGTCTGTAGTAGAACGAGGGAACCTGCTGCTCGTACATTGCTTTGGCCGCAGTGTTTCCCATTGACGCCATAATCTGAAACACACAGAGAAACTATCATCTGAAACACAGAGACCCAGATCCCAACACTGTTCCCTTCTCTCCTGATCGTCACCACTGCCTCAGCACAGAATAAAGTTTTAGTGCAAAATTCTCCCTGATGGACTTGTTGCCGTGGGAACAGTCTGGGACAAAGAGCTGATTTCATAAATATCATATAATGGATGTAGAGGGTCATGTTTTCTCCTGAAGGCAGCGATTATGTATAATTATGATAAAGCATCTTAAGAGTATGAGAACTGCTTCCATTAACACTGAGTGATGATGTATCATAGACTTTATACTCTGTCCATGGATCACACTGATCGAGAAGCACTGTATGTCTGATACAATCACACTTTTGTTTCAAGAATCTGAGTCTGACACAGACAGCACTGATTACTGATGCAAAACACCTGCTGGAGGTCCTGCTGGAGGTCCTGCTGGAGGTTAGCTACAAACACCTTAGCATGAAACAGCAAAGAACAGGAACAGAACAGGGACAGAACAGGGACAGAACAGGGACAGAACAGGGACAGAACACGGACAGAACACGCCACATACCATATCATCAGTGACTGTTGTGTCTCTCACCTCTACCTCACTGTCGTCCCACGTCTCCTGGACAGACTTCACTCTGGTGATGTGGGGGATGCTGCGGTGAAGCAGGGAGCAGGCCTGGCATACGAACACCCCCAAAGGGAGGGAGGCCCAGTCCGGTTCTGAGGAGAACAGGAGAAGAGTGATGTAGGTTGAGTCAACGTCAAATCATGATGGTAATTCTCAAACTGCGCAGAGAATAAACAGAGCAAAGTTCAGAGTGATTTCTGATTATGTTTTTAATGTAAAGTTTAGTTCAGAGTAAAAATAACACTGTTGAAAAAGAACATTTCAACAGGCGCCACATTCACTACATTAAATATCCTGAGATCTCTCATTTCAAAGATGATACATTCTAACTCTTTAAAACGGTTAAAGACATTTACAAACACATTTTGTACGACATTCATTTATTGTCATTAATCACATTTCACACACACACGCACGCACGCACACACACACACACACACACACACACACACACACACACACACACACACACACACACACACACACACACACACACTCGCTTCATGTGTGAGACTCTAATTTGTTAAACTACAGGAAATAGAAAATCACACCACGGTTGCAGTGATGGTCAGACCTAAAGCAGTCCATAACGTCCAAATCCAAAACACTGATTATAAAAACAATTATAAACTGTAGATAAACTGAAGTGCTGTTTCCTCCTCCTCATCTCTGCAAAGTCATGTAAGGTCAGAAGTGTTTACTGTGTTTCGATGATTAATGAAGCTGTTCCCTGTGCTCTCTGTGGGACGGCCAATCACAATGCATCAATAATTCATGTCCATAATGTGATCTTAGATGAGCTCAGGGAATCCTCAGGTCTGTCCAGAACAAAGGATCTACGACTATTCTGACTATTCTGGGTGGAGCAGGCGGAGGCAATATTTCACCACTGACTCTCCTCCACGCCTGGATCTACAGCCTCAGTCCTGGATCTACAGCCTTTAGTCCTGGATCTACAGCCTCAGTCCTGGATCTACAGCCTCAGCCCTGGATCTACAGCCTTTAGTCCTGGATCTACAGCCTCAGTCCTGGATCTACAGCCTCAGCCCTGGATCTACAGCCTCAGTCCTGGATCTACAGCCTCAGTCCTGGATCTACAACCTTAGTCCTGGATCTACAGCCTCAGCCCTGGATCTACAGCCTCAGCCCTGGATCTACAGCCTTTAGTCCTGGATCTACAGCCTTTAGTCCTGGATCTACAGCCTCAGTCCTGGATCTACAACCTTAGTCCTGGATCTACAGCCTCAGCCCTGGATCTACAGCCTCAGTCCTGGATCTACAGCCTCAGCCCTGGATCTACAGCCTCAGTCCTGGATCTACAGCCTTTAGTCCTGGATCTACAGCCTTTAGTCCTGGATCTACAGCCTTTAGTCCTGGATCTACAGCCTCAGTCCTGGATCTACAGCCTCAGCCCTGGATCTACAGCCTCAGTCCTGGATCTACAGCCTCAGTCCTGGATCTACAGCCTCAGTCCTGGATCTACAGCCTCAGTCCTGGATCTACAGCCTCAGTCCTGGATCTACAACCTTAGTCCTGGATCTACAGCCTCTGTCCTGGATCTATAGCCTCAGTCCTGGATCTACAACCTCAGCCCTGGATCTACAGCCTCAGTCCTGGATCTACAGCCTCAGTCCTGGATCTACAGCCTCAGTCCTGGATCTACAGCCCGTCTGTCCGTGGGAGCGGATCCCTCCCTTTGTATTCACGTTGCATGTATTTCTTTATTACTATGGAACAGTGTGTTCATAAACAGCAGTAACTGTAACACTGATTGTTGCATAGTGGCTCATTTAAAAACAGTGAGCCAGATGCAAAAGCTTTCCTGACACTGAAGACCAGGCAAACGTAATCCGGCTAAATCCAATTATTTAACAAAATAATAATAAAAATGAATATTACAGTCTCTTTCCACAGTTTGAAGGTAGAAAATCTGTGTGCTCCCACACCTGAACTAAATAATATGTGTCTCTGATATTAAAGCTGATCTACCTGCTTCAAAAATAAAACTAAACAGTAACTTAACATTTAGAATCATTATTTAAATTCAATCATTTTAACCGTTTAACTTTAGCTTTTTAAGGTCTCAACCTTTTTTAACACATAGTGTGATTGACCTTTTAACCAAAACTATTTTATATCTTTAACTTTATCAGCGTTTTAACTGTTTTGGCTCTAATAGTTGCTCATTTACAGTCGCAAACACACACATTCAACCCTCACCTATTGTACATGTTTTTAGTGGTAGTGGAAACCAGGAGCACATGCCACTGTCTGATCAGCAGACCCAACGACCAAACAATCTCTGAGGTTTCTCACTTTTCTGAGTTTTAGAGTAGTTTCTATGATGCACGTGGGTCTAAGGACAGGGAAGATCCAGGACACTCCACATTTATGCATAACTCTGATTCTGACTCTGATTCTAATCAGATGAATGCTGCACCATTGCCTCAGATCAGACTCTGTCATAAGATCAGCAGGTGTATGATGGAAAAACCAATCTGATGTGAAGCCTGCTTTATGGAGGCTGACATAATGACCATAGCAACCACATAGAGACCACAAAGAGACCACAAAGAGACCACAAAGAGACCACAAAGAGACCACAAAGAGACCACATAGAGACCACATAGAGACCACATAGAGACCACAAAGAGACCACATAGAGACCACATAGAGACCACAAAGAGACCACATAGAGACCACATAGAGACCACATAGAGACCACAAAGAGACCACGAAGAGACCACATAGAGACCACATAGAGACCACATAGAGACCACATAGAGACCACATAGAGACCACAACACAAGCACACGTGGCTCATTCTCCTTCACAGCTTTATGGCACACACTCAGTCCAAAGGGCAAATGCTAAGACTGATCTAGAAGACTATTCTTAGAATACATATCTACTTCTCATTCCTGGTTATTTGGTATCTGGGATATTGTTATAGCCCATGGTTTTGATATAATGTATTGTGCATGTAACCACAATAAACATCATTTTATTAGCAACTGATATTATCATTGATCAAACAGCAAAGGAAATACAATCATTCACAGAAATACAATCATTTACATAAATAGTATTTTAGGCCAAGATAGAGTCACTGATGAGTATGAGCAAATAATGCACCATTTCGAGGCTAAAAAGGTCAGTTCAATATGTGGATTTTGTTTTTGCATTTGTTTATTTGAAGCCTGATAGAAAGGATTCCAATCCAGACATGATTGAAATGTCTTCTACTACCACAACTACTACAACTAACATTACTACTACTACTGCTACTGTTACTACAACTACTACTACCACCACCACCACTACTACAACTGCTACTGCTGCTACTACTACTACTATTAACACTACTACTACAGATGTATGTACATGTTTAACACTCTAATAGCCGGATAGAGCTTTTTTCCTGTATTCCTCGTTTAGAACTATGTATTACAACACTGGGATTTCCCCACTGTAGGACAAAGCAAGATTTTTCCATCTTCTTCAATAATTTCGCATCTTCTATAGCACTTTATTCATTACTACAAGTTCGATTTTAATGTGTCATCAAACACCTTGATGAAATCCATCGCTAGAAGAAATAATGTCACCATTTATGTCATAATAAAGAGATAAAAACAAAAGCATTATTTGCTTTGTACCTGGGTTCCCGCAGTCAGCGCAGCTCTGGTTCCCAGGGCGGCTCTGCACGTCATGCAGCTGCTGCTTGTGGTTGTTGTTCGCTTCGGCTTCTCCCTCCATGGTCTGCGGGTAATGTTCCAGGCAGCCCCGGTCTCTCTCAGCCTCAGCACCGAGCACACGCCCGCTCCATCCACCGACAGGGACAATGATCAGGACCCAGAATCAGACGCTCAATGCCAGATCTAGGCAGCGGACACCTGCCTGTCACCTACCGGGAGGAGAGGGCCCTAGGCGGGGGGAGAGGGCTGCAGGAGGGGGAGAAGGCTCTGGCTCTAGGCGGGGCGAGAGGGATCCAGGCGGGAGGAGAGGGCTCCAGACACGGGCAAAAAGAGCTGTGTGAGGACTCCCAGCGCTGACAGCATAATAATTAGTGCATAGTGAGGCTGGATGGAGAAGGGAGATAAGGGGGTAAATGGCGACATCTAGGGGCCACTGGAGGTAGTGCAGTGTGGCATTCGTTCAATGTTTCATAAGTTCCCACGTGTATTATTAATGCTGGACGATTGGTATAAATATGTCGTGTTGGATTAAAGACAGCTGGCAGTTATGAAGGCTGGAGTCCCCCCAAAATACATATCGTCTCAACAGAAAGACACTCTTAAATTATAGTAAAAAAGCGAGTCAGTTTGACAGTTTGAGCGTGGTCCTCTCTTTATCAAGCTGATTTGAAGATGTGACAGAGGGTTAGAATCGAAAATAGAGCCTGGAACTAGTTACATGGATGTTATTGTTGTATTGTGTATTGAGTTGTTAATACTTTTATAGTTGTGCCTTTCCCAATCCTATCTTATCTATAAAGGGCAATACACGTGTTCTTTTACAATAGACAATGTTGGGTGTGGAGACTTTGGGGTTTAGTGGAACTACATTTAAAGAACTATAGACTGAGCACATGGCAAATTAATAGATTTGTATGTTCATGAATTTGTGTTGGCCTCTTTCCCAGTTTTAGATCAATTTGGTTTTGTTCATTTGGCTGGGACAGTCGCACTCACAAACACACACTCATTCTCCCTGAACTATTGCGCATATTTTAGTGGTAGGGGAAACCGGAGCACCCAGAGAAAACCTATGCAGACCCAGGGAGAACATGCAAACTCCAGTCAGAAAGACCCCTATGGAATTTTATTGTGGAATTTTATTGTGAAGCACTTTGGTCGCCTTGAGTGTTTTAAAGGGCTCTATAAATAAAATGGATTGATTGATTGATCCGACTGGGATTTGAACCCTGGACCTTCTTTCTGAGAAGCGAGACGTGGCTGAGTGGATAGCGTTAGATCTTCAAATTCACTCTCTCTTTGTTCTATAAGAAGTATTATCAAACCAAACCCACAGCTCTTTCAAGTTCAATTCACCTTCATTACAAACTCTAAGTCTAGATTAAAACATAAAGTGAAGAGACTTCACATGAATGTTGCAACAAAGGCTTACAACAACTACATGAACTACTAAAATACAATAATAACCTATAGCTTTGTATTACAATAACAAATACATGGAACACGATTGTTAATTACCCCATAATAAATATTTATCTGTGATTGATTATTATTATTATTAATCTATCGCCTTTTGTCAACTACTGCTTAGGTCTGATCGACCAAAACATTGCGTCATCATTCCGCGACCCCTCGCAGCTCGTAAACGCAGGTCACAAATACAGCAGAACATACAGTCAAAAACACGAAATATACGTTTACTTCAGGAATCATGTCTGCGATGAACTTCGGCACAAAAAGCTTCAGACCCCGAGCTCCGGATAAAGGCTCTTTCCCTTTGGACCATTTTGGTGAGAACCATAGAGAACACACGAGAACACACTGAAGGCAAGAAAGACTTGGAAGAGGATGTCCTTTCAGTCCAGTATTAGATTCTAGTTTAGATATAAGTATGAGATGTATATAAGTGAGGATCATGTCTGTGTACGATATGAGCTCCTTTATCCTGTGGGAAACTGTCATTAGCGGTTGTGTCACCTGAGAATTCCAATAAAAAGACTAATGCTGTAACTAAACTGGAGAAGATCAAGTTAATTAGAGTTAAGCCTCATAATTTTGTTTAGTAAACGCAACAGGAAACTGAGCTATAACGTAACATTCATGGTAATAAACACAGGCTCGTAAGTTGGTGGTGTTTGATTTGATCCATTAATCAGGATTCCATTCAAAAATATTAAGGTTTAAAAGTACGTTGTACTATGGATTTATATTTAAGATAATGTAGATTTAGGAAGATAGATTTGATGAGACAATTATCAAATTCTTGTCATTTGTGAAACGTGAAATACTGATTTCAGGTGAATGCAAAGCGTTCAAGGAGAAGTTTATGAAGTGTCTGAGCGAGAACAGCTTTGATAACTCCAGGTGCAGACTGCAGTCCAAGGACTATCTGGAGTGCAGGATGTCGCAGTAAGGACACTGACACATAATAGAAACAATTAATTTACTTATGTAGAAATAACAGATAAAACAATGAGAATATTGTTAAAAAGTTTATTTCTGCAATTTAAAGCTTTTGTTTTGATGTTTGGTGTCCCCTACCACTCATAACATGTGCAATAGTTTAGAGTGTTATTAATTATTATTGTTATTATTTAATTATTTAAAATATTCCAATTTCCTGATGTTTTGGAAACTAGCCTCTATGATCTGGTGCAGGACATATCTGTCGATGTGCTGTGTCCCTTCAATAAAGATGAACTAATACATTGGTTTGTATCCATAATGTTGTTGTTTTTTCAGTCAGCTGATGGCAGTGGAGCCTCTGGAGAAGCTAGGATTCCGAGACCTCATAGATCCTCCTTCTGATCCAACATCAAACAATTCAAAGTCCTAGAATCTTTATATATGGCACAAAATCCAACGTGGACAAAAACTAAAGTCTGTGTAAATATTGTATTTAAGACGTTTATGACAATAAATCTTTTTATGTAATTGTTTGAGATTGAATGAGTGTTTTATGCAAAAGGGAAAAAGGTTTCATTGATGTTTACTGTACAATGATTGACAACGTTATTACAGGCAGGAGTCATCATGAAAACACAAATGTTGTAAACAAATACACAAAAAGGTCACTCAAGGGAATGGAGACTATTTACAGGTCAAGTGAATACACTTATATTATTAAAACACTTTTAACATGAGAGCAACCAATCTTCAGTTCATCCAAACTTCTAAATGTTTAACAGGGGTGCCCTGTATCTTTAACCTCTTCATAGAAAAATACCTTGCTTAAAACATAGTATGATGCTGCTATTGCGGGTTAATGCTAGTCTTTTCTCCAATGCTTCATCAGTGTAAAGTCTTCTGGAGGCATCATTTCTATTATTATAATTATAATATATAAATATCTAAATGGCCAGAGTTGGCACTAATAATATAGGTAAAGCCTATAATCATGTCAACTCATCCCTAGTTTTACTGTTGTGTTTTTACCGAGATAAACAAAAGGAATGCTGAACTTGCTGATTAACCCAGTTTTGTAATACGAGTCATAAGTAGAGGTAAGTAAAGATAACTATTTCAATTTAAGGGCTTATTTGCCACTCTGGAATAACGGCGAGAGGACCCCAGTGTGCACCAGAGCTCTTGCTATTCTCTGAAAAACACTAGGAAAAATACTTTTACTTGAGTATTTATACTGTAATTACTCCCTGCCTGTGAACGGCAGAATGCGAAACAGGAAATGTCAAAGAAAAGAGTCTCAGGATCAAGTTTGGGTTCAGAGGGACCACAAATAATGCATCACATTTGACACACAGGAGTAACCTCTGACACACAACTAAGACTGAGAGTAACCGCTGACACACAAGACTTCATTTTGAGAGATGAAGAGGTTAAAGGTTAAAAGATGAAACGTTAACGTGAAGAGTTGGAGCTGGATCGTGAGCGGTGACGTCTGCGACCGAGAGAGCGAGAGCCACGGCGGATCGGGGAACGACGACGAGGAGACCTAAACGAGAACAAGAACCATGGACTTAGAGACAGAACCATGGATATACGGAAACATGGAGATACAGTTTTTCCATTTAATATGATTATATTAATAATCATATATAAATTATAATATGATATATATATTTATAGTGTATTAGTATAGCTTTCTCTATACTATATTATATTGTTTGTTTTATCAGCAGCTGTGTTTATTAAAGTTATTTATGGCTGCACCACCTCAGCTTCTGTGGTCATGTGCTGTTGCATTTTAATACTATTTTTAAAAAAATATCTATTTTTTTAGTTTGTATGGATGGATGGATGCATTTCTGCTGCTACTGAACACCAGAATTTCTCCGACAGGGATCAATAACGTATCTATTTATATCTATTTACAGTATATTCTATACACACACACACTGTACTTTCAACAAAAGTCTAGAACTCATTATATTCCCTCGAATACAGCCGGACAATAACAACAAAAACAAGAAGTGTGTTATGTGTAGTTTGTACCTGCGCCTAATGCGGGGTGGGGAGCGTCTCCACATGGGTGGGGGAGGGGGGAGTCTGCGGGGGGGCGGTCGGACAATGGGGGTGAGGACAGCTGTCACTGTGATCTCCTGTCCGTCGATTTGACCTGCGAATAACAGAGGCTGTCAGGGTTCAGAAGGTCCTCAGGGTTCAGAAGGCTCGGCCCTCAGGGGGCAGGTTATGAAGGGACTTATAGGTGATGAGGAGGACCTTATATTGTAAGCGGTATAGGACAGGCAGGCATTGGAGGTGTTTGAGGATGTGGGTGATGGGGTCTCAGGTGTTTGAGGATGCGTTCCCCAAAAAAGTCCCCAGATAAGTACATAAATAATACAAGGTTTAAAAGTACACCTCACTGTCCTCTTTGCAGAAAGGAACACTTTCTGCAAAGTGTTTTAGGGCTCTCCTTTCTTTGACTGTGATGTTAGCACATCATACAAATTTTGCTCCAACTTACTCTGGCTCCTATTGACATTGAAAAGAAATCTCCTCTAGCTCAGGAAACCATTTGTGTCACATTCACCATTGTGGTTTTGTAAATCCAGATATGAGACTTGACTATAGCTAGTGAGAAGTGTGAGCTGGGATTGACAGGCACAACTCCTGATAGGCTGTTGGTTGTGAAGAAGATGAAAAAGTCTGGGATCGCGTCTTTAATTCAGACAGAAGACATGTTTTATTGTCGATGGTAGAGACAGCACGAACAACACGAACAACAGAATGCAAGTGTATTATACAGAGCGGAGGCATGGAGACCTCCAATCAGCAGCTGCCACAGTGCCAACAGAGATAGTCAAAACATGAAGTGTAAAAGTACAGGCTTCTGCACATTGGTAGAATGATGAGTTTAACTTTAACAAAAGTTGCTTAAAAGTGTCATGAAATCTCACATTCCCCCCTCTGGTCACACATTCACGTGGACTATGGAGATGTCAGCACATGGTCAGTTCTGGTTTAGGGCTAAAACATCCCCATACTTGTGTGTGTGTGTGTGTGTGTGTCTGTGTGAGTGTGTGAGTGTGTGCGTTACCTCCGTCCATGTGCTTAAGGGCCTTCTCGGCCTCGTAAGGACTCTGGAACTCCACATAAGCGTAGCCTTTGGACAGATGTGGCTGTAAACGGTTCATGGGCATCTCTATGTGTTTGATTTCACCATAAGTGGAGAAGATCTCCTGAATATGCCCCTGATTAAGAACACAAGAGACACATCACTGAGGGGGAGAGGGAGAGGGAGAGAGATGAAGAAGGGGTGATAGGGAGAGAGGGAAAGAGGGGGAGAGAATGAGGGAGAGATGGAGGAAGAGAGAGGGAGGGGGGAGAGAAGATCTCTTGGATGTGCAAGTCAAGAGAAGGAGATAGAAGGGGTGGGGTACAGGTGTGTCTGTGTGGAGGTACCTTCACCACGTTCCTGGTGAGGCGGCCCAGGGACAGTTTAGTGGGTTTGGGGGTGGGGCTTCGCCGTCGCCGATCTCCCTCTTCTTTCTTTGTAGATTTTGACCTGAGGCCACAGTCAGAAATGCATTTATTATCAACACACTATGACTTGCTATCTTTAACTCAATGACTGCCAGCCGTTTTTGATGATTTCACTGATTTTCAAGACCCACGGAATATTGTGTGCCATGACTATGTGAAACATGAATTCTGAAAAACTGGACTGTCTACTTTCATCCACAACAAAAATAACTTTTTTTTCTCCTGTAATCCTCAGACAATTAGAGGGAAGTTTGACAGAAATCATCAGTCTCAGACAAAAAGCTGAGAAAATGATGTGTTTGTGAAACCAGATGCACCATACAGAAAAGTGATGGTAACACTATTTAGTTTAACTTTAGTGTCTCCTCATACTTGTCCAGTATCTTGCATGCTAAAAAACAGCAACAACAACTCATGAGAAAGAGTTTTTGATGCTAAATAATACATTTTATGTCACATACACCCACATCCATAAAGTGTTGCTGAATATTTTAAAAAGTCAACATTTACATGCTAGACAAACTATGCTAGAAAGAATGGCTAGTATTCATTCATTAGGTGGCGCTATAATAATGTCAATAACATTAAGTCACAGAATAACAAAATTATATCTGGGGCGTCCTCTACAATACCAAATAGTATTTAGTCAGCGCCCAATTGTGCAAGTCCTCCCACACAAAAAGGAAGGCCACCACTCGTTACTTGTATTAATGGCACCTGTTTGAACTCGTTATCACCTGTCCACAACCTCAAACAGTCACACTCCAAACTCCACTATGGCCAAGACCAAAGAGCTGCCAATGGACACCAGAAACAAAATTGTAGCCCTGCACCAGGCTGGGAAGACTGAATCTGCAATACATACGAAGGTACAAAGAAGTGGCTTTGTAAGAAGCATTTCAAGGTCCTGGAGTGGCCTTGTCAGTCTCCAGATCTCAACACTATAGAAAATCTTTGGAGGGAGTTGAAAGTCTGTGTTGCCCAGCGACAGACCCAAAACATCACTGCTCTAGCGGAGATCTGCATGGAGGAATGGGCAAAAATACCAGCAACAGTGTATGAAAACCTTGTGAAGACTTACAGAAAACATTTGAGCTCTGTCATTGCCAACAAAGGGTACATAACAAAGTATTGAGATAAACTTTTTTTATTGACCAAATATTTACCTTAATTTTTAAACTAAATTATTTAAAAGTCAGACAATGTATGTTTCTGGATTTTAATACTCATTCTGTCTTTCATAGTTGAGGTACACCTATGAACAATATATACAGGCCTCCCTCATCGTTTTAAGTAGGAGAACTTTTATGCCCCACTGTATATGATAGAGGGGAAATAGAAGGGGGGAAATAGTTATAAAACAAATATTTGTCAATGGCAGTCAATGAGAGATTAAAATAATGATCTGTTTGACTTTAGTGTTTCTTCTGGTCATTTCCATTTGAGGTTTGTGTGACTATGTCTGCTTGTTATGACTCTATGATCAGAATCAGAATCAAAATCATTTTTATTGCCACGTAAGTAACAAACAAAAGTTACCACTTGGAAATTGTTTTGGCAGAGAGCGTGCCACTTCGCCATTTGCGGCGCTGTGTGCAAGCAAGAAACAGCAGAGAGCAATAATATACAGTTTCACAGACAATTGGATTGTGCTTTGTATAAACCACGGATTTTTTTCTCGGGGTGAGCACCTCCGACTGCCGGCCCAATGTGGCTGTCAGAGGGGGGCAGGGTCAGGGAGGGGGTGATGTCTTGTCTGTAATAAGGTCCTGTGTCCTGATTGTTCAAGGATAACGTTTTTGCACTACGCTCTTCAGTGTTTGCTTCAGTTCATGAGCAGACCATAATTAAAGTCTTAATTTCCTCTATGTTGATAAAGTCTTTGAATAATATGAGGGACCTGAAACACAATATATCACGAAATCCAATCACAATACTGTCTGAATCACAACATTTTTGCCAAACCCTATTATTTCTCGCGTTCTAATTGTTTGATTTCCAAATCTGATGATGGCGAATTGTCAAAGGTGTAATCTGAGACCTAAGCAAATAAAGTGTAGAGTGTATGAGAATGAACCATAGGCTGTATGAACACACACATGGAGCGTGAGCGGCGTCTGTTGTGGCGCTGGCGGCTGGTGCTGGGGGAGGACGATAAAGAGGAGGACGAAGATGAGTCTGAAGAGGAGGAGCCTGTGTGACTGGAGCCAGAGGAAGAGGAGCCAGAAGAGGAGCTGGAACTGGAGCTGCAACACAGAAGGACACGGCCATCATTACACAGATTAGATTACACAGGTTAAACAGTTCATACACCACAGTTATAAAGAGCCATAGAAATGCAACATTACGGATATGTGATACAGGAGACAGTACACAGGATATGCAGAATACACAGGACGTCAACAGAACTAACTAACATTAACAACAGGAAACTAGCTACCATTAACGTCAGCAGGTGTTACGTACCACGGAGCATAAGGCTGAACCATTTTTTTTTTTTTTTGCTGAAGCTACGAGATTAAACTCATATTTGACTTTAAAGTTGTATGTGCTAGAGAAACACTGGCTTGGACAGAACAAATGTTATCAAAGCTTATTAAAACTAAAAAAAGCTTATTCTATGTTTATGAACAGTGTGTGTGCGTCACCAAAAGGTTCATCTGTTTATGTGTAAATACATTTATCTATTTCCTTGTTCATTCAATTTTTAAGATTTTAAAGATATATTGTCTTATTATTGCAGTTGTGTGCCAAAGTAATAATAAATCTTTGCTATTTTCTATCTGAATGTATTAATTTTCTTCATATCTTCATTTAGCTTCATTTTACTTATGTTCTGTTTTGTGTCGCATTATTCTTTTCTCGTGTCGAGGAGGAGCTACAGAAAGTTAGCCCAAAGCCTTATCAGAGATCAGCTGTGCACATGCGTCTACTTGATATCACTCCACAGTGAGGAGATCTGACCCACAGTGAGGAGGTCTGACCCACGTTGAGGAGGTCTGACCCACGTTGAGGAGGTCTGACCACAGTGAGGAGGTCTGACCCACGTTGAGGAGGTCTGACCCACGTTGAGGAGGTCTGACCCACAGTGAGGAGGTCTGACCCACAGTGAAGAGGTCTGACCCACAGTGTGAGGAGGTCTGACCCACAGTGAAGAGGTCTGACCCACAGTGTGAGGAGGTCTGACCCACAGTGTGAGGAGGTCTGACCCACAGTGTGAGGAGGTCTGACCCACAGTGAGGAGGTCTGACCCACAGTGTGAGGACGTCTGACACACAGTGAAGAGGTCTGACCCACAGTGAGGAGGTCTGACCCACAGTGTGAGGAGGTCTGACCCACAGTGTGAGGAGGTCTGACCCACAGTGAGGACGTCTGACACACAGTGAGGACGTCTGACCCACAGTGAAGAGGTCTGACCCACAGTGTGAGGAGGTCTGACCCACAGTGTGAGGAGGTCTGACCCACAGTGTGAGGAGGTCTGACCCACAGTGAGGACGTCTGACCCACAGTGAAGAGGTCTGACCCACAGTGTGAGGAGGTCTGACCCACAGTGTGAGGAGGTCTGACCCACAGTGTGAGGAGGTCTGACCCACAGTGAGGAGGTCTGACCCACAGTGTGAGGACGTCTGACACACAGTGAAGAGGTCTGACGCACAGTGAGGAGGTCTGACCCACAGTGTGAGGAGGTCTGACCCACAGTGTGAGGAGGTCTGACCCACATTGAGGAGGTCTGACCCACAGTGAGGAGGTCTGACCCACGTTGAGGAGGTCTGACCACAGTGAGGAGGTCTGACTCACAGTGAGGAGCTCTGTGACGGCTATCAAAAATTTCCTCTGTCTCCTGGTGCAGGCTCAGGGATAATATTAGCGATAGTCCACGTTTCTGTGACTTTTTTGGGGTGCAGTGCTGGTCTGATGCCGTGACCCTCCACATGATCTCTGTCAGCTTTAGAGACACCTTTACTAGAGCTGACAGAGATCATGTGGATCTCCACTAGTTCCTGTTTAGTTCCTGTCAGCTTTCCTCCTTGCCTCTCTGTGGGTCTCTCTGCCTGCACCATAAAGGTTTGACTAGACATCCAAAGAGCGCTGCTGCCACCTGCTGGCTCAATATAACTACAGCCATACTCCAGATATATATCATAGAGGCGACACAGACAGTCCACAAAATTATGCAGTATTACGTTCACCTCATATCCCAGGAATCAAATATTGTGCTTTTCAGGTTGTTGATATGGGGATGCAAACAGAATCATCACATGACATCAGCACAGTTCATAATTACATCACAGTTCATTACATCAGCTCATTTCCTCACCTACTGCTGCCGCTGGATGCACCTCTGCGTGAGCGAGTCTGGTCTCGGGTGCGATCCTTCTTGTCTCCTCCCTCTTTGGCAGACCCAGACTTTTCCTTTGACCTGGTTTTACTCATGTCCTCTTCCTTTCTTTTTGTGGGTGAAAGCGCCCTAGGTGTGAGAAGAATGGGGTAATTAAATGTTTTATTGGTAATACAAGTGCTCATTTCAGCAGGTTGCCTTTGCTAAGGTCAAATTTAAATGGAATTCCCTCAGCCTGTGTGTTGTGAATGATAATAAGTGCACATACAAGCCCTTGATAAATGTGCCCCTTAGTGCATGTGTTAATTTAATTGAGTAAAACCAACCAAATGACAGCAATATCTTTTTGAATTATACCATTAATCTAAAAATGTTGTGAACAGTTAAATAAGAAAGTAATAATTTGAATGAATCTGATTATTGCAAAAAACACGTTGATCGATGTCATTATCGTTAGTTTAATGTGCTGTTTAATGTGTTAATTATTTTTCATAACACAATATTGAGATTCTGCCTTTCAGAACTGGTGTATCTCTGCAGATTTAGAGAATCACTTTAATCTTAATATACGGTATTGTTCTTGTAGCACATTAATACTGTATTCATAATTACACTTCAGACCCTTCATGATGACAGATGACAGGAGCAGGAGATACTTGCTAATGATGCTGATGCTGCTATCGCCACATTCTTTAGTACAAACATAACATAACGATTTCTATAACGTGCATTTAAACACGCCTCAAACAGAGGCTCATTAACCTGTACTTACATTGTATTCACCGTCCCCGTTATTATTATAGATCCATGTCACCGTTCCACGGACAGCTTCTTCTTCTTTGGGTTTTACGGCGGTTGGCAACCATGTAATGAACTTTACCGCCACCTTCTGTTACGGAGTGGGTCAGACAATAAGTTCACAATCTAAAGCCCAACAAGGCCACACCACACCAAATACCTCTCTGCCGGTCTTGTCCCTGAATGCCAAGTAGACTCTGAAGATCTAAAGATCTAAACTGAGTATTATGAAAGTTTATGATCACAGTTGATTCCCCTCCATTCCACACTTCAACCACTATACACTCCAAATTGCCACCTGCTCAAAGCACCCTGTATGGACTGTCTATCGCTTCTAATAAATGTGGAACAGCCTCCTCCATCTCCATGTTCTCAATCACCTCTAATCACTGAATAGCCATATATCAAAAAATCAAAAGATGGCTTAAGCCAAGTCTCCTGCACACAGATAACATCAGGCCAATCGTCAAGTCCTTTAATAGAATGTTTTAACTCCTGACTATTGGCCAGTAAACTTCTTGCATTCCATTGAAGAAGTAAAACCATCATGATCCCCGACTCGACTGTCCCCCAATTTTTCCCTTGTTAGTCCTGAAACTCCAAGCAGACCAGGCTGTACCCTACTCTTACTCCACACTTTCCATACTCATGCCCCCCACCTCACCGAGCACATCTATTCTTTTGTAGCTTTGAATCTGCTCATGTTTGTGACTGTGCCCTCTGTCATGTTCTTCTTCTTTAAGTCATCTGTCTTGACACTAACAGGAAGCCCAGTTATTACTCCTTTACTACCGCCTGCTGTCTGTGCACCCACTTGACCTGTGACAACCACTTTAAACTTTCCCAGCTCTTTCATGCTCAAGGATTTATCAAGTTGTTCCTCATTTCCGCAATGTACCATTAAATTGCCATCTGCCAATACTTTTGCTCAACAAATGTCAACTTATTTTCTTTCCAAATCATCACTTAGCTGTTAGTGTAAACTAACAGCTACCCAGTTCAGAAGTGCGTTCGCGAGAGCTGTTGTACAAAAATTGTACATTTCATAGTTAAACCACTACAACGCGGCCACAGCTGCCCCGGGGCAGAGCGGAGGATGTTAATCCTGTTCAGAAACGGCATAATTCATTTTCAAAAACGTCTCTATCACTTTCACTTCTCACTCGCCACAAAGCTCTTGTCTCGCTCCCTCCCACATTTGTTGGTCGCATCCAATTTTACCTTTCTCGCCACAATGCTGACCTGTTACAGCCAGTGGTCGCATCCAATTTTTCAGTTTCAAAGTACTTAGCTATCTGCTGCCATCTACTGATTTGAAAAAGTATTACATGGTTACTCCACAGTTCAAAACAAGTCACCGCTCGTCAACAGCGAATGCAGTTATTTTTAGACAAAGAAGACGAATTTCTCACGGCACACCAGACAATATCATACGGCACACTAGTGTGCCGCGGCACAGTGGTTGAAAAACACTGCCCTAAGTCATATGGATCTAAAAGAAAAAAAAGAAAACGATGTTACGTTCGTCCCACTACATTACAGTCTATGCCGTGAGCCACGCATGCGCCTCAAAAAGACATGATAAATATTCCCTGGGACGTGGCTGTAAGGCGAACCTTCACTGTTGAGCGGTGGATGTGATTTAACCTGATATTTACTGTCTATGAATTTAACGATGCGGTAACTTTATCCCACAAGAAGAGCATTAAAAACACATTAGGCAAAATAATCCTGCATGTGAGAACTTGTGAACCAAAATGTTTTATATAAAGTATTGTTATTCTCTTCTATAACTTTATCCTTCAAATGAATATGTTATCTGCTTCTGCTAGAAAACATTTCACTGAGGCAATGTGCATTCTAACTATTTGTATTTAGTATTCTATTTCTACTGCACAAATATGTTTTTGTATTATTGCGTGATTTCGTCCCTATAAGAGTACTGTGCCTTTATGGAAATAAAAACGAAGTTTGGTTTACAGACTAAAATGAGAGTGTAACTTATATGTAACTTACAAACTAAACAGGGGGTTTATGGTTGGTTGCCTTGCAGACTAAACTGAGGGTTTATGTACACGCACTGTGAGTGAACGGGCCAGATAGTCGTGCTCTCAGAATTTGCACACAGACTATCCAAATTCGTCTATGGTTTGGGCTTTAGGTTGTGAGCTTATTGTCTGACCCTCTCCGTAACAGGTGGTGGTGGTAATGCTCTATTAATTGGTTGCCAACTGCCGTAAAACCCAAAGAAGAAGAAGAATAAGCGCTTTCTTTGAGGTCAGCATCCATAGAGGAGCTCCAAACGCACCTGTTTTCTTCTTCTGTTTGTACATTATTTTTGGACTGAGTGGATCTTGTTGCAGAACTTATACAGAAGCTTTTGGGTGACGCTATTGTGCCAACCAGAGGTCTCCCAGATGTTGTCTAACACAGACAAGCTCCCAGAAGATGAAGAGCCCAATAGAAGCTCCTGGACAGCCACTCTTGTTCTGACAGTTTGTTCTGCTGCGATTGGAGGAACCTTCCAGTATGGCTACAACATCTCAATCATCAACGCTCCCACCAGCTACATCCAGACCTTTATCAATGACACCTACATGGAACGATGGGGTGTTGGCTTGGACACCCCGCAGGTGACGTTAATGTGGACCTTTATTGTATCTGCTTTCCCCCTGGGCGGACTGTTTGGTGCCTTGCTTGCTGGACCCATGGCTGTGCAGTTCGGAAGGAAGAAATCATTACTTCTCAACAATGCTTTTATTCTTGTCGCTACTGTCCTGGTGCTGACATGTCAAAGTGCTGGATCGTTCGAGATGATAATCCTTGCCCGAGTCTTTGTTGGGTTGAATGCAGGTGTAAGCATGAACGTCCAACCCATGTATTTTGGTGAAAGTGCCCCAGTACATCTAAGAGGAGCTGTTGCGTTTTCCTCCGCTGTTTTCACTGCCTTCGGAATATTCCTTGGCCAGGTAATCGGACTTACCGAGATTCTTGGTGGTAAAAATCTTTGGCCTTTTTTGCTGGCTAGTAATGCCATCCCTGCTGTTATCCAAGTCCTAACCCTACCCTGGTTCCCTGAAAGCCCTAGGTACCTCCTCATCGACAAGGGTGATCGCCAATCCTGCGAACGAGCGCTGTCGAGACTCCGCGGTGGTGACGTTCCCATTGCAGAGATGCAAGAGATGATGCAAGAGAAAGAGCAGCTCAGATCCTCGGCTGTCAAATCCAATTCCACCGCAAAAACACCTTGGGCGCTTCTCAAAGACCCGCACCTTCAAACTCAACTCCGGACCGTCATGGCGGCCAGCAGCGCCATGATGCTCTGTGGAAACGACTCCATCTACTTTTACGCATACTACATCTTCCTGGCGGCCGGCATATCCCCGCAGCACATCCAGTACGCCACCATCGGCACTGGAGCTTCTGAATTCTTATCGTCCATCCTCAGCAACTATTTGATCGAGCGAGCTGGCCGTCGCTACCTTCTGATTGGAGGATACAGCCTGATGTCTTGTTGGGGCATTGTTTTCACCATAGCGTTGGTTCTTCAAGGTCAGGGTGTCGCGGGAATGGCCTATCTGAGCATGGCTTGCGTTTTTGCGTACATTTTAAGTTTTGGTTTAGGGCCAGCTGGAGTGACAGGCATTTTACCGGCAGAGATCTTTGACCAGGCTGCGCGGCCGGCCGCCTACATGATCGCAGGGTCGTTCATGTGGGTTAGCTTATTTTTAGTCGGAATGGTATTCCCGTTTATCATCAGCTACTTTGGGAACTTCTGCCTTTTGCCGTTCGTGATTGTGTGCGTTGCGGCCGCCGCGTTTTTGGGTTGGACACTGACGGAAACAAAAGGGAAGACGCTGACGGAGATAACGTTGGAGTTTGATAAGAAGAATGCAGTTGGAGGAGAAAACAGACCTGTCGGCAGTCCAAGCCTAAACCAGTACCATCCGGGGAAGACGTGCTCTTTCACATCCTTAACAGACGAAGAAGACCCAGTGGAGAAGAGTCGAAAATAAGTTCCACCTATGGTACTATGAGTTTCCCATATGATCTGTTTATGAAAGTAGGAAATATATTTCGCTTCAAAGATATATTTTTGCATTAAAGTTTTAAAAATTGTAAATAACAAATCATTTATTTATTTAAAAGAAACTTTATGTCCCTTTTAGTTTTTCTCCACTTGTATGTTGTATTAATGTTTCTTTATTTCAGTTTCAATGGACGAGTTGAGCATCAGTACTACGATATTTGCCACATATTTTGCTACAATTCAATATTATTGCAATTCTTAACATTTTGCGATACAGTCATGTCCCTAATATCATTCAAAGACATTACAAACATGGAGAAAAATAAGACTCGACATTTATTATGGTCTTCACAAGAACGGAAGGAGACATAATAGAGGAACATAAGCCTCAGATGGGAAAATACTGAAGTGAAAGTGATAATTATTTAATTCAATATCACAATACTTTATTCATGTAATTGTGGGAACCAAATATCGTGATACTGAATAGAATGATTCACTAAGTGTATGTGGTAAAAGTAAAATGTAGTGAACAAATCAGGCCACAACATGCGATTGGTTGAGAGAGTGCCCCTCTTTTTCACCTGGTCTAAAGTAACAACGGCCAAAAATACAAACAAGTGAAGACTAGTGATGGAACCAAACTGTTCAGAGAGCGAAGAACTAGTTAGATGGATTTCATATACTGTATTTTCCAGACTAAATGGGGTGCACCTGTCTATAAGCCGCACCACCAGAATTTGAATAGAAAATCAATGTTGTCAACAAACAGGCTGCAGGTTTTCATGTTTAATGTAGCAGAGACTGGACACAACATGATTTAATGCTTCCATGACTCATTTACCCTAAAGCTGCGTCAAAAATAGTTGAAACTATATTTAAAAATATAGTTTAAGCTATAGTTATATATAGTTATAGTTAAAACTATAACAGTTTAAGCATGCTTTATGGTCATTCATAGGAACATATGTTTTGATCTCATTCTTCACATGTTGTGAATAATAACCTTAACCTAAGATAAAGTAAATGTTTTGTTTTATGTTAGATACACATAAAGATATGTCATCATCAGGTGAACTCTTGAACTAGAACTTTCTGCGGATGCATGAGGCCGATATGTCTTATTCAATAACGGTTGTTTCATTGAGATCTTTATGTAAACTTACCCGAATGTGTTTTATGTTAAAGGCTATAATGTAACGTTCACATTTATGAATGTTAAGCTGAATGTAAAGCTGACTTCACTAACCTAAAGGCTGCGACTAACGTTTGTTTTAGTAATCAGTCAATATTCAAGTCTCTACCGACTTTACATTTTAACTGCACTTTTAAATGAAGCAAGATTCACATTTTAAATACATTACTGTTTATTACTAAAACAGATTGTCGCCTTCAAAGCAGTGTTTGCACAACATAGGAAAACATCTTTGTTGCAAGTAGTGTAAAGTTAATAACCAAGATAACATTTTAATTTAGTAAAGTAAAAGTCATTGTTTCATCTCTAACTAACCCTATTACTAAAGGATTCTAAAACTACTCACGAAAGCTAGTTTTCAATATATTAGTAGCTATAAAATGATGACTGCTGCCTGTAACAGATTAAAGGGATTTGTATTGATTTGTTTTTAAAGTCCAGGAAAAACTGTTAATTGTGCAATTTTTTGGACAAATCTTGAGCTCCCAGGTTTGATGTCGCCGAAGAACTTTCAATCACACTTTAATCTATCCCTCAGTATTGTGTATTTTATGGTTTAGTTCTTAATAGGTGTTCATTATGCGCATATTAGTCCCATATTCTACATGTTCAACACTGTGCACTGACTTCCGTGGGTTGGGGTTAAAGTTCACTGATAAGCACTTTATTAGCTGTTAATTAGTGAAGGCTACAGTAAAGTGTAACTGGACTTTCTGTTTTCAACAAATTGCTTTCTGATCGTCTATAAATGTAAACTCAATTTTTGTGACGTTCTCAGAAAATCACAATGTTATGTAAAATGTAGTCATTATTGTTTCAGAAAGTGAAAGTGAAATGCAGATTTATTTACAGAATTACACAAAATGTATTTATTTTTTCATATTATTTATTTCACTTTTTGTTTATTGTAAAAATGAGAAAATCCTACAAATCCTGTAATATCTGGGAGTTAAGAACTTTGTCTCCAATGTTGCCAGCAGATGTAATTATTCTCTCCTTTTCTGTTCTCTTCTCATGGCTCAGATTCATCTCCAAGTCCTTTGATTGACACCATCTGCTTAGCATTTTATTTATTTTTAAAAGATCACAATCCTGCTGACTTGAAACCACGTTGTCTGTCTGCCGCTTGTTATGACAATCCTTATTTATTACCTAAAGGAAATATCTGTATGCTGTATATGATGAGATCACCAAAAACAATACAAGCCTATGCACTTACTTGTGTCTGTGTGTTTTTGTTACAGTGACAACAATAGAGACTTAAGACTAGGCAAGTTTATGTGTAGCACAATTTATACACAAGGAAACTCAAAGTGCAGAAACAAAACAAGATAGAAACAATCACACAAGGCATTAAAATAAATCACAGTACAGTCCCATTTCTTTCGTTTTCTTCAGGCAAAAGATTTTCTCAAAAAGCAATTCCCCAATCGTCCCCCCGAAACCTTTATGGATAATCTGCTGTAAGTCCATTTGCAGAAGAAAAGGCGTATGCCTGTTTTGTTTAGTAGAATTGACACATTAACATCAAGGTCAGTTGTTCTTACTAGAAGAGCCTGGGAGGAGGAGTTGCAAACAACTTTGACAGATCAACAATGGGACACAGCATTGAGACACTCTTCCGCAATTTGTGCCCATCAGGGTCTGATTCAGTGCAAAGGTCTTTATATGCTACATTAAACAAATTATCCAGGATAAGTTCTGCAAAGAGAAACAAAAAGTGAAGGGGAAGATAAAGAACAGCAAAACTGCCAAACCAGTCCCTGTGCTCCTCATAGTCTGAGTTGGTTCAACATGTGACAGTTTTACTTTTCTGCGAGGCCATGGAGAGACTTGTCCACAAGCAGAGCTGTTTTAAAGGAGGGAAGCCAGTGCAGAGACCTGAGCACTAGACTAATGTCAGTTTCTGCTGAAATTATGATTTTTATGGACAAGTTGTTGGTCTATAGTGTTTTTATTTTTAGTGATAAAAAGCTTAGTTTATTATTGTCACATTATATGGTGATAAAAAGACTTAGAGTAAATATAAATAGTACAAAATATCTGAATTTATTTGTACATTTGATTTGCTTTGCTTAAGTGAGGGAGGACCGTGTTTGCAGACAAAAATAAAATAAAAAATTAACACATAAGGAGCAGACCGAGAATTGCTGGCAGCCATGTTTCAATCGTTTGCACAAAGGCTCTGTCTATGTTGTATGGAAGCCCGTTTCCGCCATGTAAAAAAAAAAAAAGGCCTACAGAAAGTCATAATTTTGAGTTTTAAACTCAAAATTATGAGTTTAAAACACAGCGGTGAAGTTAGTTTGAAGTTGGATATCCGACAGACATTCGCCGCAACATTTAAGTGCAGCCGTACTACACACAGTACGGTAAACACACAGAGACATGTATGCTGGTATTTTATAATTGAGTGTTTGGTTTAAAATTTTTAATTAATTAAAAATACTTAAAGAAGAGGTGTACCTCCTGCAGCTAATGGAGGACTATGATCCTGACTAATTTGGAGTCAATAGATCACATGACCTGGAAGTTGTTGAGCTGCAGGGGGTACACCTCTTTTTTTTTACATTTACATTTTTACCCATCCATCCATCCATTTTCTCCCGCTTTATCCGTTGCCGGGTCGCGGGGGTAGCAGTCTAAGTAGAGACGCCTAGACTTGCCTATCCACAAAAACTTCATCCAGCTTGTCCGGGGGAACCCCAAGGCATTCTCATGCTAGCTGGGAACAAAGATTGACCGATAAATCGAGAGCTACATGGTGTTGGCAAAGAACTGCTTCCCCCTCCTGAGGCGCTGGACGGTTTGCCAGAATCTCTTTGAGGCCGACCGATTGTCATGCTCCATGGACTGTCCGAACTCTTCCCAGTCCCTGGTTTTTGCCTCTGCAACAGCCCGGACCGCGGTACGCTTGGCCTGTCGGTACTGGACAGCTGCCTCAGGAGTCCCACAAACGATCATGGCTCAATAGGACTCCTTCTTCAGCCTGACGGCATCCCTTACTGCCGGTGTCCACCACCGGGTTCGGGGCTTGCCGCCAGGACCAGCAACAGAGACCTTGTAACCACAGCTTCGAGCCGCTGCCTCGGCGATAGAGGAAGAGAACATGGTTCACTCAGACTGGTCCCTCCTCCGCCGGGACCTGGGAGAAGCTCTCCCGGAGGGGTGAGTTGAAAGTCCGCCTGACAGGGGGCTCAGCGAGATGTTCCCAACAGACCCTCACTATACGCTTGGGTCTGCCAGGTCTGACCGGCTTCTTCCCCTGCCAGCGGATCCAACTCACGACCAGGTGGTGATCGGTTGACAGCTCTGCCCCTCTCTTCACCCGAGTGTCTGAGACACGCGGTCGAAGGTCAGATGATACAACAACAAAGTCGATCATCGACCTCCGGCCTAGGGTGTCCCGGTGCCACGTGCACTGGTGGACACCCTTGTGCTCGAACATGGTGTTCGTGATGGACAAACTGTGACTGGCACAGAAGTCCAACAACTGAACACCGCTCGGGTTCAGATCAGGGGGGCCGTTCTCCCCAATCACCCCTCTCTAAAGTGTCACTGGCATTTCCCACATGGGTGTTGAAGTCCCAGGAGAATAGGTAAGGCAAGGCAAGTTTATTTGTAAAGCACAATTTCATACACGAGGAAACTCAAAGTGCTGAACAATATAAGAAAGCATTAAAATCATAAATAATCACAGTACATTAAAAAGAAAGATAAAAATATAAAATCCCTCAGTTGTATGCACAGCTAAACAGAACTGTTTGTAATCTGGTTTTAAACATTGTCAGAGAGGAGGCCTGTCTCACATCTTCAGGAAGATTGTTCCAGATTTTAGCAAGCAAGCAAGCAAAGTTTATTTATATAGCACCTTTCTCAGACAGAAGGTCACAAAGTGCTTCACATCAAAAACAAGCAATAATTAAAAACACAGGGCTTTAAGAATTGGGGTAATATGAGCCCTTCTAATAGTGCAAGTTAAAATCCTCGCTGCAGAGTTTTGAACCATTTGGAGACGAGACAGCTCTTTTTTGTTTAGACACGAAAATAAACTGTTGCAATAGTCTAAACGTGACGACACAAAAGCATGAATAATGAGCTCCAAATCATTACGTGACACAATTTTCCTCAGTTTAGAGATGTTCCTCAACTGAAAGAAACAATTTCTACTAAGCTGTTTAGAGTGGTAATCTAATGACATGTTTTTGTCAAAAATCACACCAAGGTTCCTGAGACTCTGTGCAGCGGACTGACTGAGATCTCCCAAATACTGGTTTATCCCTGGGATAAGGTCATCAGGAGCAATCACAAGGGTTTCTGTTTTATCAGCATTAAGCTGCAGAGAATTTTTACTTAACCATAGTTTTATATTTTTCAAACAGTTGACTAAAGAGTTCAGCCTTCCCATCTCAGAAGGCTTAAAAGAACAGTACAACTGGATATTTACTTTTAGCAGCATGAATCTGAAATACAGCCTCCCCATGTTTAGCCCTGACTCTGGGCACTAACAGGAGTCCAGTCCCTGTGCTCCTCAGAGTCCGGGCTGGTTCATATGGTACTAATATGTCACTAATATATTTTGGTGCGAGGCCATGGAGAGACTTGTACACAAGCAGAGCTGTTTTAAAGTCTATTCTCTGACCCACATGAAGCCAGTGCAGAGACCTGAGAACTGGCCTAATGTGGTCGTACTTCCTGGTTCTAGTCAGGACTCGAGCTGCTGCATTTTGAATATACTGCAGCTGTTTTACAGCCTGTTTGGACAGACCTGTGAGCAGGCCATTGCAGTAGTCTAACCTACTGGAGACAAATGCATGGATAAGAATCTCCAAGTCTGCTTTAGACACTATGTTTTTGATCCTGGCAATGTTTTTTAAATGGTAAAATGCTGCGGATGTTACTGATTTGATGTGGCTATTAAAATTGAAGTCTCAGTCCAGTATTACCCCTAGATTTCTGACCTTGTTTGAAGGTTTTAGGGAAAGAGACTGTAGGTGACAAATGACGCTCTTTGTTTCTGGGGACCAAAGACAATCATTTCAGTTTTGTCTGCGTTTAGCTGAAGGAAGTTATTTTGCATCCACTCAGTGATCTGTTGGATACAGTGAAGGAGTGAGAGACTTGTCCCCCACCCGGAGGCGGAGGGACGCGACCCTCTCATTCACCGGGGAGAACTCCAACACGTGGCGGCTGAGATGGGGGGCAATGAGAATGGCCACCCCAGCTCGCCGCCTCTCCCCGTGAGAAACACCAGAAAAGTGGAGCGTCCAACCCCTCTCAAGGATTTGGGTTCCAGAGCCCAAGCTGTGTGTGGAGGTGAGGCCGACTATCTCTAGTCGTCGGTTTCTCTCAACCTCCCCCACAAGCTCGGGCCTCTTCCGCCCAAGAAAAGAAGTGAGGTCTCCGCTTTCGACTACTGCCCAGTCCTCTCAACACCTCTCCACCATGGATCCCTCTGTGGGTGTTGGGTCCCAGGAGGACCTACCCACGTCATCCCATCTGGTTGAGCCCGGCCGGCCCCGTGGGCTAAGGCCTGGCCACCAGACGCTTGCATATGAGCCCCAACCCCAGGCCTGGCTCGAGGGTGGGCCCCTGGCTGCACCATGCACGGTTCTAAATAACGTGCTATCCATATGTGATCTATTGACTCCAAATCAGGTCAGGATCATAGTCCTCCACTAGCTGCAGCAGGTACACCTCTTCTTTTATCATTTAAATGTTTTAAGTATTTTTAATTCATTTTTATACGTAATTATTAGCATTTTAGCTCAATAGCGTCCAGGTCATGTGATCTATTGACTCCAAATTAGTCAGGATCATAGTCCTCCACTAGCTGCAGAAGGTGCACCTCTTTTTTGTCATTTAAATGTTTTAAGTATTTCAAATTATTTTGTTTTCCCACCCCTACACCTTCTCCACCGACTCTCGCTGATGACTGCTGTCGTTGTGTCCTTGGGCAAGACACTTAACCCCACTTTGCCCAAAAGCCCCCACTGAAAGATCAAGGCTATGCTCACACTCAGAGAGCAGCCGTCCTCCTGTGGACTCACCACCTGCAGAGGGTCAGTGAGGGGCTGGTGCTATGAGACTTGGGTGGCATCTCTGACTGTCACCCCCCTGACCCAGAAATGGATTAAAGGGTAGATGATGGATGGATGGAAATTATTTTGTATATGTAAATATTAGCATTTTAGGTCAATAGCTTCCAGGTCATGTGATCTATTGACCCCAAATCAGTTTAGAATCATAGTCCTCCATTAGCTGCAGGGGGTACACCTCTTCTTTTGTCATTTAAATGTTTTAAGTATTTTTTATTAATTTGTATACATAAATATTAGCATTTTAGCTCAATAGCTTCTAGGTCATGTGATCTATTGACTCCAAATTAGTCAGGACCATAGTCCTCCACTAGCTGTAGGAGGTACACCTCTTCTTTAAGTATTTTAAATTAATTTAAAATTTCAAACCAAACACTCAATAATAAAATACCAGCGTACATGTCTCCGTGTGTTTACCGTACTGTCTGTAGTACGGCTGCACTTAAATGTTGCGGCGGCTTTTCAGTCGTAACGTACCCAGAGCGAAGGAGAGGTTTGCCGAGAGCGAAAGACCGTTGAATGTCTGTCGGATATCCAACTTCAAACCAACTTCACCGCGGTGTTTAAAACTCATAAGTTCGAGTTTTAAATTCATAATTACAACTTACTCATAATTTTGACTTTTAAACTCAAAATTATGAGTTTAAAACTCAAAATTATGACTTTCTGTAGACATTTTTTTTACATGGCGGAAAAGGGCTTCCATAATGTTGACACTGTCAAGTTTCTACATATAGGTTTAGTAAAATACATCCTGGTTATGCACATAGAACAAACTTACCTTTGTTCGACAAGATGCACATCATGAAGGCACAAGAACGAGCAGCTCTGAGCTCACTGCATCTGGACAGTGTTTCAAACGCTGTTGCACTTGAAGAAGAGAAAGTGACTTTTAATACATTTTAATATATTTCTCAGAAATACAGAGGAATTTCTCACAATTCCTTGGGTTTGAATAAGAAAAGTCAAAATGACAGCTCCAGGAGTTCTAGTAGAATTGTGGGATTTCTGGTGTTGGGTGTCTGGCCCTTGTTTCGCATGACTAAAAAAAACAAGTTTTTGGTTCCCTAAAAAGAATCTATACGTTTCGTGTTCATAATATATGTTTCGCATGGGGAAACTCTGGATGGAAACAAAAACGTGATGCATGTGCTGTTCAATGTCTGAAGACCAAAACATATACAGTCTATGCCAAAAACACATGAAACGATATAAAAAAAATCTGTTCCGATGAAGTCACGGAAGTGGGTGTTTACCGCGATGCATGCTGGGTCTTGAAGTCCTGCATCCGCTGTCGCTTTTGATGCTGCTGTCCTCTTTGCAAGCCGAATATGTCTTCATTTGCTGAAGCAATGGATATAGCTACTCGTAATGACGGTTCGTAAGAGAAAATGTAGTATTTACATAAAGGTTTTGAAACCAAATTATAATATTACGTTAAATGGGAAGCTGAATTGTAGTAAGCTACATTTTACAGCTAGCGTTTTGCCAAGCTAGCTCCTGCTCTAGCTAGCATGTTTACACAGCTGATATGAGCTAGCATTATTTAATATGAATATATCACGTTAATCCTAGACGTTGTATTTCAGGAAACAAGAGGCTGACGTGCACTGTGTACGGCTGTAAGCGGGTTTACAGTGACGCAAATTTACTCGAAAGACACATTAAGGACCATGATCTCCCAGTTCAGTCTCTCCCAGGTGAGTACCAGTATGAGTATTCCAACTAATCTATTATTGAAAGAAGCAGTCAACTATTTAATCTTCTTCACCTTACATAAACTCCAGCATAATGAGCAGGGATTTTGTTAAATGAAAGTGTGTTTCAAAATACGTTGAATACCTTGAAATTGGTTTTGGTCGATGTTTTATATATATATATATATATATATATATATATATATGAAATTCACTGCCCTTTTGGGATCTAAACAACAAATCAACTAATATCCTGTATTCACTTAATTGGAACATTTACTGATTTTCTGCACAAGGTAAAAAGATGCTGTGTTCCGTGATCGGCTGCAGGGGCTCTTTCCCAAACATGCAGAAACTGATGGAGCACCTGAGGCACCACTACAAACCAAACATCTACTTTATGTGAGTTTTCACCAAATTCTTTCTCTGTGGTCTCTGCACAAACAGTTTATACAACACTAATTGAAAAACTGGAATATTACGCGACATCACCCAGGACATTCAGTTCAATTCAGTTTATTTGAGTAAAGTCCCGGATTGTCACTGTCCTCAGACATTCCTGTATTGACAAGGAACAGCTAAATAAACCAGGGGTTAAAGCAAAAAAAAAGATTTGACTGAAAATTTTCTCATGGAAATTTATCATGATTATCATCATTTATGTTGTAAATCACAGTCATATGCAGACCAAGTGATATTCTTTATTACATGCATGGCTTGTCTCATGTCTGTGGAGAAGAAATGCAACTGAAGCGGCTCTCGCATGGTTAGATTAAATTGTTTCTTTCACGGTTGTATCAGCTGGAGGTTGCTGATCAGCTGGAGGTTGCTGATCAGCTGCACGCCAAAAGATGAGCAGGAACGCGGCTTTCCTTAAGAATACATAGAGTATTCTCTGCTCTTCAACAATTAGATCAACACCACATGCCCACAGGGCACCAGCTATAACTGCTCCTCTCTGCCTCGGAGCACATACTTGCAAAGCCACGCCTCTGCTGCCGTGAGGGACTAGCCCCCATCCCTGTGTCTGCCCCATAGACTGTATACAGACAGTCACGCCTATCTCCGCCGTTCTAACTAATGGGCCAAAAAATGTGCTCTACTGGAGCTATTCAAAATGGCCGCGAGTGGTCCCGCCCACAAAAAAATTGTGAAAAAACGCATCTGCGCATGCGTCAGTCGGCGCAAGCTCCATTCATTTGAACGAGAGACTTAAAAAATTCACAGCGAGTAAACTAGAGTGGACCAAAAAAATTCACCCCCCTCAGCATTGACACACATGTGGAACGGAGCTTTGGGCCAAGAGCCAACTTTTGGTCCATCCTGTAAAGACGTTTTCGAGAGGTCTGCCAATGCTATATGTTAGCATTGGCTAATTCTACTTCTGGGTCCACCCCCATCGGCCCGGGGTGGTATTGCAAGCATGTCTGCGCACGTCATTTTGGCCACTTTTGAGCCGGGACCCGCCCCCACTGGTCTGCCCCCACATATCACAAGCACAGTTCGCGCAAACCAATCATAAAACATTGCTGCTTCATCTGACAAATAGTCACATTCCACTATGTTTTCAACTCTCTGCAACTCGTTCAAATGTCAAACTGTTGAGTTGGTGCATCTCGGGCAATACACATTGAGCTTGATATGTAATTGACTATAAGTAGACATTGTGCTAAATCAAAGTAGTAAAGTTTTTTTAAGAAGATCCATGATGTGTAATTGTACATCTTCTCATCCATAGGTGCGAGAACTGTCATTCCAAACTGCGTTCCTATCGTGGACTTCTCGTTCATTTGCGCTCCTGCTCCAAAGCTCCCAAGTCGAACTTCCCCCCCTTCTCTTCAACCCCTTCTCCGATGGATATAGACCCAGTGAAAACCACTGCTCCACCAAGTGACAATGTGATCAGGCTTCCCCCTGTTCAGACCCAATCCATTCAGCCCCTTGCCCCATCCCAGTTCAACAAGGCCCCTGTCCAATCCCAATCTAGCCAACCTCATGTCCCAAACCAGTCCCAATCCAACCAACTTGATGTTCAAAACCAATCCCAATCCAACCAACTTGATGTTCAAAACCAATCCCAATCCAGCCAACCTCATGTCCCAAACCAGTCCCAATCCAGCCAACTTGATGTCCCAAACCAGTCCCTTTCCAGCCAACCTCATGACCCAAACCAGTCCCAATCCAACCAACTTGATGTTCAAAACCAATCCCAATCCAGCCAACCTCATGTCCCAAACCAGTCCCAATCCAGCCAACCTCATGTCCCAAATCAGTCCCAATCCAGCCAACCTCATGTCCCAAATCAGTCCCAATCCAGCCAACCTCATGTCCCAAACCAGTCCCAATCCAGCCAACCTCATGTTGCAAACCAGTCCCAATACAGCCAACCTCATGTTGCAAACCAGTCCCAATCCAGCCAACCTCGTGTCCCAAACCAGTCCCAATCCAGCCAACTTGATGTCCCAAACCAGTCCCTTTCCAGCCAACCTCATGACCCAAACCAGTCCCAATCCAGCCAACTTGATTTTCAAAACCAATCCCAATCCAACCAACTTGATGTCCCAAACCAGTCCCAATCCAGCCAACCTCATGTTGCAAACCAGTCCCAATCCAGCCAACCTCATGTCCAAAACAAGTCCCCTGACCCAACCCAATCCAACAAGTCTCATGTTAAAAAACGGTCTCAGTCCAACAAGACTAATGTCAAAAAACAGCCCCCTGCACAGACCCAATCAAACAAACTTGATATCATAAACCAGGCCCCTGCCCAGACCCAATCCACCCCACCCCATGTCCCAAACCAGTCCCAATCCAGCCAACCTCAGGTCTCAAACCAGTCCCAATCCAACAAGTCTCATGTTAAAAAACGGTCTCAGTCCAACAAGACTAATGTCAAAAACCAGGCCCCTACACCGACCCAATCAAACAAACCTGATGTCAAAACCCAGGCCCCTGCCCAGACCCAATCCAACCCACCTGATGTTCAAAACCAGGCCCAAGGCCAGACCAAATCCAACCAGTCTCTTGTCATAAATCAGACCTCTGTTCAAACCCAATTGAACCAGCCTGATAAAAAACAGGCCCATGCCCATACCCAATCCAACAAACCTAAGGTCATGAACCAGTCCCAATCCAGCCAGCCTAAGGTCATGAACCAGTCCCAATCCAGCCAGCCTAAGGTCATGAACCAGTTCCAATCCACCCAGCCTCAGGTCATGAACCAGGCCTCTGTACAGCCCCGTTTGAACCAACCTGATGTCAAAACCCAAGCACCGGATCAAACCCAATTCAACAAAGCTTATGTCAAAACCCAGTCCCCTGCCCAGATACAATCTGACTCCCCTGATGTTCATAACCAGGCCTCTGTGCAGTCCCAATCTAGCCAGGCCATTGTTAAAAATCAAGCTCCTGCTCAGTCTCAATCTAGCCAGGCCATTGTTCAAAATCAGGCCCCTGCTCCTGCTCAGTCTCAATCTCGCCGGCTTCGTGTCAAAAACGAGCCCCCTGTACGGACCCAAGCTAGCCAGCCTCAAATTAAAAAAACAGGCCCCTGTCCATATCCAACCCAAGAAAACTCATGTTAAAAAAAGGGCCCCTGTCCAAATCCAACCCGAGAAACCTCATGTTCAAAAAACAGTTCCTGTCCAGACACGACCCCACCAGCCCTTCGTTTCATCCCAGTTCAGCAATTCTCTGGTTCAGACTGAATTCAACCAGCCTTATGTCCCAAACCAGTCCCCTCCATTATCCATGTCAGATCAGCTTCTTTTCGACTCCCCAACCCTAGATCTTGCCCCGCCACATTTAGTCCAGCAGATCTTGGATTCATCAATAACAGCTATGCTAGTAAATGACATAGTGTTTCCAAACCTGGAGCCTGGCGAAGATTTGACTCAGAATGAATTTTACCGGAGGCCAAAAACGAGTGCATGGAGATCTGCCCAAGGTAGGTTGTGGGTCACTCACGAATCAGAAACTCGAGGTGTGTTCCATCTAGTTCACTTAATTGTACCGGATGTAACTACACACTAGATGTATTGTGATCATTTATGATTTAAATGCCTTAAGTCGTGTGAAGATCAGTTGTATGCACAGATAAACAGAACTGTTTTTAACCTGGATTTGAACATTTTCAGAGAAAGCCTTTCTCTCCTCATCAGGAAGACTGTTCCAGATTATAGCAGCATGAATCTGTAATGCTTCCTCCCCATGTTTACTCCTGACTCTAGGCATCAGCTGGAGGCCTTTCATTTTTACACAAGGAAGGACAAATGGGGCATTCAGACTGTCAATGCTTGAATGCAGCTTACACGCGCACTGGACGCACATTCTTTAAATTTCCAACGCTTGAGTTTAGAAAACCTGAAGTCCTGCCCTACGGTGGGAAAAAACGCAGGGCGGAAGTGGCGGGCGGGCTTTGATGCTAGCGGCTTTTTGTGTAAAGTTCTTATCCAAGAATGCATCTCTGCAGCGTCTCAGTGTCCAGAGACTTTATAAAACAGCAGTATGTGTTCACGGAGCTGCACCATAAGTTTATTTTATCATTAAACTGTACTTCCGCATCGGTGAACCCATGAGTGGCACTTGTTTACGGTCACGGGAGCATGAGAACTGGAAGCATATGTTCACAAACACTGTGTCCCCCATTGTCAGTCCTGGTTTAGCTATTGTTTTGGCTGTTTACGTGTACAGTGGGGCAAAAAAGTATTTGGTCAGCCACCAATTGTGCAAGTTCTCCCACTTAAAGGAACAATATGTAAAAATCTGGCCAAAAGTGGTACTGCAGTTACAGTCAATAGTTTGTAGTCCTCTCCCACTCTCCCTGACTCAGGTTGCCAGATTCATACCAAATCCAGCAGCAAACACAGGGAATTATTTTATCAGTTGTTTGTCCGTCTCCATTCACATTGCCATGACATCCGTGCTAATGCTGAATGAATGTTTTGATTAATGCCATTCATTCATCCATCCATCCATCCATCCATTTTCTTCCCCTTAATCCATTTCTGGGTTGGGGGGGTGGCAGTCAGAGCTGCACCCAGTACACAGAGCACCAGCCCCTCACTGATCCTCCTGCAGGTGGTGAGTCCACTGGAGCTGAGATCTTTCAGTGGGAGCTTCAGGCAAAGTGGGGTTAAGTGTCTTGCCCAAGGACACAACGACAGCAGTCATCAGTGGGAGTCGTGAAGTAGGTCTTCTGGTGGGCTTGAACCCACGACCTTCAGGCTCAAAGGCCAATGCTCTACCAACTGAGCTACTGTCGCCCTGTCGTATTTGGACATTTGAGATAAAAAACAAAAACAAAATAAAAGCAATGTAATTATACATAGTTTATGCAAAATAAATAAGCAATTGATGTCCAAAATAGGAGTGGGAAGAATGGATGTTGGAACGTATTTCTTCAGCGTATCAACATCAGGGTTTGCTCAAGACTATATCACCTTTCAATTTTATTTATTCCCTATTTTTTAGACAAACATGTAAAAGTCCCACATCAAAAAGAGACTAACATTATTTTAATTGGGGTACATGTGGTCTTAAATGATTATTTTTACAATTAAGCTATAATCTGCAAAAAAAAAACGTCTTGACCTTCGTCTTTTACCGTTTTTAGAGCAATCTGTCATAGAATGTGATAACATGCAATAAATACAAAAAGAAATAGCCCGGAATCGTACTCGGGTTCCTGCATCGTAAGCGCACAGTTTAGACCACTAGACCATCGATTGACACGAATAGAGACTCTGTGAAGAACGGAATCAAATTAGAAAATTCTTTCAGCTGTCTCAATTGTTCAAAGGCATCCTGATATAAATCCTCGTTTTAGTCTTTTTGTCATTAATGATTTGAGAGTCATAACAAGACCTTTTTTAGTCTGCGCCACATGTTATTTTACCTCTGAGATTAGTGAGCCGCACGGAGTTCTGGCAACCCGATCACGGACTTACATGACACTTCCTGATTGGCGAAACGGCGGAGGGTAGGACATCAAAATCAAAACAATAACTTTTACAGGTCGTAAAACTAATTTTGATAATCAAATATCTCGGCTGAACTACTGTTATCAGTTAAAGATGAATTCGAAAAGAGTATGATTTAATAATGCCTTTTGAAATATTCGGGTCATTTAATGATGACATGACATGCAAATATTACATATTGCTCCTTTAATTAATGACAGTGGTCTGTAATTTTCATCATAGGTACACTTCAACTGTGAGAGACAGAATGTGAAAAGAAAAATCCAGGAATTCACATTTTAGGATTTTTAAAGAATTTATTTGTAAATTATGGTGGAAACTAAGTATTTGATCAATAACAGAAATTTAACTCAATGGAAGGAGGTTTTGGCTCAATCTCAGGATACATGGCCCCATTCATTCTTTCCTTAACACAGATCAGTCGTCCTGTCCCCTTAGCAGCCCCAAAGCATGTTTCCACCCCCATGCTTCACAGTAGGTATGGTATTCTTGGGATGCAACTCAGTATTCTTCTTCATCCAAACACAACGAGTTGAGTTTATACCAAACAGTTCTACTTTGGTTTCATCTGACCACATGACATTCTCCCAATCCTCTGCTGTACTGTATCATCCTTGTGCTCTCTGGCAAACTTCAGACGGGCCTGGACATGCACTGGCTTCAGCAGGGGGACACGTCTGGCACTGCAGGATTTGATTCCCTGTCGTCGTAGTGTGTTACTGATGGTAACCTTTGTTACTTTGGTCCCAGCTCTCTGCAGGTCACTCACCAGGTCCCCCTGTGTGGTTCTGGGATTTTTGTTCACAGTTCTCATGATCATTTTGACCCCATGGGATGAGATCTTGCGTGGAGCCCCAGATCGAGGGAGACTATCAGTGGTTGAAATATCGTTTTGGGTTACATTTGGGCTATCTTTTATACAGATAACGAGTTCAAACAGGGGCCATTAATACAGGTAACGAGTGGAGGACAGAAGAGCTTCTTAAAGAAGAAGTTACAGGTCTGTGAGAGCCAGAGATCTTCCTTGTTTGAAGTGACCAAATACTTATTTTCCACCATATTTTACAAATAAATTCTTTAAAAATCCTACAATGTTAATTCCTGGATTTTTCTTTTTTCACATTCTGTCTCACAGTTGAAGTGTACCTATGATGAAAATTACAGACCTCTGTCATTATTTTAAGTGGGAGAACCTGCACAATCGGTGGCTGACTAAATACTTTTTTCCCCACTGTATCGTCATCTGCTCGCTAGACCGCTAGTGTCCCTTTGACCACGTTGCGGCTCTCGGATTGGTCGCTGCACGTGTGGCTGCCTGTGTCGAGTTGGTGCTCCTGCACCTCTGCCGCGCAATACAAGCGTGCCGTGACGCACATGCAGTTTCCCGCTTGAACGGACGTGACCATTGACTTTGAATTGAATGTCGCAGCAACGCATGATCCAATCTGAACGCCCCAAGAGTTTTACGGCCTGAGGATCTATTGCAAAATGTTTTGTCTTAATGACTGGTTTTATCATTTTTATTTTCAGGTTCTCCTCTTGACAGACGAATCGAGTGGCAGCACATCAGGGGGCGCTACAGGTGTGTGCAGTGCGGACACACAGTCTCCAATAGAGAGGAGATGGCGGCTCACAGCGCCCTTCACAGCAGCTCACTAGATCCTGAAGAGGAATCCACCAGCGCGCAGTCTTCTCCAAACTGCTAAATTTATATTGAGTCTCGGGCACTTCAAGAAAACTATGGTTCAACCTCTAAAGTTTAAAGAGCTTTGTAACCCTATTTAAAAGTACTTGTAATGGCCATCTTTTGATACAATGTTAGCAGTGAATATGTAAATAAATGGATTTTAACATGCATGGATTGTTTCTTCACTGGAGGGTGCAGTGGTTTGTGCTTCACAAGTGCTTACACTAACTTCGTTCTGATGTCCCCACCACTGTAGTCCAGAGATTAGTGTAAATTAGCACTCCTGCTATAAACTGGTACAATACATCTTTTATCTTTATTGCACAAATAAATGAACATAAAAATACTATCCTAGAAATGTTTCAGCATGAGTGACCCCACTCCCATCACTGTGTGTGGATGATCACTTGCAACAATCCAAAGTGCCATAAAACTGAGCAAAAACAAGCAAAAACATTTGACAGGAATCATTGGGAGAAAAAACATTGTAATGCAGTAGTTTACATTTGTATATAATTGATCAACTGTTCCTCTAGAGATACTAGTGGTGCAGGCTAGGACAGTGACATCACAGGGGGGCAATAGCATATTTTCTTCACTCAACCTTTAAGACAAAGCCCACATTTCCTTGATGTGTGGCTGCTGATCTCCAGGTTCTGGGTCCTCCCGATGTCATCAGTACCAAAAAGTTTGTTTTTATTTATTGCAAATTTAACCAGATGTTTTAAAGTGGACATCAGTTTTATGCGTTTTCTTAAACCATTCCTGAAGCCCTAATAATTGCACAAATCCAAAGAACAAGTGCAAAAAAGCATTATTTATTTGGGTCAGTCATTATATCATACAAGCACTTTGCCATCTGGAGTCTCTGACCATCACACATGCGACACAACCACTTCCACTTATTCCAAACCCCGACAGGGATCTAGGGCGCGACAATTAACATTTGACGAGTCACTACAAAGGTCCCCTCTGTATTTTTAACATTAGCAGATCACATGCAGACTGGGGTTTTCAAACAAGTCCTCCCACGAGAAACAGAAGTCCATGGATTATATATAAAAATATGGGGCCACGTATACATTATTAAAATGACGTAGTTAACCAAGTTTTCTTGACGTATCTAGATTAGCCAAACGTGAATGGAGTCAATTAAGAGAGACATGGTAAAGAAGTGCTTACAAAAGAAACTAAGTGCCAAAACAAGGATTAGGCAAAATTATCTCCCGTTTCGAGGTGCGGTTAATCCCAGAGTCATGATGGTTAAAAAAATCTCTTCTGCTCCAGCGCGTACATCTTTCCCGCTGGAAGTTTCCGGAAAAATAAGCTGTTTCCTCTGCTCATGTTGCCCTGTGATCAGAAAGCACAATATTTCACTTACATTTGCAAAAAAATAAATAAACCAGCATCAAATGTCATGTCTAACCATGATCACATCAAAAGGCTCCATTAAAGATCTAATTACCAATGTGCAGATCTATTTTCCTTTGAGCTGAAATTGCAAGGCTGGCATATCGACATCACTGATTCAAAAAAGAAAAAGACCGACAGTTGCCTTGTCTGGGAGCAGCGTGGTCAGAGGAACCAGGTGGAGGAAATGGTGCCTTTGTATAAGGGGCCGCTATGGATCTCTGGTCCTCTCGCCCCCTCTCCCTCTGGTCCTCTCGCCCCCTCTCCCTCTGGTCCTCTGGTCCTCTGGCCCCCTCTCCCTCTGGTCCTCTCGCCCCCTCTCCCTCTGGTCGTCTGGTCCTCTCGCCCCCTCTCCCTCTGGTCGTCTGGTCCTCTCGCCCCCTCTCCCTCTGGTCGTCTGGTCCTCTCGCCCCCTCTCCCTCTGGTCCTCTCGCCCCCTCTCCCTCTGGTCCTCTCGCCCCCTCTCCCTCTGGTCCTCTCGCCCCCTCTCCCTCTGGTCCTCTGGTCCTCTCGTCCTCTCGCCCCCTCTCCCTCTGGTCCTCTCGTCCTCTCGCCCCCTCTCCCTCTGGTCCTCTGGTCCTCTCACCCCCTCTCCCTCTGGTCCTCTGGTCCTCTGGTCCTCTCGCCCCCTCTCCCTCTGGTCAAACATGGGCCAATGAAGAGCTTAGGGAAGACATGATACTCAACTCTACTATAACATGATCAAAAGTCCATTACGCATCACGTCCCCTGATGATTACATGACTCACCTCTCTGCTTAGATGCCTCCAGCAGTCGATCCAACTGGGATACACAGAAGCATAAGGAGGCAGTCCTCCGGAGAGTCTGAAAACCACACTACTGTGAGTCGAGTGAAAAAAATGGGACTAAAGGCTTTCAAAGCTTGTGGACAGCTATTGTATAAAACAGGTGGTGCATGTTAAGTTGATAGAATAAGTAGTAGTAAGTGGTAAGTAATCTTTATTTATATACCGCCTTTTCACTTCAGATCAGAGTCTCAAAGCGGTTTACAATTGTTCTTTTTGGGCATTTGTCCTCTCCACACAGATGGGAGCGGGGCCAGTACAGAAGGCGCATGCCAGACCTATTGTACATGTTTTTAGTGGTAGGGGAAACCTTATTGCTGAGAGGCGAGAGTGCTATCCACTCGGCCACCGTGATAATAATTATTTTTGTGACAGGCCTAGGTACTATGTAGATAATATATATTCTTTATCTGAAAAAGCCTTGAGATGTTACATCGATAAATGTATCAATTTAAGTTTTCCTGACTATTTAAAACAATATTTGATTCCTTTCCAATCCTCTTACAGTTTGCGCCATGCAAACCAATGTTTTTAGTTGTCCCAAGAGTTAAGAAAGAAGTCGGAAAACATTCGTTTAAATTTAAAGCTCCTTCTGACTGGAACAGTTTACCTTCATCCATTCGCTCTTTCACTTCTCTGCCTCTGTTTAAAAACGCTCTGGTCCAACACCTCCAGAACCCATGCCAGTGTTATTGAGCATAAATTATGAATTTAAAATTATATTCAATGATATGCACTACTATAAATACTAACTGTAATCTTTGTTAATTTATAACAGACATTATATGAACAACAATCAGTGTGTGATGTGTGTGAGTGGGTGTGTGTATGTGTTTGAATTAGTTTCTATGAATTTTGCATTATTGTTTGCTCTACTGTCTGTACTGAATCTGTCATTTTGTGCGATTTTGAGGACCCCCTCGAAAACGAAATGTTTCATCTCTAGGGGCTTATCCTCCAAACAAATAAATAAATGTTGTGCCTTTGGAAATCCAATATCACCAATTTGGTCAAAATTATGTGAGAAGATTAGAAAGACTTTTGTGCTCGTTTGATTTCTATACAATCCACTTTCCTTGAAGGCCGCAGAATTTCATGTTTGTATGTTTGCTGGTGGTGTGCTACATGATTGTCATTTTCAATGGAAAAGGTGTGCCACAGCTGAAAAAGGATGAGAAAAAAACCGTTTTAGAGAATTGGACAACTCACCCACAGTTATTTACGGCCATTAGGTTAGACACCAGAACAAAGGGGTAGGTGAGCATACTGGCAAAGAACTGGGAACAAAGCAGAATTAACGCTCAGATCGGTGTGAATATTCTTACAGGTATTTATCTGAAAGGAACTTACCCCCGTCACGGCCTGAGAGCAGTTCTTCATTTCCCCGGTGTGACTCATCTAAAAAAGATTAATACAAAAGTAACCCCACGGTTTCAAGATAAAGGCTTTTCACTGCATTTCTGCAGGTTTCATGTAAAAATATACATTTTTATTGAGTGACACAACAACATAAACCTATGCGGTCTTCTAGTGCAGTCCTTTTTTTCCTAGTTTTTCTTAAGTTCCATTTTCTGTCAATAGGAAAGAGTGTATTATTATAAACTTTCAGTAGAAGAATACAAAAAAATACAACTTCCACACAGAATAGGTAATAAAACAACTAAAAATAATGTGAGACTAACACATGTTTCTCAAAAAGAGTTTGCCTATGCCACTAACTATGTGGAAAGAAATATAAAAAATCCACTCTCAGCCCAAAATGTCGAATAAGGACTCACAGGGCTCTTAAGTAAGCAAAATAAAAAACAAGACAGTTTTGATTTGTTCACAACATTTTACATTGTGCACAAATTAACATGCATTGTCAATGCAAGCAAAAATGTTGGTACCTGAGCTTTAATTCAGTTACTTTTGGCTGCGCTTCGTGGGGAGATATGGGGGAGACGTGGGGGAAACATGGGGGAGAGACGGGTCAGAGACGGGGATACAAGAAAGACCCTCACGTGCAACAAGCTGGGGATGGTCCTGTATGTGCATTTATGGCTCTGTCCGCGCTCGGTACGTGACCACTTTACGGCTGTGCGTTCGCAGAGCTGTTGTCAAAGCGGCCACAGTTGTTCCCGAGGTCAAGACGAAGATGTGAATCTTGTTCGAGTACGTAACGCAAACAATCCGCGGTCACATTTCACAGAAATGATATTTTCAGCAGTAAAGTCGGAATTTGCGGATTCGCAGAACATTCTCATCCCTGGTATATCTTGATACATTTCATCAGAGAATTGATCAATGAAGAGAATAGGTCAAGAAAAAAAGATGTGCCCGCTTTCCTGGCCTTAAAGGTAGAAGTGTGCTACAGCGCTCCCGGCTCAAAAGGTAGAAATGCAGGAATGTGTTCCCGGCCTCAATGGGTTAAGGTTCTTACCGAATCGTCAATGGCGTAAGTGTTGATGAAGTGAGCCAGCATGTTACAGATCCAGAGCGCCAGGACGTCTCCCAGCAGACGAGGGATCAGGCCGCTGCCACCAGAACCACCATAGTGAGTCATGTGACCTTCATTTTTATTATTTCCTAATCAGCAAAAATACTTACGCAAAGAACCCAAGAACACCCTCTTCTCTGTAGATGGTGACAACAGAGTCAAAGATACCACTGCAAAAGAGAGATGAGAATGTAGCATCTTTCACTTTGTGTATGGCACATTACATACAGGGGTATTCAACTCTCTCAAAGGGCCGGTGTAGCTGCAGGTTTTCGATCCAACTGAGCAGGAGCACACCCGTCTCCAGAGATTCCTCAAGTCTTCAGGTTCAGACTGACTCCCACCGGCTCTTTGAGGAAAGAGTTGAAGACCCATGACTAAGACTTTACCTGTACTTTGTTTCTCTGCCAATAAACTGCACCATGCATCTTAATGTTATCACTGAAAAGCAAAGACACGTTCATAAATCTTTGAAAGAGACTATATGACAAACACAAGTCCCTCAACCCAAAAAAGTCACAAACTCAAGCTGCAGATAGTTCATCTCCAAGTCAAACAGGGATTTTGATGATGTTTAGCTTGCATCTTGTGGCTCAGAATAGACTTTAAAGCAGCTCTGCTTGTGCACAAGTCTATGGCCTCGCACCAAACTACATCTGTGACATGTTAGTGCCATAAGAACTCGGAGGAACACAGGGACTGGCCTCCTGATGGTTCACAGATGCAAGAATAGACATGGGGAGGCAGTCTTTCAGATTTATGTAGCTAATTTATTAATCTGAAATTTAATGTACTGTGATTATTTATGATTAACAATTGTGTGATAGTTTCATTTTAGCGAGCACTTGAGATGTATGAACTGTGCTACACAAAGAAAACTAATTCATTTGGAAAAGTGCTATATGTGCAACACTGGAGTTACCGTGAAAAGGATGTGTGACAACTGTGGCACAGGAGCGAGCGATCATTTCTTTGGTCGTCTGTTTGAAAAGAGAAGGTTTGAAAATACAACTTTTTTTACAGAAAAAGAGTTTGTGAAAAATTACTTAGTTCACCTCATTCACAACATGCTCCAAGGAACCAGCTTGAGATTTCTGTGGGCCGCCAGGTAGCTTGAAAACACAACAGTATGTCAGAACGCATCTGTGTTTTTAGTAAATATATTTTTGGACACGCTACAGACAAAAGGTAAAGCGAAGGATACATATTATGCAAAATGGACTTTCACCATTTATAAATACAAATAATAAATCAGTTTCAAACCGCTCACTCACACACCAGACTCATTCTAGGAATGGGGGTGAAGTGTCTGGCCAAAGGACACAGCAAGTTTGGCACTATTATGAAGTACTTCTGGCACAAATATGTAACTCTGCCCCTTCTGTTTAAAGTTGCAATATGTAATATTTGCATGTCAAGTCATCATTAAATGGCCCCAATATTTCAAAAGGCGTTATTAAATCATGCTCTTTTCTAATACATCTTTAACTGATGACAGTAGTTCAGTAGAGATTAATATCAAAATTAGTTTTACGACCTGTAAAAGTCGTTGTTTTGATTTAGATGTCCTACCCTCTGCCTTTTTGCCAATCAAGAAGTGAGTGATCCGTGTTGCCAGAACTCCTCAAGGCCTATCTCACTGGTGAAATAACATGTGGCCACAGAACTAAAAAAAAAAAGTCTTGTTATGACTCTCAAATCATTAACGACAAACCAAAAACTAAAACAAGGATTTCTATCATGCCTAATGGTGGCATAATGGTTAAGCCATGGAGCTTATGTTTCAGCAACCCGAGTTCGAGTCTGGGTAGTGTCTACCTGAATAATATCAAATTTTATGACAAATTGCTCAAAATCAAGTAAAAGACAATCAAGACGTTTTTTGCAGATTATAGCTTATTTGTAAAAATAATAATTTGAGACCACATGTACCCAAATAAAATAATGTTAGTCTCTTTTTGATGTGGGACTTATACATGTATGTCTAAAAGATAGGGACTAAATAAAATTGAAAGGTGATATCCTCTGGAGCAAACCCAAATACGTTCCAACATCCATTCTTCCCACTCCTATTTTGGACATCAATTGCTTATTTGCATAATCTATGCATAATTAAATTGCTTTTATTTTATTTTTCTCATCTCAAATGTCCAAATAAAAAAATAAAAAAAAACATTAATTCAAAACCTTCATTCAACATTAGCATGCCTCATGGCAATGTGAATGGAGACAGACAAACAACTGATAAAATAATTCCTTGTGTTTGCTGCTGAATTTGGTGTGTATCTGGCAACCTGAGTCAGGGAGAGGACTACAAAATATTGACTGTGACTGCAGTACCACTTTTGGCCAGATTTTTACATAATGCTTCTCTAAAATATCCTTTCATTTGTTTCAGCAAACCAGTTCTACTTAAGACACCAATTCACATTAAAAACAACTCTCATTATCATTTTGAATAGCCAAAAATGAGTTTATTTATAGTCACTACTGAACTCATGAAGCCTCTTTAAAAACGAAGTATACCGCTTACCCGGACATTGTCGTTCTCGTGGCATTTCTGAAACAAAGAAACATGATCAGACTCGTAAACATGTAGCTTTGTACTCCAGGACTGAGGCTGGATCTACAGCCTGTCTGGAATAGATCCCCCTCTGAACTTGGGCCTCTACGAGGTTTTTCACAATCCTGCACCCCCACAACCTTTTGAGGACCCATGTGACTCGCCTGCTTTAGAGAAACAGTCTCCTTTCGTCTCCCATGTCCTGGTAAATCCTCAAAACCCAATTGAACTAAGAGACTGACACACTGACCTATGGACTACCTGTATCAAAGCCCACTGTGTTTGGACAGATTAGGCATCATTATTGTAGTGTAGTCGCTTCACCTGCACCACTTGGCTGTGCACCACTGTCCCCAAAGTACCAGCGCAGAGCCTTGGAACCAGACCTTTAAACAGACCGGATTTACCGTCGATCTTCACTATGTGTTTTGCTGCAACAGAACAAGACAAAAGCAAACGTTCATAAAATATATCAAATAACAAGAAATCTGGTATTACCAACAGTAATCTAGAAACATATTCTACAGATACGGAGCTCACTTATTTATTACTTTTGAGATAGAGAAAGAGAAAGACAGAGGGAGCGAGAAAGACAGACTGACTTCTGACAACCCAATAAAGCATTTCTATTAAACTGAACAAATTTAATAATCAGGAAAACCACAATATATAGTTTCTTCCAACCACAATCACACTGATATAAACTGTAAATGTTAATGTCAATAATTTGCTGCACTCACCATAGGCAAACAGGCCAGGCAGCTGGTACACCTGCCGGCCGAACAGGTTCCTGCCTAAAGTTGGCGGAAGTGGCTCATGTCCAACCTGAACAAAACCCAGCAGAAAACACATGAGAAAGAGAGTTATAATCATCACATCAATTATGGAAGAGGAATATTATCTATGTATGGGTGTATCTGTTGTATGTATTTCTTATAAAATTATAATTAAATATATATACTCAGCAGCACGTGTCCTGACTAAGACAAGGGGGCGGGACCACATTACACCGGTTTTAAAATCGCTGCAATGGCTCCCCGTGTGTTTCAGGATCGATTTTAAGGTTATTTTAATGGTCTTTAAATGTCTTAATGGTCTTGGGCCTTCTTATCTTTCAGAGCTGCTTTTATCCTATGAACCTTCCCGGCCCCTGCGCTCCTCCGGCTGCAGACTCCTAAACATTCCCAAAGTCAGGACACACACACACGCCACGGTGAGGCATCTTTCCAGCACTACGGCCCCCCTCTCTGGAACAGTCTGCCAGAGCAGCTCAGGGCCGCAGAGAACGTTCATATTTTTAACTCATTGAATGCCAGCCTATTTCAGAACAGGTACTCCCACAGTGCCAGCCATTTCTGATGATTTTTACTGATTTTTCAAGACCCACAGAATATTGTGTACTATGACTATCTGAAATCCGACACCAGATTCTAAAAGAATGGACTGTCTACTTTTCAGAGAGCAATGCTGCCACCTGCTGGCTCGATAAAATATGGTCTCAAGTCATCCCCATACATATTAGATACAATAGACATCTGGAAACGTGAAAATAGCGAAAAAGGCATTTGACGTATTAATGCGTCAATGGCACACGACGTTACTACTTGCTTTGACGTATTTGTGCGTCAATGGGACACAATGAGTTAAAAGCAGGCTCAGGACACCTTTTTAGATTAGCTTTTGATTAGTATTTATCATGTTTTAGACAGATCGTATTTTGGTTCTCATTTATTTATTTAATTTTACAAATATATATAAATAATATTAGTATAATATAGTTTTGTGTCAGTGATGATTTATGGCTTTTGCGCATTGTATGTATTAATGTTTATCTTGTTTGTTAGGCACTTTGAGTTGCCTTTGCTTATGAACAGAGCAATACAAATAAACTTGCCTTGCCATAATATTACATGTTCTCCACCCTTCTTCCTACATATTTCCTCTCTAGGGAATCAGCTCTTTATGAAGTTGGTTTGCATATTTCCTGAAGCCATCTTTACAGCTACTCGTTTTGAAATCCTTAAATCCCTAGTCCGGCTATAGTAGGGTTAGCCACTTCAATAATGAACCTTATCTACTTGACCCTAAAACTGTATGGGTATTATACAAATGGACAGGACATTTGAAATGTGAGAAATGGTGTGTGTTATAGACAGGTGCAAGTAACCAGTGTGTTGCTATGGTAACTCTCATTCTCTTCTGTGGTGGAAAAACAAGCTCAACTCAGAACCAGTCTCGGACCAGCCCCTTGGGATAAGAGGCTTCAAAGCGACTGAAAATGACTCAATTTCAACTTAAAATGTAAATGAATGGAGTTAAAGGTAGAAGAACACCTCAGATATCAAAAGTTCTGTTTTATAAAAAGTAATGACATAGAAACTAACTACATATAAACAGAACTAGTTACACATTATGAAGACAAACAATGTGCACACGCTGAATAATTACGCTTATAATTCTAAAAGCAGTCAAATTGACTACTCTGGGAGTTCTAGCATTATGTTGTATTTTTGCAAATCCCAAAACTAAAAAAGAAAAACTTATTTAAAGCATTAAATAAACAAATCCCGTATACACGTTCCATGGAAGATTGGAAGACATGTCAGGAATGTCAATCGGCGTACAAGATTTCGAAAACCATTGAGCCATTGCTGTGCATATGGTGTTACTGTTGATACAGCACCTTAACAATTAAGACATTTTTAAAGCAAATTACATCCCTTTACACACCAAACACCGCTCTATAACTAACACGGCTCAAAACACTTATAGATGCTTATGTTTAATGCCAATTTAGCTATCGTACACAGAAGGTCAAGAGGACAAGGCATTGCAGTAATGAAAGTTATGAACATTATGGATTTATTGACCGTTTAAGATCTATGACACCGGGATAAACAATGCCAGTCTCTCATGCTCATGTGTGTCACGTATTTTGGTCTGCAAATATAATATTTGAAGACATAAACAGTTGATTCATTAGATAATGTTCAGCTGATTAGTCGCTTCCGGTTTGGGTTGATGACTGCGACTAATCGCGCACGCGTAGAATTGGCGTATTTAAGTCATGTTCATATTTTCTGGAGCACAGGCGGACGTGTTATAAAGTGCAGGCTTTACCTGTATGAGAACTTTGATGTACATGAGCGGATGAGAGAGGACAGTCAGCCCCGACCCCAGCAAAACCTGTCCACACGTGTCCGCCATCTTAGCTCTCCTCTCTCCTCACACTGACTTCCGCTCAGCACGTGCCACACCGCCTTTCTCTGTCAGGAGGGGAACGTCTGACAGAGACATTTAATTTAGCGCGCTTGTAATAAATATCGTTTAATACAAAGTGACGTTAACTAATTGTGGTTGTAAATATTAAAAAAGGATGACCAAACACAGTCTGAGTCTGACAGAATAAGAAAGTAAATGAATAATATGTATTACATACATTGTATAAAAAATGCATAATCGGTAAAAGCTCCAGCATCCGGAAGCTCCGAGCAACAACTTCTGGGTCCAGCGGGCCCTGTGCCTTTTGTTGCTATGGTAACTAGAATTTGCCCTTTTCTGATATTTAAATTGTCAAAACAGAAAATGATAATATTTGAGAGAATGAAATAAGCTTGATTTTCACTATTAATAACACTATAACTGTAACATACACAGAAGGCCCTTCTTTATGGAGAATGGTTAGGCCCATGGATCGGTTTGGCCATATTTCATATGCAGTGCCACTCCATATGTACAGATGGCGGTATTGACGTGTGCGTCTCTGCATCAGGAAGAGCCTTTGCATTTATAGCTTCTCAATCATGCCCGTTTACTTCTATAGTTTTGGGTGAAATTGCCTAAATCTCAGGTCAGTGAGTTCTATATTTGGACTTATTCATGATCCTTATTTGTTATAGTCGTGTCTTTTTGTCATGTCACAGTCCTGGTCACATATTGAAGCATGTTAATAACATGGTAACAACTGTCAGTGGGTCACATACAGTGTCTGCTGGGGAAGTGGTTTGTACAAACATAAATGCATAAATATTCGTGCTAAAATATCCTAATCTACAAGGATACTGTCTAGTATAACCCTTTTCAATTCAATTCAATTTATTTGGTTATAGCCCTAAATCACAACAGCAGTCGTCTCGGAGGACTTGAGATTCAGAATCAGAATCAGAATCATTTTTATTGCCACGTAAGTAACAGGAAGTCACAGTCTTGGAAATTGCTTTGGCTCAGTGCAACAGTCAGAAAGAGAGGTAAGGGTAGAGAAGGCATAATAAAAAATAAAGAATAAAAATCACTTCTAAGGAATAGATTTAAAATAGAGTTAGAATTACTATATACAACATACAGTGCACATGGTGCACACAATGTAAGGTGACAGCAGTACAGTGAAGTAAAGTGACGTATGATGGGCAGTAAAGTGACTTTATAAAGAGCAGTAGTTGACTTTATAAAGATCAGTAGGGGACTTCTAGAGGGCGGGGGGACAGGTTATGAAGTGTTCAAGAGTCCAACAGCAGAGGGAAAGAAACTGTTCTTGTGGCGGGAGGTTCTAGTCCTGATGGACCGCAGCCTCCTGCCTGAGGGGAGTGTTTGGAATAGTCCATGTGCAGGGTGAGAGGGGTCGGCTGTGATACGACCAGCCCGGCCTCGAGCTCGGGCGACGTACAGGTCCTGCAGCGATGGGAGGCTGCGGCCGATCACTTCCTCTGCAGAGCGCACAGTTTCTGCTTGTCCCTGACTGTGGCTCTAGCGAACCACACGGTGATGGAGGAGGTGAGGATGGACTCAATGATGGCCGTGTAGAACTTCACCAACATCTGTGCAGGTAGCTTGGCTTTCCTGAGCTGCCGCAGGCCTGTAGGCGGACTCATCGTTGTTGGAGATGAGTCCAATGAGGGTGGTGTCGTCCGCGAACTTGATCAGCTTCACGGAGTTGTGGCTGGAGGTGCAGTGGTTGGTGTACAGGGAGAAGAGCAGGGGAGAAAGAACACAGCCCTGTGGGGCTCCTGTATTTATAAAGTCCGAGACATTCTTCCCCAGACGCACTCGCTGCTTCCTGTCCGTCAGGAAGTCAGTGATCCACCTGCAGGTGGAATTGGGCACGTTGAGCGGGGAGAGCTTGTCCTGGAGCAGGGTTGGGAGGATCGTGTTGAAGGCAGAGCTGAAGTCCACGAACAGGACCCTGGTGTAGGTCCCCGGGGAGTCCAGGTGCTGTAGGATGTGGTGGAGGGCCAGGTTAATGGCGGCGTCTACAGATCTGTTGGCTCTGTAGGCGAACTGCAGGGGGTCCAGGAGGGGGGAGGTGAAGGACTTGAGATGGGAGAGAACCAGGCGTTCAAAAGACTTCATGACTACAGACGTCAGTGCCACAGGTCTGTAGTCATTGAGTCCTGTGATCCTGGGCTTCTTCGGGACGGGGACAATGATGGAGGATTTGAAGCAGGCGGGACATGGCAAGACTCCAGAGAGGTGTTGAAAATGTCAGTGAAGACAGGAGTTAGCTCACTGGCGCAGTATCTCAGAGTGGCAGGAGACACATGGTCTGGGCCAGGAGCTTTGCTGGGGTGCAGCCTCAAGAAGAGTCGTTAAATGTCTTCTGAAGCGATTGCCAGGGGTGGGGGCAGGGCTGATGGGTGGGTCGTAGTGGACTTGTAGTTTGTGATCTCCCGTAGGCCTCTCCAGACAGAAGCAGTATCGTTGTTTCCAAACTGCTCCTGTAGTCGTTCTCTGTGCTGCTTTCAGTTCGTTCCTGAACTGATATTTAGCTGCCCTGTAGCCGCTGCGGTCCCCCTCTCTGAAAGCAGACTCCTTTGCTCTCCTGAGCTGCCTGAGTTTAGCAGTGAACCAGGGTTTATCGTTGTTGTAGATGACCCTTGTCGATTCGTCTACCCAGATCAGAGAATAAAACAGTTCGAACTAAGGAAATGCAATAATAACAAAAACATAGGTTCCATTGGTCCATAGGGAGCGGGATAAATGTCTTTAAATGTCTGTCAATGTCCCGGATCATCAATGTCCTTTAAACCCTCTGGCATCGGCAAGGAACCACTCAAAAACTGTTGTTGGTTAATGGACTGATGTGGTGAAGAGGGAGCTTGTCAGTGTACGTCCCCTCTCTCACCTATGGTCATGAGCTTGGAGTAGAGCCGCATCTGATGGATGAATAAAGTGGAAGAAAATTAATGGATGGATGGATGTCTTTCCCTAGTTTATAATTTTTTTTACCAACACATGAATTTCTGATGAAGGACCTTGATTAATATTTTTTTTATTTACAGAAAGAACAGATTCCGGGTGCAATATGGACAAAGACAAGACCTTCGTCCTTTTCACTTGTGACACGTGTGGAGAGGCGTTTCTCGACGGACTCTCCCTGAAGTCACATCGACTGCTTCACACTGGGAGGAAGCTGCATCCCTGTGAATACTGTGGAAAGCTGTTTCAAAGTCCAGCTAAAGTCCTGCGTCATTACAACGTTCACATGAAGGACAAGGCCTCTAAACAAGTGCAGACTGTGACGCTGAGTGAGGTTAGTGGGGAATGAAGATAAGTTTAGGCTAATAAAGAAACAAAGTATAAACAAGTTTTAAATATAGTCTAGTGCAAGAAATATATACTAGTATGTATACATGTATGCATAGATTTGTAGTACACTCTAGTGCAAGAAAATTTAAGTAATAAGTTATTATCTGTGGATTCAAATATTCACAGTGATGAAACTACTGTACATATTCTTGAGTGTCCCTATCCTTGCCAATGTGACATGTAAACTTCTGTGTGAGATTAACAAAGTACATCTAATCTTATTTTATCGTATTGGCAGTATGAGATACTACTGTACATGTTTGCAGCATGTTACAGCCATACTAAACATGTTACTTTCTAATGTTAGTTTCACTGAATAATATTGTCTTTTTTTTCAGGACGATAAAACAACATTTCTCAACATCAACGTGAAAGAGGAAACTGGCTCGACTCCCATCTCATCCTACACATCAGACGACCAGCAGGGGGCGGCATTCACCTGTGAAACCTGCGGAGAGGCATCTTCTACTCTCGCAAACCTTCAGATCCATCAACGCCTGCACACTGGCAAGAAAATCCACTCTTGCAGATTTTGTGGCAAGTTATTCATTGTGAAGTTGAAGCTGCGAGAGCATGAGATGGTCCACACTGGAGAGAAGCCCTACGAGTGCAACATTTGTGGGAGCACCTTCACGCATTCGTCTAATCTCAAAGTTCACCAAATTGTGCACACTGATGCCAGGCCCAACGTGTGCCAGAACTGCGGCAAGACGTACAAGAGTAAAACAGCGCTGAAAAGACACCAACAGCAAGAGGCGCTCAAGGTATATGTGCAAACAAGACTGGCAGCGTTTGGGCAAAAGTCATTTTCAACTATTAACACCAGGACTCCCAGAATTCTAAAACTACTTGAACTCCCAGAGCCGTCATTTTGACTGCTCCCATTCACACCAATTTAATTCCGAGAAACCTAAACACTTTAAGTGATGAATATAAATAATGAAAGAAACTGGTGAATATAACCTGAAATACCTCAAAAAATAGTTTGTTGCGATGGTAACTCGCTCTTCTCTGGTTTAAAACCAAGCTGAACCAGAACCAGGATGAACATAGCCTGGCCTTAGCCATCCGTACAGTCCGCTCAATCATCATTTCCCTGCATGTAACGTCTGGGTCTGGTCCCCATGTTAGCGATTACAATCGGTTGAATTTCAACCGACAAGTCAGTGAGCGCGGGAGGCGGGTGTTGTAGTTAGTTGTGGTTGATGTCAAGAGTTTGCGTCGAACGGGCAGTTTGGCAATGGCGAAAAATGCGATAGTAAAGTAATTTGGTCTGGTTCTATCAAGAAATTGAAGCCGGAGCAAGAGTAATGTTTAGCAAATGTAATCGCTGGCAAAGATTGTGGCGCTACTCCCCACGGGCTCCGTTTGCGGCAAAGGAGATGGCTAGGCTAAATGCTAAATGCTAACAACACACTCGAGCGCAATACATACGTCACGGTAAACTCAGATCCAATCGTTTCAATCTGCAAAAGGTTTTACAAGGTGTGTCAATCATGGATCTATAATAATAACGGTGTTAATTCAAGTTTTTTCAAAATCATGGGCCACCTGTTTGTCAGGGGGCGTGGCCATAATAAAAAATGTCCATCCATCCATCCATTTTCTTCCGCTTTATTCGTTGCCGGGTCGCGGGGGCAGCAGTCTAAGCAGAGACGCCCAGACTTCCCTATCCACACACACTTCCTCCAGCTCGTGTGGGGGGACCTCAAGGCGTTCCCAGGCCAGCTGAGAGACATAGTCCCTCCAGCGTGTCCTAGGTCTTCCCCGGGGCCTCCTCCCAGTGGGACGTGCCCGGAACACCACCCCAGGGAGGCGTCCAGGAGGCATCCGGAACAGATGCCCGAGCCACCTCAACTGGTTCCGCTCGACATGGAGAAGCAGCGGCTCTACTCCGAGCACCTCCCGTGTGACTGAGCTCCTCACCCTATCTCTAAGGGAGCGCCCAGCCACTCTGCGGAGGAAGCTCATTTCGACCGCTTGTATCCGCGATCTTGTTCTTTCGGTCATTACCCAAAGCTCATGACCATAGGCTTTAAAAGCCTATTATTTACTAATACTTAGTAAAAAAAAAATTTACTAAGTATTATTATTATGACAAATATAGTAAGTAAAAAATATTTATATAGCAAATTTTACAGACCAAGGTTACCCAAAGCGCGTTACAATGTTCAGAGTTCAGATATTGTTCCAATCATTCCACACACAGTGATGACGGAAGCGAGTCGCCGAACACACTGGCGCATCAGCTCCTAATCAACACTAACCATTCACTCTCTCATTTACATTCATACCTATTGTGCATGTTTTTTAGTGGTAGGGAAAACCAGTAGCCTGGCTCTGCCAGACCCTTGTAGTTCCGCCATGCTCCACCAGAGGCGTTTGGCTGAACCACATGGAGTGCAGCGAACTACATGGGTCTGGCGGGAGTCAGGCTAGAAAACCAGAGCACCCGGAGGAAACCTACACAGACACAGGGAGAACATGCAAACTCTACTCAGAAAGGCTCTGTTCCGACTGGGATTCGAACCCAGGACCTTCTTGCTGAGAAGCGAGAGTGCTATCCACTCAGCCACCGTGCCGCCCCAAATATGTGTACCAAATATTGTAGCTGTAGGACAAACTAAATGCAAAAATGGAAAAATCTAATAGTCTCAGGTTAAAAATAACCTCCCAAAAAATACACACAACTGATCTTTGTGCAAAATTTGGCCACAATTCAGGCACGTTCAGGGAGTCAAAAGGAGATGAAGCGCAGAAGAAAAAAATAATTGAGGATTCTTTTTCCTGAAATGTCTCAAGCAACAACAATATAGGTTTCATGGCACATGATACATCATTTTAAAGCGTTTGAGTAGACGAACCCAACCGTTGCAATTGGGTGTGTGACAGGCACTGTCCGTCCCTCACCGCAACCTCTTATATTCACTATTGTGAAAGCAATAGGCCCTTATTATGGTTAGGGTTAAGGCTAATAATAGGGAGCGGGAAGACCACTGTTCATTGTTAATAAATGTCTAGGATCATCACTGTCTTTAGACCCTCCTGCATTTTTATGGAACTACTCAAAAATAACCCAGTTGGAAAAAAGTGATTAAATATTAATAATATCAAATCACTTACACATTCCACACATCAGAAAATGTAAATCACCATATTATACCATACCATATTATAGATCTGCAGTGTCTAAGTGTGTAATCATGCACAAAAATATTCTCCATGAAATAAAACTCTATTTCATTCTGAAGACTCAAACAGACAAAAGCGGGTTGTTAGAATTGTATGTATTGGTTGTAAAGTAATCTGTCACTACCTAAATCGTAAATGCAGACGTTATGTTTAAGAATAACTTTTATTGCTGCCGTAGATTAAACGTGGTCAAGATTTGGCGCGTTGACCCAGGCAGAGCACTGTGACAAATGCAGAAGGAGGAAATGAAACCAGAGATTATGAGACGAGATACCCCGAGGCCTAGACCCTGGTGGCGGGATTTAAGAGAAGGATTGAAGAGGTGGTCTGGCTTATGGCGTGATGGGGAGGAGGAGGGTTGCTGCACGATATGAAAGCTTTCTGTACAATATGTAAACTCAATGCAGGGCAGTTTTTATAGTGTGATAGACTGATTTCTGATGCAGCGCAGCAGCAGTGGGAGGACATGTGCACATGTAGAGTTTCCAGGTTGAACCTCCACTTTGAGAGTCTTTCTAGAAAATAAAAACTATTGACTTGTTTTATCTCTTTCAGGCAAAGACCGCAGCAATAGTAAAAAAGGAGGAAGAGCCGGACCTCACATGTCATAAATGCGGAAAGGAATTTACAGACAACAAAAAACTACGAATCCACGACCGCATTCACCGCAAACCCAACATCTGCAAATACTGCGGTCGTGTGTTTCTCAAACCGTCGCACCTGATCCGGCACGAGCGCGTTCACACCGGGGAGAAGCCCTTCCAATGCCAGGAGTGCGGCAAGTCTTTCCATTTAAGTTACCTCCTGAAATCTCACCAGAACTCGCATTCGGGAGAGCGGCCCTATGTCTGCGAAGTGTGCGGGAAGGGCTTTTCTAGCGCGCAGACGCGATCGAGCCACAAGAAGTATGTGCACGCCAAACCGGAGGAGCGAAGTGTGTGCACGATCTGCGGGAAGGTCTACAGGTCGGACTCGGGGCTGAGGACACACATGCTGCGCCACACCAGCGACATTATCACAGGGACAGAGGTATGTTTAGTGGGCCAATTTGTTTCAATCATAGACTGTATATAGATGGACAATGCTAACCGGCTAGCTCTATGAAGCCCAATAGGGAAGTGTTTGTTCCTTGCCGATGCAGTAGGGTCTCAATTAAATGATGATCCGAGACATTTATGGACTTCGATCATCCTGCTCTTTATGAACCGATGGCTCCTATGTGTTTGGCATTATTGCATTTCCTCTGTTTGACCTGTTTGATTCTCTGATCTGTTGTTGGCAAATCTACAGCTTTGTAAAATCCACAGAGACGACTGCGGTTGTGATTTAATGTGTTACAAAAATAAATTCAATTTAATATTTGATCATTAATATTGTTTGTTGCGTTTACAGATCAATCCCACGGCTGACAAGGATGTAGCTGAGGACGCTGCTCTCAAACCAGCTCCTAAAATCTTTGCTTGCATCAAATGTGGGAAGACCTTCTCGGCGTTCCTGAAGCTGCGGCTGCACCTGCGCGTCCACACGGGGCGGCGTGTGCACCCCTGCAGGGACTGTCCCAGAGTGTTCCTGTCCCCAAGTCTCCTCAAGCAGCATGCCATGACACACTCCGACCACATGCACACGTGTGAGCACTGCGGGAAGTCCTTCAAAAACATCCGCGTCTATCAGGACCACAGGAACCTGCACACCAAGGAGCTGATGCGGCCTTGCGAGACCTGCAACCGCGTGTTCTGGACTCGAAACAGCTACGTGTGCCACGTCAAGAGATGCCCACAGCCACGGAGCAAAAAGCAGACAGGACAGGGTCATCCACACTGCTCGGCTTAATTCAATTCAATTTGTTTGTGTATAACCCTAAATCACAACAACCTTCGTCTCAGAGAACTTTATAAAGTTGTTGATTCACCAACAACAGATCAGAGAATCAAACAGTTCAAACACAGAAAATACAATAATAACAAACACATAGGAGTCATTGGTACATAGGGAGCATAAATGTTAATACATTTCTTTAAATTTCCCGGATCATCACTGTCCTTACAACCTTCTGCATCAGCAAGTAACCACTCAAAAACCCAGTGAGAAAAAAGTGAGAAACCTCAGTGGACCACCTTGAGAGAGAGATCCACACAAGCTGTAGATCCAGGACTGAGTCTTAACCCAGAAGAAGCTAATTAGAGTTAACACAGAATTCTGAAATGACTAGAACTCCCAGAGTTAATTTTCACTGCAGAAATTCCCCCATAAAATGTTTAGTTAGTGCCAGATTTATTAAAAGTACTTCATTTATAAGGTCTTTACTCTTACTGTTTTTTTGGTATAATGACTTTAAACGGTGTGTTTCTATGGAAACCAGCACTCGCGCTTTCTCTGGTGGAAAACGGCTGATCCATATTGATTTACAACAGAAAATAATCAAACCATCAAGATCATGTGGAATGTTAGAACCTAAAGATTTTATCTCAACCCTGGTCTTCTATGCATTTTCTCCTCAAATATTTGCAAAGGGTGAGAAAACAGCTCTGAAATGAATGATGAATATCTGAATGAATGATGTGATTTTATGTTTAAGCAATGTTTGAATCGGTAATTATTTGAATAGGCTTTATAATTTATATATATATATTTATATATATATCTATGTAATAGTAATGAACTGTACATTCTGACAGTGTCTCTGTGACCACTACTGGTTGAGAACATGGACCAAAGTTGAGAACATGATTAAGTACTTGAGCTTTTTCCTTTCACTTCGCAATATTCTGTGACTTTGTGTTGGTTTTTCACATGAAACGTAATTTACAAAAAATTACAAAAAAGAATCATTAAACAATGCATCAGTTTCATACAGCGCTTTTACTTCATACACAGTGGTGATAAACTACTGAAAACACAGCTGCCCTGGGACACACAGACTGAAGCGAGGTAACCAGAGGTCTGACAGGAACTGGCTCTCACCTGCAGGTGGGTCCACACATTCAAAGACGATACCAAATAGCTTGATTTGTAACGAGACAGAAATGATTTCCCCCATTGATTGCACAGGGGTGTTACAAAGGGTACTTGTAATGATTTCTAAATAATATTATTAACTTGCAAACACATATAGAATGAGGTTTATATGGACAACCACAACATGTTATACACCATTTTAAAGCTCATTCTCTTTAAAAACGGCATAATTTATTAATTCTAACTCAAAAACTGAACACAATCAATTTATTTTTGTGTATTGCCCTAAATCAGAACAGCGGAATATAGGGGAAAAAAAGAAAACTTCGGGAAGGCCCATATTGAGAGAGGGATCTGCTCCCTGCAGGTGCGGATACATATCCAGGACTCAGGCTGTAGAACGAGGACTGAAGCTGTGCAGTGCAGGACTGAGAAGGCTCCTAGGCGGGGAGGGGAGTGCAGCCCATGAGTCTGGGCCTGGGGGAGACCAAATTATTTTGCAATTAGTTATAGACTACTTTTGATTCATTCCAAGCAAATAATAATTTTGTTTAGAAAATCTATAATCTAAGTTGAAGTTGATGTGTTCAAATGGGTTCAAATATGGGCACTGTTCTAATACTGGGATAAGTTGCATCTGTGTGAATGTCTATACGAGTGGTTAATTGGTAAAAGAGTATTTGTTTTCAAACATTTCACCTGGTAAATATACAGACAATTCAATCAATCAATCAAATGTATTTATAAAGCACAATTCAGAGAGTGTAACTCAGAGTGCTTCTCTAGCCAAAATCAATACAAACAGAAAAATGGACCATGAAATGTAAAAGCAGTGCAAATACTGCACATATGAAACATTGTGTAAAAGATTCATTGCAAACATAAAATATATAGATAAATGCTCATACGCACAAAAACGAGTGGTGAAAAACTCACTTTATTTTGAGCAAAGAAAACACATAAAGTTGAACGAATACAAACTCTAATGCTGTTTTGTGGAACATTCCAGGCATTGATATTTAAGATTAAAAACGTTATTGATCTCACAAAGCAGGAATTTACAAATGTACATATTAATCTAAATCCTGAAAAATCTAGGTTTTTGTTGTCATGTAAACGTCATCAGTCGTCATTGTTTCTGATGCAGATCTTTTATGAAATGTAGATCTGCCGAGTTTCCACAGAAAACTGAGAATTTATTTGGAAGATTTGTGTCAAAGCCTTGTTTTTCTTTTGTGTCATCATTCTTTCTATTGTTCAAACAAGTGAGTGTGCGTAATGGTGAGTGTGTGTATGAAAGCAAAACATAATTTACATTTGTACCTTTATTCAAAGAAATTGTAGAAGATGAGGACCGTTACCATGGCGATAATCATCTCTGAGCTCCATTACAGGTGGAACTATCTGGCAGTGAGAAGAAACATGTTTCCAGGGAGAGAAACAGATCACGCACTCCTCCAGAAAAGGTCTATGAAGGTGAAACACTGCTGATCAAACCAGTTGAATCAACAAGTTAAAAACCAGGTGTTGGTCCTTGACCGGTTCTGGTTCTGAGCTGAGATTGGTTTTCCGCAGAGAAGAAACCATAGTTACCATAGATAGCAGCCTTTTACCGAACTGTTTTTGCCGTATTTTAGGTATATTCAACAGTCCTAGCACTTATTCAAAGTAAATAAAACATTGGTTGGGTGTTTTAGTGTAAGTCAAACATGTGAAAAATGAATTAATTCAATGTAATTAATTTCAACGTATTTTTGCCTTGCCCTAAATCAGTTGCGCATTCGAGGACTACAAATACAAGGCTGAATTGTTAAACGTTTTGCCGCTAACTGTGCTTTTTGACATTTCAGGAACCACCAAAAGTCTGGCGTTTTGGGAGTGCAGAGCAAAGTTTGGTTGATATGACGCCAAACATATCTTGGAGGTAGGAGGGAGCATTATATGTTAAAAGAAGGATTTTATTTTCGAGTGGAGTGATTTTAACTCTGGGGTCATGTGTTCCCTTTGGTGGCTATTAAGATCCTTGAAGAGACTCGCCCCAGGTGCTTTTAACCCCTGCTCCGAGTGGTGTCTCTCACATGTTGATGATCAAGATCACAAGTTGAGATTGTAATTGTTCTATATTTTATTTTTGTCACAGCACTAATTAATCTTGCCCTGGTGGTAAAGTGATCACCGGAGTTTACGCTCAATTTATTTCTGTATATCAATAAATCGTGACACCACTCTTTACAAGGGGGAAGACTTTACAAAGTTGTCAATTCCTTACGAACTACTAATATTTAATAAAACTAATGGAAAATTATTGTTTTTGGGGGGATCTTTAGAATTCTATTGATTTGAACAAGAATCCTCATTGACCATGGTATAAATTAATATAATGTACAATATTCTTGTCTCGGATGTGCTGTATACAAACTGCATTATTTCAGAGATGGCAGGTAATTGAATGTATTTATGCATTTCTTACAATACAACACAAACTCTATGAAGCCAGTTCATTATGAGCTGCACATGACCAAAAGTGCAGCGTTCAGACCTTTCACATTGGATCGGTTGCAATCACACGACTCTTAGCGTTAAAATTGACTTTAATGGTCATTTTTCAGCGTAGAGACAAGAGACGAATGTGACTGCAATGTGACTGAAGCAGGAAAGACAGTTCAGAGAAGGCAGCATTCGTCACTGGTGAACATACTATAACCTTCTGTTAAATCATTTGGATTGGTTGATTAGAAAGTATTGAATATGGCTGCACTTTCAAGCCACTGTGATTGTTTCATTGTTTGGATGTACCGCTTGATTTCAATGAATCAAGGCATGAAGCTGGCCTGAATATTATAGGTAAAGTAAGTAAGTCATCTTTATTTACTATACAGCACATTTCTCAGAGCATGGTCACACAAAGCGATTTTTAGATTTTTTTTTATGTACCAGTTTTTCTCATTGTCTTCACATACAATGTTATCAGAAGCGAGACGCCGAGCACACTATCAACCTTTGTAGACATGGGAGGACATGTAAACTCCATACAGAAAGGCCCTGTCTTTCTGTTGAATTTGCCAACACAGATCAGAGAATCAACAGTTCAACCCGAGAAAATACAATGATAAACAAAACACATAGAGCCATTGGTCCATATAAGGGGCAGATGTCCATAAATGTTTATAAATGCCCAAAAATGTTGTTGAATGTTGAGTGTCCTGGATCATCACTACACACCACACCTCATAAGGAACTAACAGACCCTACTGCACTGGCCACTAAAACCTCTAAAAGCCAGTGGGAAAAGGTGAAAAAACCTCGGGGTGGTCTACATTGCGAGAGGGATACGCTCCCACGAACGGACGGGCTGTAGTTCCAGGCCTCAGGCAGCAAATAAGGACAGACGTGATGCAGAACTGAGGCAGCTCCCAGGCAAGGAGAGGGTGCAGCCCACAAGTCGGGTCGGGAAGGGCAGATAGAGGAGGCCGGGTTCAGGGGTCCCGTCATCACGCTACTTATCCTTTGCAGTTGTATTTTACAGTGTATGCACAACTTTCAACAGCTGAAGCAGCACCCTTGACTTACGACAACAGGTTTCATATTTCCGCTGCCACAGCAGTCGTGAGTTCATGTGGTTCAGGTGAGGGGTTTTATAGCCTTAAAACATACAGCAACTTTAAGGATTTCACTTATTTTGGAATATTTTAGAATGTATCCCCTTTGATAAAAGCGGAATTGCATCTCATGTTTTGGTCTACAGATATTTTTCCTTTCTCTCCACAAGGTGATGACAGAAGCGAGATTCCAAACACTTTTGCGCATGAAAGCCTCTGACCATCACCATCTCTTCACTCACTCATGACATTCAGACCTAAAGTACATGATTTTAATTGTATGGACAGAATATGCAAACTCTCCACCAAAAGGCACTGTTTTTTTGGTAGAGTCGAACCACTTTGCAGTTTCTTGTTTTTTTCAGAAGAGGAAAGGACCTTTGTAAGACCTATCTGAGTATGAAGACAGTAATGTACCAAAACTATAATGGGAGGTGTGTCCAGGGAGAGACTTGGTACATTTGGTCTCCTTCAGGCCTCTCTCAGGTTCATGTGAAGTATGAGCCACAGGAACAGGACAATTATCACACAGAAGCAAATTCAGCAAACTGCCAACAGCACATGTATGCAAGAACAAGAGCAAGTCATCATAAGGAGACTCTTACATGTACTGTATGTATGAATGTCTGTTTATGTACATTTGCATGTTTGTATCATGTATAATATGCATAATGGACTCCTGTTATTATAAGCTTTAAAAAAAAATCATAACTGGTGTCAAAGCAGAAGATTTGTGTTATTTAAAATGATCGATTTTAACATTAGTTCTGTATTGTTTTACCTGATGAACTAGAACTCTGGGAAAATGCAGACAGTCTTCTGCATCTGGGAGTTGCTGCTGTGCCACTGTGTGTACCAGGGGTGTCCAAACCATTTAGTAAGAGGTCCACTTTAGGTCACCAGACTTGCCCAGATTGTATAACTGTTTAGAGCGGTTAGCGGTTCTGGGCTTTAAAATGGTCTATGTCTATATTGGCGGCACGGTGGCTGAGTGGATAGCACTCTCGCCTCTCAGCAAGAAGGTCCTGGGTTTGAATCCTGGTTGGACCAGGGCCTTTCTGAGTGGAGTTTGCATGTTCTCCCCGTGTCTGCATAGGTTTCCTCCGGGTGCTCCGGTTTCCCCTACCACTTAAAAATATGTACAATAGGTCTGGCATGTGCCTCCTGTACTGGCCAAAAATCACAATTGTAAACCGCTTTGAGACTCCGATGTGCAGTGAAAAGGAGAATAAAGATTACTTACTATATTGCTTTACATTTAATATAAATTAAATGTACTATTGTGAACTATCTCACCACAGCTGTGACACAATTGAAAACAAAGGTCTGTTTATACAAACAGAGTAAACAATTGGATTCTAGAGCCTTGAATTTAGAGACTGCTTCAAAGATATGACATAAACCATCACAGTTTGCCCGCACAGTCTTGATGTGAAGATTGTAGATTTGGAATCAGGCACGACCAAACCAAGGCTCGGCCAATCGCTACCCTCTGTGTCCTTTTCTGTGTCCCTCTGCTTTGCTAACCTAATAGTTAACATACAGTACATTCTGTGTCATCCAGCCAACTTAATCTCTGCCAATGCAGATATGCTATAGCTCATTGTATGTATTTCTGATCATGCCATGCATATATGTAGTTAATTATCATGTTTTACATTCAACCAACTTCAGCCTTGTGTGATTGTTTCTATCTTGTTTTGTTAAAGCGCTTTGAGTTGTCTTGTTTATGAACTTGTATGAACTCTGCATGACAAATGAACTTCTTTGGCCTCATTTAATTTAGCCTCATTTGTTATTTAGATGATTGCATTTGTCTGTAGGCAATACTGAACGTTTGTTACCTGAAAAATCAGTATGGAGAGAGTAGAGATTAGGTAATTGTTTCTTGGAAAACCCAAGGCTTTTAGTTCAGTGTGAAATACTCTAGATCAAACGTCACGATCGACTCGTGACGCACTCTTTTGTCATACTCATTATTTGAGTGAAACACCTCAGGCCAAGAAAAAGTCATATTTTTCCATCTGAGTCGCGTGGTTGTCAAAGGAGGCGACTCGATTTTGGTGTAAAGCGAGTTTATTGACGTCTTTGACACATTTTTCTTGTCTATATTGTACATATTGTTAGTGAAACAGGAGCCACCAGATAAAACCTACTCAAAAAGGCCCTGTTCTGACCAGTCCAAACCCAGAATTCACTTGTTGAGTAGCTAACATCTCAGCCATAGTATGGATTTGTTATTATTTTGAGTTTTAAGTTCTGTTCTGTGGATTGTCTGCCCTGCCCAACCCTGTCTCACCCGTGTCCCTCTGTGCTCTTTTCTTCTCAGTGTCTTCACCTCCTGCCTATTGTACATGTTTTTAGTGGTTGGGGAAACCAGATCACCTGGAGGAAACCTGGCAGACACAGGAATAACATGCAAACTCCACTCAGAATGGGTGTTCAAACCCAGCACCTTCTTGCTTCAGCGCTAACCACTCAGCCACCATGCCACCCATTGTTCTTAAATCAAACGTCCTCCAGAAATGTAAACAGTATTTAAAGAGATCAGCCCACTTCCCCTGTATATTTTTGGTCAAATGATCTCAGTGAACTGCAGAATTTGTAGATGATGAAGTCGGTGCTGTTTTGGCTTCGTACCTGAGGACAGAGGGCCCGACTCATTAAGACATCTCGGTGAAACCACGAGGAGCTGTGAGACGTCCAAACAGGTCAGAATTGTGCAGTCTTTTTTATTTGCAGCACTTTTCATAAGCCTTTCACAGCTACAGTAAGTACAGACTGCATTGATACATACTACACAGCTGTTTTAAAACTAGAACTCCCAGAGCAGTGTGTGTGTGTGTGTGTGTGTGTATGCAAAGATTCTTCCTATTCACCTTGAGCTTTTTACTATTCACCATGAGGCGTGTTACACTGTTTGAATACGATTGATGACAGCTCTGTGGGATCTGTGCTGAAGAGAAGGATGAGTAACTGCAGGTTCCTCTCACTACGCTGCGGAACGGAACAGATTGAGAGACTCATTGTACCTTGAGCTATAATCTGAGTAAATGGGAACTTTATTACTAGTGTTAATATTTTTGTAACATTTGTTTGGATGGATATAGTTTCTGCTGTTGGACACCAATTTATCCTTGTTGGATTAATTCAACATCTGTCTGTCTGGTTTGATGCTGTAAAGGATTTCGCCTCCATTTACAGCACCTTATTGTGAAGAATAGCAGGCTGTTATTATAATCAGAATCAGTGTTTTCTTTATTTCCATTGTAGTAACAGGGCATCCCAAAACACACACATTTGCTTTACTATATGGTGCAGACACGTAAGGAAATTGTAAAATATAGATATAAAGGCTTAGCTACAAAATCTTAATGCAATAAAAAAAAAAGATCTTTGAAAAATAAATTCAGGAACATTTGAATTTAGGAAGATAACCACCGACTTTGAAAACAATGTTTTCATAAACACACAACATATTTGTTCCAGCAGTTAAATCTCATATGACAAGTTTCCCAAATGCAGCAACAGCCACTGCAAGTCTAAAGCAGGACTCATGTAGGACTGAAGCAGGACTTAAAGTAACAAGAAGGACTTTGGTGATGATCCAGGAAACTTTAACATTCTACAAAATGAATGGACATTTATCAACATTCATATGTGTGTTTTCTGTGTCTTCTGTTGATTCTCTGATTTGTGTTGGTGATTTCAATAGTTTTGTAAAGTCCTCTGAGATGACTGCTTTTGTAATTTAGGGCTATACAAGAATAAATTGTATTGTATTGTGTTGTATTGTAATAGCAGGTAGAAAGCAAGACTAAAACAGGAATAAAGAAGAATAAATAAGGTCTATAGGAGGACTGAACAAATGTATTGCTGCATGCATTTCTTTATCAAAAACTTTTCTTTTCTTTTTCTTGTTTTTTGTGAAACCATCTTTTGTGACCAGCCATTTGAACAAATAATAAAAATCAATTATAAGATAGTAGCACACAGTCTCTGAAATTCAAGTCACACCTCAGTAAAGCTCCATTAATTGTATGCACCGCAGACCACTTTTTATTCTTCTTCCCGACCAAGTTTGCAAAATAACAACTAAAACAGTTGTCACTATAGTACATACTGTCCTGACTGGTGTCGTAAAAAGGTTTGGGTTTGTGGGGGAGGCAGCTAGCCTGGTGAGACCAGAATGATTCCCCTCTGTATTTTTTTATCCAGCGGGGGATCAGCTGGTACAGCGGTGAGTCTGGATTTTTCCAGGCAGGAGGCAGCAGCTGTAGTCTGCAGCAACTGTTCTGGACCCTGCAGTTCCCTCAATGTACTGAGGAGGGCACATGTCTCCGCAAAAGTGGCACTGCAGAATATGTGCAGAAAGTGCAGAATGAATCAGGTGAATGTTCCAAGAAAACCTCACGTTTAAAGCTAGTGAGTTATTACCATAGACTGTATATTATTACACTTATAACATTATTTCAAATAGTGTAAGTAATAACTGCTTCTTCTAACACCACCACAGCAAATACATGCTTGCATCTTTCTCTTCCATGACTTCAAACTAATTAGGGAAAGTATATGGTATAAATGAATGAATGAATGAACGGTGATTGTTTATCAAAGTAGCTGTACTTGGCCGTGGCCTTGCATGTCTATCTGTGTACATCTGAGACATGTTAGTGTCATATGAGCCAGCTATAGGACTGAGCTGCTGCTGGTGCTCCGAGCCAGGACTAAACATGGGGAGGCAGCGTTTTAGATTCATGCAGCTATAATCTGGAACTGTCTTCTTGAAAATGTGAGACAGGCTCCTGCTCTGACAGTGTTCGAATCCAGGTTAAAAACCAATCTTGTTAGAAAAGGGATGGAACCTCTGTTAGGAAATATTTGTTTCAAACTCAAAACAAGCTTTCTATAGGAGAATCGATATCTGAACCCAAATTCAATTAAAACATATTTGTGAATCGTCCCTAGTCCCAACAGTTGTCTTGAAGGACATTACAAAGTTGATGATTCCACAACAACAAATCAGAGAATCAGGACTGTTCAAACACAGGAAATGATGTAAGAACAAACATTTGAATCTTCCATTATTGTCTAGTATAAGTGACACATGTGTCTGTTCTCAGCTCCTGTCACTTCTAAAACAACAATATTATGGCCTTTTGCACTCTCAAGAGGAAATACCATGTCGTCAAAACACTAAATCCAAAAGCAGACGACACTCACTATTTATTCCCCTAAGTGTAATAGTTTATGCAGACTCTGACCATGCAAAGGGTGTAACCATGCAGCGGTTTAAGGAAAGTCTTGTGGCAGCTCTGTTTTTGAAGTGAGACTTATCCAGAAAGTGGAACAAATGGCCCAAAAATGTGTTAAACCAAAACACAGTTTCAACTTTCAAAATATTTGCTAACGATTTCTCAGCCTTTGACCAGTGTGTTTTCAACAGTGACCTGAACAGACACAGACAAGACACTTTAGAAAGCCACAACAATTAATTATTACATCCAAGAAAACAAAATGACAATATGATTGATTTGTTTAAAATGCGTAGGTCACAGTAATCTGGCATCCTTTCATGTCAGAGGATAAATGCTGATAGATATCTCCACATCAGTGTTCTCAATGTCTAGAGCGCTGCACCCCACAACAAGTCTACTTAAGAATTAGGATAGATCAACGAAAGGGAAGACAAGTTTATTTGTATTGCACAGCTCAAAGGCAGCTCAATGTTCTTGACAAAACAAGATAAAAACAATCACACAAGGCATTAAAATCATAAATAATTACAGTACATTAAAAGGTGTGAAGATGCAATCCTTCAGAATACATAGCTAAATAAAACTACTTTTAACCTGGATTTGAATATTGTCAAAGTAGAAGCCTGTCTCACATTTTCAGGAAGAATGTTCGAGATCTTACATGAATGTGAAATGCTGCTTCTCCAGCTTTAGTCCGTATTGAAGTTGTTGAATTCAGTATTTCTGCTATAATTCTATACATATATGTTTATTCGCTATATAAAAGTCAGCTGATTGTGGACCCTGTTGCTCTTGTCAAATTATGAAAAAACAAAAATACATATATTATGCTTTTCATGTATAACAAAATTATTATTTCTGTCTTAGTCCAGTGTATTCATTGTAAACCACAATTACAAAAGCAGCGATTAAATGAAAACAAGTTCAAGGCTTTCTGGAAGACTCCACCGAATGTCCATATGCAATTTCAATGTAATTTCTCCAGGACTTATCTTTCTTGTTCGTTTTGTGAGTCCCGGAAAGCAGCCTGCAGATAAGTGCACATAGATAGGGGACATCTCAGGTCATGCACCCAGCCCAATACAAGCAACCATCTCTTTTTAAAAATGCCTTCAATTAAATTCACTTTTGTTCTTGTCTACTTTAAAGTCACAAAGTCGGGCAAATCCCTGAGGAAGTACACCATGTTCATATGTCTTGTGTTCATATTGTCCATATGTACTGTACATCAAACTTTTTCCCATCTTCAAAAAAGTAAAAATATCATCATTACTTTGGGGTCTTCTTCTGACCCCACCACAGCAAATACATGCATCTTCTTCCTCTTTCATAACTTCAAACTAATTAGGGAAAGTATTATATGAACTAACAAATGTAATGGTATTGTTGTTTGTTAAAGCAGCTCTGTTGTGTATAACCTCTCCATGGCCTCACGGCAAAGTAGTCTGTGGCATGTTAGTGCCAGATATGAATATGAAACAATCCAGACTCTGAGGAGCACTGGGACTGGCCTCCTGCTGGGACTCTGAGGGGCACTGGGACTGGCCTCCTGCTGGGACTAGGGAGCACAGAGACTGGCCACCTACTGGGACTCTGAGTCAGTACTAATCATGCAGGCAGCCTTTCATATTTATGCAGCTATAATTTAGAACAGTCTTCCTGGAAATGGGAGACAGGATTCTACTCTGACAATGTTCAAATATTTACCATCTATGGATGAAACCCAGGCTAAAATCACCTTTATTTAGCAGTGCATACCATTGCACACTGTAAACCCTGACAAGTAAAGTTTACTTGAAAAAACCATGGAAATAAATTGCGTATTAACTTGACTTGAATTCCTCGAGTACATTGTTTACTTGATATTACCAAGTAAACTCGAGTGATTGCAATAAAGTTTAAATTTCTATTTATGCTCCGACTGGGATTCGTACTCAGAACCTTGTAGTTGAGGGGCAATGGTGCTACCCACTCAGCCACCAGGACACTCTGACATTCACATACCTGCCTCAGACTCTACACATCAAAATGTCAAAAGTGAGGCTTACTTAAACAGAAACAGTTCAATTCAAAGAAAACCCTGAGTGACATAGGCAAGCTTTAAATAAACTAACAATAAATGAGTAATATCTACTTACTGGGAAAAATCTATTTAAAATAACTTTGATATCTGAAGTAGGATTGAAGTTAGGGTTTACAGTGAGGATTGTATATCTTTCACTGGACTGTGATGATTTCTGCCATCTCTGAATGCCATAGACACCGTGGATGTCACTAAATGAAATACTCTTGCATAACCTCTGTAATTATCAAGCTGGGTTCAGTTTTACTACGCTCAAAACCACATGACCCACCCTGCTCTACTACTGCGGGCTGCCCGTGTGCCATGAGCCGGGGAGGGCGTGGCCTTCGCTGATACTCGTCCCTCTCATTGGCCGCGGCTCCCTGGCTCTCTGCGGGCGTGAGTGGTTAAATATCCAATCGCAGGTCCTCATCTTCAGTACATCTCTCAGCTCCGAGCCGTGCCCGTCCTCTCCGGTGGAAGACAGCGACCGAGTGACCACGCTCCGTCTCTCTGCCTTCTCCAGACTCCACTCACCTGCCATGGAGGAATCGAGTAGTTGACGTTTTGTCCTGTAACCTTCTCTTTTTAAGTATTCGTCCGATCATTGAGCTCCCGTGCGGTTTTTGTTAAAATCCTGAAGACTTTTCAACCAGTTTTTCACTCGCGACCAACAAGCTAGCAAGCATGAAGTACATCATTGGCATCGGCGGGTGAGTACTTCCCATAGAGCAGCCATTCCCAAACTCAGTAACACCGAGGCCCCCTTAAAAATCTGACGGGTCTGCGTGGCCCCCCCAAAATAATAACCAAGAAGACAACATTAAGAATAGGCTCTTCTGGTTATTTTATTTTGGGGAAATAGCCTCTGCTACAAACATTGTAATACAAAAATGATTACAGTGGATTATTCAAGTCAAATAATGAACACAAATATTTTAATATTACAAACAAAACATTATAAATTTAACATTAAATAATTATATATATATATATATATATATATATTTTATGACCTCCCGCGGCCCCCCTGCAGTACCCTCGCGGCCCACCAGGGGGCCGCGGACCCCACTTTGGGAGACACTGCCATAGAGAATGAATGAGATGCTAACGCTAGCATGGCACACACATGTACATGCTGACATGTGGGGCCTACAGCACGTGTTTAAAAACCAACTAGGAAATCCACACTTTTTAATATTTGTCACATTTATTTTATCAGGCAAAGCACAATGGACACATTCTTCTTGACGTTAACATCTGAACAAGGCATTTCCAAACTAAGGGCCGCGGGCCGATTGTGGCCCTATCATTGTATCTGACCCTTGCGAAGTCAAAATACTCAATGTCATCCAGCCAACTTCATTGACAGTATTTGCAATGCTAAAGCCGTCAGAGATGGTCATAGTTATTCAGCCCACTTCAGCTCCATCATAGCTAGTTATGAAGCTCAAAATCCAGCTCAAATCCAGAAAGACTTATTTTTTTTTAACAATCCAGAATGTCAACCCCTGAACAAGCCCTGCAAACTAAAGTGGCAAGTGAAATCTGAAATACTGTAAAACTTATGCATTCTTTAGATTGACAGTGAGAAAAGCCAGCAGTGTAGTCTGCTGCTAATGGTAACACTGCTATTACATGTTATAAACTTGCAGTTCGTTTGTTGATGTTATGCGCTGTAGATATAACCGTGCACGCTGGTGACCTGATAAGACATTTGTTTTCTCCTGGTGAACTACAGTTTTGAGTAGTCGTATAATAAAATGACCAATGGAAATGGTGTGACAAGGTCGCATTTGGTGCCATTGATAAGAATGTATTTGAATAATACAGTTGTGAATGTATTTGGCAAATTTCACCAAAAATATGCTGTGACAGGGTCACAGCATGGGATGTTTATTTGTATAAATTGTACTTTGATTAAAAAAAACCACTGTACATTAAAAAGAGTTGTATGCATTGCTAAACGGAACTGTTTTGAACCTGGATATGAACATTGTCAGAATAGAAGCCTCACATTTTCAGGAAGACTGTTCCAGAGTTTAGCTTAGCATGTTTTTGGCATCCCTTTACATTACTTAAGCATATTGAACAAAAGGCAAGACGTTGGGAGGAGGAAATCCAAAATCTAAAGTTAATGCTTACTTTTTTCCTGTAAAAATTTGACCAAAGACTCAAAGCAAACTTCTTCCACTGCCCACTAACTCTGGTTTGAAATTCTTATTAAATCTTGAATCATCTACTTATGACTGTTTATGACATTTATTGCTCTGTTGCAGCGTTACCAACGGCGGGAAAACCACCCTCACCAACCGCTTGATCAAGAACCTGCCGAACTGTTGCGTAGTGCATCAGGACGACTTCTTCAAGGTGAGTTTCCCCCAAAAGTCACATGCTAAGAAGTGGACAGATTGTTGCTAGGTTGTAAAACGACTTTGCTACTAAATATAGTCTGTGTACAATGTGCTCCGCCGGGTCAGAGCCACTCAGACGGTTCAGACAAGGAAGTAGTATTGGTAGTCTGTGCTGCGGTACATTTTATCAATGTATGTTTCAGCCACAAGATCAAATCGAAGTTGGCGAAGATGGCTTTAAGCAGTACGATGGTAAGCTTCAGGGTTTTGTGGGGACCTTGTATGTACTTTGTTTAACCAGGATTATTATGGTCCATATTACATTTGCACTTTTGTAGATTGGAAGTAAAAAGTACATTGCCATCACCAATTCTCCAGATGATAAGGCCGTAATGGGAAGCTCATTTAAACTGAAGAGTATATGCAATTGTAAATATAATCTTATCTAGAGCGATGGCTTCATAACTGCTACTGCCAACTGAACTGATAACAATTAATACCTTGTTACTAATCGATTGGGAAGAAAAGTCAAATGTTTTCCAATGTAAGAATCAGTGAAGAATTTATTTTTTAAAGGTAATCTAAATTCACACTAGTTTTAATCTTTTATCTCTGTACGACACATTGAGATTTAGGCTAATTTCACATAATGTGAACGTGTAATGCAAATGGAGATCTATTTGTTAAAAAAAGATGAATAGACATTGCTTTAAATCATGATTTTTATTCTTTTATTATATAAAAAAAAAAAAATTCTGGTTAAGTTTGACTGGACAGTCTGGGTCAAAAATATATGTAACCTGACTTAAGTGAATAGTAGAAGGGTGTTAGCTAGTTTTTGTGGTTTATACGGCCACATCTTTGCCCCGTGTGAATGTGAATTGGTCCAGTTTACTAAACTCTCAACATTTGGAACGTTCAGCTATCCCTGGCCCTTTTCAAGACCCCTAGAAATCTCACATCATCTTTTATACATAAAAATTCTTAATTAATCAGTAGGATTTTTTTGTGTGGCCTTTTCCTCCAGTTTTATATTTCAAAATGTGTTTATCTGTAATAATCCTGGTTTGATCCCTACTGTTGTGTTGTGGCTAACTGAAGCGCATGTCTTTGCTTCGTAACCTCTACCTGGCACTTTTTATCCCTCGCTGGCCCTTGTGTACCATCCATCCACACCTTTTGACTTCTCCTTCCCCCTTTCGTAGTCATCAGCGCCCTGGACATGGACGCCATGATGAGCACCATCTACGCTTGGCTGGAAAACCCGGTGAAGTTCGAGAAGTCCCACGGCGTCAACAACACCCTGGATGACGAGATCGCGCCAAAGTCCGACCATGAGAAGGAGGAGGAGACTCACATCCTGATCGTGGAGGGCTTTCTGCTTTACACCTACGGGTCAGTTGCTGTCAGCACTGGGCTTTCCTTTTGGTGTAGAGGGGACGATTAAAGCTGGGGTACTGAACTCTCAAAGCAGAAGGAAATGGATCAACGTAAAAAAGGCAATCCAACCATTTCCTGGCTCTCAAAACTGTTTGCTGCTTGCTAGTGATGGCATGCCTTTTTATACCCTTTTACTTTCATAATTTGTTTGCATCATCTAAAGAGAAATCCTAGTTTGTGATTTCCTGTTACGTACAATGGCTATATAAAGGATGCTTATTCTTAGCCAATCAGCTCTCTGCTTATTAAGGAGTCAGTTAAAAATGCTGTTTATCTGTTACATGTAAACTTGCAGCCTGTATGTGGACAAAATTATTATAAGATGCAGGTGTGGCTTATATACAGTACTTTCAGTCCAGAGTATAAAGTAAACATCATTTTCTGTTCTTTCTAGCCCTTTGATCGACGTGTTAGACCAACGTTACTTCATTTCCATCCCGTACTACGAATGCAAAAAGAGGAGGTGGTGAGTGTCTTTACTTTTTCTAGTCTAAATATAGACTATTTAATGACACTTATAGTTATAAGTATAGTAAACTACTTTTAGAAAAAATAGTCCTTTTTCTTGTTAAGCTTTCTCATTGTAAAGTTCTCATTTATTCTTTTTAGCTCAAGAAACTACAGCGTACCAGACCCACCGGGCCTGTTTGACGGACACGTGTGGCCCATGTACCTGAAACACAAGACCATCATGGAGACATCTGCAGTCGCTGTTGGTACGTACTGTCAAATCCTGATCCAGACTGTTAACAGTAGATGGTATTCTGAGTTACTTTGAATAAAACTGGTAAAATGTCACCTGTAACTTATTTTGTTTTTAGGTGTACACACTTTTTCTTGGTAACTAGCACCTTGCTCTTGTCTAGAGGGGAAACCAGACCTGTTCAAAACACAGTACAATTAATCAATTTAGAGTATGATTTATAAATACTTTGCAGTACACAATACCCCACTAAAATATAATGTGAAGCAATAAAGATGTCCTGTGCTGCCTTATCTCCATGACAACTACACAATGTGCGTTTAAAGCTCAGACCAGCTTGCATAAAGTCCTAAAGATCCATCCATTTTCTACCCTTTAATCCATTTCTGGGTCAGGGGGGTGGCAATCAGAGATGCCACCCAAGTCTCATAGCACCAGCCCCTCACTGACCCTCTGCAGGTGGTGAGTCCACAGGAGGACGGCTGCTCTGAGTGTGAGCATAGCCTTGATCTTTCAGTGGGGGCTTTGGGCAAAGTGGGGTTAAGTGTCTTGCCCAAGGACACGACAGCAGTCATCAGTGGGAGTCGGTGGAGAAGCGACTCCCACTCCTAAAGATATAGTGTGAAATACGTAATGGTTGAACTCCTTGTTTCGGATTTTTGAAATATACATGGAGCTGCCACACGGGTATCATTGTAGTTTATGGTGGTCAGAGGATTTCTTTTCTAATTTCCAGAAGTCAAAGTATAGTCTCTTAATCTGTAGGCCATCTAAAAACAGTGCTTGATCGCTTGTCTTTTGCGTTTACAGAGCAGCTCGATGGAACCAAGTCGAAGGAGGAGCTGTTCAACTATGTCTTTGGGAACATCCTTAATCAGATCCAAACATCTCTCTAAAAGGTACAAGTCCTTCTCATTCATTTTGTGATTTCCTGAACCGGGCTTTAATCCGTTCTGTTTCTCTGCAGCTTTACAAGCGGCTACGAGGAACATGCAGCCTTTATATCCAACGTGCAAGAAGCAACACCACCGCTCGCCTTAAGTTTATACCTGGCAGCTTTTTGGCCGCCTGTTTTTGTACTTTTTAACACGGCATGAAATGCTGCTGAATTTTTTTTTTTTTTAAATCTACCATATTTATTGCTTACTTCAGCCTTTTCATGAGAAGATCCGGATTTGTTAGAGGATGCTTGCATTTGGCTGTATGTCAATAAATGATCCTCGAATGTCTTCCTGTGTTTTTTAATTTGATTGCTGGTTTTAGATCACACACAACACGAAGCTGTACTTTTTATAAAGGCACATTGTGTAGTTGTCATGGAGAGAAGGCGGCACAGGACTCCTTAAAATCTTTGCATTTTGTTGTCGAGCAAGTTGGGTTAGTCTATCCATTATCAACTATTGTACTGTTTACAAAAGCAATGAAACGACATAACTGAGAATTAGAATGATCATATTTACAAAGCTTTCCAAAATGGTCTTTTTAGAGAGCCAGATCTATTTTTGTGCCATACATTAGTCTTAAGCAAATTTGCTTGTATTGATGAGCTTGAAATGGGTTCTTAAGCAATATGTCCCAACTCTGCGCCCCTCTAGAAGCAGTGGTCGCCATAGTACAGGGTCTAGTATTTTACCTTTTGTACTTGGATTTTTTTGATAGAACTTATGCAGCCATGGGGAGAACATGCAAACCCTTCTCTAAAAGACCCCACTCGGCCAGGATTCAAACCGAGGACCTTGCTGAGAAGCGAGAGTGCTAACCACTCAGCCAAATGCATTGCTTCAATAATACTGATGTTTAAGCTATTGGGAGTGTGCAAAAGTTACAGTAACAAAAAGGGAGGCAGATGCAACTTATACAAAACACTGCAGCCATAATCAACAATTGTTAGTCATTCTCTTCAAAAGCTTTTGTACAGAGAATGTAAATGGTGCAAAAAATCTATTTTTCTTCAAAAATTCTAACCAATCAGGTGAAATGGGATCATGTCCTAAAGTACACTTTACTGGTTGACTAGACTGGTATAGTCACTTGAGTAACTCCGTGTTTACATTGTGGTGAGAATATTAGAAAACATATTTAATCTCTGTTTTGCCTTTTTGGGGACACGGCGTGTTGAACAGTTATCTCGCTCCCGACATGTGGCCCTGATAAGCCCTGCTCTCGTGACCTGCACCTGCTTATCTGACCTCACAGGTTCAAAGCGGGAGCAGACGTGTAGAAAAAAATAGAGGTTTATTTAAGAGGCATAATAGTACCTAAAAATGAGTGTATATCACAGTCCATACACAAGGCTACTCAAAAGTGTGTAATAAAACAAGATAGAAACAATCGCTCAAGGGATTAAAATTATAAATAAGCACAGTTCATTAATGCTAAGACTCCCAGAATCCTGAAACCACGAGAATTCCTAGAGCAGTTGACGGCTCCCATTCACATCAATGGAATTCTGAGAAATTCCCAAAAAACATGTTTGGTTTTTTACCAGATTTATTAAAAAATGCGCTATATAAATAAAGATCACTTACTTGCTTACTTAAAATGCAGACATACTTTAGTAAGACTTTATCATTTTAATAAGGGCTTAAACTTGGGAATATGACTTGAAATACAACAACAAAATTGAAAGGCTAATTGCTAATTGCTGCAAGTAAACAGTGTGTTGCTATGGTAACTATCACTTGCTCTTCTCTGGTCCAGGACCATAGATCCATGTCCAGGACCAGTACTGTGTAGAACAAGGATTCAAGTGACCAAAAAAGGCTACGTTTGACTTTTACATTTAAATGAATGGAGCAGTGAAAATGAAAAAGGGTTAAAGATAGAACTCGCATGAAGAAAAAAATAATCATAAACAAAGACAGACAAAAAGTACATATTGATGCTGAGAAAGTCACAAAGCTATGAAGACAAAATAAATATTATTCAAAAACTAAAAAAAGTTCTAGCGTCAAAAAGAGTGAAGATACAATTCTTTAGTTGTATGCACAGCTAAACATAAAACTGTTTTAAAACTGGATTTGAACATTGTCAGGGTAGAAGCCTGTCTCACATTTTCAGAAAGACGTGAAACAATGTTGCAGATGTGAAACACTGCAGTTCATACAGACCTCAGACCTCAAGAAACACATCAAAATCAATGCTGTTGCTTTAAGATATGAGCATTTTGACTTCAGCCAGTCACAGCCCACCTCCTTCTATTTCAAAAGTCTCTGTCAGGTGTTAAGAAAGGACAAAAAGTACAGTTAGTCTTATAGTCTATACATGTTGCATGTTTTTCCAATCATGTATGTTTGAGGTTATGATGTAATTCCACAAGTTTTGACCGAGTCGTGGGAGTATCCTGGCACAAAAAAGAAAGTCAGTTCGTTCTTCTCTCAGTCTTACATAAGTGATAGAGGAAAGTGGGTCAGCGAGACGTATAGAAACCACATGTTAAAATCCAATGACCCAGTTTCAAGAAGCGGAGAATCAAACTAACAGCTGTCCATGTTATTAAGGAAAATGTTGAGAACACATTTGTCAAACTCAGTGTTTATTAACTGAATTGAATATACTGTATGTATTAGACCAGTGACAACTCACAATAAATATTAGTAATTATTTTAAAAAAATAAGCTAGTTTCTACCATTAGACCCTGGACAGGTCTATGATATATTCACAGTAAGACATGTTTGGGCTTTTTTGTTGAAAAAACCCCCAACTAGAAATAGACCATAAACTCCATTTAATTCAATATATTTTGTATCACCCTAAATCATAGTCGTCTCAGAGGGCTTTCACCAACAACAGATCAGAAATTCAAACAGATCAAACACAGGAAATGCAATAATAACAAACACATAGGAGCCTTAGATCCACAGAGAGCGTGATGACGGCCCATAAATGTCCCGGATCCTCACTGTCCTGGACCCTCCTGCATCGACAAAAACATCTCAAAAAGAAAAAGGGGAAGAGTGAAGCCTTCTATCGCTATTTTATTATGTTTGTTTAAAGGTTTTCATCGAAGACACAAACACACTTTTACTGTACCAGATAAACACATTTCATTTTTCAGTGTTGCACCTGTTCTTTCACCTGTTCTCTATTCACAAATCAAGTTTACTTCCCAATGTAAATTAATAGGAGAGAGTTGTAGCAAAACTTGGCAGCACTGGCGAACTTATCAACTAATCTTAACTTGTCATCTTGATCCTAACAGCAAATTGTTCATGAGCACTTGTTAGTTTTAGCATTGTCCATCTTTATGCAGGGTATGGTGAGGACCCAGTGAATAATGAATAATAGATTGAATTTCTGATTCAGTCCTGGTTTATTTATGTTGTATATTGTAGTTATCTCAATCTCAGCAGAGATTTTGTCAGTGTTTACTCCCACACATTCAGTAAAGAAATCATTATGGCCTGTTGTAGTTCAGTACAGTAGAGCAACACATGTGCATGATCATGTAAGTCTTGTTATTGTGGTTTTATATATTTTTGGAGCACATTTCCACTTCTCAGAGCCGTGTGAGTCACTGTGGGAAGTGTGGCTATTGGAGCTGGATCTGTTTACAAGGAGAACTGTGGGATGACTGTGGTTCTTATGGACCAATGGCTCCTATGGGTTTGATATTATTTCACATCATGTGTTTGATTCTCTGATTTGTTGTTAGTGAATCTACAACTTTTTAAAGTCCTCCGAGACGGCTGCTATTGGGATTTTCGGCCGATCCACAAATAAATGTAATTGAAATGAACTCTTAAAACAAAGACATGAGAAGTGTTGTATTTATACTGTTCACGTTATAAATTCTAACATGTATATACAATTTACTGTTCTATCGTCCTTTATAGATTTGTAAATGAGAAAAATTTTATCCCTTGTTTACCTGTACTCATGTCCGACCTGGAAACATTACACATTTGACCAAACTTTAGAATCCAAGTGTCAGAGTCAGATCTTAAAAACACCATCTTTCCCATGTAGAGAGTGACATAACCAGACAGAATGTATCTTTCACCATCTTTACATTGTACTGTCTACTCCTCACAACGTTTCTCGAATTGTCACTGTCATGTCATTATTGCAGTTGTGTCACTTCACACTCTGTTCCTGCTGCTCCAGACGCCGAGCTGCAGATAAGGCCTTGTGCAACCTGCTCAGCCACGAGGGCCCGTTTGAGGTAAGGGGGAAAACTCTGAGTCCCGCCCCCTTTTCAAAACATGTGAGTGTGTTTACATACACACAGTTGCGTACATACATACAGTTGCATAAATACATACAGTTGCATACATACATACAGTTGCATACATACATACAGTTGCATACATACATACAGTTGCATACATACATACAGTTGCATACATACACACAGTTGCATACACACATACAGACAGAACACATACAGTTGCATACATACATACAGTTGCATACATACACACAGTTGCATACACACATACAGACAGAACACATACAGTTGCATACATACACACAGTTGCGTACAAACATACAGTTGCATACACACATACAGTACAGACAGAACACATACAGTTGCCTACATACATACAGTTGCGTACATACATACAGTTTATTTATTACTGGGACAGTGCATATTAATGAACATTTCTGTAAATATGCCATAATTACATGTACAGTTGCGTACATAAATACAGTTGTGTATATCAGAACAACAAATAGAAAATGAAAACTCAAACAACCAATAACTCAAGGCATTAAAATGATAAATAATCACAGTACATTCAAGAGAATTAAGATAATTATTTTTACTTATTTTTTTATTTTTACTTAAAAAAAGATTAAAAACAAATTAATTAATAAATAAAAAACCTAAACGACTTGTATGTGTCTGTCTGTACGCAATTTATTTGTTTATTTTTCTATTTTATCTTGCTTGTTCACTATGCATCTTTTCCGTCTGCTAGCTTGTTTATTTTGTTTTACTATTGCATGGTAAGTGGGCTTTTATCATTGTGTTATGTTATGTGTCGTATTGTCTATATTGTGAATGTATACGGTGATTGTGTTGTCTGAAAAAAGTAAAAAGGAGATTTAAGATTAAAGATTAAAAATTTCAGTCGCACAGCTAAACTAAACAGTTTTCCACCTGGATTTTGAACATTGTCAGAGTAGAAGCCTGTCTCACATTTTCAGGCAGACTAAATATGAAACACTGCGTCCACCATGTTTTGTCCTTATGTGCTTGTTTCTATCTTGTTTTTTTCAGCACTTTGAGTTTCCTTGTGTATGAACTGTGCCATTCAACTAAACTTGCATTGCCTTGCGCCGCTGCACATTCGGTGTATTCTCTTTTGGCGTGAACATAAGCATTTCCTCAACAACTATGTAAATTGGCGTCCTCGCTGCTGCTGTTTCAGACATAAACAACCCCTCGAGTCGCAGTCGTTCTCTCGTCTCTGTGGAGGGCTGTTATTGTGGCGGCGGCGACAGCACAGCTCACACCCAGACCACTCCGGGACTTCCACAAACCAGGACTGAACCCAGACCAGAGACCACACGGAGGAGGATGACTCTGGATCTAACCGGATCTGCTTTAAGTGTGGGGCGGACTGAAGCGAGAGCACATTTGGATTGGAAGTGTATTTGGTCTTTTCAGGGAGACGGAACAAACTGTAACACAAACAAATCTATCAGAATCTGAAAGATTTTATACACAAACAAGTAATGAAATTAATGAAAACAGATGGACCAAAAAAATAAAGAAAAAATGATAATATTCTAATATATACATATACACATGACATTTGCCTGTGCATATTGTCAATAAGTGACCTGAGATATGAGATTATATAGAGCCAGAAATGTCAAGTGCCGGGATCTGGTGATTAGTTATGAGGTGTGCATGTGTCTATATAATACTAACATGACTCCAAAAGGAAAGAAGCTGATCTTATGGTGGAAGTTTCTGATTTGGATGGGCCGTAACCTTCTACAAGATACAGCAATTTATTTGCCATTTTGCAGTAAAACCACATTGGAAAAACTGTGCGAGACTACCAGTGTGCACCAGATGGCACACACAAGAGCTCTTACCACGGCGCCGTTTTTCCTGCGCCATACATCTGCCTGATGGAAGTGGTCGGAATAGTATGTGCAAAAAGAGAGGATCGGCAGTGATACGATTGGGCCACACGTTGATGGAGGTGATGGCCGCGTGGATCCGCACCAACTCCTGCGCAAGAAGTACCTCTCTACTACTAAAACTAATAATGATAATAATGCATTGGTTTTATCCAGCGCTTTTTCAGGACACCCAAAGACGCTTCACATGTCATTATTCATTCACTCCATACACGGTGGTAATAAACTAGTACTGTAGCCGCAGCTGCCCTGGGGCACACTGACAGATGCGAGGCAACCAGTATGTGCCATCAGCTCCTTCGACCCCCACCAACCATCCACACACACACCAGACTCATTTCAGGCAATGTGCGTGAAGTGTCTTGCCAAAGGACACAACCACAGTTTGGCACTTTACAGCCGCAGCCGCCCCACTGTGGCACCTGGTGTTCCCGGAGGTCTTCCATCACAGTACCACTGGGCCTTCCTGATGAGGGAGCTGATGGTCGGCTCCCACCTGAGGTCCTGGGTGATGGTTGCAGGGGTGGGGGGGGACATCTCCACTGTCTTCTGGTCGTTCATTGTTCCCACTGCACCAGGACACCAGCCGGTCCACCTCCCTCCTGTTACAGACTGAAGGATTGTATCTGTGTCTTGTGTAATTTTATGATTTTATGCCTTGTTTATGAACTGTGTTTTAAAAATAAACTTGCCCAGCTTACAGAAGTAAGTGGAGTAAGTATTTCCTCAGCAACTGTATGCATTGGCCTCCATACTGCTGCTGGGCTATATAAATACACTTGGCTTGCATTGTGTCAAATTTTAAAGCAATCAAAATGAGTGATAAAGATCAGTGGTGGATTTGGAGGGAGCCCAAAGCCACAGTTTTGGAGGTCTGTCTGATGAAGTTGTTGAGAATGAGATAAATGAGTGTGAAACCTCAAGAATCCTTTGCACAAAACAACACTCTCAGACAAACAACTGGACAAATCCAGGATATTTTTTCCACGTCAAAACAACACGTTTGCACTGAACGCTATAACATTTGCATAACATCTATTAAAAGGGCTTGGTTTCATGGCTACTGCGTGTGTGTGTGTGTGTGCATACATACTGTATATATAGTCCTTGGCTTCCTGGACCAAATTTACACTATTTGGGTTGCCATGTTGTGTCTGGCCTGTGGTTTTCTCTTTGCCGTAGGCAGAGAAACTTTCACTTATTGGTCACAGGTGCAGACAAACTCTCCCAATGGTACATCTTTTTTAAAGGTTGCATTCTCAAAACAACACGAGCTGTAATTTGCACAATAGGGCTTATGGCACGGAAGGCTGGCTTCGTCGGCTCCTCTGGGACCGTAGTAAAGCTAAAAATAGTGGGTTGTTGTGTTAGTTGTGGTGAAGGGAGAGGACTTGATGAAGTTTGTACAGAATGAGTTGTTTTTCCTGTGTTCTTTGACGTAAATGCACAAGAACTACGTATTGTTGGGTTGAGTTGGGTCTTATAAAAATTAATAAACCTGGGAGAAAATCCAAAAACAACGAAGTCAGTTAAAATGGTAGATGTTTGTGCAGAATGATCAAAGACACATGTTTCTCTCTACATGTATTTGGACACTCATTCATTATGGATGGATTTTATATTCCTGCAGTCCCTACTGTTTCACAACCAGCACCTGTAATATTTGGTGGCAATGTGGCTCCCCAAATGATTTTCAATGATATCACATTGCAGCTCGAGTCCTTACTAGATCAGGAAGTACAATCGCATTAGTCCAGTCCTCAGGTCTCTGCGCTGGCTTCCTGTGGCTCAGAAAATAGACTTTAAAAATGCTCTGCTTGTACCAAGTCTCATCATGGCCTCACACCAAAGAACAGACACATGTTTGTGTCATATAAACCAACTTGGAATCTGAGGAGCATAGGAACTGGCCTCCAGCTGGTCCCAGAGTCAGGACTCAACATGGGGAAGATTCAGATAATTCCTAAAAATGTGAGACAAGAAAAAACAGAACATGTGTACAGAAAGTACAAAGGTAAGGCTGAGCGTACACACCACAGGATGTAACTGGCACTGAAGAGCAATTCTGCAGGGCTTTTGACTTTAGGGTGGTGGTGATTAGAGCAGGTAACGAGGTCCATCTCAGAAAAGGGGGAGAACAGGAGGAGCTGCAACACTCGGTCACCACAAATCTTCCTTCTATTACATCTCCACATCACCCCCATCCTCAACCACATACAATACAAGGTCTTCCTCCTCACCTACAAGTCGAACCATAACCCAGCTCCTTCATACCTCACTTACCTCCTCCATCATCACTTTCCCCCTTGCCGCCTCAGATCCACAGACTCCAATCTTCTCACCATTAGAACAAAGTGTCGAATCTTGGGGGATCGAGGATTTGCAGCAGCTACCCCCACTCTCTGGAACTCACTCCCACAAATGACCTTCAGGTGGCTCAAAACCCACCTGTTCAAAACTGCCTACACTTTACTGTCTATTTTTAACTTTTTATTTAGTTTTGTTTGTTTTATCTTGTTCTGCTGTAAAGTGTTTTTGAGTGTCCAGAAAAACGCTAGGTAAGTACGATGTATTATTATAATCCTTATTTTAATTGAGTTATCATCTGATGCCATAAAACAGAAATAATGTTATAGGCATGTATGTTTGAGTATATACAGTATATATATATATATATACACATTATATGCAGTATATGGACCATGTGCATTTTGGTACATATATATATAAGAATGATGATGTCTCAGTCTCACACAGGGACCAGAGGAAGCCACTGTCTGCGGTGGTTTGACTCCAGCAGAGCACATAAACAACTCCATAAATCCTGCTACTGCCGGGAGCTCTGCGTTTAGGGTTTGGAGTCGCACCTCTGGACTCGCGACTGACCACCAGCCTCCCATCTGCAGATACGACCAGGAGGCTGTGGCTTCAGCGTCTGCTCCCTGTCTGTATGCACTCAGCCACAACCATTACTGCTGATTTCAAACCATATATGGACTCAATGGCTGCAGACACATAAAAAAAAAACCTACTTGTATCTTTCGTTGAAATGACCTTTTCTGCATTAAACATACACAACGGACCTTTCATAAATTTTGACCATGTAATGGATGCTTTCCCTTTAAGGCAAGGGAAGTTTATTTGTACAGCACAGTTCATACACATGGAAAACAATCACACAAGGCATTAAATTCATAAAAAAATAACCGTACATTAAAAAGAGTGAAGATACAATCCTTTTTTAGCTGCAAAAATCTGAAACACTCGCTCCACATGTTTTGTCCTGACTCTGGGTCCCAGCAGGAGGCCAGTCCCTGTGCTCCTCAGTGTCCGAGTTGGTCCATATGGCACTAACGTGTCCTAGATGTACTTTTGTTGTGAGGCCATGGAAAGACTTGACCAACAGAATGTAGACATGTTTAATACTCACTCAGGAGAGTGGGATTTGTTATGGAAAGCTAGAATCAAAGGCACAGTGCAGTCTGGCCTCCTCCGCTCTGTAAACACTGACACCGTTCCGCTTATATTCTGTACAATGTCTGCTCAGACTGAAAACAAACACGACAAAATAACATTGACCCAAAACTTTTTAGGGAAAATAGGTGAATTGTAGGTTTGCACTGACAGCGATCATGATGAGGTATTTGAGTATTTTGGGGGCAATCACAGAACCTTAAATTAGCCATGTCTGTTACAGCATTGTAGCCTGTCCTAAAAAAGTCCACTTAAAGAGTATGTTAGGGGTTATTATGGGTCTCATTTTAACCAGTTTTGGTGAAATGTTTTTTGTTTGAGATATAAATTCACACCAATAAAGTGAAGGAAAAAAAAGTTGCAGGAAGTGGAGTTAGAAAATGGATGACATCAGGCTATAGGGAGAGACAGAACTCATTCTTTAGCACAATTAGCACTAGAAGTACCAGAGGAGTCACTTTGACGGCTTTTAGTTTTGCTCGTGTGTAAGTGTAATTACTCAGCTCCTGAACATTTGTGGTCTTCCGAACACTTTTTCTACTTCTATTTGTAAGTTCTTACTATCCCATTCTTTTCATTAAACGATCTTTTATTTTTGAAAAAGCCATTCTACTTCCTCATCACCACAACAGTCCGATATAGCTCTGACTGCAGACGCTGCTCCCTCATCACTACAACAGTCCGATACATGGCCCATACCGAATCCATTTGTAAAAAAAGATACATCAAACACATCTCAGTCTAAGCCGTCAGAAGTGAGTTGCTATGATGGCCTGAAATAAGAAGTCAAAGTAGTTTCGCTCCTAATCGTTACTGTACGTGTGAAGCACTCTTCCCACTCAATGCTTCAAGGGAAAACAGATTTTTGTGGTGTGCGACCAGGGTGACGGTGGATAAACCAATGGCTTATATAACCCAATGGCTTATATAACCCTGACTGCGTAAGTGGATCAGTGGGCGCAGACGGCATCAGTAATTTGGGTTTTAGTGACTCAGGACATTGGAAAACCACATTGTGTCTCCAGAGTCACACCTAAAATAGACATTAGTCAATGAACGTGAACCAGATCCCACGAGAAGAAGACGTGTTTGAAGTACAGTATGGGCCTCAAAAGACAGAGTCCTGACTAGAACCAGGAAGTACCATCACATTAGTCCAGTTTTCAGTTCTCTGCACTGGCTTCCTGTGGCTCAAAGAATCACCTTTAAAGCAGCTCTGCTTGTTTCAAGTCCGTCCATGGCTTCACACCAAAGTACATCAGTGACATATGCTTGTGCCATATGAACAAACTCGGACTCTGAGGAGCACAGGGTCTGGCTGAGTCAGCATTTCAGATGTATCTGTAACAGTCTTCCTGAAAATATGAGACGGGTTTCTACTTCAATGTTCAAATCCAAGTTAAAAACAGTTCAGTTTAGCGGTGTATATAACTGAAGGATTGTATCTTCTCTCTTTTGAATGTACTGTGATTATTTATGATTATAATGCCTTGTGTGATTTTTTCTATCTTGTTTTGTTAAGCACTTTGAGTTGCTGTTTACACAGAGACGCTGCGAGAGTAAAACTTTAGAGTTGGGTATAGGATTGACCTTTCCTTTACATGAAGACGATGTTTCAGGTGAGAACGCAAGCGTTGAGAAACAGCCTCCAGAGTGGAACAGAACAGTAACACTGCTCGACGAGGGCTGTTTCACAGCTGTGTCAAGAACAATGTGTGAATTTTCTGCTGCCTCACCACTTCCCCGCACGAACATTTGGACATGTGCAGTAGTAGAGAACAAACATAAACAACAATGGCGGCAGATCTACGCATGCTTCGAACGCTACACGGAGGAAAATTCTACTCCAACACGTCCAAACAAAACCATGCAAAGCTGTAGTTTCAGTTTCTATTTTTGCAGCTACTGTTAAATGTAGAATATTGAATGACGTCTTTGCAGCGGCCTGAGGAGGATGTTGTTGAGGAAGTTATTATACGGGTGGGGGTTGTGTGTGTTGTGTTGTAAAGTTCCACTGCACCCTTCTGGCCGGGCACTAGAACTACATTGTTTTTTGTCATCGTGTAAACACTGTACACTAGGGGTGTGACGATACTTTCTCCCACGATTCGATTATCGATATGCATTTGCCAAGTATCAATATCGATTTTGAAAAAAAATTATAATAAAAAAATAACATTTTTTTTTCTCTTAAATTTGTATCAATACTTAATATATGGCTACATTACGCATCTCCATTCCATTTATCATGAAATAAAGTGTATTTTTTCTTTTATTTATGCCATAAATTGGCATATTGTATATTTCTAACCAATATACCGATAATCGTCATATCGTGATAAAACCGTTATCGTGATAATATCGTTATCGTGATAATATCGTTATCGTGAGCTTTGTATCGTGTATTGTATCGTATCGTGAGGTACCCTTAGGTTCCCACCCCTACTGTACACTTCAAATAAATGAGGAGCCTGGTCGTTTTGTTAATTGCTTTGCAGCGTCGCCGGAGCGTCTCCGTCTAAACGGGACCTCAGTTGCCTTGCGTATGCGCTATACAAATAAACTTGTCTTGCCTTGATATTGTGTGTTAACCCAGTATCACTGAAGTGTAATTCCCTCAGTACAAACACATTGGTTTGCTCACACGTCTGTAATAAAAAAAGCTGGTGCTTGTTTGTGTTGGAGCATTTCCTGTTGTGGTTCGAGACCTGGCTGCTGCTTCACCACTCATTCCTCAGTCCTCCATCACTCCTCCCAAACCCCCCCCCATCCCCCCCTCTCCTCCCTCACTTCAGGAAGTCATCGCTCCATCCTTCATCATCTGTTTCTGTTACCAGTTTGTGGTTCTGCTCGTGTTTTTCCCGACGTCCAACTTCTAAAACAGAAACTATCAAAACCACAAAAACCCACACAAGCTGACACCTCACAGAGAAGTCCATTCAGACTCTGGTTCAGGGCGGGTCCAGCTGTGATAATTATAGGAACTATTATTCATGACAGGTGGCCATACATTTAACTTAAAGTTGGGCTATAATATTGAGGATATGGTTTTGGAGTGACTTTTCCAGGGATCCAGAGTGATAATCAAGTTTATGTAGTTGATATCCCCCAGAACACTCTGGAGTTTGCAAAGTCTACAAGAAAGTAACAGGTTAGAAATATTTGGATTCAAAACATTTACTCGACTGTAATAGTAGTGCAATAGCAATAGTTTTGTTACTTTCAATGCCATGAGTGAATTATTACAATAATAAAGCAGCATGAAAACAGCTCAAGAGAACAGATAGTGAATATTGCTTCACAGGTTCAGGGGACATTTCAACAGTTTATTTGAAAAACATGTATTTATTAATTTATTAACATTTCTGGACAATGGTCATCCTGCTCCCTATGGACCAATGGTTCCTACGTGTTTGTTAATATTGTCTTTCCTGTGTTTGAACTGTTTGATTCTTTGATCTGTTGTTGGTGAATTGACAACCTCTGATATGCCTGCTGTTGTGATTAATACATTAGTAAATTAAATTGATCAGTTTCATGTTGTGTTTACTGGACAGATGCTTTACAGTGCATTATTCATTCACTCCACACACAATGTTGTTATTGCAGCCACAGATGCCCTGGGACAGATGGAATAGGCAATGTGTGTGGAGCCGGTTTAACATAGTTTGAGTAGCCTTTGTGTTACAACTAAATAAATGAATATATATGATAATTATAGCACATGGTTTTATTGTTTTACTGGTGTGTGTGTGTGTGTGTGTGTGTGTGTATGAGTGTTCATGAGCGCGTGTGTGTGTTTGTTTGTGGTTTGGGGTGGGTCTGTTGGGTGGTCTGGGGGAGGGGTCTTGGGTCGGCGGGATTGTTTTTAACCAAACTGTAAAGCACTTTGTGTTGCATCTTTTGTATGAAAAGCGCTTTATAAATAAAATTTGATTGATTGATTGATTGACATGTTAGGTCATAATATAAACAGTCTATGGTCATGAGTAAGTAAGTAATCTTTATTTTTATACCGCCTTTCACAGACCAGAGTCACAAAGCGGTTTACAATTGTTATTATTTTTGGGCATTTGTCTCTCACTCCACACAGAGATAGGAGCAGGGTCGCCAGTACAGGAGGCGCATGCCAGACCTATTGTACATGTTTTTAGTGGTGGGAAAACCGGAGTACCCGGAGGAAACCTACGCAGACACGGGGAGAACATGCAAACTCCACTCAGAAAGGCCCTGGTCCAGCCGGTATTCAAACCCAGGACCTTCTTGCTGAGAGGCGAGAGTGCTATCCCAACATTTCAGATTCATGCAGCCAAAATCTGGAACAGTCTTCTAAGAAATGTGAGACAGGCTTCTCCACTGACAATGCTCAAATCCAAATTAAAACAGGTCGGTTGAAACTGTGCATTCAACTGAAGTATTGTGTTTTGTTTCGCTGAGCACCTTTGTCTTGTGTATGAACTGTACCATACAAATAAACTTGCTTCATGTCTATGGCTTCTCTGCTTTTGATTCACCTCATGTTTGATAGCCCTGATCTCACAGCAGATCTCTCCTTTAATCTCTGTGATGGTATGATCAGTGGAACAGGGAGTGTACCCAGCCCTCCTGTTATAAGGTCAATGACAGGTTTAAGACATAATGAAGAGGCAGAGCGGCACTGATTGGCTGCAGTTACTCAACAAACCCACACACACAAACAACACACGTACACAACACATCTAAACAGCAAAACACAGTCTGGGCAAGACGAAAAGGTTTTCACTCACAAAAGATAACAGAGGTTTATAAACAGTACCTCAGAACCATAGACTGTAAAGAAACAATTTGTATTTATTTTGTAGGTTAAATTGGCACCTAGGGGATAAATGTGGGCAGTACAGGGTAAGTGCCTTCATTCACCCGGGTGGGCCTATTGTTTTTTTTTACCGGTTGCAGGAGATGGCAAGGCAAGTTTATTTGTAGGGCACAGTTCATACAGCTTTCAGGAGGCCAGAGAGAGAGAGTTGGTTCAAATGGCGCTAAAATGTGACAGATAGCACTTAGGTGCGGAGACCTGGGAACTGGACTAATGTGATGTACTTCCTGGTTCTAGTCAAGAGTCTAGACAGTTGAAATAGTTGATTGTTGATTGGTGACTCTGGTGAATGGCAGGAGGTCCAAAAGGCACTAACATGACATCCTTTTTGTTGTTTGACTACAAAATTGTTTAAATGTCACTATATTACAAACCCATAGAGATTACATGAGTTTGTTTGGTTCAGTTTTGTTGGATAGATTTTTATGACAAATAGAAGCTGGTGCTGAAGACCTCTTTTCAGTTTAAAGATAAAGTCATGTGGATGTTTTCCTCTGTCCTGCACTTTCCTTTGGATCTGCTTCTTGTATTGGTAATTTGTAAACCCGTTGACCCACAGAACGACTGCACAATGGACTGTTGTTGTTGCAGTTGATTGACAAACGTAGTAGTAAGGCTATTTCTGCAGTGACGTATACTCTGACCGAGCTCCTTCCATTTTGGCGTCTGTTTTCCCTCGCTGACCCAGATTGAAAATAACCCTGGCATCAAAAACCACAACGACAAAACTCACTCACTACGGCTAAAAATACAGTGAAAATGTACACATGCGGTTGACCTCCTGCCCCTGGTCTCAGCGGCCCTCAGGGTTTGGGGTGAAGTGGTTGTTTTCTCAATGTGACAATAGAAACACAAATCACAACAATCACAACTTTGTCTTTAAAGCTGGAGTACCTAACTTTGAAACAACAACTTTGAATAAACAACAATATAATAAAATCCATGTAACTGTGCTCTCAGTATGTTTGGCCTCTACATCTTTAGATTAGCTTTTTTAGACAGAAACATAAACAATATAATTTTCTGAAAAAGGCGAGGTACTCCAACTTTAAACACATGAAAATAGAATAAAAACAACAAAATCAAATAATGTGAATCAAAGAGTGGATCATAAAATCCTGATAACGTTGACATGTTTTACTTGTAGTCCAGTCCTCAGGTCTCTGCACTGGCTTCCAGTGGCCCAGAGAATAGACTTTAAAGCAGCTTTGCTTTAAAGTCTCTCATGGCCTCGCACCAAAGTACATCTGAGACATGTTAGTGCCATATGAACCAATGTGGACTCTGAGGAGCACAGGGACTGATCTCCTGCTGGGACTCTCAGAAGCACAGGGACTGACATGAGTCAGGACTAAACATGTGCAATACTAATTAACTTGCCTTGCCTGTCTTGACCATTTGCAGTAAAATTAATCCCTATCTAGGGATAAAAAAACAAATATCTGGGGTCTGTAAGAGGCTGCGGGATAGACTATATCATTGTATTTATTATTCTATCTAGTTTTTGTTCAATCGTCATTATAGGCAGAAAGTAACACCATCTCAACGACACAATATTTTCACCATATAAATTCACCTTCTGCTGTGAATGAATCTTATGCAATGCTGCCCTCTGCTGGAAAATTTTTATAATCCAACACGTTCGCATGTCATGCTGCTTTTGTTAAGATATTTATTGTCAAACCTTTTAAAAAAACTTGAAAAATATTCAATAAAAGTGAATCTATTATTACCGTAGTAGACAGCCACATCTGTCTGGGGCATGTATTATCAGCCTATAGGCCAACGTTGTCACTTTCCCCCCAGAAGTAACCAAACACATTGATTCTACATTAACTGGATGAAATTTTAACATAACATAAAATAAAAATAATGATCTCAAACTGATGCTGTTGTTGTGTTCCTAGGCAAGAGCATATTCATACAGCCGCCAAGGATATGGATTAACAAAGGATGAATATGAAGATGAACAATAAAATACAAATCCTGCAAGACATAGAACAAATGAAAAAAAAAACATGTGTAGTTTGTCATGTGCTTTATTTTCAACCGTGCAATTGACAGACTCACAACATTAGGTATTAACTCAACATTTATTTACATACAATAAGTAAATACATATACAACAGTTGCTCTATTTCTGTAAAAATAGACAAAGTCAACAGAGATATGTGGTCTGATTTGAATAAGGCAAACAGCTGGGATCAGTGTGTGTGTGTGTGTGTGTGTGTGTGTGTGTGTGTGTGTGTGTGTGTGTGTGTGTGTGTGTGTGTGTGTGTGTGTGTGTGTGTGTGTGTGTGTGCGTGCGTGCGTCCTTTAGAACACAGGAGAAAACAGATGCCATGCATGTGTCCCATAGAACTAAATCACTAACATTGCAGAGTTTCTATTACTTTGATAAATATCCTTTTGTGTCCAGATCAGCAGAATGACCAGGATGTAAATGCATTAAAATCACATACATCTCCTTCTCTGACGGCGTGAGAACACTCAAGATGACAAACAATTCATGAAGCCCACATTGTGACAAAGTACTTTAACACTAGAACTCCCAGAGCAGTCAATCCGACGGCTTTAAGTTTTGGAAGTGTAAGGCTTATGTACCTTTTGATCCTCATAACTTTGTTTCTATTGGTAGCTTATTTCTATGTCATAATTTTTCATGCTCCATTTATTTGAGTATAAAATTAAACCGTGGTACATTTCAGTTGCTTGGTAATCAACTATTACTATAAAACCAAAAATTGCACAAATCTGACACATTCTACCTCATTTCTGGACCACACTGATCATTTCTCAGTGCCGTTGCCATTTTGTAAATCTAATATTTTTGTTCGCCCCCACAATGTAGAGCGAAGACCCCTGATCTGAGTCTTTGGCTTGTGCTGGAGGAGGCTTGCACAGGAGCGAACGCAAGGGTGAAGTTATATTAAGCATCTTTGAGTGTCCAAAAAAGCGCAAAAAAAGTTTGATGTATTATTATTATTATTATATTGTGGGAACATTCTTTTGCCTAAAGGACAGAGCACACCAACCAGTCTTCTACAGCTATGACTGAAGTCCAAACCAACTCGATATAATAAATAAAATAACCTAATATTTAGACTACTTTTCTTTCAGAGCATGTCATCTGCATTTAGTACAATAAGCTGGGGAACCTAACTTGAAAAATAAATAAAATCGTAAATTTGTCAGAACACATGCACATGCGGTCTTCATCTCTTTAGCACACTTGGTCTTCTTTTGCGGACTTGAAAGAAAGAGCCCTGTGAGTCACTATTTGACGCTTTGGGCAAAGAGCCAGATCCATGCTAAGAGCTGAGCAGCTTATTAAAAGGGAGTGAAGATAAAACCCTTATAAATGACTTACTTTGGTGAAATGACTTTGAGAATGTTTCAGAATGCCATTGATTTGAATGAAAGGTCAAGATTATTGCTTTGGAAGATTTAGAGTCCAAATGTTAAGTTATTCGTTTCCTCTCGACCGGACAATTGAAAGAAGGACTTGTTATCACCAATGTTTTGAACAGTCATCCTCCAAAAAAACCTTATCTACTTGAACCTTCCTAAGCTGACACTAGACTTTTCTGATTTCTCACGGCTTGGTGTGCCCCGACCTTGAGGATGTGATCGTCTTGGTCTCTGCTACACTTCGGGATAAATGCTCTTAGTTTAAGTGTTCCCTGGTTCACGAGTCACCGAAGACAGCTCTGATCAGGAGGACTGCTGCTTCAGTCTCCGACGTCTACCGGATCAAAACGTGCCTATTCCTATGGCAAACATTGAGAGGCTAAGATGGTTAAATGCTGCATACTTTTGGCTCAGGCCACAAGATAAAACGTAAGACATGTATATTTCTAACCATGGGATTCACATGATAAAAATTGAGGGTTGTTGTCATAGTAAAAAACTATTCACAATAATGCTGCTGCTGTCTGTATTCTTAGTAAGGGAGTAACCTATACATGTTTTACTTTTAAATCGTCATTTTACACAAAAAATAACAGCATGTCAAATACATATTTTATAATATAAAAATGTATGAGGAGATTCTGTGTGGAAAACAGGCTGTTTCCAGATAGTCAAGATGATCCGTGATAGGTCCTCGTAGTCCCAGGGAAACCCACACAGACACAAGCAGAACATGCAAACCCCACTGAGCCACAGTGCTGCCTTGAACATGAGTTTTAATTTTGTTTTGGTGGTTTTTTTCTGAAAAAAATTACTTTTGTTTTGCTTGGATTAAATCGAAACTGAATCAAAAGGTAAAGAAAGGTAAAGGTAAATTTCAGACAGAAATAGTGATTAAGGCTTTTGACAAATTATTACTATATTTGTTTTGGGTTCACAGAACTGAATAAATGTGATTGTTTTCTTGAGGAAAAAAAGCTTTAACAAGAGGTATTACATGGCACTGCAACAAACCTCACTTGGGTACGGACTCCCATTCATTTTGTTGTTGGTGAATAAACAACTTTTTAAAGTCCTCCGAGACGGCTGCTGCTGTTGTGATTTAGTATTATTCACATTAAATAATTAATTAATTATTAAATGTGTATTATAAAAAATACATTGAATTGAATAGAGGGATTATTTGTTCATCATCCTGACGTTCTGGAATCAGCCTCAAAATGTCACGTTGAGTTGGCACTCCAAACAAGCACCACAATCATTTGCGTCATGACAACAGTTAAATTCATCTACTGAACTAAGTAAAAACATAATTTATCTTCTGAATTGGTGGAAAGGTCCTTAAAACGCGGGGAAGCTGAAACCCTCAAGTTGTGCTGTTTTTATTGCAATAAAAAGCAGTGAATGTACCTGACCAGACTGTGTTTTACAAATACTGACTTTATAAAAAATGCTCAGTGCACATTCATGAATATCTCTATTTGTGGCAGATATGCAAAAAATAAAAACTATGGCTACATCTATGATAAACCTGCTAGCTGCTCTGTTCACAATGCTAAAAAGGCATCAGTATCTTTGAAATAAATAAGACTAAAGATGGCGACCGTGCTCAAAGTTGGAACACGTGTTTGGATACGTCTTCAGGTCCGTTTGGCCGGTTTGGCTGTGAGCTGTCGTTCCCGCTCCAGCTCTTTCTCCTTCTGCTGCTCCTTCTCCAGAAAATCCCTCTGCTTCAGCTGCTGCAGCTTCAGGGCTTTTTTCTACAAGATACAATAAAAACAATAATAATAATCATAATAATAAATTTGTTTTATACAGCTCTTTGTGGACACTCAAAAACGCTTCACATGCCATTCTTGTTTCACTCCATACACAGCGATGATAAACTTCACTGTGATTCTCATGGAATCCTAAGAAAATCCCCAACAATGTTGTTTTTCACCAGTTTTCTTTGGTCATTTATAAACAGTTTTTAGCTTTAATCACTTCTCTGGTGGAAAAGTCCAGACCAGAATCAAACCAGAACCATTTCAGACCCTTTTAAATGCACTGTGATTTATCATGTTGTTGTTATTGTATGATTGTCATTACAACAGCTCAAAGACCAAAACGTTTTTTGTGATTATTATTAACATACCTTTAGTTTTGTTGTCTTCTCATGAAGCACGATCATCTCTTTCCGGATGTTCACCAGTTTGTTGTGGTAGATTTTGGCTTCGATGAACTGGTGTCACAAAAATCTTCATTAGTGAAAATTATTGTTATAGTGTTTGTTATAACCAATTGGATGTGGGTTAAAAAGGAACTCACTAGAGAATTGAGGTCCAGCAGAGCGTTACAGTCCCTGAACTTTGTCACCTCTTGGTCCAAAGTGTCCAATAAGATGACCTGGTTTTGTCTGTTTGGAGGAAAAACAAGCGTATGAACAAAGCTGGAGTAGCTCACTAACAAACCACAACAGGTCGCCTTTGTACTGATATGGATAAAAATGTATGATTGTAAATAGAGATAGAAGCACAGTTACATGGATTTTACTTACTAACATTAATATTTCAGGTTTGTGTTTTTGGTTTTTTTGAAAGGCAAGTTAGACGTATACAGCGGTATCATGTTCATTGCCATTTACCCGCTACCCCATGACGTGACGATGGGACCCCTGAATCCGGCTATATAATATTATCTGCACTTGTGGACTGATGTCCCCGGTCCCCGACTTGTTGGCTGCACTCACTTCCCCGCCTGGGAGCCTCTTCAGACCTGCACAGCCTCAGTCCTCATTCTACAGCCCACAGGAGCAGATCCCTCCCTCAATATGGGCCTCCCCAAGGTTTCTCACTTTTTTCTTTTTACTGAGTCCTTGCCAATGCAGGAGTTTCTAAGGACAGTAATGATCTGCATCATTAAGGAACATTTATGGACATTTATAAACTTTTATGGACAGTGATCAACATGCTTCCTATGGACCAATTGCTCCTATGTGTTTGTTATTATTGCATTTCCTGTGTTCGAACTTTTGGATTCTCTGATCTGTTGGTGAATCGACTTTTTAAAGTCCTCCAAAACGACTGCTGTTGTGAACTAGGACTATACACAATTAAATTCAAATTGAATCTAAACGTATTAGCTTGTTAAAATGTTTTGACTGCTGGATCATCTCTGCAGCCGAAAGATTTGAATACGATAATACATCTAACTTGCCTTTCAAAATAACATCCCTGAGTTAAGTTAAAAGGTGAATGTGCGAGAGCCTTGTCCAAACACAAATGAGTTGGTATAATCTCTCAGGTGTGTTTTTCTAAATTCCTGGACACTCCTCACGTGAGCTCCTGCAGGACCCTCTTGGAGTTCTGGAGATTGGGCAGATAGTGAGCAAGGATTCCCTCCGTGAGTTTGTCAACACAAACTCTGTCCACAAGAGCTGCGTCGGACGAAAGATCTGCGTAAAAAAAAAAAAACAGAACAAAATATAGGTCACATTTTATAGGCAGTATTGTTAGTGAGCCCTTCTCCGTTGCAGAGATAATCCATCCCACCTCACCTCATTTAAAGACGCACCACTTACACATTGTCTTTAGAGAAGCTGCAAGAAAAAGCCGCTCTACAATGTTCGCCTAAACCACTTCATTCCTTCTTAATTATTAGTTATATTACTGCTGCCATTCAACTTAAAAGTGTGAAACTATTAAATGGCAGATTAGGCCCCAGCATACATCGAATATAGGGTTAGAAGAAAATGTGTAAGAATAATAACCTAAAATAATTTGAGGCCTGAGTATGAATAGGCCTAAACTGGCCTTGCTGGTCCCATTACATGCAACGTGAGATACATCATGTGTTTGTTATTTATTTTCCTGCATGTTTGGAAGGCTTTGATGTTCCTAAAACCATAATGAAAAGGTTGTGCCAAGATAACCCCTTGTGTTTCCATAAAAAAGGTTTATAATGTAAGTGTATATTCCAAAAAAAGAACTTTCAAAAGGTTCAGTCAAGCATTGAAATTTGTAACGGGTATCTAATTATAGTATCGTGACTAGTCCAAATTAATCATGATAATTATTCCCTAATCCACTCAAAGGGAAGTCTGGGCATCTCTGCTTAGACTGTTGCCCCCTGCGACCTGGCAAAGAATAAACCGGAAGAAAATGGAGGATGAATGGATCCACTCTTGGTCAGAGTTTTTTACCCACTAAAAATGGTCAGAGTTTTCATTTTAGTGCTGTCAGTCAAATGTGTTAATAACAACGCTAATGGAAACCCATTTTCCTTTTTTTAATAGTATGTCTTTTGACTGAAAGCCACTTCACTGCGCACCGGCCGCGGAGCTCGGTGCAGCGTGTGTTGTGCTCCAGGCTTCTACCACGAGCACATATCTGAAATCAGTCCAGCTGCCTCCTACGCACGCCGCTGCTCAGGCCTTTCGGTGTGTCAGGAACGTAAAGGTACAACAGGCTTTGGAGAAAACCAAAGCTGTCACGCTCTCTGATGATTCCTGGCCGTCAATCAGGAATCACAGCTATTTCCAGCCAAACGTTGCAGTTATAGTTAATTCCACTGCGGTGAAAGTGATATACACTGTAACAAACCATTTCACTTTATCAGTCAATTCATGTCAATTCTACTATGTTATATAGTTCCATACAATAAAACAGCAATAACAAAACCATGCAGAGATTGAGTAGCCGGTAGTAGACAATCCAAAGACTCCCTTTTCAAACCGAATCAAGGGACATTTATAACAGGGAAAAATATACTCCATCCATCCATCCATCCATTTTCTACCCTTTAATCCATTTCTGGGTCAGGGGGGTGGCAGTCAGAGATGCCACCCAAGTCTCATAGCACCAGCCCCTCACTGACCCTCTGCAGGTGGTGAGTCCACAGGAGGACGGCTGCTCTCTGACTGTGAGCATAGCCTTGATCTTTCAGTGGGGGCTTTGGGCAAAGTGGGGTTAAGTGTCTTGCTATAAAAATATACTCTTAATTGTCTAATTTATTTATCAGGACAGAGTTATATAACATCCATCGTTTATCAGCATTTGTGTGACGGATTATTATCTGTTTCTACCTGTATCATGTTAAACTGATACCTGCAACAATGGAAGGGCCATTGTTGAAAGTGTGGTTTCTAGTTTCAGTTCTGACCTCTTTGTTGAATGTGCGTCAAAGCCACAATTTGTCAAAGCTTTGTTTCTAAAGATTGTGTAGAAAAACAACTCTTTTGAGGATACTCGTGTCACTTTTGGCAAATGCTTGCCTGGCACTGGCTTCCTGAGGCTCAGAAAATAGACTTTAAAGCAGCTCCATTGTGTACAAGTCTCTCCATGGCCTCACACCAAAGTACATCTATGACAGGTTATTGCCTATTGAAGCAACTTGGACTCTGAGGAGCACAGGGAATGGCAATCTGTTGGTGCCCAGAGTCAAGACTAAACCTAGGGAGGCAGTTTTGGTGAAGAGGGAGCCGAGTCGAAAGTCAAAGCTCCCTCACCTCTGGTCCTGGGCTTTGGGTATTGATGGAAAGGACGAGATTGTGGATATAAGCGAGGCCCACATGAGTTTCCTCTGCAGAGTGGCTGGGCAACCCCTCAGAGAGAGGGTGAGAGCTCTGTCACATGGGAGAAGCTCAGAGTAGAGCCGCTGCTTCTCTCCCTCCAAGAGGACTCAGTTGATTTAGCTCTGGCATCTGTTTAGGATGCCTCCTGAATGCCTCCCTGGGGAGGTGTTCTAGGCAAGTCCCACCGGGGGAGAAGCCAAAGGAAAGATCCAGGACATGTTGGAGGGACTGTGTCTCTCAGCTGGCCTGGGAATGCCTTGGTATTCCCCTGGATGAGCTGGACGAAGTGTGTGTGTGGAGAGGGAAGTCTAGTCATCTCTCTACTAAGACAGCTGCCTCCGTGACCAGACAACGGATAAAGCGGAAGAAAATACATGGATGGCACTTTAAAAAGCAGAACTGAGTGTGTCAGCCAGCTACATACCTTGACTTTTCTGAGTGTGGTCATTGTGGGACAGTGGTGTTTCGCCCCCTCTCCCCTCCGCCTCCATGGACTACAAGAGTAATGGGCAAACCTTCCAGTAAAACCAGAAACAGGCGACAGCATCAGGCATTCCAAACATTACGAAGATATTCTACAACTAGATGTTATCAATGCACGTTTTAGCTCGCGAAGAAGCTGTCAAAATAATGTCAAAACATCACAACCCATCAAGCAGGGAGCTAGCAAGATAACGCAAATGTCAAAACTAAAGGGCATAATTCATGTTTTCTGAAAAGCTCGTACTAAAATATTACTTACGTTATGTTGTGGATTCGTTTGTTTAACGTAAAACGTGTATTTAAACCGAGAAAGCGTGAAAAAGAGGATGTTTATGCTGGATCTAGCAAAAAACTCATGTGACTGATTAGCTGCAGACTCACGTGACGACGTGCAGTGCACGAAAGATACGTTTAAACTGACGAGATAACGCACGCAAAATCGGCCTGTGTATTTCTCCTACGTAAATTGCTTAGGCTTGAAATAATATATAGATAGATATTTGGAAATGATTTACAATCATTCATTTCATTAGAAAATTAAAAACAACTTACCCTTTTATAAATCACATCTTTTCACCATAATGAAATGTATGGATACACAGTCGAATTATCGTCGATGTATTATTCAACATAATACAATTAAATTAATCAATAACATTCAGATAGATACTGAATCGTTCAACAGCTACGTGTTTGTTTTGTTCATAGACTGTATGTTTCGCTTTGTATCGTGATCTCTTCTGTTTAAAGAGTCTCTGGCATTACTTCCTAGTTGAGTAGGCGACTCGAGTTGCCGTGAGTCTACGCATTATGAGGGTTTCAAGACTGAACAGGACATGAACCTGTCAAATTCACACGGCGATTTGTAGGTAAGTGTAGCATACGTTTTATAGTAAATCATAGCTTTATGAGTATTTTTTCTTGACCTTATATCGGGTAGCAGATGTGCTGGTGGCTAATAGCCTGTTACTGTTTAGCCAGTACTGTAGTAAACTTCAGCTCTCTCAGTGATGGTTGGTCTTGTTAAGAGTCTTTTAATCGTCTTTAAATGCTGAAGTGTACTTTTCCCACATTGCCAGCGTTGCGTATAGATCCCATGACTTTGTAGTGAAAGGTCAACCCTTTCCTTTCGGCCTAGATCCAAGATATTATAATATGGAAAATATCTCCACTGCGGGATTAAAAAGTGACCTAGTGTTTTCCCGTTTACTAAAGTTATTTTTAAGATAAGTTCTATTTGAGATATTGCTTCTGGGCTCTTTTAATACAATTCAATTTAATTTTGCAATTAAATGTATTTGTGTATAGCCCTAAATCACAACAGGAGTTGACTCCGAGGACTTTAAAAAGTCTTCGATTCACAAGCAACAGATCAGAGAATCAGTTTTGCAACCATAACAAACACATGGAGCCGTTATTCCATAGGGAGCAGAGGAGAAAAGTGGGAAATAAGTGAGACACCTCTGGAAGGCTCATGCTGAGATAGAGGGATCCTCTCCAGGACATCCAGGACTGGGGATATAGATTCAGGACTCTGGCTGTAGAACGAGGACGACGGGGGAGACCAGTTCACAAGTGCAGAAGAAAGAGGCTGGATTCAGGGGTCCCATCATCACGCCATGAAACAGGCGATGGGACAATGGATGAATAGCAGCGAACAGACTACAGCTGAACTCATTATGATGACAGATAAAGTAGGAAGAGGAGAGGATCGTGCTGTACTCATGTAGGTTACTTCTACAGCGTCTCCATGTGCAGCTTGACTAACAATCTGTGTATTTGACTTGAGGTTGTACTTCTAAGTCTTACCTACTAAGCCACATTTTAAAGAGGAATGTTTAAACCTATTTTATACTTTCAATTCCTGTGTGGTATGAGGCCAGTGATTGTACTCAGAGATAGTAAAGCCAATTTAGTCCTCTCATCAAATTACATGTGGATAATCAAGTTGACAACCAATTATTATGTACACAGGGCAAGGATGTTTGCTGTTTGGACAGAACAATTTCCTGTTCATGGATATTACATTCTTCCTTGCATTGGACTGATAAATTATAACATCTGGCCGTGCGCTGCTTACATGAAGTGAGGAGGTAGTCCAAATTTAGCCTGAAAGCCAACCAGCCAGGCCCATGCCCACTACTGCCGAGAGGTAGCTGAGCTGGTACCTGAGCTAGAGGATTTAACCTAGTGAGCATGTTTTTAGTGTTAGGGGAAACCTAAGGAAGTAGTACCCGGAGGAAACTTATGCAGGCACGGGGAGAACATGTAAACTCCACTCAGAAAGACCCTATTCCGACCGGGATTCGAACCCAGGACCTCCTTGCTGAGAGGCGAGAGTGCTATCCACTCAGCCACCGTGCCGCCCATGTGAATGTGGATGAATGAGTGTGTGGCTGGAACCTTTACAGTAGTCAACTAGTGCCAATTTCATGTTTGCCACTTGCTCTGTTTTGGCAAAGAAGAGATAACCAGATGAGAAAAAGGTGTGGTATAAGAAGACTCGGGACGCAGCCAGGGCTATTTAATGCAACGGCAGTCGAGTTTTTCTAATTGCTAGTTTGTTAGGGGAAGCTAGCGCTTTTCAAGTATGGCAGGCAAACAACACAGACTTGAGCCCTATTGTAGTGTAATGCTTTCGCATATCAAGCTGGGAGACTTTGTCTCAGACTGCATTATTATAGAAATGCTGTTCATGTGTGCTGGGAGTTAAGTTTGGTGGAGAGCAAGGGGGAGGTGGAGCTAACCTGAATCCTTTACGGCACCTTTTAACAAGAAAAGAAACTTCAAAATCCAGCAAGGCATTGAAAAGAGTGAATATAAAATCCTTCATTTGTATGCACAGCTAAACAGAACTGTTGTTAACCGGATTTGAACATTGTCAGAGTAGAAGCCTTTCTCACATTTTCAAGAAGACTTTCAGTTTTTAGCATAAATCTGAAACTCTGCCACCCTGTGTTTAGTCCAGACTCTGGGACCAGCAGGAGTCTATTCTCTGAGCCGCAATAAACCTGTGCAGAGATCTGAGGACTGGAGTGGGCGGACGTACTTTCTGGTTCAAGCCAATCAAATTATATAAACTTGGTAAATGCATTCAAACAGGGTTTAACTTTGAAGCTAGTTCTGATGAGTTTACAATACAACATGTATGTTTGTTATTTTAATGTAATGTCATAACATCAGCCCGGGGACTACGGGTGTAAATTAGCTCGTGAGCTATAACCTGGTACAATACATCTTTCCCTTTTGAGGCTCTGGTCACTCTCTGGTCACTCTCTGGTTTCTCTCTGGTTTCTCTCTCTGGTTTCTCTCTCTGGTCTCTCTCTCTGGTCGCTCTCTCTGGTCGCTCTCTCTGGTCGCTCTCTCTGGTCGCTCTCTCTGGTCGCTCTCTCTGGTCGCTCTCTCTGGTCGCTCTCTCTGGTCGCTCTCTCTGGTCTCTCTCTGGTCTCTCTCTCTGGTCGCTCTCTCTGGTCGCTCTCTCTGGTCGCTCTCTCTGGTCGCTCTCTGGTTTCACTCTCTGGTCTGTCTCTGGTCTTTCTCTGGTAATTAAGTGTTTATAATCATTAATTGCACTAAAACACTGATCAGAGAATCAAGCAGTTTGAACACCGGAAATGCAATAATAACAAACACATAGGAGCCATTGGAATGTCTTCTGTCCATAAGTGTCCCTAAATGTCCTGGTTTGTCACTGTCCTTAGTCCCTCCTGCATTGGCAAGGAACCACTCAAAAAAAGTGAGAAACCTTGGAAAATCTGACATTGAGAGAGGGATCTGCTCCCACGCTCCTTTTTTTGTGTAGGATCCGTTCCTCTTGAGCTGTAATGTGATAAAGGACTTCCTCTGACACAACGATTGTCACTCTACACAATGAGCCATATTAGATTAAATAAAAAAAAAAAAGAAAATGCCCTGACTTTCATTTATTTACTACCGCAAAGAAAATATACAGACTTAAAATGTTAAGTATATATGGAGAAAAACATTACGTCCCAATTATTGAATGGTATGTCAGTACAGTAATTATGTTAAAGTAGTGTTTGTGTGCTCAGTCTGACCTCAGCTGGATGTGTTTCTCCCACAGAAGCTGATTCACAGACTTCAGGCCCGAGATGCTGCTCTCCTGTCACCGCCGCCTCTTTGAGCTGGATCAATGATTACCTGATCCACTCACTTCCATTATTTTCTCCCAGATACCCTTTGCCCTCTGGTTTTTACCACCATGTCGGGAGGAAGCTTTCTGAGCAAAATGAGGTCCGCTTTCAGAAAAGACAGAAGCGACTGGGACTTGAGCGACACGGTACCTTTTGAGTTTTCAGATGAACTGGCCGATGACGACGGACCTAAGTTCAACAAGCTGAGAGTGGTCGTATCCGGGGAAATGACGGATATTTCCTCTTCTGGAGTTGCTTCTAACGGCTCGGCGGTGAATACGCTGTTGGTCGGAGCAGTGGACGATGATGATTTGATGCTGGATGCGAGTTTTGAAAGTCCTGGGGCCGGAACGGAGCCGTGTGGAACCTGCGTCAGGAGGAAAGAGGCTGTAAAACATAAGAAAGTGATGAAGAGGCTGATTGTCGCTGCGCTGCTGTACTTCCTCTTCATGACCGGGGAAATTATAGGTAAGGACTTCCTGCAATGTATTACAACTTTTATATATAGATCCTATGGGAAGATTATACCAGACATGTCTTTGTAGACTTTTACACTCTTCTGGTTTTATACATGTAAAGGTATAAAGGCAATGCTGTCATTTGGGAAAACATGTTTGGTTTTGAGGATTATTGTTCCATAATTGCTCTTAAAACACAATTCCTTTATTACGTTATCCTAAATATCAGTCTGCACCGGGCATGGCAAACTTCCTCTGTGGGCCACAGGAGTCGGCCATAGGAGCACCTCAAGGGGATTGTTATAGTTTTTATATTATACATTTGTAAATTGAGGAAGGCTTATTAATCTAGATTTGAATTTTAAATGGCCATGGCAGTTTTGAAACTTTTATCATGGTGCTGGTCCTGGACTGGTTCAGAGCAATGTCAGCTTGAAACAAATGTTAGTTACCATAGCAACATATGGTTTACAGTAAAGCAATTAGCTTTTCAACAGAACAGTTTCTCCACCATAATAAGCATTCAGTAAACTGTGCACATGTTTAATTTTTTTAAAACAGTTTTCTTTCAGAACTGTGTAGGAGCTGTCAAAATAACTGCCCAGGAAGTTCTAGTAATAACAGAATTCTGTGCTAAAAGAAAAAAAAAGCTATTTTCAGAGCTAGAAGAAGCAAATATTAAAGCCCAAAAAACAGGATTGGTATCGGACAGGAGAGAGTGTGTTCCCACAGCAACATTTGATCTGGATAATGTTTGTGTGTGTGATACATTTTAAACTTGTATTCTATTGTAACATCACAAAAAAGACAGATTAAAGATAGAAGAAGAAAGATTAGGGCTGTACAATATTAAAAAAATAGCGTTAATTGCAATATTGGTATGTGCAATATCCATATCGAAAAAATGCGCAATCATTTTTTTTGTTGCCTTTAACCAAACAGACACATCAACATTCAACAAAAAAGTATATAAATATATGCATTTGAATGTCATGAATGTTATTTTTTGTTTATTGTCTCTTGCGTTTCAATGCAGATTGCAATTTTAGGTGAAAGACAAAAATATGAGATAATATTGTTAAACACTCATATCGAATATCGCTCTAATTTCCAATATTGTGCTGCCCTAAAAGAGATCCTTTAATCGTCTCACTGTGAGGAAATTTCAGAACACAAACAGTTAAGCTAAAAGAATCAAGTGGAGGAGTTCAAGTGGTGCTCAGCGAGGGAAGGATGGAGCGTGAGACCGGTGTTGATAAATAACAATCAACACAAGATTCTTCAGTGGTTTTGACTCATCCAACAAGTTCTACTCTTCATTAAGTGAAGTTTGGGAGTGGCACAGTGGATCTGTATTTTCACCACTTTTATTTGTTTGAGGCAAGTTCACTCCAACTTGTGTATATATTGCTTATATGTAAACTTGGAAAAATAATTATTAGTATGCTATTGTCCCACATTATATCTTTTTAAGTATTGAGTTTTTAGTTACCTTTTTAGACATAGACGTAGCATAAGGCTTTTCCATATTCCAGTTATTACAACTTTCATGTGATGTGCACTTTGTCAGAGTCATCCAGCCAACTTAAGCTCCACCAATATAGTCACGCTGTACCTTGTTGTAAAGCTCAGAGCCTACTGACTGTTGATTTTGATTGCGTCACAAAATTCCATAAAAGTCTGGTGAACTGAAGTGGCCTTTACTCAAATGTGATGGGCAAACCAAGCGGGCCAGTTGCGGCTTGCGCTACATAAATGAAGATGACTTGTCTGACGTTAACTAGTGGATTATGATGCCAGATTGACGTGTTGCCATTTTCAAGTGAATCATACTTTTATGTAAACAACATGTTTCAGACTAAACATTAAACTGTTGAAATTGAAGAGCGATCTTTATATGCAGTTACACAACACACAGTTAAACATGAGTAATGAGTAATGCCTGACCACTTTACACAGGGCTGTGTTTTAGCGATCATCCGCAAAGGAAAAACAAGTTTCTCAATTATAGTTTATGTCAGGGGTGTCCAAACTTTTGAGTAAAAGTGAAGCCGTGTAGTTGACGCTCTTAAACCATAATCCATAGTGTACAGTGCGAGTGAATAAAAACCATGGAACAGTAAGATGCAATTAAAAACTCTTTACTGAGTATTCGCACAAAAACACACATTCTGGACAAAAAGGAAAAGGACTTATAGACGAGGAGAGAGTAGAGAGGTCAAATAACTGTGTGGCTCCACTCCACACTCCACGCTTTCCCCTGGTACACCTGTGCCTTAACTAGCCTGGGCCAGGACGCAGAAAACATACAATATATTAAATCAAAATGAATCCATGCTAAACTTTAGCAATAATGAATAACAAAACAATTAACTAAATTAGTTGCAAAATATACCAAAGTTAGTTGCCAAATCATAATTCTTATCTAATCACAAAAATAATGTGTTACATTTATATTTTGTTTGTATTATTATTTGATTGAATCAAAATATAATCAAAACAACTCAACTTCTATTTAGGCTCCAACAGCCACTGTAGTTCACCAGACTCTTATGGAATTTTGTGTCTCAATCAAAAACAACTGTCAGTCTATACAAATAAAATAGTTTGGAGGGATGGCCAGGTCTTGGTCGATTTGCAGTGGTCTGATACTCCTTCCATTTCAATATAATTGCTTGCACAGTGCTCCTTGAGATGTTTGAAGCTTGGGAAATCTTTTTGTATCCAAATCCGGCTTTAAACTTCTCCACAACAGTATCTCGGACCCGCCTGGTGTGTTTCTTTGTCTTCATGGTTCTCTCTGTGCTTTAAACAGAACCCTGAGACTATCAAAGAGCAGGTGCATTTATACGGAGACTTGATTACACACAGGTGCATTCTATTTATCATCATCAGTCATTTAGGACAACATTGGATCATTCAAAGATCCTCACTGAACTTCTGGAGTGAGTTTGCTGCACTGAAAGTAAAGGGGCTGAATAATATTGCACGCCCCACTTTTCAGTTTTTTATTTTTTCTAAAAGTTTAAATTATCCAATACATTTTGTTCTACTTCACGATTGTGTCCCACTTGTTGTTGATTCATGACAAAATTTTTATATTTTTATGTTTGAAGCCTGAAATGTGGCGAAATGTTGAAAGGTTCAAGGGGGGTTGCAGTGTTTGTTCTGAAATTTCCTCACTGTGAGACAAATAAAGGATCTCTTTTATCTTTAATCTTACTCTTTTTTGTGATGTTACATTTTAAACTTTTATTCTTTTGTATCACACTTCAAACATTATCCAGATCAAATGTTACTGTGGGGACACACTCTCTCTCCTGTCCTATACCAATCCTGTTTTTTGGGCTTTAATATTTGCTTCTTCTAGCTCTGAAAATAGCTTTTTTTTACCTTTTAAAACAGAATTCTGAAACTACTTGAACTTCCTGGGCAGTTATTGTGAAGGTACCCATTCAGTTCTGAAAAAATCCCCAAAAACTGTTTAAAAAAATTAAACAAGCATTCAGTAAACTGTACACATTCTTATGGTGAACATGAAATACAGAGAAACTGTTCTGTTGAAAGGCTAATTGCTGTAACGTGAACCGTGTGTTGCTATGGTAACTAGCACTTGCTGCAAGCTGAGTCCAGGACCAGCACCTCGAGAAGTTGCTAAAACTTCCACAGAATGTTTGTTCCAAGTAGCCATTTAAAATTCAGATCTAGATTTTTTTATATGGGACCTACTCCAACTGCTCCCACCAATGTCTGCTGTCGTTGTGTAATAGGGCAAGACACTTAACCCACATTGCCTGAAGCTCCCGCTGAAACGCCATCTTCCTGTGGACTCACCACCTGCAGAGGATCAGCGAGGGACTGGTGCTATGAGCATTGGGTGGCAGCTCTCATAACAATAGTGTCCACTTTTGTTACGTTCTAAACGTAACGGCGTGAACAAATCAGTGTTTAGGTACCCCCTTCACTGGACAAACAAGCTGGAAACAAAACAAGAGTGGGTCTGTGAACATTTAGCAGTAGTGACCGCGGACATTTCGGGACTTTTTTTGTGTCATTGACCAAAATTGAACGCATTAGTGTGGAGTGAGCCATATAGAAATAAAATACATAGAAGCAGAAAAAGTAATGAAGACCAACTCTTTTATTATAGTGCTTTTAAGCCTTCAAATGACTACAGAAGAACTTTATGCCAGCAAAAGTAAAAATTGAATCACATTCTCTGTAGTAAATTGGCTTATTTGCAATTTTATCAAATCCGAATAGTGGCCTCAGGGCAGCTGTGGCTACAGTAGTAGTTTATCACCACCGTGTATGGAGTGAATGCATAATGACATGTAAAGCGTCTTTGAGTGTCCAAAAAAGCGCTTTATAAAACCAATGCATTATTTTTATTATTAGAGGCGACTGGTTTTCCTCATCAGGTTCTCCTGTGGCAGTAAAGGATGGGTCAAACGCAGAGGACACTTTTCCCCCCAAGGTCAATTCAAGATCTTTATCTCAAGTCTTTGTTCTGTGTTTCTTCAGGTGGCTACGTGTCCAACAGCTTGGCCATAATGACAGATGCTGTGCACATGCTGACAGATGTAGTGGGCATTTTGTTTTCTCTTCTGGCTTTGTGGCTCTCTACCAAACCTCCGACAAAGAGATTCACCTTTGGACTGCACAGACTAGGTACGGTGGATCTCTCACACAAAAAACACACACTGTCTTTCACTTCCTCTTCGGCCTGATCATGGAAACTCAATGCCACTGTAGGTAATGATCAACCCCAACCAACTCTAAAACAAGACTAAGCCAGCCAAAACATTGCAACCACTCGTGATCATCCGGGACATTTAGGGACATTAATGTAATAATAACAAACACACTGGAGCCATTGGTCCATAGAAAAGCGGGATGAACATTGTCCATAGACGCACCGGATCCTCACTGTCGTTAGACCCACCTGCATCGGTAAGGAACCTCTAAAAAAAAACCTTGAGGAAGCTCACTTTAAAGAAGCTATACCCAATTTTTTTTCTAATGAGTTCATAAAAATGTGTATTACTACATACAAGTTGTATTAAAATAATTTGTAATTTAATTGAAAACTTGAGCTCATTGATTCAGCTTGTGTATGAGTTCAGGCCGTAAAAAGTGCTGAGTAGAGACTTAGCGTGATACCCGCTCTCCTCCAATCACAGAACGAGACTGTGTCCTCTAGCCTCTACAGTGCTGGTAAACACAGTAGCATGTTTGCAGAACTGGCTATAACTCCTCTTGCTATAACGGCATACACAGCAAAACAGCCCAAACGACACAACAGTGAGGAAGAGAAGAGGGATCTAAAGCGAACAAATTATCAAAGAAGAAATCAAGCCGGGGTGAACCTGTGGGAGCGGGACCCCTCGGACTACATTTGGACGCAAAACTAGCGGAAATCTTTCAGTTATACATTTTGTTAGCAGTGCATTGCTTTTGTACCATTTCATCAGTGATTGTTGTACAGCTTACAATAAGGTGCACTAATGCTAATGTTTGCATACGTATCAGATCGCAGACAAAACTAGAGGGCTTCGTGGGAGGAGAGCGTAGGCGAAATGAGAAGCCTGTGAGTGAGTTGGGGGGCGGTGCTAAACATTCAAACTGGAAAAAACCTTGCAGAAACTGGTAAAGCTCCTTTGAGTCAGGGATCCACTCGCAAGGGCTGTTATATATCCAGGACTTGTGCTGTCGAGTGTGGACTGAGGCTGTCTGATGCAGGACTGAGGAGGCTCCAGGAAGGGAGGTGTAGGCCACAAGTCCAAGCCAGGGGGAGACCAGTCCACAGGTGCAGATAAAAGAGGCTGGTTTCAGGGGTCCCATCATCATGCCATGAAACACACAATGGGTCGACGAGTGAATAGTTGCATGGGACTCTTCATGTATAGTCGATTGATGTTTGGTGTTTCCTGCAGAGGTGGTGTCCGCGGTGCTCAGTGTGATGCTGATCTACATCCTGACCGCAGTCCTCGTCTTTGAGGCCGTTCAGAGGACCATGAGCCAGGACTTTGACATCGATGGAGACGTCATGCTCATCACTGCAGCTGTGGGCGTCGCAGTCAACCTGATGTAAGAAAAATAATCTTCATTTTATCTTTGACTTTTGAGATCATAATATTATATTATATTATATTATTATATTTATTTGAATTGGCGGCCATCCATTTATTAGATACATAGTAAATCCTTTCACAGTCTAAAGTAAATATGAACAGAAATTATGGCTGATGTCTTGTTTTTGACATCACACCTGCTCTCCTGTCTCTGTAGAATGGGTTTCTTGTTAAACCAGAATGGACACCTCCACTCCCACGGTCACGGTCACTCCCATGGTCACGGTCACTCCCACAGTCCGGCAGCGGTGGAGGGCCAGCCGCAAAAGGCCCACGGGAGTCTGGCAGTCCGCGCCGCCTTCATCCACGCATTAGGAGACCTGCTCCAGAGCATCGGGGTCCTCATCGCGGCATATATCGTCCGATTTAAGGTCAGTTCAAGACATTTTTTATTCTATTTTGAAGTCAACATTGCGCATGTGTGGTTTTTTCTTACTTTTTTACAGTATTAATAAAGAGCATAAATGACCCTAAATGTGTCTACTTCAAAACATTCAAGGCAAGTGTATTTATATAGCACAGTTCATATACAAGGCAACTCAGTCCCAGTTGGTTCATATGGAATGATTTATTTTATTTTGGGTTCAAATTATTATACTATGGTTTTTTGTTTTGAGGGCCTTGTGTTTGACACCAGTGCACTACATCTGTCTTTCCCTTGTGTTTGTAGCCGGAGTATAAACTGGCCGATCCTATCTGCACATATATATTCTCAGCGTTGGTCCTCTGCACCACATTCCGAATCCTCAGAGATACAGCTGTCATCGTACTTGAAGGTAAAGTTCATTTCGCCTACAACAGAAAAGACATACACGATCCTGAGTTGTTTTGTTTCCTCTCAGGCGTCCCACGACATTTGGACACTCAGAGAATCAGAGAAGATCTCCTGAAACTGGAGGACGTTCAGTCTGTGGACGAGCTGAACATCTGGGCTCTGACCGGGGACAAGACAGAGGCTTTAGTGCATCTCCAGCTCAGTGAGTCACTCCTGCTCCATCAAAGCCAACATATCTGTGCCAGCTGTGCCAGTCTATCGATCCTGCGTTTAACTGTCCAGCTAGCCATCCATTTTCTTCCACTTTATCCATTGCTGTATTGCGGGGGCATCAGTCTGAGTAGAAACACCTAGACTTCCTTTCCACACACACTTCCTCCAGCTCATCTGGGGGAATCCTGAGGCGTTCCCAGGCCAGCTGAAAAACATAGTCCCTCCAACGTGTCCTGGGTCTTCCCCTGGTCTTCTCCTGTTGGTACATGCCTGGAACAGCTCCTCAGAGCCACCTCAACTGGCTCCTCTTGACGTGGAGAAGCAGCGGCTCTACTCCAAGCTCCTCTAATGGAGCATCCAGCCCCTCTGTAAATCCAGATATGAGCCCTCGCAAAAGACTAATCAGGAGACTTCTGTTGTCGCATTTGGCTTTAGCTAGCTAGTAGCACAAGCAGAGACAGACCAGCACTGCTCCTGATTGGTACTTGGAATACATTTGGCTCCACATTTCCACTGAAATAGCCTGTTCGAGCTCAAAAACTGTAAAAGCTTAACACTTTTACAGTACCTATGCTCATACATGAGTAGCATCTTGACTCCTATATCTAACTCCTATTTGATAACTAATTTGGTAGATATTACATACACGATACTAAATAGTGGTTCCTTTTGATCTCTCCACAGCACCCTCCGGTGGCAGAAACTGGGAGGAGGTCCAGTCCCAAGCTCGTCACCTGCTGCTCAAGACGTACGGGGTCAGTAGATGCACAGTTCAGCTTCAAACTTTCAGACAGCGACAAATCCACAGCTGTACGAACTGCCAGCCGGTGACAGCATGAGGGCGCTGTGGAGCCGGACACTGAACTGTTTCCCGTCAGACGCTTCTCCTTGGAGCGAGATGGTGCCAAAGGAACCTGCTGGAGAATGGAACTGGACCAGGTGTGTTCAGAAAGAAGGGTTGGGTTGGTTCCTACAATTCTTGTGCTAAAATGTTCAGCTTTAGTCAACCCAGTCACCATCAATTAAAGAGGAATAACTAGAAGGTGCACTCGGAGACCGCATACCCCGCCAGCTCAATCAGTCTGTCATGGCCTTGACCGAGTATAAGTATGAAAAAAAAAGTGTATGTACAAAGCTAATTGCCTCAAAATGCAGTATAATGTTGGACACAGGTGTTACTCCTATTGATGAGATTTTAATGTTGTGTAACTTAATTTCAATGCATTTGTGTATAAGCTTAAATCACAACAGCAGTCATCTTACAGGGCGATTACTCAACAACAGATCAGAGAATCAAACTATTTTATCATAAGAAATGCAATAAAAACATATATGATAATAATAGCATAATGATTAAGATTTGATACTGTACATTATATTAACTAAATTACACTAAATATTGAAACTTGATTAGAATTGCATTAATGTTTCTAATCAATATTTTTAAATTCAGGTCCAGAAGTATTAGAATAAAGAGGTTTGATACAAGGGACGGGTAGTGTTCAATGATATTTCTTTATTCCCTCCCTTTTTTAATTTTCTATGGAATTGAACATAATGGTGAACTTGGTGTTAAAAAACATTTCAGTATTTTCAAATAGTTGCACATCCATCAATATGAAGTCCAAGTGGTTCTTCTCATGTTATGGTGACTGGGTTACTGCTGAAGCCAAGCAGACAACCTGCTGAAGAAATCTCTCGACGCTCTTAATAATCACAGAAGCCTTGTTTTCCTTCCACATGAACTTTGTTTTTGCACTTTTTATCTTCATTATTTACAAGAGATTTGCACTCAGACCATAAAAGTTACATATGATGGTTATGTGAACGTGGATCAATGGATTTCAAGAAAGTAGCTCTAATTGATTGTTCTGTTCTCTGCTCAGACTGGTACTTTGAGAAATTATCCAAAAGATAATGAGTAGTTTTATGTTTGAACAGCTATTTATCTACTATACAATGCAAAGTCCTATACATTTGTTTTCTTTACATTGATTCACCTCAGTTGCTCATTTTTTTCCATTATAAACAATAAAAATGGCCTTCTTAGTCTCCATTTCTCCGGTACAAACTTGTATCCATTGACATACCCCACAACGATCTGACATATTTACTGCTTTCTCAGGCAGAGCATCTACCTCAAAGAACTGATGACATAATAATACTAAATTACTCAACAGAGATTAAAATGTCTATACTACTGTATGCATTCTTGTGTTTGCGGTCCATTGGTCCACTGCTTTTCCAGCTTCTCCCGATCACTGTGTAAGAGAATTGACCATGCTAATTCTGTAAAGTGTTTTTCTTATTTGTCTTAACATTTGCCAATAGCACAAGATCTGTTTTACTTATTCCAAGTGAGAATTTAGGCATTCTTGCTTGTCTCATTGGCAATTGTTGTTTTAAGACTGACAAATTTACTAACATCAAATAAAGACATTTTTGGCCTACAATTTTTCCAGTGAAGATACTAGACTGTGTATAGATGGTCAATGCTAATTTGCTAACCGTAACGCTCAATATTTGGGTCTTTTAAAATTCTGTGGTTTAGTTGCTCTCTGCAATCCTGGTGTTTATATTCTGACTTTGTCTTTGTGAATCCACATATGAGCCACATAAGGATGGACCAATCACATGCCTTCATTCAGGGGGTAAACTTCAGTCGTAACACTCTGAGATTGGTCCTCTCCTTATACACAGTCTATGGTGAAGATGTTTTGTTCCCCATTTATTTAAAACTTTTTTGAATTTGTAAATCCAGAATGGACCAATTATTAGAGACCAATCTGGAACCTATCCCCAGAAGATGAGAGAGCATACAGGAATAAAATGCAGAAATACAAAACCAGGACAATGGCTGTAAATGCTTTTAAACTGTAAAATGTTGTCCTATATCTTCCGGTCAACACATTCAATTTTCTCTTTATTTTTAACATTAGCAACTGACAATCACAATAGATTACTTTTAACATTAAAACAGAGATGAGGAGAAACTATTCTAACGTCCAGTATTAATTCTGACGCAGTGTTTTTAGTTAAACTGCTGAGAGTGGTCCGGAAATGTGTTTCGTTCTGTAATAAAGTACTTGTCAATATGTCTTTTCGGTTTGATTATTTTTCTCTTTTTCTGTCTCATGGTTTTCTAAAGGTGATGTCTGCCACTCAAATTGTATTTCATTTTGACAATAAGGCATGGCAAATCTATTTGTAGAGCACAGTTTGTACTCAAGGTAACACAAAGTATTTAAAGTCATAATCACACTACTGTTTTTACATGGATTTGAACAGTATCCGAATAGAAACCTGTCTAATGTTATTAGGAAGACTAAAGATTTTGGCTGCATAAATCTGAAAAGCTGCCTCCTCATGTTTAGTCCTGACTTGGCACCAGCAGGAGGCCCGTCCCTGTGCTCCTCAGAGTTTGTTCATGTGGCACTAACATGTCACATATGTACTTTAGTGCTAGGCCATGGAGAGACTTGTACGTAAACAGCTGGTTTTAAGTCTATTCTGGTATTCTCTATTTAAGTATATTGGGCGGCACGGTGGCTGAGTGGATAGCACTCTCGCCTCTCAGCAAGAAGGTTGAATCCCGGTTGGACCAGGGCCTTTCTGAGTGGAGTTTGCATGTTCTCCCCGTGTCTGCGTAGGTTTCCTCCGGGTGCTCCGGTTTCCCCTACCACTAAAAAATATGTACAATAGGTCTGGCATGTGCCTCCTGAACTGGCACCCCCACTCCCAAAATCACAATTGTAAACCGCTTTGAGACTCCGATGTGCAGTGAAAAGGCGGTATATAAATAAAGATTACTACTACTACTACTTCTCTGTGCCACAAGAAGCAAGTGCAGAGACCTGAGAACTAGACTAGTGTGATTGTACTTCCTGCTTGTAGTCAGTGGCGCAGTGAATAGCACTTCACCGGGTTTGATTCCACCTCCAGGACTTTTCTGTGTGGAATTTGCATGTTCTCCCCGTGCCTACGTTGGTTTCCTCTGGGTACTCCGGTTTCCCTTACGACTGAAATATGTTCAATATGTGAGGGTTGAATGTGGGACTACTCAGGGAAATTAGCTACATGTGCTACAATCTGGTGTGTTTACAGTCACTGCTGTTCATGAATCTGTCACATCCAAATAAACATAAATAAATACAAAAAAAGGATATGTACAGTGCCTTGTGAAAGTATTCGGCCCCCTTGAACCTTTCAACATTTCGCCACATTTCAGGCTTCAAACATAAAGATGTTTTTTCATGAATCAACAACAAGTGGGACACAATCGTGAAGTGGAACAAAATGTATTGGATAATTTAAACTTTTTTAACAAATTAAAAACTGAAAAGTGGGGCGTGCAATATTATTCGGCCCCTTTACTTTCAGTGCAGCAAACTCACTCCAGAAGTTCAGTGAGGATCTTTGAATGATCCAATGTTGTCCTAAATGACTGATGATGATAAATAGAATGTACCTGTGTGTAATCAAGTCTCTGTATAAATGCACCTGCTCTTTGATAGTCTCAGGGTTGTGTTCAAAGCGCAGAGAGAACCATGAAGACAAAGGAACACACCAGGCAGGTCCGAGATACTGTTGTGGAGAAGTTTAAAGCTGGATTTGGATACAAAAAGATTTCCCAAGCTTTAAACATCTCAAGGAGCACTGTGCAAGCAATTATATTGAAATGGAAGGAGTATCAGACCACTGCAAATCTACCAAGACCTGGCCGTCCCTCCAAACCTTCATCTCAAACAAGGAGAAGACTGATCAGAGATGCAGCCAAGAGGCCCATGATCACTCTGGATGAACTGCAGATAACTACAGCTGAGGTGGGAGAGTCTGTCCATAGGACAACAATCAGTCATGCACTGCACAAATCTGGTCTTTATGGAAGAGTGGCAAGAAGAAAGCCATTTCTCAAAGATATCCATAAAAAGTCTTGTTTAAAGTTTGCCACAAGCCACCTGGGAGACACACCAAACATGTGGAAGAAGGTGCTCTGGTCAGATGAAACCAAAATCAAACTTTTTGGCCATAATGCAAAACGATATGTTTGGCGTAAAAGCAACACAGCTCATCACCCTGAACACACCATCCCCACTGTCAAACATGGTGGTGGCAGCATCATGGTTTGGGCCTGCTTTTCTTCAGCAGGGACAGGGAAGATGACTAAAATTGATGGGAAGATGGATGGAGCCAAATACAGGACCATTCTGGAAGAAAACCTGTTGGAGTCTGCAAAAGACCTGAGACTGGGACGGAGATTTATCTTCCAACAGGACAATGATCCAAAACATAAAGCCAAATCTACAATGGAATGGTTCACAAATAGACGTATCCAGGTGTTAGAATGGCCAAGTCAAAGTCCAGACCTGATTCCAATCGAGAATCTGTGGAAAGAGCTGAAGACTGCTGTTCACAAACGCTCTCAATCCAACCTCACTGAGCTCGAGCTGTTTTGCAAGGAAGAATGGGCAAGAATTCCAGTCTCTCGATGTGCAAAACTGATAGAGACATACCCCAAGCGACTTGCAGCTGTAATTGCAGCAAAAGGTGGCGCTACAAAGTATTAGCGCAAGGGGGCCGAATAATATTGCACGCCGCACTTTTAAGTTTTTTATTTGTTAAAAAAGTTTATATTATCCAATAAATTTCGTTCCACTTCACAAATGTGTCCCACTTGTTGTTGATTCTTGACAAAAAATTTGAAACCTGAAATGTGGCGAAATGTTGAAAGGTTCAAGGGGGCCGAATACTTTCGCAAGGCACTGTATATTTGCTTTAGACAGTAGCTCAGTTGGTAGAGCATTGGCCTTCAGGCCTGAAGGTCGTGGGTTCAATTCCCACCTCTACACCTTCTCCACCGACTCCCACTGATGACTGCTGTCGTTGTGTCCTTGGGCAAGACACTTGACCCCACTTTGCCCAAATCCCCCACTGAAAGATCAAGGCTATGCTCAGAGATTGCCCCCTGACCCAGAAATTGATTAAAGGGTAGAAAATGGATGGATGGATGGCTTTAGACATTATTTTCACAGGATGGTGAATCATGAGATTTCTCCTTTGAGAAATCACCATCATTTGCAGTTTACTCTTATGTCACACGGGGGAGCTGTTGTCAAACGTAAAGCTAAACTCTGCTGAGGCCACATTGGAAAGTCCAGCCCTATATTTGAACATAAAGTTAATATTTAGCATTTCCTCTTCAGTTTCCAGGTGACACAGGAGTCATTTAGCACTAAAGACATCACAATGTTTACTCTTAGTTTATGGCATTACGACCTCAAACTCTTCCACAGTGAAAGCAGCTGAGACAACAGGCCTTGGGTCTGTTTGGTTTTAGTGTAGATTCAAGGAGCAGTGTAGACACAGAGTCAGGAGAAATGATGTGAGCAATCATATTTATCTAACTCACAGTGAACACAACATAAGTCAAGGAGACTCCTGGTGCAGTGACACGCTGTATATATGATCTCAATCAGTCCATATTAACCAATGTGTCTCTGGTCTCTCTCTCTCTATGATCTCTGTCTGGTCTCACTCTGATCTCTGGTTTCTCTTTCTGGCCTCTCCTTGGTCTCTCTTGTCTCTCTGGCCTCTATCTTTGGTCTCTCTGATCTCTCTCTGGTCTCTCTCTGGTTTCTCTCTGGTCTCTCTCTAGTCTCTCTTTCTGGCCTCTCTCTGGTTTCTCTGGTCTCTCTGGTTTCTTTCTGTTTTCTCTGGTCTCTCTCTCATCCCTACATTATTATTCCTTTTAAATCTTCCACATGTTCAGTTCTTTCCTGCTGGATCGGAAGTATTCTAACCTCCAAACTGGATGCAGTGATATATCTGATGACACATAATCTTATGCTGGAATGCTTTTCAAATGAATATTCTTCTCAGATTGTATGAAACACACACTTCCTGTTTAATGACATCAGCTTCCTGCTTCAGTCCAAATTTGGAACCGGCACCCTGGTCGTGACCTCTCATTGTTTTCTGTCAAAGATCAACCCCCTGTCCACACTCTCTGGAGCTGAATCACTAGTGTCTTTATCACACTATGAGAATAATGATCCATTTTCGCACGTAACCCATCAATCTTTATTAGTAGAGCGCCTTTCCTACACAGGGCAACACAAAGCTCTTCACAGTCCACACCACACAAGGTACAAATGATCCCCAATGACTCACACCTCCGGTCACTTTATAATCTCATAACTAATCTCATACCTCTGGTCACTTTATAATTTCATATCTAATCTCATACCTCTGGTCACTTTATAATCTCATGGCCTTGTGCCCTACACATACAGACAACAGACTGGGATAGTGTGCGTCTCATCCCATAACTGAGCTCCACATAGTTCACTGGATGGAAAACGGATCATTTAATCTTGCTGTAAAAAGGATCCAAAGTGAGTTTAATGATGTACTTTTACAGCACTTTTCACCAGTTAAACGTGTAATAAATGTTGAGCCAGGATCATAGTCTATCAGAGTAGAATCTGATGTAACTGATGTGCTGCTTGTACTGTTTATCAAAGTTCCTTATAATACTGTATGTTTACGTTACAGAGACAAGGCTGAACGCAAAGAACTGAACTTTAATTTTGAAGTAAATTACGGATTTTTCATGTACAGTACCTAATCTGAAACCCAATTTCCACCGGGCTACACATACTTGATTTGATTCTAGTCTACTCAGCTTTCTCCTACTCTACTTTGTTGTGTTTCCATTAAGCTTTAATATCTGGTACCGTATCCTAGCAACCTACCCATAACAAACCAGTATCCAGAAAAAATAAACCTTGCTAACCATGGCTTCCAGCAGCACTCTGGCCAATCACTGGCCTTTAGATCACTTTAATACTCAGCCTGGATAGAACTACTACGGCCAAGAGAGACTGAGTAGAGTAGGGTAGGGTGGAGGAGGATAGGGTAGGGTCGGGTTGGGTGGTTTAGGGTAGAGAAGAGAAGGGTGGAGTATAGGTGGAAACAGGGCTATAAGCTCAGAGACACTTTCATGTTCCTACTTTCAAGATCCCTGTGTTATTTTCACGTAATAAGAAGGAAAAACACAGTTCATAATAATTTATTCTAAATACAGTGCATTTTTCACTTTAAATTAAACATATTTCACACAAAATATTTACTTGCATATGCATTAAAGGAGTTCTGCAGTCTGATTAGTAACACATATGTTCTTTCCAGTGTAAGAATGTGTGACGTCATTCAGTGCCTTTTTTCAGTGCATTAAACTGGTACAAAACACACCAAAAACATTTCCATCCTCTTTTTTGTGACCTCGATAGCATTAAAGCTGAGGTTAATAATACATCTTATTCATCTCAACAGGAGAAGTCTGGTACATGTAAATGGTGGTGTCTGAGTGAGGGTGGTCCTCTCTTCTTCAGAAAAATCGGATATAAATTTGACAGATTCAGAACATGTCTCTAAAAACAATACAATAGAACATAAATGTTTCTATCAACCAAAAGAGAAAGAATTATTTTTTGTGGTTCTCCCCAGTTACCCCAGCTTTATTCATGAACTCCCAGAGCAGACTTTCAAATCAATGGAATTCTGAAAGATTTCTCCAAAAATGTAGTAATATTGAATAAAACTGGTGGAAAACTTATTATAAGGATTTTTTTTTTTTACTTTACTGGTTCTGGACCAGTTTAAGACCAGTCATAAACCTAAAGACCAGACCTAAACCATAAATAATTTAATTAAAGATAAAGTCACAAAGTTATGAAGACCAAAAATTTACATGAGTTGAGTAATTGCACTTCCAAAACTAAAAGCTGTCAAATTGACTGCTCTGGGAGTTCTAGTCTACCAGCTTAATGGACAGCAGCTCATCAGGTGTGGTCACAGCAGGAGCAGGAGCATGAGGAGGAGGAGCATGAGGAGGAGGAGCAGGAGCAGGAGGAGCAGGAGCAGGAGGAGCAGGAGCAGGAGGAGCAGGAGCAGGAGGAGCAGGAGCACTGAAAGGATTCCGTTGGACTGGTGGGGGCGCTGTCGAGCAGAGCTTTTACTTGAACATGTGTTTGACGTTCTGCAGCTCCTCCACGGGCTTCCACTGCTGGTTTATGGTGATGAGCTGAGAGACAAGGCACAAGTCAACACCACAGGTCTGTAATAACGGTCGACACAAACAGTTACTCATTTCATTTCCCTTTGAGCCGTCAGCGAGACACATACGGGAAAAATAAACATTAGCACAGTGGTTCTCAACCTTCTTTGCCGTGTGTACAGTACACTCTCACTCACCCATAGACTGTAGATGGACAAGGCCTACCCCAGAGCTCAATGAAGCCTGATAGGGAAGTGCTCGTGGATGAAGTTTCTGACACCTATTGACTTATATTGAAAAATAAACTCCTCTAGCTCAGTAACTGTTTGTGTCGTACTTGTTACGGGCCAGGCCCTTAGTGTCAAGGCAGGCAAACAGTGCTGTATCCGTTTGCCTGCCTTCTCTGCCGTCTCCTCCTCTGTGCAGGGTCATACCTACACCAGGCCACGCCCTCATCAGCTGCTCACTCTCTCTTGTGCTGCTGTCTTGGTTGGCCCTGTCCTGGTAACAACTTGTTACAGCTGGCTCAGAGCCATAACAAATAGGGAGGCGAAACGGGGGTCAAAACATCTCTGGACAGTGGTGATCTTGCTTTCAACGGACCCATGGCTCCTGTTTGTTTGCTATTTTTGGATTTCCTCTGTTCTCTGATCTTTTGTTGAGGAATCTACAACTTAAAAAGTAAAATCCGCTGTCGCGACTGCTGCGGTGATTTAGGGTGATACACAAATACATTGAATTAACAAACAGCTGCTCAAACAGCGTAAGGACGGACTATAATGACTGAGAAGCGGCTTCCTGTCATCTCAGTGCGACTCTCCCATGGATCTATAATAATAACTCTCCTGGTTAAAAATAGGTCAATATTGAACTCCTCCCCCTCATTCAATCCCCCAGCCTCACTCACTGGTGTCGCCACTATTTTGATTCTCATATTGATCAAAAACAGTTTCATATAATTGCTGAAAATCACCAATCCATTGCCATTTCTTGAAGACCCATTTCCAGCTAGGGATTAGAACATAGAATTTCCAAACTAGTACTTGTATCTTAACTATATTGATTTGAATCAGTGAAGATGGTCAAAAAAAATAATACTTATTGTTGATATTGCATTATTTTCCATGTAACTTTGCCTTATTTTATGTATAATTTACACCTAAAATTAAAATAATTTTCTCCTATTTTTTGTATGTGCCGTGCGGTCATACTGTTTGTTTAGCTCTGTTATAAAGTAAAAAAAAAAATCTTTACAAACAATATGTCCAGATTATATCAGATGTGTCCTATGCATTTTTGACAATAAATGTGTGTCTTTTTTTGCGCTAAACCACTGCTTGAAAAAAGTACTAAAGTGAGGCCTGCAGTAAAGACCCGGCCTCACCGTAGACCTGCTCAGATTCAGAATACTTTATTTACCTCTGCAGGGGCACTTTGTTTGATCAGCATAGGGCATAAATACATATTAAAAGGCTGCATCCACCAAAAAGCCTCCTTCCTTATCCTTCCTCTGCTGAACGACAAGGAACCAAGTGACATTTATCTTGGCCACTTGGTTTGGCCAAGATAAATGTCACTCATTCAGAGGATTTTAAAACCACTCAGGTCAAATATATGCTTCAAATGTTGATAAGGAATGATAACGATGAAGAGTGAAGGGAAGTTAAGGCTGACATGGTTTTATTTGTACTTTTTCCTCTCAACTGGCCTTATTTTCAAATAGAGGATTAAATATCTAAACTCAAACTATTACTAGGCTTTAAGGTAAATGTGCTAACACCAATCATATTCCATCATTACTAACAAATGGGGGATAAGCCGCTTTGTGCCAAATCATGGTGATGTGACTTCAATGTGATTGTGATGACGTCAGTGCCTCACCTACCATCAGCCTCAGTGATTTGAACTATAATTTAGTAGTGGAATAACAAGTTTAACATGTTTAATGGGCTTTAACGGTTGATGAAATACACTTGGATCCGATTGGTTTAGACCAAGTGTGTCCAAACCAGTCCAGAAAAGGTCAGTGTGGCTGCAAGTTTTCTATCAGACCAAGCAGGCGCAGAGCAGACTCCCCCAATTTCCTCAAATCTTCAGATTAAGAATGAACTCAATGAGGAAATGGGTGGGGTCTGCTCTCCGCCTGTTTGGTCTGACAGAAAACTTGCAGCCACACCGGCATTTTCTGGACTGGTTTTTCGACACGCCTGGTTTAGACACACCCCTCACAATGAAAGTGAAAGTAACATCAGACTGGAGTGGAACATTGCACTGTGTAACTTATATTCAAGATAGTGCTAGGTAGTGTATATGTATGTAGTAGATAAAGACACAAATGTTGAAACCAGCATGTGATAAAAGACAGTAGTTGTGAGGATGGACCAGACGATGAGGCGACACTCGACTTTTGTAATTGAGAAAATATGATGCACTTCTTATGATCTCTTTATCTAATCATATGAGAGTGATTACTGAAATGTGCCTGCTGTGCTTTAATCCATTCGGTGAAACAATAACAGCGCTGTCCCTTTAAGAGGATAGTAACCTGAGCTGCTGTGGAGTGGCTCTTTCATTTGTCTGATGTCAATGACAAAGCACTTGACACAAGTGATTCTCCACAGTGACTCTGCAGTCTGTCCACGCACATATCACTCACTCACATATAAATATTATGATTTTGTTTTTTAAATGATTCTAGATATGTGAGAATGCTGTGGAGAGGTCCTTTGAATATTCAGCATAGTTATAGACACTAACATTGTGATATTATGGATTTTTTTTTAACTTTTTGTGCAGTTATTTTAAAAGTGAGCTGGTCATAACAGTCTGCAGAAGTCTGGTTTTTTTTTATATTGAAAGGAGCAAACTTATCTACTGGTGCAGTGGGAGATGCTAAAGGGAGCCGCCGTATTTTCGTCTTGATAAGAAACCAAGTCTCATGGTCGTGCCACTTAACGCTGTGAACCAAAAATAGACACGACCCCAGACCTCAGCATTTGTGTCCTTTTCTTATTTTAAAGTTTGGTTCTCTTGGGGAACAGATGCATCAGGGATCAGTTTCTAAAGATGTAACTTCCTGTACTTTTTAGCTTGTTGTATTCATGTACATGTCTGGTGCACATAGGGGTACTTTTGCACATGTATTCCATGTGGTTTTACAGCAAATGGCAAATAAACTGAATCTGGATCTCTAACTGACTCACTAGCTCTACTCTACCCCAATTGGGAGAGTTCCCAATTGGTACCAGGCAACCAGTACCAGGTCTGTCTTCAGTCCCTATTGGTCCTGGTTCTATCCGGTACTAAAGTGTTCTAACTGACAGTGATTGGCCAAGGTGCTGCTGCAAGTCATGGTTACCAAGGAATTTTGTTGTTGTGGTACAGTAGGTTGCTAGGATACAGTATCAGATAAGAAGAGTAGAGTAGAGTAAGGTAGAGTAGAGTATAGTGCAGACGAGAGTAGAGTAGGGCCAAGTAGGGCCAAGTAGGGCTGGTGGAAACAGGGCTTTATATTCACACTATATCGCAGGGAACTAGATTTTTTGTGTGTGTGTCATATCTATACATTATTTCACTACATAAAAAAAACAAAAAAAACATTTGAAATACCTTTTGTGGCTTGGTTGGGTCCACTCTCTCCCACGGCTCTGGGTTCCCGCTCTTATTGATTCTAAAAAGTAGAAAGTTTAGACAATAGAAAAGATAGCAAACTGGAAATGCATTTTTGATTTAATATTTCTTCCCCGTGTCGCAGTTAACAGAAAACAGATGGAATATTATCGACTCACATGACGTCGGTTTTGGTGAAGAGAAAGTAGAGGGAGGCGGAGGTGGCTCCTGTCGCAGCAAAAGCCATGAAGCCGATCAACGGGATCAGCTAAAGAGGTATCCAAAATATATGTATATATTTGGTTATTTTCTATACACGATTATGAAGAAAATAAGGTGCAAGGTTAATATGAAAATACAATTAATCAGAGTAAATATGAAACAAAAATATCATATAAATCAAAAATCGATTTTAATTTGACCATAAATGAAACAAGCATTACAAATAGTATACAACTTTAATGATGTGACAAAAACATCACTAATCAGAACCAATGGAAACAAGTTATTTTTGTATTTTCTGTGTTTGATTCTCTGATCTATTGTTAAGGAATGAACAACTGTTTTAGGGTGATGCACAAATACTTTGAATTGTGTGCACTTGCCTCTACCAGATTAAATAAATGTAATAAAGCAGTTGGATTGTAAACATAAATTTTATTAATAATATTAATAAAAAACAGTATTTGTAATTTAACTACCACTGAGTAAAATGACATACAAATAAACAAATAACTAACTGTATGGTATGATAAAAAATAATAAATATTAATAAAATAAATAACATGTGTGAAGTCAATCTCATGTTTAATAATGGTTCAGAAAGGAAGAAAATTTTATTTGATCATTTACATTGATTCTAATTTTGAGAAACTTTTCAAACATAAAACACAAATAAATAGCTCTATAATAAAACATACAAAAATAAAATCAGTGAATGGGACTTACCTCTTTCTTCTTCTTCAGAATCTTCAGAATCCCGCTCATTGTAGAGTCAAGTACAGTATTTGTAAATATGTCTGTGTGTGGTCCACCTGTTGTCTGCACCAGGACTGAGCTTTGACACCAGCATCTCTCCGTTTTTGTGGTCACAGCTCATGAAGTCACAAGAGGACGAGGTGAGACGCACGTACTGTAGGCTCAGCTTCCGCACACTCACGCGCACCCATCACCCACACGCACGTAAAACGATCGATAAAGTTTCAGGGCACAATACGCCCCCTGCTGGAGACTATGAGGCAGTGAAGGTGGAAACAGTAGAGGGGTATTATAATAGATCCATGAGAGTGGCCTATGGAAAATATGTCATAGAGGAATCATGTGAGCGTTCCACTGTGTTGTGAAGTTATTTCAAAGGGCCTCACTGTTTAATGCAGCGGCAGAAGTCACGTAATATTTATTGATACATTGTTATTCATTGAGATTTGTTACTTTCAAACTTTTCAACAATACAATTTATTCCATCAAAACCTTATTTGTATCCTCTGTAACATCTTTAGATCAGCTTTATCAGACAGAAAAGTGCAAATGGAGACACTGCGGGATGATGGGACCCCTGAATGTGGCCTTTTTTTATCTGCACCTGTGAACTGGTCTCCCCCGGCCTCATTCCTCGTTCTACAGCCTGAGTCCTGGATCTACAGCCTGTCCATTCGTTGGAGTGGATCTCAAAGATGACTGTTGTTGTGATTTAGGGAGATACACAAGTAATAACTTCCATTGAATATGTTATTCAGCCGCCATTAAGATATTATCGCTCTGTACCATTTAACACATGTATCTTGCATCACTCGATTACAAAAACAAATAAAAACATGGACACAATGTATTCTAAAATAATAATTTATTCTTCCCTAAACGGTTCACATTCTGCATGTGGATTGTGGGACGAGTGGATCTGCTGCGCTGTGAGAGACGGCGTCATTTTACTCAGAGATTTCAGAAAGTATTTGTGCTGAACAGATGACGCTTCCATGGATTCTTCCTGAAGAGTCAACAGCGCTGCCTAAGAGAAAAATACATTAATTTCTTCGCATTCATTTAGCTACGAATACAGTAAACATAGGCAAGAGAGTTTATTTGTATAGTACAGTTCATACACAAGGCAACTCAAAGTGCTGAACAAAACAAGATATAAACAATCATACAAGCCATTATAATCATAAATATACACAGGGACCAGCAGGAGGCTAGTCCCTGTGCTACTCAGAATACGAGTTGGTTCATATGGTACTTTGGTCACGGAGAGCCGCTTTAAAGTCTATTCTCTGAGCCACAGGAAGCCAGCGCGGAGACCTGAGAACTGGACTAACATTATGGTACTTCCAGGATCTATAACTCAAGTGGCAGCGTTTTGAACATACGGCACTTTGTCAGGACACATTAAAACACAATCTTACTTCTTTGCAGAGATTTTGTAGATCAGCTCCAGAGAAAAGGTTTGTCTTTTGAGCGAGTTCTTCTAAACAGACGTCATCAGAAACAGGCATAGACTTGGTGCACAGCTTCAGGATGCACAGACGGCTCTAGAAACGAGGAAAACAACAAATATTAGGCAAGGCAAGGCAAGTTTATTTATATAGCACAATATACACAAGGAAACTCAAAGTGCTGAACAAAATAAGAAAGCATTAAAATCATAATCACAGTACATTAAAAAGAAAGATAAAAATATAAAATCCCTCAGTTGTATGCACAGCTAAACAGAACTGTCTTTAACCTGGTTTTAAACGTTGTCAGAGGAGGCCTGTCTCACATCTTCAGGAAGACTGTTCCAGATTTTAGCAGCATGAATCTGAAAAGCAGCCTCCCCATGTTTAGTTCTGACTCTGGGCACTAACAGGAGTCCAGTCCCTGTGCTCCTCAGAGTCCGGGCTGGTTCATATGGGACTAACATGTCACTAATATATTTTGGTGCGAGGCCATGGAGAGACTTGTACACAAGCAGAGCTGTTTTAAAGTCTATTCTCTGAGCCACAGGAAGCCAGTGCAGAGACCTGAGAAGTGGACTAATGCGGTCGTACTTCCTGGTTCTAGTCAGGACTCGAGCTGCTGCATTTTGAATGTACTGCAGCTGTTGTACAGCTACATAATTATATTAAAAGGACATTCATGTGTACAATAAGCCTTAGATCAGTGGTTCAGGCCCCACCCTCCGTCTATAACCTCGAGCTGTGAACCCAAATATGAACTGAATTTAGCATTGAAATAATGTAAATACTCCAGAAAAGGTACTGGAGAGGAGGTTACGGCCAATGGTCGAATCTCGGATCCAGGAGGAGCAGTGTGGTTTTCGTCCCGGTCGCGGAACACTGGACCAGCTCTATACTCTCCATCGGATACTCGAGGGTGCATGGGAGTTCGCCCAACCTGTCCACATGTGCTTTGTGGATTTGGAGAAGGCGTTCGACTGTGTTCCCCGGGGTGTCCTTTGGGGGGTTCTCCGGGAGTACGGGGTCGGAGGTCCTCTGCTGAGGGCCATCCGATCCCTGTATGACCGGAGCCAGAGCTGTGTTCGCATTGCCGGCAGTAAGTCAGACCTGTTCCCGGTGAATGTTGGCCTCCGACAGGGCTGCCCTTTGTCACCGGTTCTGTTCACTGTATTTATGGACAGAATATCTAGGCGCAGCCAGGGGTCGGAGGGGGTCCGGTTCGGAGACCACAGGATTTCATCTCTGCTGTTTGCGGACGATGTTGTCCTGTTGGCTCCAACGAACCAGGACCTGCAGCATGCACTGGGACGGTTTGCAGCAGAGTGTGAAGCGGCTGGGATGAGAATCAGCACCTCCAAATCCGAGGCCATGGCGCTCGACCGGAAAAAGGTGCCTTGCCCTCTGCAGGTGGGTGGAGAGGTCCTTCCTCAAGTGGAGGAGTTCAAGTATCTCGGGGTCTTGTTCACGAGTGAGGGAAGAATGGAGCGTGAGATTGACAGGCGGATCGGTGCAGCGTGCGCAGTTATGCGGTCGCTGTATCGGACCGTTGTGGTGAAGAGGGAGCTGAGCCGAAAGGCAAAGCTCTCGATTTACCGGTCAATCTTCGTTCCCTCCCTCACCTATGGTCATGAGCTTTGGGTAATGACCGAAAGAACGAGATCGCGGATACAAGTGGTCGAAATGAGCTTCCTCCGCAGAGTGGCTGGGCGCTCCCTTAGAGATAGGGTGAGGAGCTCAGTCACACGGGAGGAGCTCGGAGTAGAACCGCTGCTTCTCCACGTCGAGAGGAACCAGTTGAGGTGGCTCGGGCATCTGTTCCGGATGCTTCCTGGACGCCTCCCTGGGGAGGTGTTCCGGGCACGCCCCACCGGGAGGAGGCCCCGCGCGGAAGACCCAGGAAACGCTGGAGGGACTATGTCTCTCAGCTGGCCTGGGAACGCCTTGGGGTCCCCCCGGACGAGCTGGAGGAAGTGTGTGTGGATAGGGAAGTCTGGGCGTCTCTGCTTAGACTGCTGCCCCCGCGACCCGGCAACGGATAAAGCGGAAGAAAATGGATGGATGGATGGACAACGGTTTCACACTATTTTTGCTCTGTACTCCCTACACACCCCCCCAGCCAGCTGCGCAGCCTAAAGCCCGGTTAAAGTGTGCCAGGGCCCGCTTCGTAGAAATGATAAAATGGCCGAAAGCAGCACTGAATCTGACATGGACAGATACAAGGTTTTGTCATGTTAGGCAGCAGTACCTCCTGATCCGGTGGTGGGACGTAGATGATGTGGTCGAGTCGTCCCGGTCGCAGCAGCGCCGAGTCCAGAGCGTCCGGTCGGTTTGTGGCAGCGACGACCATCACCTCAGAGTTACACACCTCCTCAGAGTCCAGCTACAACACGGATAATTCAATTTATTGGTGTACAGCCCTAAATCACAACAACCAGAGATAGAGATCAGGGAAAGCGACCAGAGAGAGACCAGAGAGAGACCAGAGAGTGACCAGAGAGTGACCAGAGAGAGACCAGAGAGAGACCAGAGAGAGACCAGAGAGTGAGACCAGAGAGAGACTAGAGAAAGAGAGAAGAGGGAGAGACCAGAGAGAGAGACCAGAGAGAGAGACCAGAGAGAGAGACCAGAGAGAGACCAGAGAGTGACTAGATAGAGACCACAGACAGAGACCAGAGAAAGAGTCCAGAGAGAGACCAGAGAGAGAGACCAGAGAGTGACCAGAGAGAGACCAGAGAAAGAGTCCAGAGAGAGACCAGAGAGAGAGACCAGAGAGTGACCAGAGAGAGACCAGAGAAAGAGACAAGAGGGAGAGACCAGAGAGAGACCAGAGAGAGACCAGAGAGTGACTAGATAGAGACCACAGACAGAGACAGAGAGAGACCAGAGAAAGAGTCCAGAGAGAGACCAGAGAGAGAGACCAGAGAGAGATCAGAGAGAGACCAGAGAGTGACCACAGAGAGTGACCAGAGAGAGACCAGAGAAAGAGACAAGAGGGAGAGACCAGAGAGAGACCAGAGAGTGACTAGATAGAGACCACAGAGAGAGACCAGAGAGTGACTAGATAGAGACCACAGAGAGAGACCAGAGAGAGACCACAGAGAGAGACCAGAGAAAGAGTCTGGAGAGAGAGACCAGAGAAAGAGACCAGAAAGAGACCACAGAGAGAGATCAGAGAGAGACCACAGAGAGACCACAGAGAGAGACCAGAGAGCGAATCCTTGCTTCAGACAGGGCCTGGTCACCTCTTGTTGCTCGTGTAGCTCTCCTTCAGCCTGCAGCACTCGTTCTCCGCGTCTCTCGTCCGTCTTCAGTCCGACTCCGTCCATCTCGTTCAGCAGCACCGCCAGGAGCCGAGTCTGCACGCTGCTAGAGCCCGCCCCCTGCGTCCGACAGCCAATCAGAGAGTCGATCTCATCCAGGAACAAGACACAGGGAGTGCAGGAGCGGGCCTGACGGAACAGCTGAACACAACAAAAATCACGTTCACAACACTCAAAAACAAGCCTGCATCCAACAAAACCAATACATTTAACTTATTAAAACATTTCATAATAGTTGGCACTTCCTACTTATAGTGTATATATTATAATTAGCTATGTTGAAACGGGTTAGTCATCCACTTCTCTCTCCTTCCATGTGAAAGCTCTAACAGAAAAAGGCGTTAATCACATGGGGACACCTACGTAAATCTATATTACAGTAAATGTTTCATAATTGTATGTCATTTAGATTTTTCAGTCTTTACAGTCCTGTTAATGTCCACAGGGCTCAGATCCTAAAAAGAACCCAACATATATCTACGGACACCACACACCTAGCCTAGGCTTAGATATCTGTAAACCCCAGTCAATTATCAGTACTAAGTACGAAATGTACTGTCTTACCATATCAGTACGAAGGTATGGTAAGACTGGCTACCACAAACCCACTCTTGGCAGAGTTTAAATGCTTCCATCTGGCCGCAGATAAAACTCTAAAACTAAATTTAGGACTAACATATTTAAGAACTCTTTATCCCTGTTGCCGTTGGTATTTTATAACAGTCATTGTTCACAAATTGCTTCCTTGTGTATATGTGTGCCATTCTGCAGCTGCAACCAAATTGTGCTTAGGGATTGTTAAAGATACCTTGACCCTTAAACCTAACAATATGATGCATCTGTAGGCTTTTCCCCACTGTAGCCCTGTAGCCCAAACACAGGGCTATAGTGGGGATCTTTTGCTTTTGCATGAGCTAAAGTCCAAACTGTGATTTCAAAGAGTTGAATATTGTCCCTTGTGTGACTTGTGTGTAGTTTTAGAACTTTTGTCACCTGAGCCACTCTCAGACAGGTGTTACTCAGTGTGTACAGCTCTGATGTGAGAGTAACAACCATTTACATGTGATGATGTCATTAGTAAGAGTGCTCCTCAGGCTAATGGCTAGAAAGACAAGAAGTAAGAAAGATAGTTGACCGAGTATGGGAACACTGCACTCGACTTAAATTGACTTAAAATCGACATCTTTATTGTTTTTCTACTGTATTACTCTGTTGTTGTAACCCACCTGAGCCAGTGCCTTCTCTGAGTCACCCACATAGGGGGAGTAGAGGTCGGCCCCGCTGACTGACAGGAAGGAGCAGTGGGTGGAGGCGGCTACAGCACGGACCAGCGTGGTCTTAGCACATCCAGGAGGACCGTACAGCAGCACCCCGCGAGGACGAGACAAACCCAGCCTCTTGAACGCCTCAGGGTACAGCAGCGGCCACTCTATACTCTACACAGGGAGAGAGCGGGAAAGGATTAACTCAGCTTTAGATCGGAGGACTAAGAAAATTATTATCCAGTTTCCCCACCACTAAAACATATACAGTAGGTCTTAACGTAACGAGCGAGTGATTGCGATGGCCCGGAGGCTTTGATCTGGCAGGTGTTTGGTGTCTTGCTTCTGTCTTCACTGTGTGAGGAGTGAATGGAGATAACTGGTCCACAAAAAATAGTAAAGCGCTTTTTGTGACCTTGGTCTGTAAATTACGCTATAAAAATAAAGATTACTTAATAATAATAATGGTGACATAAAAGGAGACAACAGGATATGGGACCGCTCCCCAAAGAGGATGTAATTGTTTTGGCGATCAGAATCATCATGAAGGACCAACCATAAAAATGTTCCACAAAATGTACAAATACTGTATGTAGGCAAGATACACAGCCTTTATCTGTTACCTGTCTGAGTTTGAGTTTAACGCTGTCCAATCCTCCGATCTGGTCCCAGGAAACAGGGGCCACTTCAGTCTTTCCTAGACTACTTCTTAAACACGAGGGACCCACTGTTTTAAGGGCCTCAGTGAAATGTTTCATAGTCACAGTCTGCTCTCCTGAACCCTGAAAAAGACACAGGACTTCTGAGTTAATACAAGGCTTAATTTGGTTTTACCTTAAGCCAGGGGTGTCCAACCAGTCCTCAAAGGTTCAACGTGGCAACAGGATTTAATTCTAACCAAGAAGAAGCACACTAGACTCCACCTATTTCCTCCAAGATGTCTGCTCTCTCTGTTCTGCATCCATGATCTTAACCTGAGGAAATTGGCGAGTCTGGTGTGCTCCTGCTTGGTTGGAATGAAGACATGCAGCCACAACGGTCCTTTCTGGAACCAGTTTAATACCCCGTCTTAAGTGACAGTTTGAAACCGAAATAATGTGTTTTTTATTTAAAAGGGACATAATTATTTAAAAAAAGTTTGGGTTCGTTTTCCCCAACGCTCTATGATCCAGCCCAGCTCACTCCTTTGTGTTATAACTTCGTCCATTCTGAATGATTGGACGTGATCATACAGCTACATGACTTCATAATTCACCTTTGCTGTTTCTCGTATGCTGTTCATCGCCGCCTCTCTGCACAATGCACTCAGATCCGCTCCCACGTACCCCACCGTCCGCTGAGCTAGTTCTTCAGAGTTCACAGACGAACAGACTGGAATCTTCTCCCACAAAACGCACAGAATGTCCCTCCTCTGCTGCTGCGTGGGGGCCCCAATGATCACCTAAGGGAACATATTCAATTCAATGCATTTGTTGTGAGAAACAAACATTTCAAACACAGGAAATGCAGTGACAACAAACACATAGGAGCGGAATGACCACTGTCCAGAAATTTCACTAAATGTCCTTAAATGTATCAGCAATATACGGCATCGTCAAGATACGTGGGAAGAATTAAGGCCCACATTGAGACAGGGATCCACTTCCACAGACGGACAGGCTGTAGATCCAGGACTCAGGCAGTAGAATGAGGAAAGATCTACGCTTGGACAAAAAGTACTGTAAAATTAACTACAACCAGGGTGCAATTTGCCACGGGGATGGAGAGCATTTTCTCTATCTCTGTTATTGTTACCCCAACTCCAGCTGGATCTCAACAAGTAGATCACAAACGTAGGGTGGGAAATTCGAGGAAATTAAAAGTCGCCCTTTTGAGCATGGCCCTGTCAGTCAATATGTATTTGGAGACCCCTCCTGGAGAAGCATGGTAACAGCACTATCCTCTCCTCTCACCTGCTTTATCTGACATCATTATGACTTCATCCATCGAATGTTTATTGATATTCCCCTGCTGTCCCATTGTCTGTTTTATGGCATGATGATAGGAATCCGCATCTGTGGACTGGTCTCCCCCGGCCTGGACTGGTGGGTCTCAGTCCTGCACCGCACAGCTTCAGTCCTTGTTCTACAGCCTGAACCTTTTTTGAGTGTCTCCTTGCCGATACAGGAGGTTCTAGGGACACTGATGGTCTGGGACATTTAAAGAAAATGAATTAACATTTATAGAAAGTGGTCATCATGCTCTCTATGGACCAATGGCTCCTACGTGTTTGTAATCATTGCATTTCTTGCGTTCGAACTGATTCGCTGAGACGGCTGCTGTTAGGGTTAGTTATTTAGGGCTAGACAGAATCAAATAGAATTAAATGTAAATTGAGCAGTTATGGACTTCACATTATGAGAAACACCAAGACTATGAGTTAAAAGAACAGAAACAGAATGCAATGTATTAAAAACGTTTAAACTCATGATAAAAAGCAGTGCTTCTCTTGCTCCCTGTACCTCTCTGTCGAACCTCCCCGGGCGTCTCAGCGCGGGGTCCAGGCTGTCCGGTCGGTTTGTGGCTCCGACGATCAGGAAGCGCTGGGTCTGGTCCATGCCGTCCATCAGCGTGAGGAGCTGGGCCACGAGTCTGTTCTCTGCAGCGGTGGAACCTGTTCTCCGCGGACAGAGAGAGTCCAGTTCATCCAGGAACAGGACACACGGTCCCTCTTCAGCCGCCGACCGAGCGTTCGCAAACACGGCACGAAGCTTCTCCTCGCTCTCACCGGGCCGCGCTCCCACGATCTGACAAGCACAACACCACTCATTTGCTTTTGCTGGAATACAGTTATAATCTATCGTATCCATGGCTGCAATGAGCAGTTGACAAATCATTACAAGACGACCGATAAAATTAATTGTAATAAAGCTTTGATCATTGTTAAAGGAATGACAGGCAAAATCGACCTTCCACAGCTGTTGACCATGTTATAGACCAGGAGGTGGCAATTATTTTCTTTGGGGGGTCACATTGAGATATTGCCCTATTGTGGAGGGCAGGGCGCAATATCATGTGGTTAATTTCTCATTTATTAACAAACATGACGATATCCAGTTTTTACTTTGTGTTTGAGTACATTTTCTTAAGCCAATTCAATAATAATAAAATGTTGGGGTCATGATGAGAACAGAGTAAATGAATAACAAACCATGGTAGCAAATATTTAGTTACAAGCCTTCACGAGCAATGCAGCCAGGAAGGGACCGGGGGCCGGATCAGGCTGGATGTGGCCCCAGCTGCACTTCGCCCACGACTGTTATAGACTTTTAGTTTTAGTGTACTTCAGTTATGCAGTGTCTTTGAAAGTTTACACACAGATTTTTTAATGAAAACTTTATCCTCACTCACTGTGGTGTTCCTTGTCAATGCAGGAGGGTCTAAGGACAGTGATAATCCAGGACATTTAAGGGCCTTTTTATGGGCAGTAATCTACATAGAATTGAAAGGCTGGGTGTGAAAACTTTTTCTATAAAAGTTTCATGTAAGGCCCACATCCAAATGGCTTGATCTAGAGTGCTGAATTAAAAAAAATAGTACACAATCTGAAAAAGATAAAAATCTGCACAGCTAAGTTGCTCCCAAGTTTCTTCTTTTTTTAGCCAGTGTGGATTTGAAATTTGTTTTCATATTGTGAGCTTCATTAATAGCCTTCTGTTAGCAAGAAGAAAGTGTCCTCCCCTCAGTCTGACTGAGGATCCTATGTGCAATACCATGTTTTCTTTGTTGCCAATCTACTGTTCTGAATCCCTGGTGTGTGGAGGATTTAGTACCTTCATTCAGTACGATTTATGGTTCTCATCATGATAATATATGTTTGTTATCACAGAGGTAAAAAATTTTTTGTCAAGCATAGAGTATATTCATTAGTATTAGCCTTGAATCTGAAATTTTGCTATAGCGACGAAATGAGGTACAAAGACTGTACCTCTGGCCCCTGGACCACCACGGCGCTGGCCCCCACCTCCCGAACCACATTGCGGACCAACTGAGTCTTTCCCACTCCAGGAGGCCCCACCAGCAGCACTCCTCTGGGGCAGGACAGACCCAGGGACATCAGGGTCTCTGGATAAACCAACGGCAGCTGCAACATATCCTTCAGGGACGACCGGACCTGAGACACAAGCACAGTAATGTGTTCAAAATACAGCTGAATTTACTGTTGCTGCACTGTTTGAATTCTAACCTGCACGAGTTTGTAAATATATCTATTTGAGATCATTCTGACCAGCATTGAGATTGCAATGCGATTTTTTTATCCTAGATTGATCCTGGATCCTGGTTTGAGAAAAGACACCAAACATTCACCACCATCAATTGTACACAGGCATTTATATTCACGTACTGACCTGGTCCAGGCCGCCCAAAGGGACTGCTGTATTTTGCTGCTCGAATCTTCCCCTGAAGTGTCTGAGTGTCTTTATGCCCATAATCTCCATAGCAGTTTTTGCCGTAACAAGTCCACATTTCTCTGAATCCGGATTAACATCTTCAACTACTACATATTTAATTTCTGTCTCATATTCCCCCAGGTTAACCACATGGCTCTTGTGGACATACACTCCTCTAAGCATGTCCTTGGTAAGTTCATGAATCACACGTGGTGGAGTACTGCGTCTGAAGTCCGAGCTTTGGACCACTACGGTGATCTTGATGCCTTTAAGCTTTGGACATTGCACCGCTGAAATCTGCTCAGTTCTGATGCGAGGGGACATAGTAGGATGCAGCATGAGTTGAGGTGAGCAGGATTTCCGGTCCATTTGAATGAAGCCTTCTGCGCAGTCAGGGCGGGGCCAGGCCGTGCACAGGCAGGTCGACCCGGAGACAGAGACCAGCACAGGGGAGCCCAGACTTAAATTCAACGACGACATCAAACCAGGACCCAACCTACAACGCTGTGAGCCTCTGTCGGGCAGATCCACGGAGAGCAGACGCAGAGAGTCCATTGTCAAAACCTCAAACTGGAAAAGAAACAAAAGTAAACAAACTTGCTAAATACAGACTTAAAGGCGCTATACCCGTTGCTGCAATGTTTGAATGTTTAGCACCGCCCCCCAACTCGCTCACAGGCTTCTCATTTCCCCTACGCTCTCATAACACAGAGCCACCTAGTTTTATTTGCGATCTGATACATATGCTAACATTAGCATTAGCGCAACTTCTTGTAAGCTGTACAACAATCACCGATGAAATGGCACTAAAGCAACGCACTGCTAACACAATATATAAGTAAAAGAATACCGCTAGTTTCGCGTCCGAATGTATTAATTTAAAACCTTAGAATATATTCTAATATTTAATTATAATGTGTTATAGAGCTCCTCAAAGCAGCAGCAGCAATTCTTCCGATCATTTTTTCTTGATAACAGAACTCTCAAACCAATAATGACCGAAGCCCCAATGCAACCTCTGTTTGTAATTCAGGTGTGTAAAATACTGCCATTACTCTGCAAGTACAACAAGCTATCAGCGCCTGTCACTACACTGTGCAGTTTCTCTGCACACTTGTCTGTGTAGAGAAGCTAGCGGAGCTAGCCACGCTCAATAAACAACTACATATCTATCAATCAACACCATTAAACGTCAATCGGACAATACAGTACACATATACATCCTTAACACACATGCACGGACGATTTCAGAATTTGCTGTTAACGTTTTCATGACAAAAATACTGTTTCAATGTGACAAAAAGCGATTGCGAAAAACCCGGAAGTTACCATGAAACAACTAGCTAGCTTAGCTGTTACCTGCCTAGCACGTCCCGGTGAAACCTTTGGGAGCTAACTATTTTATTTGCAGTCATTAAATACATTTCGAATTACAAGGGTTGTCTAAGATTTGTTCACATTTTTTATTTTAGAATTATATTCGAATTTTGAAGTCGAAGCCCTGGTGTTCCGCAGCGCTGTAGAGGCTAGAGGACGCAGACTGGTCGCTCCTTGTTCTGTGCGGAGGAGAAAGAGCGGCCCGCTCAGACTCTACTCAGCACTTTTCACTGCTTGTAATTCTTACACAGCTGAATCAATTACCTCAAGTTTTCAATTAAATGATGTATTATGATACAACTTGTATGTAGTAAAAAGCATTTTTATGAACTACTTAGAAAAAAAATCGGGTATAGCTTCTTTAAGGACAAGAACCAGACCACCATGGAATGTCTATTGGAAAGTGACCAAAAATTTGAATTTTAAGTTACAATTTAGGGAACAGTCAAATTGACTGCTCTGGCAGTTCTAGTTTTTTTTTTTTTTTTTTTTTTTTTTTATTCGTATATACATTACATGACAAAGACAGAAACAAAGATATTTACAATATATACAGAAATGGATGACATTCGTGATAAAGTGAAAGGAAGTAAGGTATTATATAAATTTAAATGACTTTATAGAGAGGTTAGATTGAAAGAAAGGGCGCTAAAGGGAGACGATCATCTAGAGTTGATGTGTTATGGGTTCTAATAATTTGACTGTGGAGTTGGTTTTTTTGCTGTTTATTAGGGTTATAGACTTAATGTAGCTCTTGATTTCGAGAGTGACTGCTTGGGAAGATGGATTGGTTTTACTGTATTTGCATCTATGTATGTGCTGTTTGCCAAATAAAATGAATATGTTGGTGATTCTTTCGATTTTATTGTTTTGGTGAGAAAAGTGGGTGATAATGTTTCTGTCACAGATAGTTATGGAGATATTTAGTTTTTGGGAGAGGTATTGACTGATCTCTTTCCAGAAAAGCGTGATGAGTGGGCATGAGTAGAATAAGTGTTGAATAAGTTCTGGAACTGTATTGCAAAAGGAGCAATTTGGATCTATGTTCATGAATTTTGAGACTTCGGAGTTTGTGGGGTAGATATTGTGTAGGATTTTGAGATGAGTTTCACGTATTTTATTATTAATGGGGAATTGGTAGGGTAACAACCATGTTTTATGCCAGTTTATATTATCAAAGGTGGAGTTCCAAAAAAATTTCCCTCTGGGTTGAATGCTTTTCATATTTTGAAATATTTGTCGAATATGTTTATTGTTGCATTTATGATTAGTGATGTCCAGTCCATTGAGAAAAAGCTTTGTGGTCATTATGGTTGGAGTGAGTTGTGAAGCTCTCATTAAGTGTAATAGTCCATCGGGAATGCATTTTGTAACAGCTTTGTACTGTTTGTACCTGATGGGAAACTGGAACTTAGAAAGAAAGTTATCATAACTTAAAATATTGCCATGAATATCGATTAAATTGGAAACTGTAATTATACCTTTGTCGATCCATGATGATTCAAAGATTGATTTCTTGCGCTTTAATATGTATTCATTATTCCAGATAATGCAGGTGTGTGGGGAGAAGTTGTGGATGTGACAGAGCTTCCACGCTGTAAGGGCTTGTTGATGAAAATTAGAGAGTTTTATTGGAAGTTTGTTGATATTGTAATTGCATTTTAAGATAAAATGAAGACCGCCTATTTTATTAAATACTAGGTTGGGGATGAGGTACCATATTGAGTTCAGGTTTTTTAATGCCTCTTGAATCCATCTGATTTTAAATGTGTAATTCATATCGATGAAATCCAGCATTTCGATCCCCCCTTCTCCTTTTGAACCTGTGAGAATATTGGTTTTAAGATAATGTTTCTTGTTTTTCCAAATAAAGTTGGTGATTGATTTATTGATGTCCTTTGCAGTACTGTTGTTTACGTAGAGAGAGAGGGCAGGGTAGACAAGTCTTGCGATGCCTTCCGTTTTGGACAGCAAGGCTCGGCCAAAGATGGAAATGTCTCTTTGTAGCCACATGTTAAAAATGGTGGTAGTTTTCTTGATCCGGTGTGCAAAATTTTGTTGTTGGCGTTCGTGGTTATTTTTGCATATGTGGATTCCAAGATATTTTGTATTGTTTTTCACAGAGATGTTGCAAATATGGTGATCCTGTAAACTATACAGAGGTAATATCTCACATTTATGCTTGTTTAGTTCAAGACCAGATGCAGCAGAAAAGTTGTCGATTAAAGAAATTGCAGGGGCGACTTGGTGTTTGTCTCTTAAAAAAAGAGCAGTGTCATCAGCTAATTGAGTAATTCTTATTTCTTTACTGGCTATAGTGATCCCGTTGATGACTGAACTGTTTCGAATATACAATGAGAGTACTTCAACCACTGTTAAAAAAAGAAAGGGTGCAATGGGACAGCCCTGTCGGACCGATCTGTGTATTGCAAATCTCGGCGTAGTGTTCGGATAAAGAATTATGCTGCTGTTAATATTTTTGTAGAGCATTTTGACATTTTTAATAAATTTGGGACCGAAACCAAAAAGTTCAAGCGTTTTAAATAAGAAGAAATGTTCAACAGTATCGAAGGCTTTATAAAAGTCGAGAAACATAATAAGTGCTTCTGTCTCTATGAGATCAGAGTAATCAATCATATCTAAAACTAGTCTTATATTGGAACTTATATGTCTATTTGCCATAAATCCGGTTTGAGTTTCATTAATGATCTCGGGTAATCCTTTCTTTAACCGTTTGGCAAAGATTTGAGCAAGTATTTTGTAATCTGTGTTTAATAAAGTGACAGGGCGCCAGTTTTCTATTAAGAGTGTGTCTTTTCCAGGTTTGGGGATGAGACTTATCGAGCCTTGTGTCATACTGGCGGACATCTCCTCTTGCAGTATGCATTGTTGATAAAGCTTAAACAAATGATTTTCAATAAGGTCCCAAAAATGAATATAAAATTCGGTTGTAATACCATCGTTTCCAGGTGAGCGACCAGTATGCATGTTTTTCAAGGCTTCCTTCATTTCTTTAGTTGTAATGTTTTCGTCACAGTTTTGCTTGAATTGCTCAGAAATTGAGGGAATAATGTTTTGAATGGAGTCCAGGAACTCTTCACTTATTTTGTTTTGGTTTGTTGATTGGTAAATCTGGTTGTAAAAGGAAAAGATAGTGTTAGAAATTTCTTTAGGGTCAGTGGTTATTTTACCATTTGAATTGAGTGATGTGATATTGTTTTTGCTGCGATTTCTTTTTTCTAGAGCAAAGAAATAACTTGTGTTTTTTTCGCCGTTCTCTAACCATTTTGCTCTTGACCTGATAAAAGCACCTCTAGCCAGTTCTATGTAACTCTGGTCTATCTTGTATTGAATTTCTTTTAATCTTAGTTTTTCTTTTTCCAATAAATTATTTTTTGTTAATAAAGCATTCAGTTCTTCAAGTAATTTGTTTTCTTCTTTGTTGTTCCTATATTTTATTTCTTTGCTCCTTTTTATTGCACACTCTCTTACCTTAAATTTGAAGTACTCCCATTTTGAAGTAGGGTTTGCGTTTTGGTCGTCAAGGATCTCGTCGACAAGCATTTTGACTCTGCTCTGGCAGTTCTAGTGTTAAGATGGAATTTAGCTCAATGACAGGGGTACCACATTGTAGTATCACATTGGAGCTTAACATGAGCTATTGAAATAAAATTAGTAGAAATGCATATTTATCATTAAAGACACAATATGGTCAGAATATATTGATAATTTAAATGAATGAGAAATAGATAGGATTAACCAAAGACAGGAGGATGCTAATGGCTAAATGATAGCTATAAAATTGTCATTTGTTGTCTTTCGGACCTTGTAACTGGATCGATGAATTCGGTACTTGTAAAGGCACAGTTTTAATCCATAATGCTGTCAGAGATTTTCGTTATGAACTCTGTCAGAACGAAACAAAACGAGTGTTTACAAATGTCCATGTGGTTTGTGTTGCTGTTGGTGACACAGAAGTGTTTCCGGGACCAGCACCGAGGGGACTTCCGCTCTTTGCTCTACTATTAAATAATTATATAATTATGAAAAAAGCCTTTAGAATGATAAAGAATACTATATAGCTATACCATATATTTAGTAATTATTAGTAATAATTATTAAGTTCAAATAGCTGAGCTGCTGCTTGCTTGTGGTTAAAGCTGTTACTACACTTGAGGGAACAGTCAAGTGAAAGTGAAATAAGCCCCGTTTCCACCAGCCCTACTTTACTTGGCTCTACAATCCTTCAGTTGTATGCACAGCTAAAGAGGACTGTTTAAACCTGGATTTTAACATCGTCAGAGTAGAGGCCTGTCTCACATTTTTAAGAAAACTTCCAGGTTTTAGCTGCATAATTCTGAAACACGGCTTGACTCTGGGCAGCAGCAGGAGGCCAGTCCCCGTGCTTATCAGAGTCCCAGCAAGAGGCCAATGTTCTTCAGAGTCCGAGCAGGAGGCCTGTCCCTAAGCTATGCAACATTATTCCATTTATAAAAAAATAAAAAAAATAAACAATGCATTAGGAGTAATCAATGCATTTGTTCACAAATAATCAAGATAAGTTAAAATAAGTGATATTGTGGTTGCAGGCAGGAGTAATGCTGATTTTCCAGGCATGACGTCTGCAGATCCGCGGCTAGACCATAGACTGTATGGCTAGACGAGCATAATTGGTTTACTGTCTGATGTCTGCGCCCTAGACTGCTGGCTGGTGGTGGCGACGCATCTGCCCCATCTCTGCCCTTCTGCCTGTGCTTCTGCCCGTTCTGCCATAAGTTCTGCCCCAAGTGGTCAGCGGGCCCGTCACGTGGTTCCTCATTCTACAAATAGCGCAGCAGCAGAGATATCAAACTACGGAAGGCCCACTGGCTCTTTCCTACAGCGGAGAGAGCGCTTTGACTTCCCGGGACTGGGCCTATCGCGTCTCGGCTGACCTGCTGCTGCACCAGGGGCGAAAGTGCTCCGTAAGACCCACTCTCTCCGGTCTCCACGCTCCAAGGCAAGTCTGTAGATTAGACCCGAGGACCGGGCGGCGCAGATATGGCTCCAGTGAAGGACAAGGGCACATGGCGGCTCTCGGTGAAGGGGGATGAATGACGAATCTGCCCGTGTTGTTGTTGTGGTTGCTGCACAGAACAGCGAGTCTGGATTAATGCAATCTTTTATGAACAGCTCGCGCTTTAACATTATAAAGCACACAATGTCCTCATAAATTGAAACATACACGTACATGCACAGAGAGAGGGAGAGAGACTGCAGCTTTGTGCACAATATGCAAACGCCACGTCGAAAGCAGATTTTGTGCAGAAAATGTATAGCTCCCACAGCGTTTGTAAAGCTCTGCAGTCCGTTAGACCAGTCCAGTTTGTCTGTAGAGGCCAAAATGGCAGCAATCTGGCAACGCTACAGCTCATCTCGTGCTATAAAATGGATAAGACCAGAAAATGGTTAGGGTTGGGAGAAGTGTGTTGTCTTTGTCTTACAGAAAACAATTAAAACTGTATTGCACCAATAGAACATGTTAAACTTCTGACTAACTTTTAAATGCAATGAATGGCCAGACGTTAATAATTTTATAAAATGTGTATAGATGTGCATACATGTTGATTCGAGGGTTGTAGCAAATCCCACTTGACCTGGACACCCTTGCACTAATTTGGCTGTTGTGTTTCAGTTATGACATTGATTGATTCTCCCCCCTCCCCTTTCAAACTTTCTGTCTCACTCTGGTTTATATACACTACAGACCTATTCACTCACCTTGCATTGAAGGTGATGTGTGTGGATCAACTTCAGTCATATTGGGAGTGACTGAATGTGTGATAATGTTGTTATACTCAAACTCGACCATAGTTTGGCCAGGTTTTACCTGTAGATTATTTTTGCTAAGGTCATCATAAACTTGGAAGACATCTTTTTTTTTTTTCCCTTGTTTCCTAACTCATTTTTGTCCATAATTTACAAACTCAAATTATAATGACAATGCCATACCTGAGTATTCTTATCTACTTTGCTCCCATTCATTAGGATTACCAAAGCTCTTGGCCCTGCTCCCTGAGGTCATAACTTTCTCCCAAGTCTTACGAACTCTGAAACATGGCCAACCTCTGGCCCTTTGCATAACCCTCTCCAGCAGCTCTGAAATGTTACCCTGTTTTGTTTAAGTAGGCCTTAGAGAACAGGGTGTCTGGGGAGGCCTGTTTGCGTTATAATGCAGTTTTAGCATAGAGTCGACCTAACCTAATTCTTTGCATTAACTTATTTTTCACCAGAAGCTTTTGGAGGAGAGGCCATGTCCACTCTTCTGCGCTGCGTGTCGTCTTCTGCCGCGCTCCTTCGGCACGGCAAGCGGCTGAGACTTTCCACCAAGAGACAGTTCAGGACCTTTCCAGTCTTATGGGACCAAAGCGTTTCCAAAGGTAAGGCTATGCATGGCTGTTACACAGCCTATCTCGAGGGCATGTGCTTTCATTCAAGGTTATTACCAGGTTGTGTGTTGTTGATATTTTAAACAGATTTCAGAAAGGTTTTTAGAATGGTTCCTGAAATAGAACGTCTGATCCAGTCTGGAGCGAACAGAGGTGAGGTCAAATAGAGGTGACATAAGAAAGGGCACTCCCCTTTTGAAAGTTCCACTGAGTCACAACTTTAAGGCGGTGTATGTTTTGCCCTGTGCATGTGAGTTAATGTCGTTTTTTTTATGGTCAGTCTATCTTTGGTCTGTCTGATTGGTCTGAATGCTCATGTGTTACGCTGGTCTTGCGGAAGTAAAACCATTTGAATGTACAGACCTCCTGGAGACCCTGGTTGGGGGAAGCTTGATCACTTTATTCAGCTTTTGACTCTTGTATAAAGAGTCTCCCTGGAGATGGGTTTTCTCTAGAATGCTCTATGCTCTTGCCTTTCCACATGATCTGACATGTAACTTTGTCTGGTCACCTGCTCGTCTCCATGGAAGTGCATTTGATTTCACTGTTGTACAACCAAACATGCCATTCAAGAGGGAAGCTTGGCAGAGTGTTGCTGGGCACCTTAATGTATAAAATGACAGATAATGATTGTCTTTGAGGGACCCCTGCATGTGTGATGAGGTCCCTGTGAGTTTGGCACTGGTCCAATCACCTGCTGATGGAGCCTCCATGAGAGCGAGGTCACTGCACCGTGTTTGGACAGACATGAGAAACCTGATACAGCCCCACGTTTCACAGTTCAATCTGCACATGCACCTCTCAAGTGCTGTAGGAATATCTGAGGGAAGTTACTAGTACACTTTTAGGAAGATAAGATGACCTATGTATTTGTGCTGCTTTAGGAGACTTCAGAGCTCAAGAAATGGCTGTTGTACAGAATAAACTTTAAAGCAGCTCTGCTTGTTTACAAGTCTCCATGGCTTAGCACCAAAGTACACCATGCCAACATGTCACAGATTTACTTTGGTGCCAACTCTAACCCTGATGAGCACAGGGACTGGCCTCCTGCTGGTGCCCACAGTCAGGGCTAAATGTGGGACGGCAGAATCTGGATCAATCTTCCTGAAAATGTGAGACGGGATTCTACTGACAAAGTTAAATACTTGTCTGTTCAGCTGTGCATACAACTGAAGGCTTGTATCTTCACTCTTAAGTGTACTGAGATTTATTGTGCCTTGTGTGATTGTATTGTTTGTCTTGTTTTGGGTTGTTTTATGATTTGCTACTTAAAAATGAATGAATGAAAAACGGCAGTTTTTTTCCCCGTTCAATAAACATGCACAATATCAGAGCACATGCTACACTACAAGGTTACCTAAGAACCGAGGGAGAAGCCAGTTGAGGATCTGGTTGTAACCTGCATAAACTTGCCATTATAAATGGTTTTATTTTCTACACCAAGACCGGTCCAAATGCAGACGTGGATGTGTTTTCATGTTAATTCACTCTGCTGCTGTGGCACTCGTGGGGCAGGGCCAACGACGGATCAATACCACTATAATCTTCATTAGAATATATATCTCTTAATGTGTGACGTGGCCTCAAACACAAGTGCTCCTGCCAGATTTGATTCATTCTGTACTGGATACAACAACGTGTGACAAAAGGTTTGGAATAAATAAACATAAAAAGCTCAGGTACCATAGAACAGTGTAGTTATCTCTTATGTATTTTATGGCTTGTGGATTATCAGTGGAAGAGGGCAATACAAGGAAACTCAACATGGATAATAAAACAAGAGAACTAAACATTAAAATCGCACTAGGCATTAAAATCAACCATCAAATCAATCGCAGTGCATTAAAGAGAAGTTTAATCCTTCAGTCGGATACACAGCTAAACAGAACTGTTCTGAACCTGGATTTGAACATATTCTCACATTATGGACGACTAGAAACATAACTTTTTTTTGTTCTGTTTTGGACTAGTCCTGCTAAACTGAGCTCATTCGTTACTTGCACAATACCATAATGTTTTGTGCCTTGGGATAGATGATGGATTATCCAGAGCCGTTGTTTTGATTGCGAGTAAAGCTAATGCCAAAAATTGCATTCCTTAATCAACAATCTATTTTCTTATTATTCAACATGAAGAAAGAACTTTTATTCCCAGACTCAGTTTTTGTCTCAGTCTATCTTGTGGTGGTTTTTGCACTCTTGTAATATATTTTAACTTTGTGCATATTATCTTTAAGCTTGACTTTCTGTGTATATAGTGTTGCATTGTGGGTGATGTATAAGTAGTGAAGCAAGTATGGGCATTAAAAAAGGAATGCTTCACTTTTGAGATCACTTGACACCTCTTTTTTTATACTTTATTTTTTACATACTTTAAAGTTGATTTCTGCATTTCCACTCAATGTCACCCACTCAGAAACTTGTATAGAAACCCATTTAGGCTTGTGTGTAACTAGTGCATGTTATGTTGCGTGTTGCAGGGGTCCCATACAAAGACCTGGTGGTGGGCGTCCCAAAGGAGACCCTGCTGAATGAGCGGCGTGTGGCCCTGTCCCCGGCCGGAGTGCAGGCTCTGGTCAAACAGGGCTTCCAGGTGCAGGTGGAGTCTGGAGCCGGAGATGCCTCGCAGTTCTCAGACCAGCTGTACAGAGACGCGGGGGCCTCCATCACGGACGTCTCTGGTGCGCTGGGGTCAGACCTGGTCCTCAAGGTGAGTCAGATTCAGAAGAATGGATTTATCCCAAACTGGCGATTTTATTCGTAATCTTAGATGTCTAATGACTCGAACCATCAGGCGAGTGGTGGATAGAGATTAAGATCCTTTGTTCGTCCGACAGTGAGGAATTTTTAGTGTTTCATCAAGTTACAGAACAGTAGGAATGAGTAAAATCCTCCAACTCCCGTCCTGACACAGCATCAACGCCTTGAGATAGGTCTACTGTACTCTGTGTTGGGTTGGATTACTTTAAAAATGTGTTACTTTTGAAAAAAAATAGTAACTATTCAGAGCGCTTAGAATACATTTATTGGATGCTTGCCTTTATGGCTTTCCTCACGAATTACAAATATACCCACCTAGAACTATAACCTTGCTAATTATTTGCACGCACACACACACTGGCCCTCATGTATGTGAGGGCCAAAATTTACACTTTTCGGCAATTATCAATTTGGACGTGGGCGTACGTTTTGCACAAAAAATACGGCAACTCTGGAGGTGGTGTACATTTTACACCCATCTCAACACGCAAATAACACGCATGAAATTCAAGATTCAACAACAATAAACATATTCCCTTTCTCTTTACGATGTTATGTTAGGGCTAGTTTGTGTTATTAAATAACGTGCAAGATGTCAAACTCAAAAGTCTCCCACAAATGTGTGGATTATATGCACCTACAACCAGTGTGCATCGGCAATTGGTTCATGCGGGTCCAAGCAAAGACGCACGCCAGCGTGGAGGCAGCACGGGTCTGATCAGAGGAAGATGGCTCTGGGACATACAGGGGCTACGCTCTGGTACCTCCTGGTACAAGTGTGTCATATGATCCTGGCTCGGTTCTCCACAGCAGGCACAGGACCATGGTGTGCCATGATGCACTGGTGGAGCAGCCCATGGATGAGAGACCATGGCCAGCATTGCCTTCAGCCTGTACAGCTCAGACAGACTCTCATTCAACCATTTTAAAATAATAATCACATACACAATTTGGAGATTATTTTATTGCTTTATATTTTCTTTTGGATGCTTTGGTCTGGCGGTCCTCCCCCTGGGCTGCTGAGCACTTCTTCTATGAGCTGCTAAACGCCTTTTTGTTACCATTTTTAAGGTTGATCCCTTTTTTTTTTTTTTCACCTGTAGCATAAATGTCTTAATACTAACTATTGGCCCAATATATCTGTTTGACATAATATAGCGTATATTTCTTCAAACATAAACTCATCTCTTCAGGAGTGTTACAGCCCCCACACTGTTTACAGATGTTGTCATCTCTTTCCATATTTTTAGTCCCTTGATGCCACTTTTGAGGCTTCCAAATAGTAAGACTTTATTTTTTTCCCACTCTGAAGTTTTTTTCTTTGCCGTTTCCTCTCAATTGTTTTAAAAACGGGGCGTGAAACAGGCAGTTGCTGCATATTTCTAGACCTGACTTTCATAAAGGATCTCACACGTTCATAAATCCTGCGTTGGCTCGTGCGTATTTGAAATGTACACCCTTTTCAGCGCAAGTTTCATAAATGAGGGCCACTCGCACAGTAAAAAGCTACGTCCAGCTGATACTAGCTGGGTGGTTGTTGCACGGGCTTTTATTCTTTTTTTTTTTTTCAACAATGGCACAAAGAAAATGGAACGATTGAACTTGCACGCTATGAATGCATTGGCGACTTGGTTTCCACCTCTGATAATGCAGTGTCTGACTCCACCAAGTATCCTCCGTGCGCTCGCTGCACTTGTTTGCCTGGAATTGGTTTTTTGACCTTAAAGACTTAATGTATTCCCTTGGATTTTTATTTTTTTTTTAGAAAGGAACTGTTTTCTAAAATACTAGACGTTGCATGTATTCTGTTACTCCCAAACACTGTTTTGTCTTTCTCTGTCTTGTGGTCATTTATTGGATTATATTGTTTTATATTTGATGTTAAATGTAGTTCATTGTCTCATGGCCTAAAATTGAGCCATAAAGTCAAACATTAAGATGAGGTATCGACTGGAAATTGGAAAATGATTTTTAAAAGCTCTTAGTCTATAATCCAGACATTCCTACCGTTAACTTGATGTGTTCTTTCTTGCCTCCTCTAAACTGCTGCTGTAGGTGCGGGCCCCCACTCTCCTGGAGGTGGATCTGCTGAAGCCCAAGTCCACCCTGGTCAGCTTCATTTACCCGGCTCAGAACCAGGAGCTCATGTCCAAACTGTCAGAGCGTCAGAGCACGGTGCTCGCCATGGACCAGGTGCCGCGCGTCACCATCGCACAGGGATACGACGCACTCAGCTCCATGGCTAACATCGCCGGGTGAGTAATGGAAATGTAAATATAAATGTAGAATTTATATATATATATATATATATATATATATATATATATAAGATTTTAATTCATTTGAGATTCCTTTTTGAGCAGAACATGGTTGGTAAATATCAACCGTGTGAACTATTTATAGTCTAGCCTCAGATTTAAAGCTCAGAACAGCTTGAATCCAGTTGATCTGTTTTTGTCGGACCCTGGACACTTTTGATGATCTGAAGTGGCCTCAAAAATTTCTTAAATTAAGGTAGAATGTTGTCAGCTGATCAAAATGTGATCGATTTTTAACTGGACTCTATATTATTGACTCCTGACAGTAAATATCATATCAAACATTCTGTATGTAAGTCGGTGTTTGGCTGTTGAAATGAACAACCAAAATAATCCGGAGCTTGACTAATTATTTTTTATTTTTTTTAAAGGTACAAGGCGGTAATTTTGGCTGCAAACCATTTTGGTCGCTTCTTTACCGGACAGATCACAGCGGCTGGAAAAGTCCCTCCAGCCAAAGTAAGCAACTCTTACAACCCAGAATGCCACATGTGCATACTCTGTATTAGAGGTCGACCGATAGGATCGTTTCAGGACCAATGACATGTGGACAAAGGCAGTGTCTGTAATGTGCACTTACTCATCACAACTACAGTCACAATTTGTTTTTTTTTTTCCCACAATATTCCTCCTGTGACACATGTAGCTCCCAAGCACTGATTACAGATGGAATCCACCTGCTGGGGTTTCTCTAGACATGGTTTTACAGAAATTCCACTTACCCTTTTGCATTTTTATTACCACTGGATGTCTTTAAAGTTCTGTATTCCTCCCGTTCCCAGGTGTTGGTCATCGGAGGTGGAGTTGCAGGTTTAGCCGCAGCAGGAGCCGCTAAATCCATGGGAGCCATCGTGAGGGGCTTTGATACCAGGTAGACCTTGTTTTTCATCCTGGTTTATAATAGTCAAATCTTTGCTTTAAATGACATTTCCTTGGTCAGACCGGCGGCCCTGGAGCAGTTCAAGTCGTTTGGCGCTGAGCCTCTGGAGGTGGACATAAAGGAGTCTGGTGACGGAGTGGGAGGCTACGCCAAAGAGATGTCCCCAGAGTTCATTGCGGCGGAGATGGCCCTGTTTGCCAAGCAGTGCAAAGAGGTGGACATCCTCATCAGCACCGCGCTGATCCCAGGTCTGTTCCCTCCATAAGTTTAATAAAAAAATGTGAGTGTTTCTAAAAATGTGTTATTGGGGCGGGCATACTCTTGCATCCAGCCATTCAAAATTGCAGTCTTAAATTCCTTCCATAAAACAATCCATTTTGTTAAGCATTAGTTTCAGCAGTTTTATGTCTTTATTTTAAAGGAGAAAATATAGGTATCTAATAAAGCAAGAATAAGAGGGGGAGAAACACAAAAGAAATTGCTTGGTGTTAATGTTCAGGAAAACCTGCTCCGCTCTTGATCAAGAAGGAGTTTGTGGAGTCCATGAAGGAGGGCTCTGTGGTGGTGGATCTGGCGGCTGAAGCCGGAGGGAACATTGAGACGACCAAACCAGGAGAGCTGCACGTCTACAAGGTCTGAACCAGTCTCCTTTAACGTCAGTGTAACAGAGGATCATGGTTGGACATATTCTCCTCCAACTGGACTGCAACAAGAATAAACAATCGCACAAGGCAGTAAAATAAATACATCACAGAACATTAAAAAAAGCGGATACAATCCTTCAGTCCTATACACAGCTAAACAGAACTGTCTTTAACCTTGTTTTGCACATTGCCAGAGTAGAAGCTTTTCTCACATTTTCAAGAAGACTGTTTCACATCCTAGCCGCATAAATCTGCGACTCCATCCCCATGTTTAGTCCTGACTCTGGGCACCTGCAGGAGGCCAGTCCCTCTGCTCCTCAGAGTCCGAGTTGGTTCATTTGGCACTAACATGAGGAAGTAGTACATTGAGATGGAATTTTCCACTCTTGATCTCTTTTTTTATTTTTTTCCATTTTTATTCACATGTTATGATTTCTTGCAATTTGTTCAATAATCTTTTGATGCCAGTCCAGTACACACTTTAATATCTTCTGATTGCTTTTGGCCACCAGAGCATAATGCATTGTTCCACCTCCCCAGGGCGTGACCCACATCGGCTACACTGACCTCCCCAGCCGGCTGGCGACTCAGGCCAGCACTCTGTACTCCAACAACGTGCTGAAGCTCCTCAAAGCCATCAGTCCAGACAAGGAGGTGTTCCACTACGAACCTGTGGAGGAGTTTGACCACGGCACCCTCGACCACGTCATCAGGGGAACCATCGTCATGAAGGTGAGCCGCCACCTGCTCTGGCTCCCGTCTGTGTGGAAGGAGGGAATGACTGAACTCGATTGAGCTCTTGTATTATTATTATTTGGTTCTTATTACACTGGTGAAGTACAGTACAGACCAAAAGTTTGGGCACACCTTCTCATTCAAAGAGTTTTTATTTTATTTTCATGATTATGAAAATTGTAGATTTACACTGAAGGCTTCTAAACTACGAATTAACTCATGTGGAATTATGTACGTACTAAAGTATGAAACAACTGAAAATGTCTTATATTCTCGGTTCTTCAAAGTAGCACCTTTTGCTCGGATTACTGCTTCGCACACTCTTGGCATTCTCTTGATGAGCTTCAGGAGGTAGTGACCTGAAATGGTCTGAGTTCCCACAGATGATAGCAGTAGTTGGCCCTTTTGCCTTCACTCTGTGGTCCAGCCCCAAAACCATCTGGATTGGATTCAGGTCTGGACTGTGGAGGCCGGGTCGTCTGGCCCAGCACCCACCACTCTCCTTATTGGTCAAATAGCCCTTACACAGCCTGGGTGTGAATCTACAGTCCAGACATCCCTCTCCACACATTCTCTTTCTCATCCAGGGGAATCCCAAGGTATTCCCTGTCCCTCCAGCGTGTCCTGAGTCTTCCCCTCCACCCAGTGGGACAGGCCTGGAACATGTCCCCAGACGTGGAGAAGAAACTGCCCTATTCAGAGTTCCTCCGGTGTGACTGAGCTTCCCACTCTATCTCTAAGGGAGCACCCAGCCACTCTGTGTTTCCTTCACGCAGACATTACCCACAGCTCATGACAGAGGTGAAGGAAGAGGACGTAGACTGACCAGCCCCCCCTTCATCACATCAGTCTGATCTCTTCAACATGACGGTCTCATGGTCCATCTTTCCCTCACTTGTGCAAAAGATACACATGTGTAACGTAGATCCTCATTTAAAAGTATCAAGGGACCTCTCGTTTTCCTCTGAGGCACTCTCGATCCTCCTGTCTGTTGCCCTGGTCTTATCCCAATCCTTTACTCTCTTTAACATAATCTCAGGGACCAGTGCCCACATAAACTTGTTTGTAACTCTATTTTTGCCCATTAAATCAATGTTTTTCTTATTTGACTCACAGGAGGGCCAGAACATGTTCCCTGCTCCTCTGCCCAAGACTGTTCCTGCGGCTCCAGTCAAAGCAAAGTCAGTCGCTGAGATCGAGAAGGAAAAAGCTGCTTCTGTTTCTCCCTTCAACAAAACCATGACATCTGCCAGTATTTACACTGCAGGTCAGCCCCTCCCTCACTCATACATACATTGACCATTGTACTATTTGGAATATCCATCCATCTTCTTTCCTTTAATCCATTTCTGGGTCGGGGGTGTCGGTCAAAGCTGCACCTGATCCTGCAGGTGGTGAGTCCACAGGAGGACGGCTGCTCTGGCATTGACACCTTGATCTTTAAGTGGTTGCTTCAGGCAAAGTGGGGTGTAAGTGTCTTGCCCAAGGAAACAACAAAAGCGGACATCAGAGGGGGGAGGTGGAGAAGCAATTGTCCACAATTGCAATTCAACAAATTCAAACAAACATTACTTTTTTGGGGGCAGCTCTGGTTTAATGTATTGTGGTGTGCAAGTTACTGTTATAGCTGGATATTACAATTTTTAAATCTAAGAAATGTAGTTATTGATTTATATAACAGTGTGAGAGCTTAGTTTTATTCTGTTAATGGGTCTGTGTGGTGCAGATAGTAACTGCAGCAGTGGTTAGAATGATTTTATATTTATTTATTTATTTTTACAACAAGAAAATAAAAAAAATGGAAAAAAAGAACCAAAATGTGTCCACAAAGGACCTTGTGCGAAACAATACCTGACCAAAAGGGTTTAGGCTGAAGTCAAAACTTGTACTGCCTAACCCCTAATACAATTTGAAAATGCGTCCAAAGATGTCAAATTATACAGTTTCTCATATACCAACAATGGTAACATGAGGCACCAAAAATTGCGCTTCAACAAATCAAGATTGTTATACATGATCAAAATTATAGGTGACACAATATACAGATTCTCATATACCAACGATGGTAAAATGAAGCACAAAACATGAACTTCCATAAACGCGAGTTATTAAGCATAGTCCAATTCAATTGTCCTATACTTCTCCATAATATTTGACTTATACTTTTTTTTTTGAATGTTTTAATAGTTCTTGAGCCCTTAAGTTGAATAGATAGACTGTTCCATAGATCAACTCCTTTGATTGATACACATCTCCTTAGTGTTACTCTTTGCTCTGGGTTTCTACTATACAATACAATACAATTTATTCTTGTATAGCCCTAGGTCACAACAGAAGTCATCTCAGAGGACTTAACAAAACCATTGAAATCACCAACACAAGTCAGAGAATCAACAGCCAAAACACATGGAGAATATAAAGCACACACAGAAGAAAATGTCCATACATGTTGTAGAATGCTAATTGTCCAAGACCCTCCTGCATCGACTAGGAAAAACTCTTAAAAAACCCAGTGGGAAAAAGTGAGAAACCTTGGAGAACTAGGGAAACCCACAGGGAGGGAGACCCATATGAGAAAGGGATCCGCTCCTCCGGACGGACAGGCTAATGATCTAGGACCTAAGCTAGCTACAGAACGTGGACCAGTGGCCGCTGAACGTGGACAGGTCCGGTGCAGGGCCGAAGCACTCCCAGGCGGGTCGGGCGGGGCAGTCCGCAGGTGTAGATGGAGGAGGCCAGGCTCAGAGATCCCGTCATCGTACCATGAAACAGACAATGGGACAACGGGTGAATAGCAATGAACAAACTACAGTCAGAATCCTAAAAGTGCTAAACAGATAAAGTAGATAAAGTAGGAAGGAGGAGAGGATAGTGCTCAAGTTACCATACTTCTCCCAGCAAACTGACTCCCTATGCAGCTTGACTGACAGTCTGAGGAGTTTAGCCTTCCCTGAGTCTTACCTTCCTAACCATATGCTAAACTAAAGAGGACTGTTTTAAACCTAGCCTTGAATAAAGAGATTCATGGATTGCACACCAGGTGTGCAAACCGATCCAAGCAAACCTAATTGTATATTATATATCATATACATCATATATACCATACATACCATATATATCATAAATAATACACAACATAACATACAGCATAATATATAACATAATATACAACATAACATAATACATTATTGTATAATATATAACATAATACAGCATACATATATAATATATACACCATATATTATATATTACCTAATTATATGCTAAATTAAAGTAAAGTGCTTTAAGCCTGGCCTTGAATGTGGAGACCGTATCTGCTTCCTTAACATAAATGGGAAGCTGATTCCACAGTAAAGGAGCTTGGTAGCTAAATGCTCTGCCACCAACAGTGATTTTTGAGACCTTAGGGACCACCAGGCGTCTGGCGTCTGGTGGTCCCAGATAAGGTTTCTGTTGCAGATCAGTTCCTCTGAGGCTGTAGCTACATTCTCTAGTATGAAACATCTTTTGTAAACAGTGAGGAAGCATGAAGTTGTGAGCCTTGTATAACACAGCTGCAGTGTAAACATTTTTAGAATATTATGTCTAATAAATAGTGGATTTGTTGGCGCAAGGTATTCGGCATGACTGATCACTCTAATGGCTTTCTTTTGTAAGATAAAGATAGGTTTTATATTAGTTTTGTAGTTATTTCCACACAGTAGCTGAGGTATGGAAGGATGAGGGAATTGTACAGTGTGTATATATATATAAAGCATTTTAATTTACAAAAGTTTTAATTTTACACAGTATAGCAATGTGTGAGTGTATTATATATGATATGCTACATGTGTGTAGAATATCATACACACACTTTACATACTTTGATCAAAGCGAATTCCTAGTTTGACTTCCTGTTACTTACAGTAGAATGGCAATACATTTCCGATTCTCACTGTCCATCTATACAGTCTATGGTCAGATCTTTGACCGTTGCCCTGCTCTTGTCTCCACAGGCATCTCCACTTGTCTGGGCCTGGGTCTCGTGTCGCCAAACGCTGCCTTCACTCAGATGGTCACCACGTTTGGTTTGGCCGGGCTCGTGGGCTATCACACTGTGTGGGGAGTCACTCCGGCTCTGCACTCGCCACTCATGTCTGTCACCAACGCCATCTCTGGTAAGACTCCAAAACATTTATCAGCTCTGAAGGCAACCGGGTTTTTCTGAAGGTATCAAACGGTACGCTCAATACGTCCAAGCCCTTCCTGTTGCTTATAATGGCAATAAAGATCATTCTGATTTGAACAATATTAACATAAGCAAGCTTCTGTGTGGTAATGGGTTAATTCTGGTTTTGCAATTCAAGAACATAAAGAAGTCACAATTTAAGATTAACTGAAGGCAAACCAGGAGTGATCCACAACGGAACAAGTAAAAAATGTGTCCAGATTAGAATAGAAAATGGATGTATGATAGCGGTAACGTTCTGATCTAAGAATGTGAATCTCCCTAAACGCCATTAATCAAGATTACTGCGATATTTAAAATGTACGTAAATGTATAAGGAGGGAACATTTATATCTTGAGTTTTTCTGTGTGCTCCTCAGGTCTGACTGCGGTGGGAGGTCTGGTGCTGATGGGAGGAGGTCTGACTCCCTCCTCGTTACCGGAGAGTCTGGCTTTGGGGGCAGCGTTCATCTCCTCCATCAACATTGCAGGTCTGGAACTACTGCTGTGGTTTAATCAATGACACCAGTGTTATAACCCAGCTCTAGGCTATAACCAAGGATGCACCAAACAAATGTCACTTATAAAATGGTTTATTATGAAAGAAGGCTGACGTAAACTAATGTCAAAAGGTGTGGGCGCTCAGGTGCAGGGCTAGCGATTACATTTGCTAAACATTCTTCTTGCTCTGGCTTCAATTTCTTGCTAGAACCAGACCAGATTACTTTACTATCGCATTTTTTGCCATTGCCAAACTACGACCTTCCCGTTCGTCGCAAACTCTAAACGTCACAACTAACTACAACACTCTCCCTCCGCGCTCTCTGAATGGTCGGTCGAAATTCAACCGATTGTAATCGCTAACCCAGGGACCAGACCCAGACGTTACATGCAGTGAAATGATGATTTGAGCGGATGGCTAAGGCCAGGCTACCATTACACCAGTAAGACGAGAATGAGAGCTTTTCCATCAAAAGTGTTGCTCTCTGATCAAACTTTGGACAAACTCAGGATGAGGCCTTCAATGTATTATGTAAGCTAACAGTTTCTATACGCTATAAGTTTATAAAGCAGGGGTGTCAAACTGGTTCCAGAAAGGGCCGATGTAGCTGCAGGTTTTAGTTCCAACCAGAGCAGGAGGACACCAGATTCCGCCCATCTCTCAAATCTTCATGTTAAACTAGACTCGCGTATTTGCATATTCAACATTATACACACTTGCATGAACATGCATTCGTTCATACATGCAACTTGGGGATGCTTTTGTTCACTCGTGTCGACACCTGAATGGGGGGTAAAGTGTTTTGTCTCGCACTTGTTGTTCAGGTGGTTTCCTGATCACTCAGAGGATGTTGGACATGTTCAAGCGGCCCACAGACCCTCCAGAGTACAACTACCTCTACGCTCTCCCTGGAGCCGCGTTCGTCGGTGGATACGGAGCTTCAGTCGCCGCTGGTTACAGCATAGAGCAGGTAGATGTTCTGAGGCACATGGAAAAGAGTCTTTGTAAATAATGGAGCTTTGAGTGTGTGGTCATGGCCTTTTTACTTATGCATCTGGGCTATATAGATTGCGATACACAATCCATTGAAAGTCATCGCATGCATACCACCAACTGTAGCCACTATGACACTGCTGTCTTTTATTAGCAATTTGGCAATTCCATGTTAGTTTCTCATGTTCTAAATCTAAATGATAATTTTCCACTACAGTCCAGTCAAGGCCATTGGCAGCTCTGAGGTACGACATTTGTCACTAATTTTATGAAATGTTTCTGGATAGTAAATGTCTTTGTTGTAATTTTTTTTTCATATTCAGCGTTTGTTTGAAATCCACTGCATCCTGTGTGAAGTTTGTTGACATAAAAACCAATGAAGAAAATTCTTGTTGACTCGCAAGTCCAGACTCTGACGAAGCTGACTGCTCCTCCTGTTTCAGATGATGTACCTGGGCTCAGGCCTGTGCTGCGTGGGGGCTCTGGCCGGTCTGTCGGCTCAGGGCACCAGCCGTCTGGGGAACGCCCTGGGGATGATGGGAGTGGCCGGTGGAATCGCTGCGACGCTTGGAGCCCTCAAACCCTCTCCTGAACTGCTGTCCCAGATGTCCATGGCCATGGCAACCGGAGGAACTCTGGGTAAGACTCACAAGTACTCGCAATGTGCTTCTCCTATCTATAGTTGTAAGGACAGTAAATTTGAATCTATTCTAAGCACAAAGTCAGAACAATGCAACAAAATGGATTTAGTAAAAAAAAAAATGGCCACATTATGTATGACGTTACCACATTTCCCCAGTTTGGCACAAGGAAATTCTCTTTGACAAAAAATGGCTTCAACACAACAAGCGATAAGAGTTTGGGTTAGCACTGGGGAGCTCTCAAAGATTCGGGTAATGCAAGATGACGGTGATTGAAGGCCATGTGCCAAGAGTGTGCAGCTCTACCACCACACAGAGAGCGACCGGACTGTGATTATTGGACATTTTTCCTTTGTTGTTTATCACAAACATTTAATAGAGCCAGACTTTGGTATCACAGCTAAACTATATGAATAGTCTCCATACAGTCAGGATAAGAGTTTGCTCAGTGTTTTGAAACTAAATGAACAGACCTGGTTATAAGCTGCTCTTATCACGGTTTTGACCTAGCTTAGAATGATATTGAACAATTTTAAAAACTGAAAGGGGAGACTGACTTGAAAGCAGCCACACAGACCGACCTAAATGGACCCAAGGCGCTTTTGTCGTTCTTCTAATTATTTACAACAGAAGAATTGCTGCCTTCACTTGTGCTCGCATGCGAGGGCCCTGTTCTGTGGAAAAGTGCAAATTGTTTTTCTAATTTAAAACAGAGCATCAATCTTCCTGTCAGCAGCACCGTGTCTCTGGGGTCATTTCCCATTTTGTTCAAATACCTAATTTAGACGTACGACATTGAGCTGAACTATTTTTTTTTTCTATTCAAAACGTTTTTACTTAAGTATCACATGTTTTGAAAACTGAATGAAGGTATGTGCACAGTTTAATTGATGTCTAGGCTTTTCTTTAATTTGATTTACAGCACTTTCTGGACTATTAGGAAAAGCAGCAAATTGTTATAGTAACCACAGTGCTATGTGCTCCTACATCCTATCTGTGGGAGCGGATCCCTCTTAATATGGGCCTTGTCGAGGTTACTCACTTCAAACTCTATCATTGGCCCAAAGGTGACAATCCTCGAAGACTCTCATTTAGAGGTGGTCTGAGCAGTTTGTGGAAAAGCTGAATTGATTGTGAAGAGTGTCTATGCGTTAATTCATGCAGAGTGACTAAAGATCTACTTCAAGCTTGTGATTACCATTATGTGTGCGTGTGAAGCTCATGCAGTTGTGTTTGTGATTATTATTGTTTTTTTTTTTTTTTCAGGCATGACTATTGCAAAGCGCATTGAGATCACGGACCTACCTCAGCTGGTGGCGGCCTTCCACAGTCTCGTGGGTCTGGCCGCGGTGCTCACGTGTGTCGCAGAGTACATGATCGAGTTCCCGCACCTCGAGGCTCACCCGGCCGCTGGCATGATCAAAACTGTGGCCTACCTCGGCACTTACATCGGGGGAGTCACCTTCAGTGGCTCCCTGGTCGCCTATGGGAAACTGCAAGGTAAGCAATGTGATTTTTAATACTAGGACTCAGAGCCAACTGCACCTGTTCAAGCCAGTAGAATTCTGGTAAAAAAATATTATAATTATTATAATATAACTATCACATGCTCTTCTCTGGTGGAAAACAAAGCTCTGGTCCTAGGCTCAGTTCAGGCTTTGCAGAGACTTAAACCCATAATCTTTAATTTTATAGCAAATTCAGTCACACAGCGCTGTAAAATTGTTGTGGGCATTTGTCTCTCACTCCAGAGAGAAAGGAGTGAGGTCTGTCCTCCATAAGTCTGAAAGGTTGTTGTTTCCAGGCCTCCTGAACTCCGCTCCTCTGATGCTGCCTGGTCGACATGCCATGAACGCAGGTCTGATGGCGGCCTCTATGGGCGGCATGATCCCCTTCATGCTCACCAACAGCTACAACACAGGGATGGGCTGTCTGGTCGGAGTGTCCGGTCTCTCCACGGTCATGGTGAGCGCCGCTGTCTCGCAGCCTCTTCACAGCTTCATGTGTCTTGAATAAGGGAGAGCATGTAGTAGTTGTGTGAGGCTGGTGCTATGAGACTTGGGTGGCATCTCTGACTGCCACCCCCCTGACCCAGAAATGGATTAAAGGGTAGAAAATGGATGGATGGATGGATGTAGTAGTTGTCACGAGGTCTGTCTCACTCACAAATATATTTACATTTAGACATCAGTGAACTGTAAGCTGGTGTCTGTGTTGTATTATGAGACGCAAAGTCATTTTTGTCTCAAATAGAATGATTATAGTGTTTTAAATACTAGTGCTGTTGGTTAAACGCATTATTAACTATGTTAACCACAGCATTAACAAAGTCATTTTACCACTAAGTTTTTCAAACTAATAACGTGCAGTAGGAATTTATCATAATGGAATTACACTGTAAAAGGCAATAACAAAAGCAGAGATTGAGCAAATAATTTCTTATTCGAGGAGATAGGATTAAAATACCTCTTTCAAACCAAATCAAGGGAATTTTACAACAGGGAAAGATATGCAATTTAACTGAGGGTAACTATGATGTGATTTAATTATGATTACATATTTTAATCTTTTATTATACTAATATACAGTATACTAGTGCTGTCAAAGTATCCAGAACAACATATAAAAATCCTGGTTGGGCAACTGGGTCAATAAACGGCCAAGCTACACATGAATGGGCTATGTTTTTGATAATGGCCTACAGGATTTGAAATAATTTTGACCATCTGGAGGGTGCAGGGGTCATCCTGCTCCCTATGGACCAATGGCTCCTATGTTTTTGTTATTGCTTTTGTGTTCAAACTTCTATTTTTAGGTTGGTCGACATCTTTGTAAAGGCCTCAGACGACTGCTGTTGTGATTTAGGGCGATACACAAATGCGTTGAGTTGACCATGTGATGACGGTTCCTGGTTCCCTGTGTGCAGGGTGTCACGCTGACTATGGCCATAGGGGGCGCTGACATGCCTGTGGTTATCACGGTCCTGAATAGTTACTCTGGCTGGGCACTCTGTGCTGAAGGCTTCCTCCTGGACAACAACCTCATGACCATCGTGGGAGCGCTGATTGGCTCGTCCGGAGCCATCCTCTCCTACATCATGTGTGTGGTGAGTGTCAACGTCTACTTATTTGTTTGGCACATTTACAGTTGTCCAAAGTGCTTTGGGTGTATACACTTTTCTGTTGATACACAAAGTTGACTGTTGTACATGTAAAACAGTCAAACTCTGGTGTTAAAAGCAGAGAGTTGGAGTGGGGCGTTTTAGTTTAGTAAGTTTACTTTACCTGTGCCAGCTCATCAGTTTGAATCTTTTTTTTATCTTTTACATGCAACAAATTCACACACAATACTTTAATTCAAAATAAAAAATAACAAACTAAATTATAACATGCAGAGGTTGTAAATTGTCATTTTATATGTAATTTTACGTAAAACGGTTAGATTTGAAACCAAACAATCCCACTGACCCTCTCAGGATCTACCACAGCCCTACATCCTTCACCGTGGAGTTGACTGTCTGTGTTTTAGGCCATGAACCGCTCCCTGCCCAACGTCATCCTGGGAGGCTACGGCACCACGTCCACCGCTGGAGGGAAGCCCATGGAGATCGTGGGCACGCACACTGAGGTCAACGTGGACCAGACCATCGACATCATCAAGGAGGCCAACAGCATCATCATCACCCCAGGTAACACAGCAGAGGGTGTGAAGGCTCTGTGGGTGTGGCCTTGTCAAAGCCTGATCTTTAGGGCTGCAATGGTTGACTAAACCAAATCCTCATTGATAAAGTAATCTACTAAAAATAGGGTGAGAAATTCTCTGAATATTATGACATTAAATTTAGCTCTATAGGGAGGAGTGCTCTTCCCCCTATTTCAGGCTCCTATTACCCTAATGAGGCAGAAGAGTTTACTTTTCAATGTAAGTTTGTCACATTCATTATTTTGGGCTTAAAAATCTGTGGTTTAGTGCCCGCTATGATCCTGGTGTTTTATATTTTGACATTTGTCAATTCTCATCTGGATTGACCAATCAGTTGGCTTAATTTGTGGGTCGTGCCATTTCCCCACGGTGGGATGAATAACGGATCTGTTAACTTTAACCAAGTTTTGTTTTTACAGTTTAGGAAAAAAAATCACTGCATTTCTTCGGCAAAAAATTGACATATCTTGGTGCAGATTAAGGAACTGATCACATTGTTGGCCTTACTGATCTCCTCAAATCTTTAGAGGCTAAGCCAAATGGAGACGTTGTTTCTCTTGTCCTCTTTGGAATATGTCAGTTATTTTTAAACTTGAGCAGTTGATTTTAACCAAAACCCAGAGCGTGAATTGAATCTGACAGACTGCACCGCAGAAGTGAAGAAAACAAACTCTACTTGTCTAAACCAATCATGTTCAAAGCGCTGGGTTAACTCGTCACCACCGAACGCTGGATCTGACTCAGGAGAACGGACAGGACCGATCAGCCACCAGGGGGAGGAAGCTGCCCACGCTTTAGTTCCTGTTGAACTGAGGAAAAAAAACCTCCTTGATCTCAGTGTGTTGAACATGCACAGAAGTACAGCCATAGGCTTTCTGCACAACTGAATTAAATCAAATCAATAGTGAGGAAAATGTCAAGCGTTTGAAGGTGTGTCCACCTTTGTGTGTTCCTAATGGATCAGATGTACAAATCATATTGTCTCAACAAAGGTTAAAGTAGTTGTTCTTAGAAATATTGTCCCTTGTATGTTGCCTTTTTGTTAGGTGGAATTTAGCTGTTTTGACTAAAATTTCACAAGGAAATGGCACTTATGAATATTAATTTAGTTTCATTTAAATGCATTTAAGTCGCATGTAATAAAGTACAGTTTGTAGCTAAACCTCCGCAGGTGGATTGTATCAGTAATCTATGCTTAGGAGCTTCAATGCAATTCCCTAGCACTGCATTATTTCTTTTCTGTATTTTCTTTTCTAATACTGAAATTGGGAAGTTAATTCTTCATTCATTGACTTCACACACGCTGGAGATGAGCTCTTCATATAGCCCCAGTCGCCCTAGGACAAACTCACTCAAGCAGGGCTGCCAACCGGCCCCTCCGACCACCAATAGTTCCCTCACATGGCAGGAATAAATTTGGTATGTTCTCAGGACTGCGCTGATGATTTAGCACTTTACATCCTCGGGTCTCAATGTGGCGCCTGATAATCCAGAGGTCTCTCATCACAGCATCAACCTCTTCATCGACCTATTTATGAAAGAAATTAAATCTGACTTCATTGAAAATCCAATCCATTTTTATTGTTTTTGCCCAGTCCCCAGGCAGTGCTCCTTACAGGTTGCGCCAATTTTGTCACTTGGAAAGATCCTGTTTCTTGGCCTTTTTTTCTGCTGATCAACCTAACGTCCCAGGGGCCTCTGTGCGGTCCAACATACGGCTTCCATTAAAACAGTGAAAAGTCATACATGCGACTGAGAGCAGACAGTCCTGTTCTGTCAACAACAAAGGCATGACGACGACAAAACAGAAGGCTCGAATTTGTCTGGAGAATTTGAAAATGTTTTTTTTATTTTATTTTGACCAATAAAAAACCCGCAGAACATATTGATCTTTCACTGAACTTTTATAAGGGGTTATAGGGAGGTGAGACAAATACAGGAAAATCACTTCTTTGCACGCAGGGACTGGAGCCCACCCCGAACACACTGGTTCAGGAGAGTTGTGCTGCTTTGTGAGGCAAGAAGAACAAAACGCTGAAGCTTAGTAATGGGTTTGTTTTTATCCACCAGGACTCTCTAAAGTCCTACAGGCACTGCTCTGGATGAAAAGCAGAAATTCAAAATGTAGACATTGAGATATAAGTAAGTATATCAATGATATATTTAAAGTATCAGAATTATTAAAAATTGTTATTTGCTGATGATACCAACATATTTTATTCTAACGATAACTATAATAGTCTTATAAAGGATGTAAATCAGGAACTCACTAAACTTAAAACATGGCTGGATTTAAACAAATTATCACTCAACCTAAGCAAAACAAAAATTATCATTTTTGGCAATTACAAGGAATGTCCAGAATTATTGATAAGTATAAATTGTACTAAAATAGAAAAAGTAACAGAAATAAATTTTTTGGGAATCATAATAGACAACAAACTGAGCTGGAAATCACACATTGGACACATACAGAGAAAGATATCAAAAAACATTGCGATTATAAACAAAGCTAAGTACGTCCTTAATAATAATGCACTGAATATATTGTATTCCAGTCTAATACTGTCATTCTTAACTTATGGAATCGAGGTCTGGGGTAATAATTATAAAAGTTCACTCCATCCCCTTGTAATACTCCAAAAACGAGCAATCAGAACTATTCATAAAGCTGGTTACCTCGAACACACAAACGTATTGTTTTTACAAAGTAACATGTTTAAACTCATGGATTTAATAGATTTTTACACTGTACAGTTAGTATATAAAGCTAACCAGGCTCAATTACCAGCAAATATTCAAAAACTATTCATAAAAAGAGATGACTGTTACAATTTAAGGGGATGTGGCCAACTTAACGTACCAGCCATTCGTTCCACGAGGAAAAGTATGTGTGTGTGTGTGTGGTGTCAAGCTCTGGAATAAACTGGGAGCCCAACTCAAGCGGTGCTCATCCATATATCAATTCAAATCAAAGTATAAACAACTCATATTGTCCAAGTACAGGACGGAGGAATATCACTGAGTGTGGAAATAGAAATAACTGCAGAGTAATCTATTTATGAGGTATTACTGTAACTGACAAACTAAAAATGAAGTATTACTGTTTATCTACTTGGCCATACTGAGCTCATGTAGCTATGCAGAAGTGAAAAAAAAAAAATAATAATAATAATAATAATAATGATAATATATATGTATACGCTTATGTATATAGTGTATATAGGGTGATGCATAACCTGTATATTGTTTTTGTTGTTGTTCGTTTTCTCTTCTTCACATATCTCTTATGTACTAGCTATGTGATTCTGAAGTTAAAGCTCTATATTAATGTATTGAATGTATCAAATTCTTCAGTACACAAGGGGTAGGTGCAAATAAGCTTAAGCTTCTGCCTACTCCTTTTGAGCATCATATCCACGCTATTTATTTATTTAATTATTTACGTATTTACTTACGCCTATCTATTTTTTTTTGGCTTTGATTACTGTGCTGAACTTTGTATATAAGTAGAACTGTGTGGAACTCAGATGCTCAAATAAAAAAGATGAATTGAATTGAATTGAAATTGTATATTATGTTATATATTATGCTGTATGTTATTCTTTATTCAAGGCTAGGTTTAAAACAGTCCTCTTTAGTTTAGCATATGGCTAGGAAGGTAAGACTCAGGGAAGGCTAAACTCCTCAGACTGTCAGTCAAGCTGCATAGGGAGCCCCCTGCTGGAGAAGTATGGTAACTTGAGCACTATCCTCTCCTCCTTCCTACTTTATCTGTTTAGCATTTTTAGGATTCTGACTGTAGTTTGTTCATTGCTATTCACCCGTTGTCCCATTGTCTGTTTCATGGTACGATGACGGGATCTCTGAGCCTGGCCTCTTCCATCTACACCTGCGGACTGCCCCGCCTGACCCGCCTGGGAGTGCTTCAGTCCTGCACCGGACCTGTCCACGTTCAGCGGCCACTGGTCCACGTCCTGTAGCTAGCTTAGGTCCTGGATCATTAGTCTGTCCGTCCGGAGGAGCGGATCCCTTTCTCATATGGGTCTCCCTCCCTGTGGGTTTCCCTAGTTCTCCTCCAAGGTTTCTCACTTTTTCCCACTGGGTTTTTTAAGAGTTGTTCCTTGTGGATGCAGGAGGGTCTTGTTGGACAGTTAGTGTCCAACAGAAAGGATTGGTGATGATCAGGACACTTTAGCATTCTACAACATGTATGGACATTTTCTTCTGTGTGTGCTTTATATTCTTCATGTGTTTTAACTGTTGATTCTCTGACCTGTGTTGGTGATTTCAATGGTTTTGTTAAGTCTCTGAGATGACTTCTGTTGTGACCTAGGGCTATACAAGAATAAATTGTATTGTATTGTATTGTGTATGATGTGACTGATGATATTACTGATGATGTGACTGATGATGTGACTGATGATGTGACTGATGATGTGACTGATATTACTGATGATGTGACTGATGATGTGACTGATGATGTGACTGATGATGTGACTGTTACTGATGATGAGACTGATGATGTGACTGATGATGTGACTGATGATGTGACTGATGATGTTACTGATGATGTGACTGATGATGTGACTGATGATGTGACTGATGATGTGACTGATGATGTGACTGATGATGTGACTGATGATGTTAATGATGATGTTACTGATGATGTTACTGATGATGTGACTGATGTGACTGATGATGTGACTGATGATGTTACTGATGATGTGACTGATGATGTGACTGATGATGTGACTAATGATGTTACTGATGATGTGACTGATGATGTGACTGATGATATGACTGATGATATTACTGATGATGTTACTGATGATGTGACTGATGATGTTACTGATGATGTTACTGATGATGTGACTGATGATATGACTGATGATGTGACTAATGATGTTACTGATGATGTGACTGATGATATGACTGATGATAATACTGATGATGTGACTGATGATGTGACTGATGATGTGACTGATGATGTGACTGATGATGTGACTGATGATGTGACTGATGATGTGACTGATGATGTGACTGATGATGTGACTGATGATGTGACTGATGATGTTACTGATGATGTGACTGATGATGTGACTGATGTTACTGATGATGTGACTGATGATGTGACTGATGATGTTACTGATGATGTGACTGATGATGTGACTGATGATGTGACTGATGATGTGACTGATGATATGACTGATGATATGACTGATGATGTTACTGATGATGTGACTGATGATGTGACTGATGATGTTACTGATGATGTTACTGATGATGTGACTGATGTTACTGATGATGTGACTGATGATATTACTGATGATGTTACTGATGATGTGACTGATGATGTTACTGATGATGTGACTGATGTTACTGATGATGTGACTGATGATATTACTGATGATATTACTGATGATGTGACTGATGATGTGACTGATGATGTTACTGATGATGTGACTGATGATGTTACTGATGATGTAACTGATGATGTGACTGATGATGTGACTGATGATGTGACTGATGATGTGACTGATGATGTGACTGATGATGTGACTGATGATGTGACTGATGATGTGACTGATGATGTTACTGATGATGTTACTGATGATGTGACTGATGATGTGACTGATGATATTACTGATGATGTGACTGATGATGTGACTGATGATGTGACTGATGATGTGACTGATGATGTGACTGATGATGTGACTGATGATGTGACTGATATTACTGATGATGTGACTGATGATGTGACTGATGATGTGACTGATGATGTGACTGATGATGTTACTGATGATGAGACTGATGATGTGACTGATGATGTGACTGATGATGTTACTGATGATGTTACTGATGATGTGACTGATGATGTGACTGATGATGTGACTGATGATGTTACTGATGATGTTACTGATGATGTTACTGATGATGTTACTGATGATGTTACTGATGTGACTGATGATGTGACTGATGATGTGACTGATGATGTGACTGATGATGTGACTGATATTACTGATGATGTGACTGATGATATTACTGATGTGACTGATGGTGTTATTGATGATTTGACTGATGTGACTGATGATTTGACTGATGGTGTTACTGATGATTTGACTGATGTGACTGATGATTTGACTGATGGTGTGACTGATGATGTGACTGATGATGTGACTGATGATGTGACTGATGATGTGACTGATATGACTGATGATGTGACTGATGATATTACTGATGATGTTACTGATGATGTGACTGATGATGTGACTGATGATGTGACTGATGATGTTACTGATGATGTGACTGATGATGTGACTGATGATGTGACTGATGATGTTACTGGGCTGCACGGTGGCTGAGTGGATAGCACTCTCGCCTCTCAGCAAGAAGGTCCTGGGTTCGAATCCCGGTTGGACCAGGGCCTTTCTGAGAGGAGTTTGCATGTTTTCCCCGTGTCTGCGTAGGTTTCCTCCGGGTGCTCCGGTTTCCCCTACCACTAAAAATATGTACAATAGGTCTGGCATGTGCCTCCTGTACTGGCGACCCCACTCCCAAAAATCACAATTGTAAACCGCTTTGAGACTCCGATGTGCAGTGAAAAGGCGGTATATAAATAAAGATTACTTACTTACTACTTACTGATGATGTTACTGATGATGTAACTGATGATGTGACTGATGATGTGACTGATATTACTGATGATGTGACTGATGATGTTATTGATGATTTGACTGATGTGACTGATGATTTATCTGATGGTGTTACTGATGATTTGACTGATGTGACTGATGATTTGACTGATGGTGTTACTGATGATTTGACTGATTTGACTGATGTGACTGATGATTTGACTGATGGTGTGACTGATGATGTGACTGATGATGTGACTGATGATGTGACTGATGATGTGACTGATGTGACTGATGATGTTACTGATGATGTGACTGATGATGTGACTGATGATGTTACTGATGATGTGACTGATGATATGACTGATGATGTTACTGATGATGTGACTGATGATGTGACTGAAGATGTGACTGAAGATGTGTGACTGATGATTTATCTGATGGTGTTACTGATGATTTGACTGATGTGACTGATGACTTGACTGATGGTGTTACTGATGATTTGACTGATGGTGTTACTGATGATTTGACTGATGGTGTTACTGATGATTTGACTGATGGTGTTACTGATGATTTGACTGATGGTGTTACTGATGATTTGACTGATGATGTTATTGATGTGTTGCAGGTTGTACATTTCCAAAGGAGCTTCAGTGGATCAAAGAGGAGGAGACCTGTTGTCTACACCACTGCACTGGGCTGTGAGGTCAGAGATCACACTTAGGTCAGAGGTCACTGTGAGGTCAGAGGTCACTGTGAGGTCAGCGGTCACACTGTGAAGTCAGAGGTCACTGTGAGGTCAGAGGTCATTGATTTGGGCTCAGACCTGGACCATGAAACTCAGACAGCCCCCTGGTGACTCACAGTAACATGTCTCTCTCACCCCCTGGTGACTCACAGTAACATGTCTCTCTCTCTCCCTGGTGACTCACAGTAACATGTCTCTCTCACCCCCTGGTGACTCACAGTAACATGTCTCTCTCTCTCCACCTGGTGACTCACAGTAACATGTCTCTCTCTCCCCCTGGTGACTCACTGTAACATGTCTCTCTCTCTCCCTGGTGACTCACAGTAACATGTCTCTCTCACCCCCTGGTGACTCACAGTAACATGTCTCTCTCTCCCCCTGGTGACTCACAGTAACATGTCTCTCTCTCTCCCCCTGGTGACTCACAGTAACATGTCTCTCTCTCTCCCTGGTGACTCACAGTAACATGTCTCTCTCTCACCCCCTGGTGACTCACAGTAACATGTCTCTCTCTCCACCTGGTGACTCACAGTAACATGTCTCTCTCCCCCTGGTGACTCACAGTAACATGTCTCTCTCTCCCCCTGGTGACTCACAGTAACATGTCTCTCTCTCCCCCTGGTGACTCACAGTAACATGTCTCTCTCTCTCCCCCTGGTGACTCACAGTAACATGTCTCTCTCTCTCCCCCTGGTGACTCACAGTAACATGTCTCTCTCCCCCTGGTGACTCACAGTAACATGTCTCTCTCCCCCTGGTGACTCACAGTAACATGTCTCTCTCGCCCCCTGGTGACTCACAGTAACATGTCTCTCTCCCCCTGGTGACTCACAGTAACATGTCTCTCTCCCTCTGGTGACTCACAGTAACATGTCTCTCTCCCCCTGGTGACTCACAGTAACATGTCTCTCTCTCTCTCCACCTGGTGACTCACAGTAACATGTCTCTCTCTCTCCCCCTGGTGACTCACAGTAACATGTCTCTCTCCCCCTGGTGACTCACAGTAACATGTCTCTCTCCCCCTGGTGACTCACAGTAACATGTCTCTCTCTCCACCTGGTGACTCACAGTAACATGTCTCTCTCCCCCTGGTGACTCACAGTAACATGTCTCTTTCCCCCCCTGGTGACTCACAGTAACATGTCTCTCTCCCCCTGGTGACTCACAGTAACATGTCTCTCTCTCTCTCCACCTGGTGACTCACAGTAACATGTCTCTCTCCCCCTGGTGACTCACAGTAACATGTCTCTCTCCCCCTGGTGACTCACAGTAACATGTCTCTCTCTCTCTCCACCTGGTGACTCACAGTAACATGTCTCTCTCTCTCCACCTGGTGACTCACAGTAACATGTCTCTCTCTCTCCCCCTGGTGACTCACAGTAACATGTCTCTCTCTCTCCCCCTGGTGACTCACAGTAACATGTCTCTCTCTCTCTCCACCTGGTGACTCACTGTAACATGTCTCTCTCTCTCCCCCTGGTGACTCACAGTAACATGTCTCTCTCGCCCTCTGGTGACTCACAGTAACATGTCTCTCTCTCTCCCTCTGGTGACTCACAGTAACATGTCTCTCTCTCCCCCTGGTGACTCACAGTAACATGTCTCTCTCTCTCCACCTGGTGACTCACAGTAACATGTCTCTCTCCCCCTGGTGACTCACAGTAACATGTCTCTCTCCCCCTGGTGACTCACAGTAACATGTCTCTCTCTCTCTCCACCTGGTGACTCACAGTAACATGTCTCTCTCTCTCTCCACCTGGTGACTCACAGTAACATGTCTCTCTCCCCCTGGTGACTCACAGTAACATGTCTCTCTCCACCTGGTGACTCACAGTAACATGTCTCTCTCCACCTGGTGACTCACAGTAACATGTCTCTCTCCACCTGGTGACTCACAGTAACATGTCTCTCTCTCTCCCCCTGGTGACTCACAGTAACATGTCTCTCTCTCCCCCTGGTGACTCACAGTAACATGTCTCTCTCGCTCTCTGGTGACTCACAGTAACATGTCTCTCTCTCTCCACCTGGTGACTCACAGTAACATGTCTCTCTCTCTCCACCTGGTGACTCACAGTAACATGTCTCTCTCTCTCCACCTGGTGACTCACAGTAACATGTCTCTCTCCCCCTGGTGACTCACAGTAACATGTCTCTCTCCCCCTGGTGACTCACAGTAACATGTCTCTCTCTCTCTCCACCTGGTGACTCACAGTAACATGTCTCTCTCGCCCTCTGGTGACTCACAGTAACATGTCTCTCTCCCCCTGGTGACTCACAGTAACATGTCTCTCTCTCTCCCCCTGGTGACTCACAGTAACATGTCTCTCTCTCCCCCTGGTGACTCACAGTAACATGTCTCTCTCCCCCTGGTGACTCACTGTAACAGTCTCTCTCTCTCCCCCTGGTGACTCACAGTAACATGTCTCTCTCGCCCCCTGGTGACTCACAGTAACATGTCTCTCTCGCCCTCTGGTGACTCACAGTAACATGTCTCTCTCTCTCCCCCTGGTGACTCACTGTAACATGTCTCTCTCTCTCCCCCTGGTGACTCACAGTAACATGTCTCTCTCTCCCCCTGGTGACTCACAGTAACATGTCTCTCTCCACCTGGTGACTCACAGTAACATGTCTCTCTCTCTCCCCCTGGTGACTCACTGTAACATGTATCTCTCTCTCCCTGGTGACTCACAGTAACATGTCTCTCTCTCCCCCTGGTGACTCACAGTAACATGTCTCTCTCCACCTGGTGACTCACAGTAACATGTCTCTCTCTCTCCCCCTGGTGACTCACAGTAACATGTCTCTCTCTCCCCCTGGTGACTCACAGTAACATGTCTCTCTCGCTCTCTGGTGACTCACAGTAACATGTCTCTCTCTCTCCACCTGGTGACTCACAGTAACATGTCTCTCTCTCTCCACCTGGTGACTCACAGTAACATGTCTCTCTCTCTCCACCTGGTGACTCACAGTAACATGTCTCTCTCCCCCTGGTGACTCACAGTAACATGTCTCTCTCCCCCTGGTGACTCACAGTAACATGTCTCTCTCTCTCTCCACCTGGTGACTCACAGTAACATGTCTCTCTCGCCCTCTGGTGACTCACAGTAACATGTCTCTCTCCCCCTGGTGACTCACAGTAACATGTCTCTCTCTCTCCCCCTGGTGACTCACAGTAACATGTCTCTCTCTCCCCCTGGTGACTCACAGTAACATGTCTCTCTCCCCCTGGTGACTCACTGTAACATGTCTCTCTCTCTCCCCCTGGTGACTCACAGTAACATGTCTCTCTCGCCCCCTGGTGACTCACAGTAACATGTCTCTCTCGCCCTCTGGTGACTCACAGTAACATGTCTCTCTCTCTCCCCCTGGTGACTCACTGTAACATGTCTCTCTCTCTCCCCCTGGTGACTCACAGTAACATGTCTCTCTCTCCCCCTGGTGACTCACAGTAACATGTCTCTCTCTCCCCCTGGTGACTCACAGTAACATGTCTCTCTCTCTCTCCACCTGGTGACTCACAGTAACATGTCTCTCTCTCCCCCTGGTGACTCACAGTAACATGTCTCTCTCCCCCTGGTGACTCACAGTAACATGTCTCTCTCCACCTGGTGACTCACAGTAACATGTCTCTCTCCACCTGGTGACTCACAGTAACATGTCTCTCTCCACCTGGTGACTCACAGTAACATGTCTCTCTCTCTCCCCCTGGTGACTCACAGTAACATGTCTCTCTCTCCCCCTGGTGACTCACAGTAACATGTCTCTCTCGCTCTCTGGTGACTCACAGTAACATGTCTCTCTCTCTCCACCTGGTGACTCACAGTAACATGTCTCTCTCTCTCCACCTGGTGACTCACAGTAACATGTCTCTCTCTCTCCACCTGGTGACTCACAGTAACATGTCTCTCTCCCCCTGGTGACTCACAGTAACATGTCTCTCTCCCCCTGGTGACTCACAGTAACATGTCTCTCTCTCTCTCCACCTGGTGACTCACAGTAACATGTCTCTCTCGCCCTCTGGTGACTCACAGTAACATGTCTCTCTCCCCCTGGTGACTCACAGTAACATGTCTCTCTCTCTCCCCCTGGTGACTCACAGTAACATGTCTCTCTCTCCCCCTGGTGACTCACAGTAACATGTCTCTCTCCCCCTGGTGACTCACTGTAACATGTCTCTCTCTCTCCCCCTGGTGACTCACAGTAACATGTCTCTCTCGCCCCCTGGTGACTCACAGTAACATGTCTCTCTCGCCCTCTGGTGACTCACAGTAACATGTCTCTCTCTCTCCCCCTGGTGACTCACTGTAACATGTCTCTCTCTCTCCCCCTGGTGACTCACAGTAACATGTCTCTCTCTCCCCCTGGTGACTCACAGTAACATGTCTCTCTCTCTCCCCCTGGTGACTCACTGTAACATGTTCTCTCTCTCTCCCTGGTGACTCACAGTAACATGTCTCTCTCTCCCCCTGGTGACTCACAGTAACATGTCTCTCTCCACCTGGTGACTCACAGTAACATGTCTCTCTCTCTCCCCCTGGTGACTCACAGTAACATGTCTCTCTCTCCCCCTGGTGACTCACAGTAACATGTCTCTCTCGCTCTCTGGTGACTCACAGTAACATGTCTCTCTCTCTCCACCTGGTGACTCACAGTAACATGTCTCTCTCTCTCCACCTGGTGACTCACAGTAACATGTCTCTCTCTCTCCACCTGGTGACTCACAGTAACATGTCTCTCTCCCCCTGGTGACTCACAGTAACATGTCTCTCTCCCCCTGGTGACTCACAGTAACATGTCTCTCTCTCTCCCCTGGTGACTCACAGTAACATGTCTCTCTCCCCTCTGGTGACTCACGTCACAGTACATGTCTCTCTCTCTCCCCCTGGTGACTCACAGTAACATGTCTCTCTCCCCTGGTGACTCACAGTAACCACTGTAACATGTCTCTCTCTCCCCTGGTGACTCACAGTAACATGTCTCTCTCCCCCTGGGACTCCGTACTCTCTCTCCCCCTGGTGACTCACGACATTCCCTGGTCAGTAACATGTCTCTCTCTCCCCCTGGTGACTCACAGTAACATGTCTCTCTCTCCCCTGGTGACTCACAGTAACATGTCTCTCTCTCTCCCCCTGGTGACTCACAGTAACATGTCTCTCTCTCTCCCCCTGGTGACTCACAGTAACATGTCTCTCTCCCCCTGGTGACTCACAGTAACATGTCTCTCTCTCCCCCTGGTGACTCACAGTAACACATGTCTCTCTCTCCTGGTGACTCACAGTAACATGTTCTCTCTCTCCCCCTGGTGACTCACAGTAACATGTCTCTCTCTCCCCCTGGTGACTCACAGTAACATGTCTCTCTCGCTCTCCTGGTGACTCACAGTAACATGTCTCTCTCTCTCCACCTGGTGACTCACAGTAACATGTCTCTCTCTCCCCTGGTGACTCACAGTAACATGTCTCTCTCTCCCCCTGGTGACTCACAGTAACATGTCTCTCTCTCTCCCTGGTGACTCACAGTAACATGTCTCTCTCTCTCCCCCTGGTGACTCACAGTAACATGTCTCTCTCTCCCCCTGGTGACTCACAGTAACATGTCTCTCTCTCTCCCCCTGGTGACTCACAGTAACATGTCTCTCTCCCCCTGGTGACTCACAGTAACATGTCTCTCTCGCCCTCTGGTGACTCACAGTAACATGTCTCTCTCTCTCCCCCTGGTGACTCACAGTAACAATGTCTCTCTCTCCCCCTGGTGACTCACAGTAACATGTCTCTCTCGCTCTCTGGTGACTCACAGTAACATGTCTCTCTCTCCCCCTGGTGACTCACAGTAACATGTCTCTCTCTCCCCCTGGTGACTCACAGTAACATGTCTCTCTCTCCCCCTGGTGACTCACAGTAACATGTCTCTCTCTCCCCCTGGTGACTCACAGTAACATGTCTCTCTCCCCCTGGTGACTCACAGTAACATGTCTCTCTCGCCCCCTGGTGACTCACAGTAACATGTCTCTCTCCACCTGGTGACTCACAGTAACATGTCTCTCTCTCTCCCCCTGGTGACTCACAGTAACATGTCTCTCTCTCCCCCTGGTGACTCACAGTAACATGTCTCTCTCTCCCCCTGGTGACTCACAGTAACATGTCTCTCTCGCTCTCTGGTGACTCACAGTAACATGTCTCTCTCTCCCCCTGGTGACTCACAGTAACATGTCTCTCTCTCCCCCTGGTGACTCACAGTAACATGTCTCTCTCCCCCTGGTGACTCACAGTAACATGTCTCTCTCGCCCCCTGGTGACTCACAGTAACATGTCTCTCTCCACCTGGTGACTCACAGTAACATGTCTCTCTCTCTCCCCCTGGTGACTCACAGTAACATGTCTCTCTCTCTCTCCACCTGGTGACTCACAGTAACATGTCTCTCTCTCTCCCCCTGGTGACTCACAGTAACATGTCTCTCTCGCCCCCTGGTGACTCACAGTAACATGTCTCTCTCCACCTGGTGACTCACAGTAACATGTCTCTCTCTCTCCCCCTGGTGACTCACAGTAACATGTCTTTCTCTCCCCCTGGTGACTCACAGTAACATGTCTCTCTCTCCCCCTGGTGACTCACAGTAACATGTCTCTCTCTCTCCACCTGGTGACTCACAGTAACATGTCTCTCTCTCTCCACCTGGTGACTCACAGTAACATGTCTCTCTCTCTCCACCTGGTGACTCACAGTAACATGTCTCTCTCTCCCCCTGGTGACTCACAGTAACATGTCTCTCTCTCCCCCTGGTGACTCACAGTAACATGTCTCTCTCTCTCCCCCTGGTGACTCACAGTAACATGTATCTCTCTCTCCCTGGTGACTCACAGTAACATGTCTCTCTCTCCCCCTGGTGACTCACAGTAACATGTCTCTCTCTCCCCCTGGTGACTCACAGTAACATGTCTCTCTCGCTCTCTGGTGACTCACAGTAACATGTCTCTCTCTCCCCCTGGTGACTCACAGTAACATGTCTCTCTCTCTCCCCCTGGTGACTCACAGTAACATGTCTCTCTCTCCCCCTGGTGACTCACAGTAACATGTCTCTCTCTCCCCCTGGTGACTCACAGTAACATGTCTCTCTCTCCCCCTGGTGACTCACAGTAACATGTCTCTCTCTCCCCCTGGTGACTCACAGTAACATGTCTCTCTCTCTCCCCCTGGTGACTCACAGTAACATGTCTCTCTCTCCCCCTGGTGACTCACAGTAACATGTCTCTCTCCCCCTGGTGACTCACAGTAACATGTCTCTCTCGCCCCCTGGTGACTCACAGTAACATGTCTCTCTCGCCCTCTGGTGACTCACAGTAACATGTCTCTCTCTCTCCCCCTGGTGACTCACAGTAACATGTCTCTCTCTCCCCCTGGTGACTCACAGTAACATGTCTCTCTCTCCCCCTGGTGACTCACAGTAACATGTCTCTCTCTCCCCCTGGTGACTCACAGTAACATGTCTCTCTCTCCCCCTGGTGACTCACAGTAACATGTCTCTCTCTCTCTCCACCTGGTGACTCACAGTAACATGTCTCTCTCGCTCTCTGGTGACTCACAGTAACATGTCTCTCTCTCCCCCTGGTGACTCACAGTAACATGTCTCTCTCTCCCCCTGGTGACTCACAGTAACATGTCTCTCTCCCTCTGGTGACTCACAGTAACATGTCTCTCTCTCCCCCTGGTGACTCACAGTAACATGTCTCTCTCTCCCCCTGGTGACTCACAGTAACATGTCTCTCTCTCCCCCTGGTGACTCACAGTAACATGTCTCTCTCTCCCCCTGGTGACTCACAGTAACATGTCTCTCTCTCCCCCTGGTGACTCACAGTAACATGTCTCTCTCGCTCTCTGGTGACTCACAGTAACATGTCTCTCTCTCCCCCTGGTGACTCACAGTAACATGTCTCTCTCTCCCCCTGGTGACTCACAGTAACATGTCTCTCTCTCCCCCTGGTGACTCACAGTAACATGTCTCTCTCTCCCCCTGGTGACTCACAGTAACATGTCTCTCTCCCCCTGGTGACTCACAGTAACATGTCTCTCTCTCCCCCTGGTGACTCACAGTAACATGTCTCTCTCCCCCTGGTGACTCACAGTAACATGTCTCTCTCGCCCCCTGGTGACTCACAGTAACATGTCTCTCTCGCCCTCTGGTGGCAGACAGGGGCACCTGCAGATGGTGATCCAGTTGATGAGATTTGGTGCAGATCCGACCATCGCAGACGGAGAAGGATACCGTGCTCTGCACCTCGCCATTCTGTTCCAACACATGGCTATAGCTGCCTACCTCATGGCTAAAGGACAGGTGAGGCTGTCAGACTGTATAACGAACACTAGCTCATGGCTAAAGGGCAGGTGAGGCTGTCAGACTGTATAACGAACACTAGCTCATGGCTAAAGGGCAGGTGAGGCTGTCAGACTGTATAACGAACACTAGCTCATGGCTAAAGGGCAGGTGAGGCTGTCAGACTGTATAACGAACATTAGCTCATGGCTAAAGGGCAGGTGAGGCTGTCAGACTGTATAACGAACACTAGCTCATGGCTAAAGGGCAGGTGAGGCTGTCAGACTGTATAACGAACACTAGCTCATGGCTAAAGGACAGGTGAGGCTGTCAGACTGTATAACGAACACTAGCTCATGGCTAAAGGACAGGTGAGGCTGTCAGACTGTATAACGAACACTAGCTCATGGCTAAAGGGCAGGTGAGGCTGTCAGACTGTATAACGAACACTAGCTCATGGCTAAAGGGCAGGTGAGGCTGTCAGACTGTATAACGAACACTAGCTCATGGCTAAAGGACAGGTGAGGCTGTCAGACTGTATAACGAACACTAGCTCATGGCTAAAGGGCAGGTGAGGCTGTCAGACTGTATAACGAACATTAGCTCATGGCTAAAGGACAGGTGAGGCTGTCAGACTGTATAACGAACACTAGCTCATGGCTAAAGGACAGGTGAGGCTGTCAGACTGTATAACGAACACTAGCTCATGGCTAAAGGACAGGTGAGGCTGTCAGACTGTATAACGAACACTAGCTCATGGCTAAAGGACAGGTGAGGCTGTCAGACTGTATAACGAACACTAGCTCATGGCTAAAGGGCAGGTGAGGCTGTCAGACTGTATAACGAACACTAGCTCATGGCTAAAGGACAGGTGAGGCTGTCAGACTGTATAACGAACACTAGCTCATGGCTAAAGGACAGGTGAGGCTGTCAGACTGTATAACGAACACTAGCTCATGGCTAAAGGACAGGTGAGGCTGTCAGACTGTATAACGAACACTAGCTCATGGCTAAAGGGCAGGTGAGGCTGTCAGACTGTATAACGAACACTAGCTCATGGCTAAAGGGCAGGTGAGGCTGTCAGACTGTATAACGAACACAGGTGAGGCTGTCAGACTGTATAACGAACACTAAGACTCTTCCAGTGTACACCAGAGATCCTGCCACATGATTATTATTGTTATTAGTATTTTTGTTATCATTATTATTATTACTTACTGTGCTTCTGTGGCTGCAGTTCCTGATGGTGTAAAAACATCTTCACGTCTTTTTAATAAAACATAAAACTATTTTGTGTTTTTCTACAGGAAGTGGATTCTCCAGACGCCAACGGACTCACTCCTCTGATGCTGGCAGCTCAAAAGATCATAGGGTAATGTGTGTGTCTGTGTGTGTCTGTGTCTGTGTGTGTGTCTGTGTGTGTCTGTGTCTGTGTCTGTGTGTGTCTGTGTGTGTCTGTGTCTGTGTGTGTGTCTGTGTGTGTCTGTGTCTGTGTGTGTGTCTGTGTCTGTGTCTGAGGCTGTAGACCCAGGACTGAGGCTGTAGACCCAGGACTGAGGCTGTAGACCCAGGACTGAGGCCGTAGACCCAGGACTGAGGCTGTAGACCCAGGACTGAGGCTGTAGACCCAGGACTGAGGCTGTAGACCCAGGACTGAGGCTGTAGACCCAGGACTGAGGCTGTAGACCCAGGACTGAGGCCGTAGACCCAGGACTGAGGCCGTAGACCCAGGACTGAGGCCGTAGACCCAGGACTGAGGCTGTAGACCCAGGTCTGAGGCTGTAGACCCAGGACTGAGGCTGTAGACCCAGGACTGAGGCCATAGACCCAGGACTGAGGCTGTAGACCCAGGACTGACGCCATAGACCCAGGACTGAGGCTGTAGACCCAGGACTGACGCCATAGACCCAGGACTGAGGCTGTAGACCCAGGACTGAGGCTGTAGACCCAGGACTGACGCCATAGACCCAGGACTGAGGCTGTAGACCCAGGACTGACGCCATAGACCCAGGACTGAGGCTGTAGACCCAGGACTGAGGCCATAGACCCAGGACTGAGGCTGTAGACCCAGGACTGAGGCCATAGACCCAGGACTGAGGCTGTAGACCCAGGACTGAGGCCATAGACCCAGGACTGAGGCTGTAGACCCAGGACTGAGGCCATAGACCCAGGACTGAGGCTGTAGACCCAGGACTGAGGCTGTAGACCCAGGACTGAGGCCATAGACCCAGGACTGAGGCTGTAGACCCAGGACTGAGGCCATAGACCCAGGACTGAGGCTGTAGACCCAGGACTGAGGCTGTAGACCCAGGACTGAGGCCATAGACCCAGGACTGAGGCTGTAGACCCAGGTCTGACGCCATAGACCCAGGACTGAGGCTGTAGACCCAGGACTGAGGCCATAGACCCAGGACTGAGGCTGTAGACCCAGGACTGAGGCCATAGACCCAGGACTGAGGCTGTAGACCCAGGACTGAGGCCATAGACCCAGGACTGAGGCTGTAGACCCAGGTCTGACGCCATAGACCCAGGACTGAGGCTGTAGACCCAGGACTGAGGCCATAGACCCAGGACTGAGGCTGTAGACCCAGGACTGAGGCCATAGACCCAGGACTGAGGCTGTAGACCCAGGACTGAGGCCATAGACCCAGGACTGAGGCTGTAGACCCAGGTCTGAGGCCATAGACCCAGGACTGAGGCTGTAGACCCAGGACTGAGGCTGTAGACCCAGGACTGAGGCTGTAGACCCAGGACTGAGGCTGTAGACCCAGGTCTGAGGCCATAGACCCAGGACTGAGGCTGTAGACCCAGGACTGAGGCCATAGACCCAGGACTGAGGCTGTAGACCCAGGTCTGAGGCCATAGACCCAGGACTGAGGCTGTAGACCCAGGACTGAGGCTGTAGACCCAGGACTGAGGCTGTAGACCCAGGACTGAGGCTGTAGACCCAGGACTGAGGCTGTAGACCCAGGTCTGAGGCCATAGACCCAGGACTGAGGCTGTAGACCCAGGACTGAGGCCATAGACCCAGGACTGAGGCTGTAGACCCAGGTCTGAGGCCATAGACCCAGGACTGAGGCTGTAGACCCAGGACTGAGGCTGTAGACCCAGGACTGAGGCTGTAGACCCAGGACTGAGGCTGTAGACCCAGGTCTGAGGCCATAGACCCAGGACTGAGGCTGTAGACCCAGGACTGAGGCTGTAGACCCAGGACTGAGGCTGTAGACCCAGGTCTGAGGCCATAGACCCAGGACTGAGGCTGTAGACCCAGGACTGAGGCTGTAGACCCAGGACTGAGGCTGTAGACCCAGGACTGAGGCTGTAGACCCAGGTCTGAGGCCATAGACCCAGGACTGAGGCTGTAGACCCAGGACTGAGGCCATAGACCCAGGACTGAGGCTGTAGACCCAGGACTGAGGCTGTAGACCCAGGACTGAGGCCATAGACCCAGGACTGAGACTGTAGACCCAGGACTGAGGCTGTAGACCCAGGACTGAGGCTGTAGACCCAGGACTGAGGCTGTAGACCCAGGACTGAGGCTGTAGACCCAGGACTGAGGCTGTAGACCCAGGACTGGAGCCGTAGACCCAGGACTGAGGCTGTAGACCCAGGACTGAGGCTGTAGACCCAGGACTGAGGCTGTAGACCCAGGACTGAGGCTGTAGACCCAGGACTGAGGCTGTAGACCCAGGACTGAGGCTGTAGACCCAGGTCTGAGGCCATAGACCCAGGACTGAGGCTGTAGACCCAGGACTGAGGCTGTAGACCCAGGACTGAGGCTGTAGACCCAGGACTGAGGCCATAGACCCAGGACTGAGACTGTAGACCCAGGACTGAGGCTGTAGACCCAGGACTGAGGCTGTAGACCCAGGACTGAGGCTGTAGACCCAGGACTGAGGCTGTAGACCCAGGACTGAGGCTGTAGACCCAGGACTGGAGCCGTAGACCCAGGACTGAGGCTGTAGACCCAGGACTGAGGCTGTAGACCCAGGACTGAGGCTGTAGACCCAGGACTGAGGCTGTAGACCCAGGACTGAGGCTGTAGACCCAGGACTGAGGCTGTAGACCCAGGTCTGAGGCCATAGACCCAGGACTGAGGCTGTAGACCCAGGACTGAGGCTGTAGACCCAGGACTGAGGCTGTAGACCCAGGACTGAGGCTGTAGACCCAGGACTGAGGCTGTAGACCCAGGACTGAGGCTGTAGACCCAGGACTGTTGCTGTAGACCCAGGACTGAGGCTGTAGACCCAGGACTGAGGCTGTAGACCCAGGACTGATGCTGTAGACCCAGGACTGAGGCTGTAGACCCAGGACTGAGGCTGTAGACCCAGGACTGAGGCTGTAGACCCAGGACTGAGGCCGTAGACCCAGGACTGAGGCTGTAGACCCAGGACTGAGGCTGTAGACCCAGGACTGAGGCCGTAGATCCAGGACTGAGGCTGTAGACCCAGGACTGAGGCTGTAGACCCAGGACTGAGGCTGTAGACCCAGGACTGAGGCTGTAGACCCAGGACTGAGGCTGTAGACCCAGGACTGAGGCTGTAGACCCAGGACGGAGGCTGTAGACCCAGGACTGAGGCTGTAGACCCAGGACTGAGGCTGTAGACCCAGGACTGAGGCTGTAGACCCAGGACTGAGGCTGTAGACCCAGGACTGAGGCTGTAGATCCAGGACTGAGGCTGTAGACCCAGGACTGAGGCTGTAGACCCAGGACTGAGGCTGTAGACCCAGGTCTGAGGCTGTAGACCCAGGACTGAGGCTGTAGACCCAGGACTGAGGCCGTAGACCCAGGACTGAGGCTGTAGACCCAGGACTGAGGCTGTAGACCCAGGACTGAGGCTGTAGACCCAGGACTGAGGCCGTAGACCCAGGACTGAGGCTGTAGACCCAGGACTGAGGCTGTAGACCCAGGACTGAGGCTGTAGACCCACGACTGAGGCTGTAGACCCAGGTCTGAGGCCATAGACCCAGGACTGAGGCTGTAGACCCAGGACTGAGGCTGTAGACCCAGGACTGAGGCTGTAGACCCAGGACTGAGGCTGTAGACCCAGGACTGAGGCTGTAGACCCAGGACTGAGGCTGTAGACCCAGGACTGAGGCTGTAGACCCAGGACTGAGGCTGTAGACCCAGGACTGAGGCTGTAGACCCAGGACTGAGGCTGTAGACCCAGGACTGGAGCCGTAGACCCAGGACTGAGGCTGTAGACCCAGGACTGAGGCTGTAGACCCAGGACTGAGGCTGTAGACCCAGGACTGAGGCTGTAGACCCAGGTCTGAGGCCATAGACCCAGGACTGAGGCTGTAGACCCAGGACTGAGGCTGTAGACCCAGGACTGAGGCTGTAGACCCAGGACTGAGGCTGTAGACCCAGGACTGAGGCTGTAGACCCAGGACTGAGGCTGTAGACCCAGGACTGAGGCTGTAGACCCAGGACTGAGGCTGTAGACCCAGGACTGGAGCCGTAGACCCAGGACTGAGGCTGTAGACCCAGGACTGAGGCTGTAGACCCAGGACTGATGCTGTAGACCCAGGACTGAGGCTGTAGACCCAGGACTGAGGCTGTAGACCCAGGACTGAGGCTGTAGACCCAGGACTGAGGCCGTAGACCCAGGACTGAGGCTGTAGACCCAGGACTGAGGCTGTAGACCCAGGACTGAGGCCGTAGATCCAGGACTGAGGCTGTAGACCCAGGACTGAGGCTGTAGACCCAGGACTGAGGCTGTAGACCCAGGACTGAGGCTGTAGACCCAGGACTGAGGCTGTAGACCCAGGACTGAGGCTGTAGACCCAGGACGGAGGCTGTAGACCCAGGACTGAGGCTGTAGACCCAGGACTGAGGCTGTAGACCCAGGACTGAGGCTGTAGACCCAGGACTGAGGCTGTAGACCCAGGACTGAGGCTGTAGATCCAGGACTGAGGCTGTAGACCCAGGACTGAGGCTGTAGACCCAGGACTGAGGCTGTAGACCCAGGTCTGAGGCCATAGACCCAGGACTGAGGCTGTAGACCCAGGTCTGAGGCCATAGACCCAGGACTGAGGCTGTAGACCCAGGACTGAGGCTGTAGACCCAGGACTGAGGCTGTAGACCCAGGTCTGAGGCCATAGACCCAGGACTGAGGCTGTAGACCCAGGACTGAGGCTGTAGACCCAGGACTGAGGCTGTAGACCCACGACTGAGGCTGTAGACCCAGGTCTGAGGCCATAGACCCAGGACTGAGGCTGTAGACCCAGGACTGAGGCTGTAGACCCAGGACTGAGGCTGTAGACCCAGGACTGAGGCTGTAGACCCAGGACTGAGGCTGTAGACCCAGGACTGAGGCTGTAGACCCAGGACTGAGGCTGTAGACCCAGGACTGAGGCTGTAGATCCAGGACTGAGGCTGTAGACCCAGGACTGAGGCTGTAGACCCAGGACTGAGGCTGTAGACCCAGGACTGAGGCTGTAGACCCAGGACTGAGGCTGTAGACCCAGGACTGAGGCTGTAGATCCAGGACTGAGGCTGTAGACCCAGGACTGAGGCCATAGACCCAGGTCTGAGGCCATAGACCCAGGACTGAGGCCGTAGACCCAGGACTGAGGCTGTAGACCCAGGACTGAGGCTGTAGACCCAGGACTGAGGCTGTAGACCCAGGACTGAGGCTGTAGACCCAGGACTGAGGCTGTAGACCCAGGACTGAGGCTGTAGATCCAGGACTGAGGCTGTAGACCCAGGACTGAGGCTGTAGACCCAGGACTGAGGCTGTAGACCCAGGTCTGAGGCCATAGACCCAGGACTGAGGCTGTAGACCCAGGTCTGAGGCCATAGACCCAGGACTGAGGCTGTAGACCCAGGACTGAGGCTGTAGATCCAGGACTGAGGCTGTAGACCCAGGACTGAGGCTGTAGACCCAGGACTGAGGCTGTAGACCCAGGACTGAGGCTGTAGACCCAGGACTGAGGCTGTAGACCCAGGACTGGAGCCGTAGACCCAGGACTGAGGCTGTAGACCCAGGACTGAGGCTGTAGACCCAGGACTGATGCTGTAGACCCAGGACTGAGGCTGTAGACCCAGGACTGAGGCTGTAGACCCAGGACTGAGGCTGTAGACCCAGGACTGAGGCCGTAGACCCAGGACTGAGGCTGTAGACCCAGGACTGAGGCTGTAGACCCAGGACTGAGGCCGTAGATCCAGGACTGAGGCTGTAGACCCAGGACTGAGGCTGTAGACCCAGGACTGAGGCTGTAGACCCAGGACTGAGGCTGTAGACCCAGGACTGAGGCTGTAGACCCAGGACTGAGGCTGTAGACCCAGGACGGAGGCTGTAGACCCAGGACTGAGGCTGTAGACCCAGGACTGAGGCTGTAGACCCAGGACTGAGGCTGTAGACCCAGGACTGAGGCTGTAGACCCAGGACTGAGGCTGTAGATCCAGGACTGAGGCTGTAGACCCAGGACTGAGGCTGTAGACCCAGGACTGAGGCTGTAGACCCAGGTCTGAGGCCATAGACCCAGGACTGAGGCTGTAGACCCAGGTCTGAGGCCATAGACCCAGGACTGAGGCCATAGACCCAGGACTGAGGCTGTAGACCCAGGACTGAGGCTGTAGACCCAGGACTGAGGCTGTAGACCCAGGTCTGAGGCCATAGACCCAGGACTGAGGCTGTAGACCCAGGACTGAGGCTGTAGACCCAGGACTGAGGCTGTAGACCCACGACTGAGGCTGTAGACCCAGGTCTGAGGCCATAGACCCAGGACTGAGGTTGTAGACCCAGGACTGAGGCTGTAGACCCAGGACTGAGGCTGTAGACCCAGGACTGAGGCTGTAGACCCAGGACTGAGGCTGTAGACCCAGGACTGAGGCTGTAGACCCAGGACTGAGGCTGTAGATCCAGGACTGAGGCTGTAGACCCAGGACTGAGGCTGTAGACCCAGGACTGAGGCTGTAGACCCAGGTCTGAGGCCATAGACCCAGGACTGAGGCTGTAGACCCAGGTCTGAGGCCATAGACCCAGGACTGAGGCTGTAGACCCAGGACTGAGGCTGTAGACCCAGGACTGAGGCTGTAGACCCAGGACTGAGGCTGTAGACCCAGGACTGAGGCTGTAGACCCAGGACTGAGGCTGTAGACCCAGGACTGAGGCTGTAGATCCAGGACTGAGGCTGTAGACCCAGGACTGAGGCTGTAGACCCAGGACTGAGGCTGTAGACCCAGGTCTGAGGCCATAGACCCAGGACTGAGGCTGTAGACCCAGGTCTGAGGCCATAGACCCAGGACTGAGGCTGTAGACCCAGGACTGAGGCTGTAGACCCAGGACTGAGGCTGTAGACCCAGGACTGAGGCTGTAGACCCAGGACTGAGGCCATAGACCCAGGACTGAGGCTGTAGACCCAGGACTGAGGCTGTAGACCCAGGTCTGAGGCCATAGACCCAGGACTGAGGCTGTAGACCCAGGTCTGAGGCCATAGACCCAGGACTGAGGCTGTAGACCCAGGACTGAGGCTGTAGACCCAGGACTGAGGCTGTAGACCCAGGACTGAGGCTGTAGACCCAGGTCTGAGGCCATAGACCCAGGACTGAGGCTGTAGACCCAGGACTGAGGCTGTAGACCCAGGACTGAGGCTGTAGACCCAGGACTGAGGCTGTAGACCCAGGTCTGAGGCCATAGACCCAGGACTGAGGCTGTAGACCCAGGACTGAGACTGTAGACCCAGGACTGAGGCTGTAGACCCAGGTCTGAGGCTGTAGACCCAGGACTGAGGCTGTAGACCCAGGACTGAGGCTGTAGACCCAGGACTGAGACTGTAGACCCAGGACTGAGGCTGTAGACCCAGGACTGAGGCTGTAGACCCAGGACTGAGGCTGTAGACCCAGGACTGAGGCTGTAGACCCAGGTCTGAGGCCATAGACCCAGGACTGAGGCTGTAGACCCAGGACTGAGGCTGTAGACCCAGGACTGAGGCTGTAGACCCAGGACTGAGGCTGTAGACCCAGGACTGAGGCTGTAGACCCAGGTCTGAGGCCATAGACCCAGGACTGAGGCTGTAGACCCAGGTCTGAGGCCATAGACCCAGGACTGAGGCTGTAGACCCAGGACTGAGGCTGTAGACCCAGGACTGAGGCCATAGACCCAGGACTGAGGCTGTAGACCCAGGTCTGAGGCCATAGACCCAGGACTGAGGCTGTAGACCCAGGACTGAGGCTGTAGACCCAGGACTGAGGCTGTAGACCCAGGACTGAGACTGTAGACCCTGTAACATGCTGTGGTTGTGTCCAGGCCGGAGCCCACTCACTTCCTGGTTCGTCACGGGGCGAGCGTGGCGGCGGTGGACGTGAGCAGAAACACGGCGCTACATTGTGCCATGATGTCGGGGAACGTGGACTCTGCTCACGTGCTGCTGGAGGCAGGCGCCAGTGTGGACGCTCACAACAGCAATGTGAGACATGGTTACTATGGCTAATGCTAGTGCTGATGGACATATGGAAACACGTAGGTGCATCTTTCAGGTGCAGCTTTAAGGTGCAGGATCCACAGGTGCAGGATCCACAGGTGTCAGTCAGAGCAGACACCATCACAGAGGAGCTGAAAATACATTTGAATCCATCCATCCATCCATCCATCCATTTTCTTCTGCTTCATCCGTTGCCGGGTCGCGGGGGCAGCAGTCTAAGCAGAGACGCCCAGACTTCCCTATCCACACACACCTCCCCAGGGAGGCGTCCAGGAGGCATCCGGAACAGATGCCCGAGCCACATCAACTGGTTCCTCTCGACGTGGAGAAGCAGCGGCTCTACTCCGAGCTCCTCCCGTGTGACCGAGCTCCTCACCCTATCTCTAAGGGAGCAGCGGCTCTACTCCGAGCTCCTCCCGTGTGACTGAGCTCCTCACCCTATCTCTAAGGGAGCAGCGGCTCTACTCCGAGCTCCTCCCGTGTGACTGAGCTCCTCACCCTATCTCTAAGGGAGCAGCCACTCTGCGGAGGAAGCTCATTTCGACCGCTTGTATCCGCGATCTCGTTCTTTCGGTCATTACCCAAAGCTCATGACCAGAGGTGAGGGAGGGAACGAAGATTGACCGATAAATCGAGAGCTCCCTCTTTACCACAATGGTCCGATACAGCTCTGACTGCAGACGCTGCTCCCTCTTTACCACAACGGTCCGATACAGCTCTGACTGCAGACGCTGCTCCCTCTTTACCACAATGGTCCGATACAGCTCTGACTGCAGACGCTGCTCCCTCTTTACCACAATGGTCCGATACAGCTCTGACTGCAGACGCTGCTCCCTCTTTACCACAACGGTCCGATACAGCTCTGACTGCAGACGCTGCTCCCTCTTTACCACAACGGTCCGATACAGCTCTGACTGCAGACGCTGCTCCCTCTTTACCACAATGGTCCGATACAGCTCTGACTGCAGACGCTGCTCCCTCTTTACCACAATGGTCCGATACAGCTCTGACTGCAGACGCTGCTCCCTCTTTACCACAACGGTCCGATACAGCTCTGACTGCAGACGCTGCTCCCTCTTTACCACAATGGTCCGATACAGCTCTGACTGCAGACGCTGCTCCCTCTTTACCACAATGGTCCGATACAGCTCTGACTGCAGACGCTGCTCCCTCTTCACCACAATGGTCCGATACAGCTCTGACAGCAGACGCTGCTCCCTCTTTACCACAATGGTCCGATACAGCTCTGACTGCAGACGCTGCTCCCTCTTTACCACAATGGTCCGATACAGCTCTGACTGCAGACGCTGCTCCCTCTTTACCACAATGGTCCGATACAGCTCTGACAGCAGACGCTGCTCCCTCTTTACCACAACGGTCCGATACAGCTCTGACTGCAGACGCTGCTCCCTCTTTACCACAACGGTCCGATACAGCTCTGACTGCAGACGCTGCTCCCTCTTTACCACAACGGTCCGATACAGCTCTGACTGCAGACGCTGCTCCCTCTTTACCACAACGGTCCGATACAGCTCTGACTGCAGACGCTGCTCCCTCTTTACCACAACGGTCCGATACAGCTCTGACTGCAGACGCTGCTCCCTCTTTACCACAACGGTCCGATACAGCGACCGCATCACTGCGCACGCTGCACCGATCCGCCTGTCAATCTCACGCTCCATCCTTCCCTCACTCGTGAACAAGACCCCGAGATACTTGAACTCCTCCACCAGGAGAGGACCTGGACCTGGAGAGGACCAGGACCTGGAGTGGACCAGGACCGGGAGAGGACCAGGACCTGGAGAGGACCAGGACCTGGAGAGGACCAGGACCTGGAGTGGACCAGGACCAGGAGAGGACCAGGACCAGGAGAGGACCAGGACCAGGAGAGGACCAGGACCAGGAGAGGACCAGGACCTGGAGAGGACCAGGACCTGGAGTGGACCAGGACCGGGAGAGGACCAGGACCTGGAGAGGACCAGGACCTGGAGTGGACCAGGACCGGGAGAGGACCAGGACCGGGAGAGGACCAGGACCGGGAGAGGACCAGGAGAGGACCAGGACCGGGAGAGGACCAGGACCGGGAGAGGACCAGGACCGGGAGAGGACCAGGACCAGGAGAGGACCAGGACCAGGAGAGGACCAGGACCTTTTTCCGGTCGAGCACCATGGCCTCAGATTTGGAGGTGCTGATTCTCATCCCAGCCGCTTCACACTCGGCTGCAAACCGTCCCAGTGCATGCTGCAGGTCCTGGTTTGTTGGAGCCAACAGGACAACATTTTCCACAAAAAGCAAAGATAATATCCTGTGGTCTCTGAACCGGACCCCCTCTGGCCCCTGTGGTCTCTGAACCGGACCCCCTCTGGCCCCTGTGGTCTCTGAACCGGACCCCCTCTGGCTCCTGTAGTCTCTGAACCGGACCCCCTCTGGCTCCTGTAGTCTCTGAACCGGACCCCCTCTGGCTCTTGTAGTCTCTGAACCGGACCCCCTCCGGCCCCTGGCTGTGGCCCTGGCGGAGGCCGACATGCACCGAGAACAGGTCTGACTTACTGCTGATGCGAACACAGCTCTGGCTCCGGTCATACAGGGACCGGTCGGCCCTCAGCAGAGGACCCCGGACCCCGTACTCCCAGAGAACCCCCCAAAGGACACCCCGGGGAACACGGTCGAACGCCTTCTCCAAATCCACAAAGCACATGTGGACAGGTTTGGGGAACTCCCATGAACCCTCGAGTATCCGATGGAGAGTATAGCATTATGTTTATAATATCAATTATATTAATAATATCATATGTATTTATAATATTAATAATATCAATTAAAATAATAATGTCATTAGTATTAATCATAATAATAATATCATTGATATTAATAATATTTATTCATTTATTTCAAACAAACGGGAAAACAAAATACAAAGTCCGCTTGGTGTGTGTGTGTTATCAGTGTGTGTCATTAGTGTGTGTTACTATTGTGTGTATGCTTGTGTGTTCTCAGGGTCTCAGTCCTCTGGACCTGGCTCACCAGGTGAACAGTCCACTGCTGATCCACATGTTGAACGACACCAAACAGCAGAGGGCGCTGTCAAGCTCTGGCTGCCGCCGCCTGCTGCGCAGATACAAGGTACAGGTCTTTCTGCTCCAAACAGCTGATCCAAGATGGCTGATCCAAGATGGCTGATCCAAGATGGATCAGAGATAGCGGGGTCACTCCCGTATTTGTCCCGGGAACCGGATTCGTCCAGAAGTTCAGTTTGATCCAATGAGCATACGCAGCAGTAGATTACGTCACGGAATCTGGACGGAAGCGGAAGTAAATATAACAAACTACCTATTCATGCCTAAACTTAACCAGCCATTCCCATAAAATAACCCCAACCCTTAACCCTAACCTTAACCATCTTACTCAGATCCACCTTAACCCTAACCTTAACCATCTTACTCAGACCACCTTAACACTAACCTTAACCATCTTACTCAGAACACCTTAACACTAACCTTAACCATCTTACTCAGACCACCTTAACCCTAACCTTAACCATCTTGCTCAGATCCACCTTAACCCTAACCTTAACCATCTTACTCAGATCCACCTTAACCCTAACCTTAACCATCTTACTCAGATCCACCTTAACCCTAACCTTAACCATCTTACTCAGATCCACCTTAACCCTAACCTTAACCATCTTACTCAGATCCACCTTAACCCTAACCTTAACCATCTTACTCAGATCCACCTTAACCCTAACCTTAACCATCTTACTCAGACCACCTTAACCCTAACCTTAACCATCTTACTCAGACCACCTTAACCCTAACCTTAACCATCTTACTCAGATCCACCTTAACCCTAACCTTAACCATCTTACTCAGACCACCTTAACCCTAACCTTAACCATCTTACTCAGATACACCTTAACCCTAACCTTAACCATCTTACTCAGA